>OZ005741.1:263659710-264859710 GCA_963930735.1 Dioctria linearis
GCTATGCTCAGCTCTAAAGTCTGATTCTTCGTCATTTAGTAAATTATGATATGCAATATATCAATTTATCTGGGCACATAGTCGAATAACATTTTATATCAATTTAGTGAGTAATCTACCATAATGTATAATGAATTTAATGAATTTACGCACATTGAATTTTCTTACCTAGCATTACTCACTCTCTGGATCAATTACGTATACATAGTCTATGATTGAATGCGTAAAAAATGCGCTATCGGAGGCGGAATTTAACGGTTAAGTTATTTATAATATAGGTAGGTACAGAAAAATGTTGCGGAAATACAAAATATCTTTCTCATTTTACACTTCAAATGTACTGGGAATAAATTACACCAGAAAAATGGTTACCCCACATAAGCCAATCAATATAAAAGGAAAATTTTGAATCAAATGTCAACAAGCCAAAACGAGACATCTTCCATTTATTAATTCACCCCAAAGCCCCGTAGGCTATATAAATATGTACATGCATATATTATATAGGTTTGTGTGGATATGTACATATTTTGCATAGGTGTACGTCTCCCTCAGTAAAGGTACTCACAATTTATCAGAAATGTACATACAATGAAAGATATATATATACATATTTACAGGTAACAACTTTGTACTCCACACAATTTAACAAATTCGTTTCCTTCGTTTTCCTTTTATACGAATTAAAACGGATGAATAACAGCATCATCACATCCGCCTACATAAGACCGTACCATTTGAGAAACTTATTGAGCATTTTATTTGCGAAGTAAAGTCCTTCTTCTCTCCTACAGGAAAATTCTTTAGTCTGCTTTATTCTCCAAAAAATACATTATATTCAAAAAAAAAAAAAAGGACAATTGTCTCAATTCTGTGATTTCATCCCTCAGATAAATTGTCACAGTGATATTTAGTTCCATTTGATTACATCTTATATCGTAGATCAAGAGCTTTGAAGATAAGCTTTCCACCTTCTGATTTGTCACGGTTTGTTGTTTACTTGTTAAATTCTTTATGAAAACTGAATGAGTCTACAAACGAGACAAGCTTAAGGAAGGAATTAACACTGTCAGAACTTCATTAATTTTCGCCTAGATTGATGTAAATGGAAATTTATGGAGTAATTGAATTGTTTTCTACTATACTATTTTTGTGATTATGTACAATTTAGGGATATTGGAGGCAGTATATATGTATGTATGTAGAGCATTTTTCGGTTTTCTACACTCTTATGAATCACATATCACACGAAACGCAATTTTGCCTATTTTAAGCACTTTTTTTTCATAAAAATCACGAAATACAACCAGCAGATACGGTGTCAGTCATAAAATCTAGTTTTACTGCCATCATAAAGCAGCTTATTACAAATTCTTTTGAGAAAATTGTCAGACAAATACCATAAGTATCCGGCCACAACATCATTCTTATCTGTTGCATATTAGAAAGTCATAACTCGCCCAGTCAATTGTGACAAGGCTGCAGACGGCTGATTTGACGCTTTCTTGACGATATCCTATATATTATGTAAGTATCCTTCTAGCTGACAGCATAGGCACTTTACAACAGACATTATTTACTACGATAAGTTGAGGCTCCTTTTTGCAAATATTGGCATATATAGGGTGAATCCTAAATGTAATGTGTTTGGTTATCACGCATTTTGCAGGGATCAACTTTGATGTTAAATAAAACGATTTTTTTTTTCTGTAAGCAATATAGATGTGCGGATATTTTTAGTGAAGGGTAATAATTCTGAAAAAAAAATTTTATTGTTATTATATGAACCCAACCCGATGAAATCCTATAATAAACTGTATTTTAATATTATTTACTCCCCCATGATAATAAAAATGATTTACGAGTTTGAAATGATTTGATTACCTGCATATTTTACAATTTGCTTATAGAATCATCAACATTTCATAATTGGATACTTTCAAGTTAAAATCCGTATAACGCCCAACCTAACCCACCAGGGGTATGTTCAACGCTTTTGCTTAATTACACTCTTAGATAACCATAAAATGTTATGTAATGAAATGCCATGAAATCTTGTAATTATCTAATTTGTAATTAATTTCTCACATCAAAATTTTGAAAACGAATTAGCAATTTCCGCAATTATTATTATTTTGATGGCTCGATATAGGTACAGAAAGGCTTTATAAAAGATGATTGGTAGTACCAGGCACAGTCGGAGTAAATGCGCCAAGGCGGTCCATTGTGGTAACCTGCTAAAAACATCCTTTTTTTTTATGTAACTAGTGTTTTATATGTGTATTTCCATATTCCGTTTTACCAAAACCTTCCTGTCTTTTAAATGAAGCGCATCACGTGTAGCTGAGGTAAGCTGTTCCGGCAAAGGTCGGACAAGCGCACCGTAAGGATTCGGTAGTGTCAGGCTATCCGACCAGGCAAGATAAACACTCAGGGATATCAATAACTCATATCTTTGTTAGATGAGCGTGTAGTGACTGTAGCCAATGATATTGCCAAAAACAGGTACCCCGTGGAAGGATACCATGTACTGGATACACAGTTTAATCAAAAACAGTCCATCAGTGACTTAGATGTTAAATAAGCGCCATACTAATCCACCAAAACTGCCTGACTGTCAGAAAAGATAGCAATGTCTTACCCTTAATTTCCTTATCAGGTGCTAATTTTGCTGCCATTGAGATGGCGAAGACCTCAGCCTGGAAGAAAGTAGTTTGCCTTCCAAGCAAATACTTTAACCCAATGTCAGGTCCAAGAAGGTGTCCCTCATTAGTGAGGGAGCCATCGTTGGTGAAAATTTTGAGAGCGGACCGAGGAAGGATCGATAAGGCTTTCTACCCCACAAAGAATGGATGGTAAAAATGTAGTTCCGGTACCATTACATCGAATGGCATGAGGGCCAGAGGATTATCCCGTTCCAGCCCAGATCCTAATTACTACAAATGTGAAGGAACACTCCAGCCGTCTTGCCAACATCCATATAAACGCAATCTACACACAGCCCTTTTAGCATTTGCCCGAATAAGAAGATATCGATGTCGGGATCACATAGATAGAGCCTGTAATTCCTAGTCAAACAAGGCATTGAAGGCCTACTAGCATCCGAATTGCAATCCCCGCTTGCTTCCTCGGCTACCATACATAAAAAGCATACGTCAGATGGGTCTTACTATCGAGATGTACATCCAGTGCACAACACTCGATTTTATGCACCATGTGCAGATATAGCTTCTCCTGCATTGAGCAAAGACCCTTATGGCCTCATATACTTTTTCTTGTACATGCATCCTCCATGTCAGCTTTGTGTCTAGGTACACACCGAGGTCTTCAACGTAGGGAGACCACTGGAGAATATGGGCAAAGAACTTTAGAAGAACAAACTGCCCAAGCCTTCGTCTCCTGGAAAGATAGCCAAGCTCGCCTTTATAGGGTTCAAGTTCCAATTAAGATGAGTGCACCAGTTCTTATCAGTTGAACATTTATATGAAAAGCCCTCATTTTTCAGCGTCGCGATTAGTAATTCAACCAATATACGCCAGAGAACAGGTTAGAGGACGTCATCGTGTGTGCAGTCTCAGTCCAGAAGAACACTAATTGAGGCTCATACACCCAGCTCCATGGTTAGAATTTGTCATCTTACCATTTGGCCAATCCACCGCATGATAATGTAACTACCACCATGTCAACGAACTGCCTCGCACATCGAATCTTAGGTGGCCCTGAAAAGTGCTCTGTCGATGTCCAAATGGCACCTTGGGTAAAAGATTCTACGATCCAGTCCTCATACAATAACCGTAAAAATTGAATGGAGAGTCATCACAGTTAATCTGCTTTTTCGGTATACGTGCTGCGAAGTCTTAAAGGTTTTAAATTACATAAATTCGAGTTTTCTTTATATGTATCTAACCTATATCAACCTAGACTCAAGGTATTATTACAACTATACTTAACATCATTAGGACATTTTGTAAGTTATAAGGCTGTATTCTTTTGATTTCGTGCAGTGCATTGCAGAACACAGGAGATTGTGAATAAAATTGATTTGTAGGGTGCATAGAAGAGGTAAAAAAGTTTTGGAAGTATAGAAAAAATAATAAATAGTCCTTGGCATGAATTTCTTTCGAGTGAAGCACTGAAACCATCAAAATTACGAACACATTTTGCAAGTATCCATAAGAAACATATTGTTAGTAAATCTGTAAAAATTTTCAAAGAAAAAGAGCTTGCGTTTTTAAAAAGGCAAACATTTATTAGAATATAGTCGTAGGTATGTAGTAAGAGGATCAAATGCAAATGTAATTGAAATGTCGTTAGAAGTTGCCATATTCATAGCAAAAGCTGAGCAACCCTACATAATCGCGAAAGATTTAACTAATTCTACCAGCAACTAAAGGCCATTGTTAATACAATGCTAGGTGAAAAATCTGCACAAACAATTAAATTTAGTTTTATCTAATGATACAATAAAAAAAAAGAATAGATAAAATTTCTGCTAACGTAAAATATTAGTTTATGGACACAATTCGTAAGTCCCAATATTATATTATTTTTATATCCCGTACGGGACTCGAGCTCAGAATTTTTTTAGAATCGGTCATAGATAGAATAGAAGAATTTTTGAGAAATTTTGAGAAATTTTTATTTTTAAAATTCTACATTAAATTAATAAATACAAGAGAAAAACCAGCTGCCTCGTTCGGGTTTTGAAGCTGGAACCTTTCGCTTTCCGGGCTACTGCTTTTACAGCTGATCTAACGAGACATAGGATTTCTCCTCTGGTATTTTTTAATTTTAACTAGCCTATTAAACCATAGTTGCTTTCAGCTGGCATTAACCAGTAACGATAAAAGGGCAGAAATAAGTTGTCAATTTTTACAAATTTTATTTTATTTTTATCTGGTCCCATAAGACTCAAACTTGAAGGTCCCTCCCTCAAAACCCGGATGAGGCAGGATTTTTTTCTCTTGTATTTATTAATTTAATTTAGAATCGTAAATAATAAAAAGTTCTATCTAAAGGTCTGTTCACGTACTTTTCTTCCAAGTAAAAACATGAAAAACGTCAAAATGTATGATAAAGAGAGAAATTGAGAGTGACACTCACAAAATACGCGAACGGCTTCGAGTAAAAACTTCTAAAAACTTGAAAATATTCGGGATCTGTAATAACGACGTGAAATTTTCCTAGCACATATGTAGTACAATAAAATTTAATTTACCACTTTGAATATGTTGAAATGTTCTTGGAGAACATTCTACTTCTACTGGAGGAGCAGTAACAGGTTTTTCCATTTTTTTAAAACTGAAAACTTGAAAAATAACTGAAAACTGGCGACGAGCTGTCAAAACTGACATTTTCGAAGTTTTTACTCGATGATTTTCTCGAGAGTTAAATCAAGTAATAAATTGAACGAAGGGGAAAAATGACGTCAACAATCTCTCTCTCAATTTTACTTTCAACTTACAATAAGTTTTACAAGCTTGTACTTTCAAGCTAGTACGCGAACAGACCTTATATGTCTTCTTTCCCAAAATTATAGTTTTCAGCTGGATAAAAGTATAGACTGTAATCACAAGTTGTGGTTACTATGTTACATTATATAATGTTCGAGAACAAAGTGAATGAAGGCATATTATTTTGTCAGAACTTCATCTACAATTCCGCGGAATAACGAAAAGGATTAGGCTATGAGGAAGAAAAACTTAAGCATTTTTCTTCAAGTAGTAGAATCGCATCGATGTGTTTGTTTAGTCATGGAAGTCGTAAACTACGATATTTTCTGAGCGGGCACATAATTTAGTGGTTGAAACTTTATCAAGTATTGAACAAGTTTTTACAGCCCTGAGTGTCTGTCCTGCATGGAGGGAGAGCCTGAGACAACCGAACACGTTTTGTGTGAGTGTTCGGCCTTCGCCCGGAGCAGACTGGATACTCTTCTAGGGTCTCCCGTTCTATCTGTGGATGAGCTGAAAAACCTTCCTCACCAAGACCTGATGCGCTTCATTAAGAGGACAGGAAGGTTTTGGTGAATGGGATTCAGGGTAGTACAATGGGCCGCTATGGCCTCCGTGCTTGGGATGGGTTTCTCCTGTTCCCCCTGTTAAAAAAAAAAAAAAAAAAAATTGAACAAGTTTTATAATATCCTGTCACCAAGATTCGTATCATTTTGAAGTTTATAATTTTATAATTTTTTTAAAACTTTTAAATTTTTTATCACGGCTGTTTATTTTTATAACTAACTTATATTTTATTTAAAACACCATAATTAATTATTGAAACAAATAAACTCGCTTGAAAAATGACTTCCCGCGGAGATAACTCCGGTTGTTTCTGCAGCACGGCACAGTACACTTCAACACCATAATTATAGACTCCGAAGACTCGATTGTATCAAATCTCTTGCACAAAAAAATATTTTCTACAAGTTTTCACTATTACAAAATTATAAATCACTTTTAATGTTTACACGTACAAAATCACTAAAACAACACCCGACCTAAGAAATTACAAATGTCAGAAATATCGTACTGACAAAAACTAAAAACCCAGCCCTCTTGTCATTTCCTTCCTGTGTCCACAAAAAAAAATGCTTATCACACGTACACGAATTTTATACAAGGTAGCCTATCCTTTCATTATATGATCTAAGGCCTGAATTGCATAGAATGAACTGAAAATGACATTTCACATTACAAATTCAAAAATATTATTTCGAATCTAAGCACTTGGAATACTCTAAGTATAGGTAGGTATAGAATATCCATTTACCGTAGTTTAACATTTTTGTCACAACCTCGGAAGCAGTTCACTAATTTGTCGTACTTTTAGGTGTATATTCTGGTGTTTACTCACTGCATATTCATTTTAGCGCGTTTTGTGGTTGATGAAAAGAATAGATCAAAATGAATATGGTGTACGCCTAATCTACGACAAAATATCAGAATCAGCACCCTGCTTCTAGGTTGTGAAAAAAGTTTTGAAGTATGGTAGGTAAGTGAATATTAAAACAAATATTTACAGCAATTCAGGGTACTCCAACTAAAAATAGTTCCTTTTTCAATTTGTAACGTGTAACGACAAATGGTCAGAATCGTTATTATCTTTAGATTTTCTTAGTTCAGTGATTTCTAATCAAATTACAATAATTTTTTTTAAGTTTTGATTTTGCCTTGGTAGCAATGTCTATGATTTTCACCAATTTCGAAACTGTGCTGCAGACTTAAGTTGTTGATTTTAGTTCGTGCAAACAAGCTACCACTCCAAAAATGGTTGTTGGCAAAGAACGTGACAATAATCTGCGTATAATCTCCGATAATCCTAACCTAACCATCTAATAGATTTCAAAACATAAACAGGAGCCCGTGGTCATTCTTTATATAATGTGGTTCCTCTTCCTGAAGCTACATAGTTCAGATTAAAAGTACATATGACGCATCTTTTATTTTTTTATTTTAAACCAACAATTTAAAACCCTACATTGAATTCAAATTAGTAGGTACCTACGTAATTGAAATTTTATTGTATTGAAAAATTAATTTAGCTGATTATATTGTACTCATGTACTAATAAGTACCCACCGAGTAAACCGCACTTAGCCGAGTTGCATTACTTGTGTTTGCATAAAAATACAACAAATTTTCTCATCGATTATGAAATTGGTGTTCAGTTAATTTGGAAAATAAATTGTTGTCATTGAACGCAAGTATTGTGATTTATGAACCTAATTATATGTAAATTTCGTTGGATCAAAACAACATATTCATATTGAATAAAAAACTCAACTGCAATAATTCGTTCTAATACTAATTGAAATTAAATAAATGCTTCTTATGCAACCGTAAATTAGTGTGCCTTCATTCCATAATATACATACATATGTACTTACATATCATTACAAAAAATACCTTTTCAGTTGCATTAGTTTGTTTTGTGTTATATTCCACTCAGGTAAAGTAATCCAAGAAAAAATTACCGGTGGCCATAATCTATTGAGTTTTCAACGTATTTTCAGTAAATTACTCTCTTGCACATTTTAGTACGAGAAGCACGAAACGCTCTGTGATTAAATCTGCCATGTTTCTACCAAGAATTAATCAGTTTAAAATGTTTTGCGCAAATTCAATTAAAACATTAAATGGACCTAATTATTTGCCCGCAATAGTGAGATGTTTATTAAACTTCCAAGAATTCCATCTCTGTCCAAAGATTGTCCCAAGCAATTTTTAAACATCCCTAGATAAAATGAAAGGATACTGTTCCTTTTGATTTCTTTACACACACTGATACACATTTTGGGGTTTCAATTAGAAAGGATTTCTTGCTCGCCGCCGGCCGGCAGAAATATCTTCAATAACGGAGAAAGATAACATCCGTAATTACCCGAAACATTCCTGCAGAAAATTATTTTGCTATAATGGGTCGTGAATTGGATTTTCCTTTAATATGAGTATAGAAAATTACAAATCTATTATTGTGGGATCTTCAAAGGGTGTGTAATTAAATATGTTTTTGCTTCACATTCTGAAAGCACTCCTGTAATTATATTTTTTTTTTATATCCTAGATTAGATCAAATGAGATTAAGTGTATAACTGGAAAGTTCTATCAATGATTTTTCCTTCAAGGTCTATGAAAATTCTCTCTAGTAAGTTCGTGTGACGGGGTGCCGGTTTTGATAGATAACTCAGTTTTATGTTCAAAGTATAAAATTTTAATTTTTATTCAGTGCTATTTCAGTTTTCTTACAAATCTATATCACAATTCACTTTCAGACTTAATACTATTTAAAAATTTAATAAAAAAAACGTAACTTCAATAAAACTTAATACCTAACAATTCAATAAAAATTCAAAATAAAATTCATTCTTTGGCACGTATGTTCAATGTTGTTCCTTCCCCTTTACTCCTGAAATGACACTTTTACTGTATACTAAAAAGTTCTTCAGAATATAAAATTCTATGAAATTGGTTATAATCATTCTTACTATCCGAGGAACCTTTCTTGAAATAGATGCGCAAACCACTTTTACTTGAATACATGGCCAATCTCGTCGATCGCCTTGCCGAATTTGATCTGAAGCTTCAAACATTTTTTTTCACTAAGAATTTCAGGGAGGGAGAGAGTGAGTTCTTATTATATCCAAAGGAAGAAGACTATATCCGCATTTTGTTCCTTGTCTTTAATGTTTGTTCTGGCGCTTTCGAGTTTTAATTTCGAGGTACAGCGACATTTTATTGCTAGGACGTATGCCCTAATTGTGCATTAAATTCTGTGCTATGCTATCTGTGATATCATGAGTAATTTTTAAAAGGAATACTTAGTCAATATAAGCTCTACTATTTTCGAGCCTTAATAATGAGTATACTTACGAAGCTTTTATAAGTAGGTAATCTATACAGTGTGTTTTCTTTATGCTGGTCCATAGAGCGGGTTACAGTACTTACTTAAACAAACCACAAAAGTGGGCAGGCGGATGGGGGCATATCAATCGTTTCGAAGTTACAGGGTGATTAAGAAAATATGCTAGGTTTTCACAAAACACCCAGTATCTGAAAGGGTACGGGGTATATACGGTCATTGTCACGAACTCATTGTATGCAGAGTTTCATGGCCTTTCCAATTACTGCTGTGAGCCCTGTTTCTGGTATACACAAGATGTTTAGGTGAAAGTATAGGACTTAAAGCCATTACAGACAAGCTCCTAGCTCCTATTGTTTTTTTTAAATATGAATCAGACCAGTGAACTAATTTATATGAAAGTCTAATCTACTCAGCTTTTTAAGGATAAGTAGATCTTATTAAAGGCAAGTGGATATTTTTTCGACTTGTAAGAGGGGCGCACCGAGAGGGGGGGACGAACGGGACCGGTCCCCGTCCAGAATGTCAGTTTTCTGAACATAATATACAAATTACGTACACTCAGAAAAATAACATTCTTAATCTTAAAAACTGACCATTGTATATTTAAGAATATTTCCCTTTCCCTGATTTAATAACAAATTTCACAATTTGAATGAAATTTTCAATAATATTAAGATATTTCCTCAAATGCTATAATAATTTAATTGTTTTAAAGAACTTCAGCAATCTTCAAGTTAAAGACTGGTTAATTAATTTAAGGGAATTTCACTTATTGAATCAATGTAATAATATTCACCCTTTTAGTGATATCACTTCACTGATTCTAGCAATTAACGTTAAAGTAATGAAAAAGCCACATTGATTTAATGTATGGTAATTTCATGATATTCTGTTCTAGTTTAACGTGAAACGCAACCTTGTTATAAGTAAAAAGACTGTCAGTTCAACGTAAAACTTACATTGATTTAATGATTTTTAGTGCCCTTTAAATAAAAATACACGTTCCTAGAAGGAAAGAGATTTATTCATAATTTAATGCAGCTGGTCCTTATTTGAAGAGAAGTACATAGGTAGTTGAAAGCAGAACCGTTTGCCAAAATTGTACTTCGTGTTTGTTGATCGGGCAGCTTCAGTTCCTTTTCATAGTGCATTGCGCATGTTTCAAATATAGAAATATATTTACGAGTTAAGTGAAATGAATACGGAAGAAAGTGCATATTTAAGTGGAGTAATATTAGAAGTTGGGGATGAACATATAACATATAAATGAAGCGTTTGTATCAGATAGCTGTATGTATATCATTTAAGTCAGTAAAAGTTTGTGGAACAATATACAAAACAAAGTATTATATTACAAAAAAAAATCAATGCCGATTTATTTAATTTATATCAGATAATTGATATAATTAATAAAACCCATAAAATATACTTTTTATGCGAAGAGGTAACAATTACTTCATACGATAAACACTTAATATCGTAGGAAATAATACCAAAAATTATAAACTAATTTCTAGTGATGAAATTAAAGTGCCACCAATTCATGTATATTATTTACCACGAAGTAATAGGGTCGTAAGATTGAAGTGCAATTAAATATAATTTTCTGATGTACAAATCTAAAAATTAATTTGAATAAAGCGACTTTTACTATACATATATGTGTTTTCATACCACGATTATTCGATTTCTTAATATATTTCCCTACATTTCTCAAATCCCTTTTTTGCATGCATTACTAAAGTGTGCATTTACAACAGTTATGTAGTAAATCTCATTTTCTCATCATAATAAATACAAACAATGGATCTTCTGGAAAAAGTGAGCAATGGTTTTTTCTCGAAACCACCAGCAATTGAAAAAACTTAGGAAATTGTTTAAAATTTTTTAGCAATTGCTCGAAAATTTTAAAGAAAATCATCCTTATTTTTGAGGCCATTCCCTTTAACTCGTACACGAATTTGGCTGTCTATATATTTCTTTTTTACTATTTTCGACACTCTCGTAGACCCACTTTTCGTCATCACAGAGAACTGAAATTTGGCACACAGGTTCATGTCGCGTGACAATTGAATCTGCAAAATTTGAACCGAAAATTTCCATGGAAAACCCGGAAAATCGGTAAAAATCATTTGAAAATGTGGTACAAATTTGATTAGTGATAAATCCGTTTCAGGAAAAATGCAGAGTTTTCCGATTTTTCCGAAAAATTTTCCGAGTTTTTCGGAAAATTTTCCGGTAAAAAAGTTTTCTAAATTATGCAGGATCAAGTTCCCTATCAACTGGCATCATTACTTTCTCTCCGACAATGGTGAAAACTTGCAGAAAAAATCGAGGAAAATTCATGTAAAACGCTTTTCCGGAGTTTTTCAGACCAAGGAAACGTTTGAGCATTTTGCAACCTAACACAAAGTTGCATAAAATTGCTTTTGTGGAAAACCCGGAAAAGCGGGAAAATCATCCGACAAATTTGCATCGATATGATTAGTGATAAATCTGTTTCAGGAAAAATGCAGAATTTTCCAATTTTTCTGGAAATTTTTCTGAAAATTTCCGGAATTTTCCGACTTTTCCGGAAAATTTTCCGACAAAAAAGTTTTATAAGCTATGCGGAATCATTTTTTTCCATCCTACTGGCATCAATACTTTCTCTTTAAGAATCATGAAAACTTGCATGAAAAATCGAGGAAAATTCATGAAAATTTTTAAAAAAAATTTAATAGTAATAGAAAAAGTCTGTGGAAAACATGGAAAATTCATGTTATATGAGATCAAGTTGGAATACAGCTAAAAATCGGTGTTCAAAACATAATTTGAATTTCAGAAAACCGTTGCAGTACTTCAACGATTTGATACTCGAAAAATTTTTGTTTTGTTCGGATCGGCACCAAACATGACTTAAAAATTGTTTTAAAATATCTCCATGCAGCACGTAATAAGAATTTAGTTAACGTGAAAAAGGCAGAAAATAAAATAAATAAAAAACGAGTTTTTAAACAAAACTGAGGCCAAGCCGTATGAAAAAGTAGAAAATAAACTTTTCTTCACACACAGAGGTGGACTCAGATTTTATTCGCTGACAATCACCGATATATTTCAGTATGATCAAAATCAGAGGTAATAAGTGCTTTGATTCATGAAGAGAAAGAATATTCAAGAGAAATGTCCCAATCAATAAATCTGAGTTCACCTCTGTGTGTGAAAAAAAGTTTATTTTCTACTTTTTCATGCGGCTTGACCTCAGTATTGTTTGAAAACTCGTTTTTTACATATTTTATTTAAAATAAATTTATACAAGTTCATGTAAAAAAAAAAAACATTAAATGAAATCAATTTAATTCGTAACTAAAAAATAAAACAAAATTGAGCGAAAAAGCTATCATTATTACAATGAAAAAAATATAAAAATAAAATAAAATAAATCCTTTTAATCTACAATAGCAGTCCTTAAGTGCTCAGATGGGTGCAGGACGCGACTAAGTCCTATTTTACGACTCGTTAGGACTTGGGACACCTATAGTCCCCCCCAAAGCCAAATCCTGGGTGCGTTACTGACTTGTAAGCCTCTATTTAAAGCCTTTGCAGTAATAAATCGACATACAGGCCTCAACTAGTAGAATTTGAACGATATTGGAAAAATCCGTGTTGATAATCATTTATTATATATTAACTTGGGAGAGGATTTTATCACAAAGATTAGGTACTTTCAAAAACTAGTGATAAGCTATTTGATTTACTAAATCTGTTTCGAATAATTCATGTTGACAAGTACCGAACGTCACAATCATCTCCAATTGGCAGCTCGAATCATTGTCTCGTTTCGGTCCAATTCTCCATATAATCACTGAAGCCCACTATTTAATAAATTCATTAGAAAGTTAGACAGGTCTGAGTGTTTTTTCTCGAGAGATGTTGAGTACTGTTCTGAGTCCAGTATCAACATCTTATGGTTTAGGATACGCAGCTTAACTCCGCAAAAATACAAAAATATTAAAACCAAACCGTACAGAATGGTTTAGCAATGATTGTTATACAGCCATAAGAGACAAGGAAGCTGTATTTCAGGCAAATAAACTTTGGGCACTCAGTGAAATTGAGACAGATCTATAGATAGAGGCACGTAACATTTGTAAATCTATTATTCAGCGAGCGAAGTACGACCAAAGCATCACACAGAAAATCTTTACTTTGCTTTAGAGGCAAGAGATCCCTCAAATTATATACCAATGGCCTTTACTTCAATTCTTTTAAAGTTTTTGGAAAAACATGATGAAATAACTAGAAACCAAGTGCCTTATTAGAAATCGTCAATACGGCTTTCGTGCTGGTTACTCTACTATCATTCCTTACCGAGCATTGGAATCAATGCCTCCATGATTGGTGAATGTGAAATCATGGCATTAGATATCTCAAAGGCCTTAGATAGAGTCTGGCATCCTGCACTTTTAGTTAAACGTCATGCATTAGGTCTAGACCCTCTTTTCTTAAAAAGGATTGAAAGTTTCCTCTCCCGCCATTCAATTGAAGTTATATTGGACGAAGTTGCTTCTGACCGTTTTTTAATCCATGTTGGTGTACAGCAAGGCTCTGTACTGTCGCCTACTCTCTGCATCATTCATAGTTTTGCAGACAACAGCATCCTTTATTTTGTGTATTTGTTCGATTCTATAGGTGATTCCCATGGGCATGCCATAGTTTGAAAATGAAGCCACATGTTTAGTTCACTAAACTATGAACTTATAGCAATATTGCTTGGGGTAGAGAGAATCGGATCTGGTTTAATGCTTCCAAAACGCAATGTTGTCCGTTATCACTCAAACGTACTCTAAAACCCGCTCAATGCATTTCCGTCGATAGAGAAGATATCTCGAACTCGCTATCTCTTAACATCTTAGGCATTGAAATATCCAACAAACGTTTTTGGCCCGATCACATTTTTGGTATTGCCAATAACGCGATGAAATGCCTGAGCTTCTTGCAAAGATGAAAGAAATATCGTGGCACAAATCTACAAGTCTCATATCAGGCCTAGATTAGAATATAACTGCCATATTTGGGTAGGGGTTGGACGCACTGCATTGTCCGCGTTAGACAAAGTCCAAAAGAAGGCCTACCGGCTTATTAGCGATGACATATCAATAGCAACTATTGATTCTTCCGAGCACCGCTGTAATATCGGATGTTGTTTCCTTTTTATTGCTACTTCTATGGCAATTACTTTGACAAAATCTCTGGCCTGATCCCTTGTAGAATTCTTCCTATGCGCTGCACATGAGCCGTAACCCGCCAATCCAGAACGCAGAACAGTACAAATGTGGAACAGTTTACCATCCTCTATTTTCCCGCTCTACTATGAGCAGCAAACATTCAAGCATAATGCACACAGTCACCTCCTTAAAGCCATGAAACAGACACCCTCACTACCACCAATTGTCCATGTCTGAACATCCGGATAACAATGACGTATATGGCTTAATGGCTTTTTGTAAGAATAGGTAATATGGACGAATTTGATAATTAGAAATATAAAATAGTAAATGCTATTAACTGATCAACCTTGTAAGCAAAAGAACCCTTTCCGTGCTTTTTCAGAACTTTATCCCATACTAGTTATCACTGCCAGGCAGTTTTTGCGTCTATTTTCAATTGAATCAAATTCTTGCTGCTTGAGACAAATATTGTAATTAATATGTAGGGGAAACTGGGTATTATGGTTGGCTACACTTTTCGAATCTTTGTCACTGCGAGTTGGAGAAAACTGCCAACATTTTCTCGCATTTTCGTCGCATTTAGCGATAAATTTTCAAAGAATCACTCTCCGAGAAATAATTCAAATTCAAATTCAAGTTATTGTACAATTAAGACATCAATCTTTTTTATTTGTACAAGAAAATCAAAATAAAAACAATATGACTAAGTAGTATGTACTAATGGAAGAGAAACAGAAAGCTCAAACAATTAGAGCATAATTAACTAAAAATATAAAACAAAAAATAACAATATAAAGTAAAAAAAAAGCAATGCTAACTACTAGGATTAAGAAAAATAAAAACACTACTTCTAATTGTTGTTAAAATGTTAGACTGGATCATGTCTTTTATCGATTGTGGTAAATCATTCCATATTCTAATAGCATGGCAAAAAAACAGGCGTTGGGTGATAAGGAAATTATTCCGCGGTAGTACCAAATGATGGGTTCTATTGAACCTAGAGAATACCAAGAGGTTGTAAAGATACCGGGGACATTTAAACTTAACTTTGATTAAATAAATTACTGAGCAGTAATCAAGATAAATAGAAATATAGCACCCCAAAATTGAATTCTTAAATTGAGAAACATGATCAAATCTCCTGAGACTATGCACGTATCGGACGATAGAATTAAAGGCAATCTCAACTTTTCTTCTATTATTGTAATCAAGCTTTCCAAATATTTCACATCCATAATAGGTATTAACAATGTACGCACTAAAAATAGTCGCGTAGGCAAAGGTGTGAAATGGCTAGACACCCATAGAGAACGAAGTCCTGCCTAAACTCTACTCACAACAGAATTGATATGCAGATCCCATGTAAGTGTTTTATTGAAAATCACCACAAGAATTTTAGCTGAATCAACAATAGGAATAGCAGTTGTAATAATATAATTGTTTCGGTGTCGTAAGATAATGAAGAGGCAGAGCGTTGCCGTACTTATTATTGGATGGCTAAGAAGCCGCTGTATAATAATTATATTGATATTATTCCTCCGTAAATGTTATTCACCCTTAAGGCTGGGTTCTTGCCAATCTGTTAGAGTTATATTATTTAAGGCAGATTATGCCAATATAATAATGAGTGGCAGAGAATGCCGCTATTTTGTATTTAAAGGCAGAGTATGCCGCTTTATAAATGTATGGCAGAATATGCCGATGTTGAGTTTTGCTAAGGCAGAGTATGCCGCTGTAATAGCATGATGGCAGAGTATGCTGATGTTGAGAAATAAAAAAACACCTTTCGATAGTCAGATAAAGTCTGATTTTTATTGAACAGTAGCAGCTTATTTATATGAAATGATTACAAAGGAATTAGTATTTCTTTACAATTCTAAAGGGGGGATTATTGTAGAATTGCAATATACAAAATTAATAATCAGAAATTGTAGTGTCAGCATTTCTGATTACACAATTTCTGATTGAGTCACGATGTATCGCTATTGTAAAGCAATGACCTCAGGTATGAATATCTTATCAATGAAGAATTATGCTTGCACAGCGGAAATTGCTTGCGTTGCAAATTCTTCTTGAGGCCAAGCAAACTTTGTTTGATTTCAATTATTTTTCGATTTGATTTTTGTTTATAATTATTGACCGTGGTCATGTCTTTACACAGTGTTGTTAACGGAAACTGACGGAAAGCCATCCATGTTTAGTACACGCCTATGTATCAGCATACACTTAGATTTTGAGGGATTAATCCTTAGTTTATTATTACAGGACCACAAGTAAATAGCCTCCCAATCCTCACTTACCCTAGAGATACAATCCTCAATTAGGCCAAGTACACTAGATCTATACAATTAAACAGCAGATTAGAATACTTGACGTGAGCAAATATATCATTTATAAATATTGAAAATAACAGGGGCCCAAGAATAGATCTCTGAGGTACACCAGATACCACTGGTAAAAAAGATGATTGAGAACCTTTTGAAAAAACAGCTTGTGACCTGTTGCTCAAGTAGTCATAAATTAACTTTGCAGAATGAGAAGAGAAGTTAAAATTTCTTATAAGTTTCGTGTGAAGAAGCCTATGATTAACGGTATCAAAGGCCTTGGAGTAATCTAACAGAACTAGTACCGCTAGTTCATCTTTATCGACCGCACGCACGATATCATTGCTCACTTTAAGGAGAGCAGATGTACAGCTATGCCCAGGACGAAAACCAGATTGATACTTGTGCATAAGACCATTCAAATATAAATAATGAGAGATTTGTAAGAGAAAAATTAAAAATTGGAGCTGAAGAAGAATGGTTCACAGCTTCATGATATTGAAATAATGGCGTGTATCATCTACACAAGACAGAAGAAATTCATTGTTATCTGAATTGGGATCAATGGCATAATTATTTTTACGAGATGAACTAATGCCACTCATCCGCATGTTTTTCCAAGGATTTTTGAAGGAAGTTAAGAATTAAGTTTAGATTCATAAAAATGCTTTTTAGCTTTGCGAATAGCTGAAATAGTACCATTGCGTAAGGTTTTATATTCCTCAAGGAAAACAATAAGTTTGAACTTCTTCCATTTAAGATATGCAATATCACAAACTGATGTCATATGCCTGATTCGAGGAGAAAACCAAGGACACAGAGGGTTAGTGTTGGTCCTCGTGACCAAAGGAACATGAATTTCATGTAAGTGATGCAAAGAGTTGTTAAGGAAATTCACTTGATCATCCAAACAATGCATAAAGAACACCTTATTTCAATCCCAGTATTCCGCATCACTACACAGAGCGTCTAAGTTAAGATCCCCATAATTATAATAAGAGTAAGTAGTACCCTCACGAGGAACTTCAGTTTGAAATTCATAGGTTAGCAAAATCATGTCATGATCAGATATACCCGGAAGGGAAATCTGATTAAAAAATAATACCTTTGACATTTCCGCAGTGAGAAAAATTTCAAGAAGTGAGGGTGAGGTGCATGCATAGTATGTGGGCCGATCATTTACCCGATGCAAATCAAGAGCGTCCAAATTAAACAAAAATAAGTTGGACAACCCAAAGGGAACAAGGAAATTAAGATTGAAGTCACCTCCGATAATTATGTTCCTATACTGGGGAGCTAAGTTCATCAATACTTCGTTGAGAGGATCTAAACAATTACAACTGGGTGACTTATAAACTACTCCAACTAAGGATTTAATGTTATTACATAGCAATTCGCAAAAAATAATCTGTGAAATAAATGAACATTTCATTTTTAGGAAAAATTTGCGGCGTCCAACCATTCTGTGTTCGTTTTGGCAAGGAAAAGGTTGTTGGAAAATTGTTGTGAAGTTTTAAAATAATATAATAAAAAGTATGCGGATCCCGTGAAATTTATGAAAAGCTGTTTGAAATTAATCTTCACATGTTGACAATAAAGAGTGAAAACATATAATAACTCAGAAGCTTAGATTCCTGTATTTTCGTGGTTTATTTTAAATGCGTTTCATCAGAAATTCCCGCAAACTGCAGAAGAGCTGTTTGATAAATTTGCTAAGCATCATTTCCAACATGCAAATGATCGTATGTCAAAAAATTTAAATATTAATCTAAAATTTAAAAAAGTGTAAAAAGTTCCGGCAAAGATCAATATATATAAATGAATTCCTCCTAATAGTTTGTTCTGGAACATTAATTTTTTCTTATTTAGGTTTATTCTATTAACTGAATCATAATTTTTTTTTTTTTTTTTTTTTGTAATTCCAATATTTACTGTTTTTATTAATCCTGTAAGCACTTAAGTACTAAGAGTTTCGGGCCTATACTTCATATTACAAATGAACTATACATAAATTTCATTTTTAATACTTATTGATTAACGCATTTCAAAAGCAATTGTTTCTCTGGCTCGTCCCATGTTCTTTTTTCAATTTTTTTATATAAAAAAATATTTTTCATAAAACTTAAACTTTTTTTTTTATACACTCGTGTAATTCGAAACTGATTCGTCTTATCGAAGAAAACTCGAGTATATAAGGTAAGGCCGTTATGTATAATACTTAGGCATGCAAAATCTTCGAAAAGGTCCCATGAAAGTGATTCGATATCGAGTCGTATTCTGGAATTGAGATCGATTCGAAATCGACTTCGAGATTGAAGTTAAACTTCGCATATGCAAATTGCTTTCGATTCGAAATCGAATCGTAATGTTTGCTGGGTAACTTCATCCCTGCAAATATTGCGGTTCAAAATCGAATCGAATTCGAAGTAAATCAATTCAACTAAGTGAAGCTAAGCTTCGAAATCGAATTTGCTTCCGAATTGCAGCAGAAAAAAAAACGGAAAACGATATCGAATCGTATTGGCGACCCGACAGTGGTTCGCTAGCTCGACTTTCTTTCGAAGTTCTTGTATGTGTTGTAAATTCGTTTTGGATTCGATTTTTTTTAACAGTACGATATGGTATTGATTTCTCTTGCAAGGCGTTTTGCAAATACCAAGTAAATACGATAAGGAATAAAAAAAAAAATACTCGCCGTAGTAAAACTTTACTTTACACTTCACTCAATAAAATCACAACTTAGAATTCCTGCGAAGCCCAATTACATGAGTAGAAAATATTTTCTATAACGAATTCCCTGTGCACAGTATTTCGAGCAATATCGTGTTGGTCTTTTTGAAAGGGATGTTAAAATCCGCTGCTTATTTTCGAATAGATTTTCTTTCGATTTTGACGGTCCTTACTGCTTGTAAAATTACATCATTGGGCACATTACCCCTGTTGGTTTTACTCTTAAATATTCTTGGCTTTTTTCTTTAATAAAACAATTATATAGTTGATAACCGTTAAATCAATATAAAACAATAAAAATAAATTATTATGTGTACCAACCAACCCCGAAGAAGATGAGTCAACCAACTCCAAGTTCGTTTTGGGAGGTTTTAACGTAACTTATGACGAGGTTATAGAAATACTTTGAAAAATATTGCACAGACAAATAAAGCAAGAAATTCTTCATATGAATAAATATTACTTACCACACGTACAGAATTGCTTGTAATCACCAGCGATAATAACTAAAACATTTTTTTTTTAATTTTGCGCTCAGAAATATAAATATCCACATAATTATGATGGTGGTGCACGGTATCATTCTACGTTATCGACTTAGACAGTGGTTCGATCTATCGTGTATACTGCGAACTAAAGGGTTTTCCAATAAGAGGTGTTATTATAATTAGCCCGCTATTTCGGTAGATGTCACTTTGGAGCTGTCATTTTTTGACATTTGACAAATAGAAACTACTCCATTAATAACAAATGAAAGAGCTAGAATTGGTCTAAGACCAATTCTTATGATACCCTAGATGAATGCCCGTATGAAATTTCGTATGGGTACCCATTTGAGTAATTTTGATTTTTGCAGTGGTTTTTCGCATATATTTCTAGAACGGTTCGTCGGACAGAAAAAATGATTATAACCAATTTTATAGGATTTCATATTCTGAAGAAGTCTTTAGTACAATAAAAATATCTTGGACTGATCGTTTTCACAGTATACATAAAAAACCTAATTTTTTATATGGCAACACCAAGAATGGGTTGCCCGATTTAGTCCATTTCAGACATTTTAATTGCTAATGTAGTACAAACATCATGTACGAAATTTCAGCTCTCTACGTCGACGTGTTCTCAGGCAGTGTCCAAATATATAGCGGAAAACGAAATTTTTATATGGCAACCCTACGAAGGAGTTGCCCGATTTGTCTCATTTTCGAACTTAATTTTACTTTTTTTTTAAGTCCATGTACAAAATTGCAGCTCTCTAAGTATACGCGTTCTCGAGTTATCGTACGCACGGACGGACGGACGGACGGACGGACGGACAGATGGACATGCAAAAATCAAAATAACTTTTAATATTATGAATGGGTGTCCAATCCATTTTGCTCTACCATCATTATTTCGAGGTGTTACAAACGGAATGACAAACTTAGTATACCCCTTAGATTTCATCTAGGGTATAAAAATGGTGAAAATGTGGCAGAGACGGTTCGTAAAACTCGAACATTTTTGGGTCGTCGTGAAGCACCTTGTCGGACCGCAATACAGAAATTGGTAGAAAAATTCGAGCTGTCGGGACAAGTTAGTGATGTGAAGAATAAAACCCGTGCACGTCGCTCAAGAACAGCCGAGAATATTGCTGCTGTAGCCGAAAGTGTTGAAGAAAACCCAGGTTTGTCCATTCCTCGTCGTTCTTTGGAATTAGGCATTTAACAAACGTCATTACACCGTATTTTGCATAAAGTTCAGTTAACACAAGAACTCAAGCCGGCCGATCATCAACAACGTCGAGTCTTTGCTGATTGGGTCCTTGAAATGCATGAAAATGATCCGTAATTCCATCGAAAACTCATCTTGAGTGATGAGGCCCATTTCCACCTCGATCCCATTTCCACCTCGATGGCTTCGTCAACAAGCAAAATTGTCGCATCTGGGGCTCGGAAAACCAGAGAGTTATTGTTGAAAAACCTTACTTTTTCGAAAATGAGGCTGGAGCAACAGTTACGGTGAATGGATTGCGCTATCGACAGATGATTAATGATTTTTTAAGGCCGGAATTGGATGGTATTGATCTGGACAACGTTTACTTTCAACAAGACGGCGCTACGTGCCATACAAGCAACGAAACCATTGATCTTTTCCGGGAGAAGTTTCCGTACCGTGCGATTTGGTTATGGAAAATTTCATGAAAAGGATATGGTCTTGTAGGCGTGGTCGTGGTGGTCATTTGGCTGATGTTATTTTTCATTATTAACGGCATACCTTCCTCTTTATAATGAAATAAAGATCCGATCATTTATCTCAAAAAATGGCATTTTTCTTTGAATATCAAAATAACACCTTTTATTGGAAAACCCTTTATTATGATTGTGCCAGCAAACCCCTGTAGCCAACCATACCCGGTCTCCAATGCATACATATGTATACTCAAAAATTTCTTTTTTTCGAAAATATTCTACAAAGTTCGCAAAATTATGCCACGATTTATTCCTAATTGTGTGCTGACAACACCAATCGGTTTTCTAGTAATTTTTTCAAAATCATATAAAATTCTTCTAAAATGTGGGACAAGGATGCACACCTTTCGCAAATTAAAATACTCTAATTAATTACGCAAATTTACTTTAATGGGTAAAGGGCGCTATCCCCACTTGACCGACCCATCGGTAAATTGAGATTTATGTAAATTGAAATTTATTTAATTTGAGATTTACTATAATCCAGGAAGCCAAATGGCATCTGTTGAAATTTTTCCAGTGTCCTTGCAACAATAAAGTCAACATACAAAGTTAAGCACATTTAATTTATCGGACTGATATGACTTCAAGGGTTTGCGTATAATGAACCCTACTAGAACTTTCATTAAATAAATTCCTAAGCTGTTTACGGGTGGGTTACTGGTTTTGGGCTCGTTCTCAATATATTTAAATTGTTGCCAGAAGCAAATAATTTCATAAATATTTTTTGATATCCTGCAAAGATAAGAACTGTCTTATAAATAATATGAAGTGGGTACGTTTCTCTTTAATTGTAAAAAGAGTTTTTCTAACAGGATTCTGACGGACGAGTGAAGTTTAATGGATTAAATGGTAATTGGTGAGAATGAATGAATTAGATGGTTGGATTCATTGAAAGATTAAGAATTAATTTATAGGGTTGCATGTGTGTGCATGGTTTGATTACACCAGCAGGAAAACAGCAATGCGCTACCAAAATAACTAATTATGTCACTAACGACCAAATATCGTATTCAGTCAAAAATCGTTACGTAAGTAGTTACTACTACTACTGAAAATTAAAATCAATTACGATATACGTTACTCTCCATATATATTTACATCACTCTGCTCTACATGTATTCGAAAATGTAATAGGGGAAGTTCCCATTTGACTCCAGGAAGTTTGTTATGACTCATATTCGATCGTAAACAAAATTGCATATAAAAGTAAGCAAAAATTGTTGTTTTAATTTTAAAGGTGCTACGTATTATAACAGCATTGTTTTAGGAATAATTTCAGGCTGATGCAATTAAAAACTTTGCGTCAAGTCCTATGAAGATACTTTGAAGAAAATCCTCAGTTCAGCCGTCATTAACAAATTAAACTAATATGACGGTATTTATGGAAAGAAAGCCTTCAAAATATTTGAAAACTTTAACGCCGTTTTGTTCCGTATCATATTATCTGCAAAAATTGCTGAAATTGTGCGACCTGTTGCTATAAAACTATTATTAAATATAATTTATACCAAGAGGCTTATCCTGCATTGGCAACATCATACCAGTTTCTTCTGACGTTACCAATTTCTCAAGTGGAATGTGAGTGTTCCTTCTACTTGTTAAAATTTATCAAAAATAGACTGCGGAATAGATTGTCCAATGAAAATTTGGAAGCCTTCATGCTGATGAGCACAGAAAACCCGAATTTGAGTACAATAGACAATGAAAATGTCATTAATGCTTTCGCTGAAACGTCTCCACTGATAAAAAAGTTGTTAATGTTTTAGATCTTTATTTTAATGGGTCATTTTTTTGAGTTTATTTTCTTTTAGTTTATTTTTTTACTTTATTTTTTGTTTGATTGATGGTCCTTACCTGAATAAAATCAGATATTCCATAAGTAGTTGTATTTTTTTTAATTCGAAATTTTTACCGGGGTAACAATATTTTTAAACTTTGTGGCCACTATTATTGATGAAAAAGAGTTATTATTATTATTATTACTCCTATCTAGGGCGTGGTGGATTCAACCTGTCAGCGACCCGGGGACACTATCCGACCAATTTCAGAAGATTTAGAAAAAGTTGGACCAGCTGGTGGGCTTAACAAAACAACTAGCGCGAGACCTATATTTTCGCCAGCGGCGCCATTTTCTTTGAGCCGCTTCCTCTAATTTCCCAGGCCAGTTTACGTCACCCTATCCACCCGTGAGCGCATCCGAATGTCACAATTTCACATTTAACAATGTTCATGCTGCAACAAGTTCCTATTTACCATGAACAGTTATGAAAATACAGTTTCAGATGTAAAATTAACCCATTTGTCTGTAAATTTCAATTTTTGTTCGTAAATCTAGTGTTACCGGCTTTGTTTTTAAATACAAGTGTTGTAAAAATAACAAACACTATTTAAAAATACACAGAAAATTATTTTTACATACGAAACGGTAGAAAAATAAAATTTTCATTAAATTTACAGCATTTTGCTGTAAAAAACTACTACATTTAAAGCTGAAATCTTCAGGTTATTTTTTACAGTGTACATTTTAAAGAATATCCCCTACATTTTATGGAAAGCTACCTAAGCTTAGGGGCAACAATTGTGGACATTTTTTGCACTGCGGGTGATATGGGATAAAAGTATTGGTTTATCAGTATAACCATAGATGGCACAACAACTAGATGCCGCATGGCATACCAGAGCAGAGTATACAGATTGTGAAATAGGTAGTGCATTGTGGAATGTACCATGACATGCTTTAGAGCGTACCGAAAGCAATTCTTTTTATAACAGCGGTTTTGTGTTCGTTTGCTTGGCTTCCTCAACAGATACGATAAAATATGAATCACTCGACGTATACATCATTTCAAATGTAGTGGTCCATTCCGGAATGGACCACCCAGCCATATAAATTTTGTATATACTTTTTTGGTACTGTATGCGACATCTAGTTCTTTTGCCATCTATGGTATAAGATATCGATCTGATGAATTAATATAGTTGTTTTTCCCAAACCCAAGGAATCAGACGACGAAAACAGTAATTTAAAGTCTATTGAAGTACGACCATAACAAACTGCTATCAGCCACAGAACGTGAGGAAATAAAATCAATAATTTCATTCCCAGTGGTATCTTGTCATGATGAGAGTCAAAAGACAGAGTTTTAATATTATTCGAATTTCGAAGTGAGATTATTCAATGTTTCCGTTTAGATGATCTTCTGCGACATGATTAAGTTGACAGAGTTGATTTAGAAGGCGAAGAGACAAAATACAAAGCCAAACTCGTAGAATTCGACGGCAAAAAGTCGGGTAAATAGATAGACAAGAGCAGCCATATGAACTGATGGAGCGAAACTGATTGGATTGCATTGCCAGAACTATTTGTACTCTGTTGGAGTGAAATTAACACGGTCTTAGAATTGTAGTTAGAAGCGACGGCAGCCGTTATGAAGAGGTGCACGAATTAACTTTTGTAAATCAATAAAAAAAAAAAATGTTATGTAGAATGGCCCAAAATAAAATAAAATTTCTTCACATAACTTTTATTAATAACATGGATAATTTTCCTCTAGCTATGTTCTGCATTGCAAAAACATAGTCCTCATAAGACTCGTCGGGTCTCTTTTTCCGACTAACTAGAGCAGCATGTATATCGTAATCATCACCAAAGGGTGGAAATGTTTTAACTATTGTTGACCTAAACGACTTCCACGTACTCAAACCTTCCTGACCAAAGTACCAAACTTTAGCACTTCCTTGAAGACGTAAACACGCGTAATGAAGCTCTTCTTCCACTTATAAATACGACCAATTTTCTCTAGTCGACTCAACCATTTGTCTAAAGTTAGACCCTTAACAGGATCGAAAACATCAGGGATGATTTGATCCGCCTCTACTGGATGTAAGATTTTCTTCTCAACCTACACCTCTCCAGTGTGGTGCTTTTATCAATTACTAAAACCACATTATAATAATTTCAAATTTTACAGAGGCAACTTGCTTCACTGCCGACTGCTATACCAGAACTGCTAATCTGATACCTCACTCCCCCTCAATGAAAAGGTTCTACATATCTTATCTTAATGATATTTTAAATATTTCTTTATACTATATATGTAATTAGCAAAATTCAATATGTTTAGTTAAATTGTTAATTCATTTCATTACTTCTTTATGCAATTATTATTAAACTAGATTACAAATGGATTCTTTTATATTTTAAATAAAACTTTGCATTTTGAACTATTTCTAGTTATCTATCATTGGTGAGTACTTCTGGATTTAATAAGAAAGCAGGTTTGAGTCTATCAATTGAAATTGTGCATTCTTTTTCATTCATTAGAAATTTAAAGAATTTATCTGTCTTATTGATTACTTTGTATGGTCCACTGTAAGGGTGATTTAAAGTACCTTTATAAATTTCTTCTCTCACAAATACATGAGAACAATTTTTAAGATCTTGTGGGACAAATATTTTAGTTTGCCTTCGAGTTCTGTTTGTTGTAGGTCGTATCGTCGATAGCGATTTTTGAAGATCCTTCGCGTAAGTGGTTGTAATGCTCTGATCAGGTAAAGTATTAGAGACTACAAGTTCGCCAGGGAGACGTAATGGTTGTCCATATAGCAATTGAGCGGGTGCTATGTTCAAATCTTCGACGATGGAGGACTGGATGCCAAGAAGGATCCAGGGTAAAGAATTATACCAATTTCTTGGATCATCCGATGCTCGAATGGCTGCCTTTAGTTGCCTGTGGAAGCGTTCTATAAAACCATTCGATTGTGGGTGTTACGTGGTGGTCCTTATGCGGTGACTACCCAGAATTTCTGAAAGTTCTTTGAATAGTAATGATTCAAACTGTGGTCCTTGATCTGTGGTAATTGTCCTTGGAACGCCAAATCTTGATATCCAATTATGTACCAAAGCATTAGCAATAACGGATGTGGTTGTGCTTCTCAAGGGAATAGCTTCGGGTCAGTAAGAAAAGCGATCTTTTATTGTCAATAAGTTGGTATACCCATTTGACTGTGGCATTGGTCCCACCAGGTCAAGGTGTATATGCTCAAATCTGCCAGTTGGTGTTTTGAATTCTCCGTGGGGCGATATCGTATGACGATTAATCTTTGCCTTCTGGCAAGGAATGCAAGTTTTCGTCGACAGGTTTATATTCTTATTCATTGTGGGCCCAAAGTACTTTGAAACAATGAGTCTTCATGTGACTCTGATACTTGGATGAGAAAGTTCATGGATTATGTTGAAAGTAATGCGACGGAGCGTTTCAGGAACGTAAGGCCTATAGACCGTGGTCGAAGTCTCACACCAGATGTCAAGATTTTCTAAGGGTATGTGAATTTTCTTCAAAGTGAAAGACAATGATTTTTGATCATGCTCATTCTTACTTAGAAGATTTTGTAATTCATCGTCTTCGGCTTGTTCTTTGGCAAGTATGTCAAAATCAATTTTTTTAACGTTTATAGTGGCTATGTTTGATCTCGATAAGGTGTCTGCAACTATATTTTGGCTACCTTTAATATAGCGTATATCGTTCGTAAACTGAGCTATATAGTCTAGTTGGTTTGTTTGCCTTGGTGTCTTTTCGGTTTTCGAAGATATAGCATTGGTCAATGGTTTATGATCAGTAAATACAGTGAAATTTTTACCTTCCACAAAATATCTAAAACGCTTTATACCTAATTAGATGCTTAGTAGCTCTCGGTCGAAAATTGAGTATTTCTTTTCCGCTGGCTTCAGTTTTTGTTTTTTTTGTTTTTTTTTTTTTTTTTTTTACATTAAAACGCTAAACGTGTCACTTTATTAATTTCAAATTTTACAGAGGCAACTTGCTTCACTGCCGACTGCTATACAAGAACTGCTAATCTGATAAGAGCTTAAAATTTTTCTGCCTATTCTAATCTAACTGTCTTACATGAACGAATGTTTTATTGTGTGTTCGAGTGGAGTGTGATGCGAATATTTTATTTTATTTATATGTGTTTGAACGGCTACATCCAGCAGTACTTAATTTTTTTTTAAATTCATTTTCTCGCTTAATTAAATCGAGCTCCTTTTGTAATAGAAACTTCTCCATAACCTCGAATTCAACTTTTGTTGTAGACGTATGTACATTCGCAGTGGATGACGAAGCAATACATGTAATCTCAACATCACCACTATCAGAGCTATTATCTTCCACTAAAGACAATCGCTCTAATATATCCGCCTTTTTGCCCGTGGTAGGTAAATTAAATTTCCTTAATTCCTTCTGTAATAATTTTTTAGTTACTGACTTTCTCATTATTACAATTGGACATTAAATTTTTATTAAATCGCGTACAAAACACTAATTATTAAAACCTTTACAATATCCCACTTCTGAAATCTGCAGGATGGCCCAAAATAAAATAAAATTTCTTCGCATAATTTTTTATTCAATAACATGGATCTTTTCCTCTCAATTCACAATCGTTCCTTCCTCGTCTCTTCTTCTTTTTCTCTCTCCAACCATCCTAATCTATTCCTAACACAACTTGCTGGTAACGCCATCTATCACTTACTCTGTCAAGCTTAAGCATTTTCTCAGCTACTACAGTTATAAGTGGTTATAAGTAGAAAGAGCTTAAAACAATTTCTTTTACTAAGTATAAAACTTTTATTCAACCGACAACCGGTTTTAATGAGACTCAGTACAAAGCTAAGCTTATTTATTTTACAAAACTTACTTTGAGTTTTTGGCGGAAACATTTCAGACATAAGTAGTATATGGACACCTTGGATACCAAATAACGTTGCGTCTGTAAGGGACAGAAGACCCTTGTCCCACTATAGTGTAAATCATATGAGAAATGGGCTCATGCACGGGAAAATGAAAGTTGATGAGACTAAAGTTGCTTTTTGTACGTGTGTACAGTAAATGGCGGAATTGGAAACAAGTTCCAGAATATGGAGGTGTGTTTATACCGTGTGACACTATTGATCTGAAAAATGAGAGTAGAGTTGTTATGTTCGGACACATGTGAATACATGTAGTGTACCTGCTCAAGAGGTCATTTTTTACGCGGTCGAGTTTCAAATGAAACTTGTGTTTTTCAGTGGCGAGGTCTTGTTTCCGTGTGGAAACCATGGGGGGGCTAAATTTTTGTTTACGTGGGGTACGATCGGGGCAAGGTTGTTGTTTACGTGGGGGGACGATCGAGGCAAAGTTGTTGTTTACACTCTGTCTTCGAGGGGGCCTGCTGGGGGCAAAGTTTGTTGTTTATATTTTTTTGTGTTGAAAGCGAAAGTGGCTGGTTATAGAGAGAAGCGGTGTATAAATGTTGGGTAAGGTAAGTTTTTGCGTCGTTTCGAATTAATGATTGTTGATTTTATATTCCTTATCAGTTTCCAGCTCTGCAAGTCTCAAAAGTTTATACGCTGGCTCGTTTCCGATTGTCGTCAACAATTCCGATGTGGAGTTTGCCTGAATTGGTTAATCATATTATTTTATTGACGTAAAAAGTTTTAAAAATATTATTTTTGACTTACCATATTATACAATAATATTTTTTAACCGAGAACTTTTCTCTCAATTGTTGATATAAAACTGTGAAATATACGCGAAAAATTCGGATTTATATACAATCTCTTGGTCGAAATCGCAAAATACTTTCTACCACTTTACCTACTTTTGTACAGGCAGAGTATTGATATCTTAAAATATACAACATATTTTAATAACTTAATGTTCCACAGGGTATCAGTTAACTATCCGGATATTTATTATCATACTTTTACTCAACATAAGTGAAAAGAGAAGTCAGCGACAATGTTGCATTTAATAGTTAGTACTTTCTCAATGGCAAAAGTAAAAACAAGAACCAACAAACGGATTGGATTTTATTACATTGTAAGCAAGACATACACTTAAACAGGGGAGACTAGGGTATATAAAAGGTAGACGAAAATACCGTCATTTTTATTGAAAACGAACTTTTATAAGCAAACGTTGTGTTTATCACGAAATCTTGTGCGTAATTTAAAATCAAAAGCTGTAGTTTTATTAATCCTAGGTAGTGCGCAGAGAAAAAAAGCAAAAGTAAAAAGTAAGAATCATAATTTTGGAAGTAAATTAAAGTGCTAGTTTTAATATATTGTTTTTTTGTTTTTTGTTACAGCAACTTCTCAGCAGTATCACCAGCCTTAATAGATTAATAAAATAACGGCGCCATGTCAACAGATAAGTTTTTAAATATTTTAGAACTAGTTGTAGGAAAGGGTGAAGAGTTTTTGTCATGCTTCTTAAGATCAGGGTTAAACCAAATGTTTGATAATAATGTTGCTTTAACAACAAAAGATATTTTAAAAGTACATAAAATAATTTTTAAGTACGCATTTTCTAATAAGGACTGCTTCCAAAACCTTTCTATTCAAGAAGCTCTTTCCACCTTAGAATAGGTAAGCGTTTTATCCAGCCAAAACAAACCATACATTTCCGGCATAGTGGATATTTGTGAGTCTACTGTCAGCACCAACGTATTAAGAAATACGGATGATGTGGCTATACCTTCTTCTAGTATCAAACTCAGTGAAATAGTGCAGTCAGGTGGTGGGGACTTTATTAAAATATTATCAAAAGAAAATAAACATTTCAGGAAATTTAAAATGGATGGTGTAAGGATGACTTTTCAACTAAAAGACTCCTCACATCAAGACATTAATAATTTAATTGAATGGATGGAAAGTGCATTTTATGAAATGATTAAAGAATTAGTTTTAAACAGCAATGAGGGAAGTCAAATAGCCTTGTCACTTTCATTGCCAAATAACCCGGAAGTTAAACCGATATGGGTTAGTATGAGACCAGTAGATAAGATTAAAGGTATATTGATCGTAAATCTGATCTCTGATGTTAATCAGTCAAACTCCGTATTTTTTTCGGATGAAATATTGCAGGTCGAAGCCAATATAGTGAATTTTCCATATGGAGGAGGAAAATTTAGTAACATCGAGAATGAAGCCGCTTACCTGAAAAACAAGAAAAGTCTGACAAATGTTAGTCAAAGCGGTTTTTTATGTCTTCCAAAATGTTTGTGTTATTCAGAAGAAATATCAAATGGTATCACCCTACCGAAAAAATGTTCACGTAAGTTTTAAAACAAGCTTCTTAGCTTTTCAAAAGTGTTGTGTAAGAATGCTTTAGTTCGAGTAACGGAAAATAAAGCTTGTTTATTATCAGATCTATATAAATTTCAAAAAAATTAAAAGATTTTCAAATTGTGGTCTTTAATTCGTTAAAGGGAAATATACTTTTTCAGGGGCCAACCCAATTTGAGCGGAATAAGAAAATTTATCTTTATTTTTCTGAAGCTGAAAACCATTTTTATGTTGTTAAATCTCCGACGGGGTTTTTTTAATAAGAAATATCTTTGTGTTTTTTGTGATAATTTATATGATCATAAGTTTTACCACAAAATGTGAAATGCAGTGTACATATTGTTATGTATCTCCCCGTGTTTATTTGTGCAAGAAGTAATAAATTGTGAAAAATATAAAAGATCCTTTAGGGGTACTGTGTGTTACAATAATCACTTAAAAAATATATTGAATAAAGAAACTATTTGCAAAACTTTACAAGTTTGTAAAGATTGTGGTAAATTTGTCGATTATTCTAAAAGGCAGGAAATTCACATTTGTGGTGAGTTTTATTGTCAGAATTGTTTTAAATACGTTCCAGAAGATCACTTGTGTTTTATAAAAGTTTACAAAAAAAAGAAAAATACAAATTTTTTTTTCATATTTTTTGATTGTGAAAGCACTCAAAACAAACAATATCAAGAAAAATCTGATTCATTTGTACACAATGTAAACTTAATAATAGCCCAGCAGAATTGCAATGAATGTTATATTTCGGATTCTAGAAACGATGGTGATTGTATTAAATGCGGCAAACGCGAACATATTTTTAAATATCAAAACGGATCTGAAAATATAGTAGAAAAATTTGTAGATTACTGCTTTTTGCACAGACCTTTTGCAACGCAAATTATTTGTATTGCGCACAATTTGCAATCTTACGACGGACACTTTATTATATCAGAACTGATAAAAAGAAAACTAAAAGTTGTACCAGTCATGAATGGGTCAAAAATAATGAAAATTACTTGTGGGCGTTTAATTTTTATTGATTCATTAAATTTTCTATCGTTTGCATTATCAAAACTACCCAAAGTTTTTAATATTCCAAACATCAAAAAAGGATATTATCCTCATTTTTTTAATACTTTAGATAACTGGAACTATGTAGGACAAATGCCATCTACAGAAATGTATGCCATTGACGCAATGAAGACAGATAAAAGGAAAAACTTCTGCAAATGGTACGACAACCAAAAAAAAAAAAAAAAGTGAAAAAAAAATATATTTTTGGACATATGAAATTAATAAAACAAGCTTCGGATAAATGAACCCAGAAGATTTCAAAAATTATCTTTGCATGAATCAGGTCTTTCCTTATTTTTCACTAATCCATTTTAAAATTTTAATACAAATAACAGAATAGACCGCCGATCTCTGCCTACAACCACTGCAGTGTTAATGGCCGATGATGTGCAGACTTGGTTTGCGGAACAAGTCCTCCTCGACGGAACAGATTCTTTGAAAAAAATTCCTCTCATAGATGGCCAGTAATGACGTCGTTTGAAAATTGGAGAATCATTCCAGTTAGCTGAAACATGCAACTATTTCTGTAATAAGAAACAGGATTTTAAATAGTACCTACTATGCTAACCTTATCATTAGTATCTTTCGACACAATTCCCCAACGGAAACCATGAAAATTTTATCCTTCTATATAGGTGATTTCTCGTAAAACAAAACCAGTCCCACCACTTCTTAATTAAAGTTGTCACGAAATATTCCCCTACTATATTGCTTTAACAAAATTGAGACATTGATTTGATTACCCTTGAGTAGTTATCTAATAAAAATTATGACATTCCGTGTGTATGTGTGTGTTAATATTGGTATAAATTCGACAGGCAAACCCAACAAATGTTATTAGTTTCCAATTGAATTTTTGTAGCTGGTGTGGTTTCACCGTATACGCCCATCAGATATTATATTTCAAAATTTCAGAAAAATTGTGTTGAGCTCAGGCAAGCATGCCATTGTGGAAACTAAATTGAAAGTCAAAATTAATTTCATGCCATCAATTTAATAAGTCGAGAGCATGCTGAGAGAGTTCGAATTGGCAGCTTGATCTCAAAATCTTTTTGTGACAACTTAACTTTCATCATATTATCCTGCCAGGACTTATTATTTTTTCATGGTTTTGTGTATTTATGGTGGAAATAATTTCGGGAAAATTTCGCAATTTATCAGCTTTTTATGAGGTGGTATTATAGCCCTAGAGGCTCTGTTACTGAGTCTTCAGCATACACAACGTTAAATGCCGAGACTTTCGTAAGTACGTACCTATTATATAGATTCACATCGGAAATATAATAAATGAACATGGCAGATAAGCAGGTTAAGAAAACATTTGATGGATACCATCTGGATTCCCAGATAATACACCATTGAAGTGTTAGTGTTAGTGTAAGATAGGTGACACGTGCATGCTTGTTATGCAGATTTACTTTACAGACTATAGTCTGAAAAAAAAGCTTAGGGTTGAATGGTTAACTGCCCTTTATCAATCTGAACTAGCATCAACTGCTTTCAAGGTAGTTGTTGCGTAATTTGTGATGTGACAGTACTTCCTTTAACTGGGTCCAGGTACCATTCTTTAGCCCTCTTTAGTAGTTATATGTCTGCCCTATCTCGAGATGGGATATATGTATATTTATAGCGTATAGAATTATGGATATTCATTCATCCAAAAGCCTAACAGGGCATTATAGAAGGTACCCGAAGAGTATATCATAGTCTACCACATCCTACTTGGAATCTCTAAAAATGTTGGATCCATGCATTTTGCCTTACTTCTCGCGCCACGCATACCAAGAAGAAGCCAAGGAATGTGATCATGAAATGTCATTGAGCAGGATATTGAGGAGGCTGTTGACAGGACGAGCACTAATTCCTTATTCGAAGCAGCTTGTTTGCACAATTGTATAATGAAACGGTTAAATGCTTACACAAATAATTCTTAATTGGGGGGTCACCACTTCGTCAAAATAATGACGTAAAGGGGAATAGAAAGATGTCTAGTTTCCTCACTATCCAGTTTTCTGCTAGTCGTTTCTTATCACAACGCTAAAGAAATATTCCTTTTGCATATTACCATGTATATTACGGCAGCTTATGCATTATGGCAGCATACCTTAATAATAATGAAACCGAATTACTTACAGCGTCCATCTAGACTGGAACTAACGTGGAAAGATTTGTTTGTCCATCTGATATGAAACCGTGAGCGGCAGATAGTCCATAATACATATGCAAACAGAACTCTTATTCATCCGTCAATTCTCTGTGAGAACTCCCACCAGTGAAACATTGCCTGATTATTGAATCCTTTTGAGTGGCAATCAATTAACTCTGCGGATTTTCATTACCATAAATTAAAGGCCTTGACACATTAAACGCAGAAAGCAGCGACAGAAGCAGATTTTTTTCCTGAAAACATGCAACTGTTCGAGCACTAACAAATTGACAGCAGCAGAAATAGAACTTGAAAGTTGGTCAAATCTCAAAAATTCTGCTTCTGTTCAGTACTGCCAATATAAAGAGAGAGCTAAAATTTTTATTTCATTGTTGGCGTACTTTCTTTTAGACGTGTTAAAAGCTTTGATGCGAAAAAAGAAAATGTCTGTTCAGGATTCATAAGAATCCTGAATATTGGCGAAATTAAATGTCAACACATATATATATCGACCTAAAGAAACAAATATTTTAGGTCTAAATTGTAACAATTTCGCAGAGACGTGAGCCAGATAACTGTCCACGGGCAGTACATTGCGTTCACGCATGGGTAGTACATGGGTACATGGGTAGTATACTGCAGTTGTCATGGAAAGTTGAAAACGAATATCTATACAAAAAAAAATTGCGCAGGCAACGAATATTTCTGACTGAATAGAATTTACAAACAAGTTTTTTTTCTTCCTTTGTTGCATTTAAACAATAGAAAACGAAGTGCAGCTGCTATGCCAATTTGCTATGCGCCTTTCAATACCGTTGTTTGGTGCCATGAGCAACCCATGGCTATATAAATCAGAACCTGACTTTACTCGCTCTCTTTTTCTTGGCAGTGCAGTGATCTATTTCCTAGTGTTATTTCCAAGTGCTCTAAATTTTATTAACAGCTTATATACTTTATTTAATTGACAGTTCAAATAATTATTATTATTCTGGGTATCGACTAGATTAAAGATTTGATTTTGAATAGCGATTAAATTAAAGATTCTTCTTGCTACTAATGCTTACTAATCTAAACCACTTTATTACGGGTCTCGAACGAATAAAGATTCTTATTGCGGGTATCGACCGAATAAGAAATTTACTAATATAAACCACTTTATTACGGGTCTCGACCGAATAAAGATTCTTATTGCGGGTAACGACTGCAGTCAGAATTAATAACCTCACTTTATTCTGGATATTCACTAGAATAAAGAATAGTCCAATTCCAAGCCTCAATAAATTAGAAAACCAATTCGATCTAGTGCCTAATACTGAGCTGGTGACTACATTGTCAGATATAATAAAATTTTCTAAACATAAACTTAATTTAATCTTAATTATTCTTTCACATTTATTCAATATTCAATTTTGCTTTACAGATAAATTTAAATTATCATTGTGGTTTTGAAATAATATTATCAGGCATATATATATTATATATTAATTACAAATTATAGCATTTATTGAATTTTAAAAAAAATCTAGTTGGATTGCGAGTTACAGTGTACTGAATTTGGTGAACCGAAGAATTAAGCTACGAAATTATTGACTTTGAAGCAGGGTTATAACTTCCATCACATTTCTTCATTATTTGCCTGTTCGCTCTAACTAAGGGCAGAACAATGTCTATGGAGGAAAAATGAATTAATTTTGTTAGAAATAGCAAATTAATTCACAATTAAGAGCAACTTTTTAAAAATTATAACAACTGACATGTGTACTTGACAAGTAACTGTTTTCTGCTTCTGCTCTCAATGTGGTCGACAAAGCAGAAATGTCGGAGTTCTTTCTGCTTTTAATGTGTCACGGTCGGTCTTTAGGAAGCAATTTTCTGTGCTTCTAGTGCGGAATATTGAGGAATTGAATTGGAATGACAGCAAAAGAAGCACCAAGAGGCCAAGTTCTCTAACAAGCAGGCCAGATAGCTTTCAGTGATCCGCACATAACCTGCAAGCTGCTGGGAAACTACGAATGAACATTGAATTGTCTCTGTATCTGCAATAACAACATTGTTGCATGATACATGGCTATCCGCCAATTGTGAACATGAAAGAACTTCATAAAAACAAATATTTTCACAGGATGCAATAGATAACATAAGAGCTTACAAATAGACAAAGAGAAACATCGGGGTAGTTTTCATATCACACACAGGGAAAAATGTGTAACCTCTTAGGTAAATGATTTTAACTCAGCATCCTCTCCTCTTCCCATTTCAAGTCAATGGAAAGTCAACGAAGACTGCCATTTATACATTATTCAAAGACTTCGAAAAACCTTAGAGCAATTTATGCTTATTTACAGTTATAGAATTAGCGTTCCTTCCATAATGCCCCCATAGATATTGTAACGTGATTTTACCTAGTTAAATAAAAAAAATAAAATCGCTCCAGCCGAGCATTTCCACTCCAAGACTTGGAGTCAAGACGTACTTACTCGAATTCCGACAGTTTGGTCTAACATGATCTTTCCCTCCAATGAGAAAGCTTGCTTGAGTCGTCGGTTCAATCTCTAGGTGCGCTTCTTCGGACAAAAAGTCGACCCGAGAACTTTATAAGTTGCGACGTTTCGATCACTTCTCTTGTGCCTTCGCTAGCTTTGAGCGAGAAGGTGCTTTGATGCCAATCAATAAAGACCACTGAACTAATAGTCGTACTAAACGATGACCACCGTAGGCCGCTTTCGTCGTATAGCCAACTGTTGACACTTAAATTCTTGCTTATGTTTGTTGTTTACCTCTACGAAATTGGAATCGAATCGTATTCGCGAAAAGTGAAAAGACACAATACCTCTTGATAGGATTATTACTTCAGAAGTGAAGTGAAATAGCTTAATTGCGAATTTATGTAGCAGGGGGTGTCGAATTTCACCACCGAATCTACGAGTAAAAATCTATGTGCCGGTAACCTAAAAATCGGGGAAAGTGTGAAACATGTAAAAGCTGAAAACTAGTGGTAATGTTTTACGCTGAGCGGCAAGCTTAAGCGATGTACGCTATTGTAAGAGGAAGCTGGACTCTGGGGTCCTCTGCTTTATGACATCCCCAGTCGAGTTCGAGCTCGATTCTAGAATTCTGTAATTTGACCCGACCAAATAGCATACAACAGTAGTACACTAGGGCAATTGTGCCGTCGGCATTTCCCGCACCAAGAATCTGTGTACATCAAATTGTCGGAATAAATTTCCTGCTTACGGTTTATGCAAATAAAACTGTAACTATAACAATTAAACCAGAAGTTACTCCTCGTAGGCTATGGAAATAAAATTTGCACTATAGCAATAAACTTTTTCGCGAATTTTCTTGAAGCAGAGATTAATTACTCATCTTTGTTCACACACGAAGGTTAGCAATAATTCAAACTGTTGAAATTAATTTTCCACTTACAGGTTCTTTTAGGCTATGGAAATAACATTTGCATGATAGGAAATTAAACCAGAAATTACTTATCTTTTCTTTTCTGTAAAGCGGGACTAATAAGGCCCGTTTGGTAGCCTGTCCGTTCACTAATGGATCTATCCAGATGCTGCAAAATTTTGAGCCAATCGCATCATGGATAAAATGAACAACGCTAATTTCGTTAACTCTTGTTCAGACTCTTTATATCAATCACTACTTTCGCTGATTTTACAGAATTCGCTTTTTTTTTACACTACAGTGAACTCTAGGTTACTTTTTTCGTCGTGTCTCGAGCTAACTCCAAAAAAGACTGGCCTGTTTTTCGATCTCTCCGGTTCCTATTTCTTTTTTTTTGCTTTTTCTTTCTGTTCCATGGTTAGGGAAGATCTCTGGGCTGCCACATATGCTGGGATCGGTTTCGCCGCATTTAGGTGGAAGTGTCGCCATCTCTGAGATTTTTGGACCTCGCTCAGACGCGCTGCATACGATTTCCTCATTAAATCGAGGACATGCAGCTTTCCTCTTCATTGCGAGGAAATCTAAAGATTTCGCAACAATATAATCAATCTAGTTGCTGTATAAAATGACGTCACAGACCTCTTAAGTTTTTCAGACAAGGTCGAATATCTAGAGGCCACTCTTGATAAAAAAAAAACAACTTTCCTGGAATTCGCATCTACCTATAGAGTGGCAGCCATAACGCTTTTTTTATCTTTTTTTTTTCTTTATAGTATGATACTTGATTGATTGATTGAATACGAGGTTTGAGATCCCGAATCATCCTCCGAACGTAAGCCAATTCAAGGTAAATTGTTCGCCCTCCAGATCCGTGAGCAGTCTCTCATAGGTCCCAATCGGACGCTCTTATAAATTTAAGTATTAGCACCCAACCCTCCTTGCCGGCATCGCGCAACTCGTCCCGGAATTATGAGCCAAGGAGTCTGTATAGTATTCCTGAGAGTGCCGGGCAATGACAAAGAACGTGAGTCACCGTTTCGGATTCCTCTCCGTAACGCCTGCATGTAGGATCATCAGCAAGTCTCATCCTGTGAAGGTGACCCCTGAGGGAACAGTACCCAGTGAGATTAAGTCCTAGGAACGTATTAAGTACCCAGTGAGATTAAGTCCTAGGAACGTATTACCCGAGGGGTCCTCTAACCAAAAGCGAATGTGTTGCCCGTCAGCCCAACTTGAAAGCATTGAGACAAGGGGTTTTCGTGCAATCCCGACTATGGAGGTTGGTTACTCCGAGGCTGCACAAAGGTGAGCAAGCTTGTCCAACCTTGCATTCCCGCTAATGTTGCTGTGCCCTGGCACACACTGCGCAATTACCCTTTATTCCAACAGAGGGAGTTCAGGGTGGTTTTACACTCCATTACTAGTTTGGAGGTTATAAAGGGCTTAGACAAAGCCTTGACAGTCGCTTGGCTGTATGAGCAGATGACTATCTGCCTATTCTTCTTATTCAAAAGTGGCCTTGACTTCTGCCTGGAAAACCGTTACATGGCTATCGAGATGCATGGCGATTTCAATCTGAAGTTCCACGCAAAAAACTCCTGCTCCGGTGTTTTCATCGGATTTGGAACCATCAGTGTAGATTATAATAGGGTTTGTCAATCGTTAAAGCACAGCATGTGATTCCCATTCTACCCTGGATGGAATTCTAAATTCTAAATTGCTTTTCAGCATAGTCTGGAGAAGATGGTCACTGTCCCTGTCGATGCCAGATGTGATAGACTGCACGAATTCATAGATGGATTCATGTGGAACTCTTGTTCCCGCATAAAGCCAGCCAAGATTAAGATGCAGTGATAGTGCTGCAGTTGACGCCGCCTGGTATGGTACTTACCTTGAAGGCGTGTTTAAGGTAGAAGCGAAATTACCGGAGATTTTTAAACTATATTTATTTTATATATATATTTTACTATACTATACTGAGCAATTTCATGACTATTTATAGAAGGCCAATTAGATTCACTGAATGTTCACTGCAAAGTGCATCAAAAGTTAATATTATATCCCTATTAGAAAATGTTTATGGGTTTCAAAAACCCTCTTCCCCGATCGAGCGGCATTCTATTTACACTGCTATTGCGTCTACCAATTACATATATATATATAAGTGTAAATGTATGTATTTTGAATGAGGGTAAAACTTTCCGATAAGTTCCGATAAGCCCTTGAATGAGCATACTATTTATACTCAAAGTTCATTTGCATTTCCGTGAAATTTCACTGCATGTCTTGAACGAATGATGTTATTTAATTGCTGTCCTGATGAGTATACAGTAACTCTCAAAATTTCCTCATGAAACTCTGGTTTACGGCTGTAAGCCAACAAACTGACAGTACCCCGGTACTTGTCGTTTAATTCTCTGCTTAATGCAGTAGGTTGAAAAATTGCCTGCAGACTCCATATGGGTCTCAAAAGAGCAAAGCTCAATCCCCTTTTCTATGTAAAGATAAAATTAAAGAGGAGAGTTTATAGTTCTTATAAAAAAAATTACATTAAGCACTTTTCGTAAAAAAAAAAAAAAGAGGTCAGTCAACAAAAAGGTAAGAATATCCGAAATTCTTAGTTTAGAACACCAAAACTCCTGAGGGGAGAGGAGTATGGGTCTAAGTCGAGCAATTGTTTGAAAATCCATGAAGCTCTGCATACAAAAAGGTCTGTAAGTGACCGTACATCTTGAATTCTTTAAGGTACAGGGTATTTTGTGTAATACTTGCATATTTTCTTAATTACTCTCCAACTCCGAAACGGTTTAGATGCCGCCGCTCCCCCTGCTATACAATTTTCTGTTTGACTAGGTAACTACCCCGTACAACAGAGAACTACTTCAACGGTACTTTAAAGGTACTAATTTTGAACGCCAGTACTGAAATATGCAGGGTATTTTCGGACATCTACAGATATTCATGAATCCTGTATAAATCCGTCGTAGCTCTAAAAATCGGCAGTGGTAATCTGAAAAAATGGTCGACTTTAATTCCTAATAAGTATTTAACATTACTGGAACCGTCCTGGAGCAGTATCTATAGAATGCCGATTTTCTGATTTAAGTAATGTATAAATGTCTACAGCAGTACTGATACAGTTATTATAGTGGGCACCTGTACAGTACTGAAATAGCTGCAATATTAAGTATCTAAACTATTACTATATTAGGTACCTATTTAGCACTGGCTAAATATTTATAAATTCTAAAAGAACACTGAAATTCTCTTGTTTTATTTTCGACTGAGTTGTGGTATCTCAGAGAGTGTATTTTATTGATCCTATAATTAAATTTTGTTATGTTTTTTAATGCGAAATTATAAGAAATTATATAAATGTATGTAAGGCTACCTGGGAATCGAACCTGATCCGGTCGCACGTGAAAGTCATCCATCTCTTGTTATCTAGTCCAGATTGATGGAAACAGATGTACGGATAACGAAGTTATTATTGAGCCGATTCCCTATGATGATACGGCAGAATTAATATTAGACCAGGAGCCAACGTTAAGCGCAACTCCAGTCACTAACGACGATTCCGAAATGTTTTCTATGAAGTTAAGGACATGGGCTACATCTTGTAACATTAAAATTACAGATTTTTCTAAGCTATACTGAAAATTTCAATCCACCAAGGTCATCAAAATTTACCCCAGGATTCCAGGACTATTTTGTTAACGCCAGTGCTGACAGAACAAAAACGAATAAAACCAATGGATAATGGCCAATAATATATTCACTTCGGAGTGGAAGTAAACTTGAAAATTAAATCAGATGTGTTACAACAAAACAAAAGTCAAAATATTTCCGTTTTATATACATACATCGTTTAATATAGACGGAGCCCCTATTACAACGAGCGGAGGTGCAGGTTTGTGGATAATTTCAGGTTGTGTAACCAATTTCGGTGATATATTAGCATCTAAAGTTTTTGTTGTTAGCATTTTTAAAGGCTTTAGGTAGCCTGAAAATTTTAACAATTTTTTGGAGGACTTCGTTAATGAAATGGAATACATACTTAAAAATCGGTTAATATGTAATTCTTAGCACTATACATACTATAAAATTACACTCTGGCATTTGTGACGCACCTGCAATGGCTTCTGTTAAACATATTAAATCACATGGAGGATATTACTGTTGTCCAAAATGTTTTACAAGGGTTCAGAGTGTAGTTTCAAGAAATGGAAATAAAGTAGTAGTTTACCCGGAAATTGATGCGCCATTAAGAAGCGACGCTACTTTTAGAAGTAGAACAACTATTGCTGGATAACATGACAGTGATCATCACAAGAGCAACCGATCAATACTCGAGCGCCTACCAATTGATATGATAACCCACTTTCCGCTAGACAAAATGCATCTTGTTGACGAAGGAGTCTGTAAAAAGTTATTTCAAATTTGGCTTGGTAAGCCATCCTCACAAAAATTAAAATCTGAGCAGGTGCAAAAGCTTAATAAAAGATTACAACTTTGTTATGTTTACTCTTGTTCAGAATTTCAACGAAAAAGTCGAACAGTCAATTTTGTAAATTATATGAAAGCATATTAATTCAGGGTATTTACACAGGCCCATTAGCAATTAAAAACGTATTAAGCAAATCCATTTATAAGCACTTTATATTCTTTAGTTTAGCTATTCGTATCTTAACGTCCCCGGTTTATTACCGTATTTATAATGAGTATGCACAAGAATTGCTTTTTTTTTTTTGTTAAACATTTCGCTAAATTGTATGATATAAATAATATCACTTTTAATGTCCATGGACTTATCCATATAGCTAAGGAAGCGTATAATATTGGACCCCTTGACCAAAACAGTTCTTATAAATTTGAATCTTATATTAAAGACATTAAGAAAATGTTACATTCTCCTTTTCGCCCATTAGAACAATGTTATAACAGAATCCAAGAAATGAACAGCATTGAAAACAGACACATTAACTTAATTTCAAAACTTCCGCCGGTTTTTAAACAAAAAATTCCAGGAACAAACAAGTATAAAGTTTGCATTCGTCGTAATTTTAAAATAAATGCAAAAAGTTTAAATGACAATTGCTGGATGTTACGAGAAGGTCATGCTGTTCTTCGCATAAAATACTTTGAAGTAAGTAAAAGCAGAATATCTATATTCGGACAAAAGCTAACACGTATAAAACCCATAAATAAGGAACCAAACGGTTTATTAGAACTTTTAATGCTTATGGGAATATTTGAATATAATATGTACTTGAATATTCGATAGAGTGTCTTGATACCGAAATATTTTGCAAAATGTGTTGTCTTCCTTATGAAAATGATAGATATTTTTTTTCCCCTTTAAATCATACATTAACAGTTATGTACGAGCAATGGGATCCAGTAGAAGAAGAAACCCGGTTTATGACAACAATCAACTTTTCAAGAAAAAATACTTCGGACCACCTTTAGAGAAAAGTAGATGGTTCGCAGATATTAAAATTTTAACTGCCAAAAGCTAAGTACCCTAATATTTAATCATAAGCAAAGTTATACAAAATTATATAACTTTAATCTTTACATTTTGTGTATTAATTATGTAAGCAATTCTAAAAATTCACTTTGAAAATAGATAATAAAAAAAACATTTTTATTTACACATTCTATAGTTTAATTGAGGCCATTCCCTTTAACTCGGTACACGAATTTGTCTGTTTATAACGGGTTTTCCAATAAGAGGTGTTATTTTAATTAGACCGCTATTTCGGTAGATGTCACTTTTGGAGCTGTCATTTTTTGACATTTGACAAGTAGAAACTACGCCATTAATAAAAATGGAACGATACACGATTCAACAACGCATTGAAATTATTAAAATTCACTATAAAAATGGTGAAAATGTGGCAGAGACGGTTCGTAGAACTCGAACATTTTTGGGTCGTCGCGAAGCACCTTGTCGGACCGCAATACAAAAATTGGTAGAAAAATTCGAGCTGTCGGGATAAGTTAGTGATGTGAAGAATAAAACCCGTGCACGTCGCTCAAGAACAGCCGAGAATATTGCTGCTGTAGCCGAAAGTGTTGAAGAAAACCCAGATTTGTCCATTCCTCGTCGTTCTTTGGAATTGGGCATTCCACAAGCGTCATTACACCGTATTTTGCATAAAGATTTGGGTCTTAAGACTTATAAAGTTCAGTTAACACAAGAACTCAAGCCGCCCGATCATCAACAACGTCGAGTCTTTGCTGATTGGGTCCTTGAAATGCATGAAAATGATCCGGAATTCCATCGAAAACTCATCTTGAGTGATGAGGCCCATTTCCAACTCGATCTCATTTCCACCTAGATGGCTTCGTCAACAAGCAAAATTGTCGCATCTGGGGCTCGGAAAACCCAAAAGTTATTGTTGAAAAGCCTCTCTATCCTCAAATTGTGACTGTTTGGTGCCGTTTATGGTCCCGCGGGGTCATTGGACCTTACTTTTTCGAAAAAGAGGCTGGAGCAACAGTTACGGTGAATGGATTGAGCTATCGACAGATGATTAATGATTTTTTATGGCCGGAATTGGATGGTATTGATCTGGACAACGTTTACTTTCAACAAGACGGCGCTACGTGCCATACAAGCAACGAAACCATTGATCTTTTACGGGAAAAGTTTTCGGACCGTGTTATCTCTCGAAGAGGTGATCACAATTGGCCACCGAGATCTTGTGACTTAACACCTTGCGACTTCTTCCTTTGGGGCCACGTGAAAGAGAAGGTCTACGCCAACAGCCCAGCGTCGATTCAAGATCTCAAAGATGGAATTCGTGAGGCTATCGAGGACATAAGGCTAACTTTGCGATTTGGTTATGGAAAATTTCATGAAAAGGATATGGTCCTGTAGGCGTGGTCGTGGTGGTCATTTGGCTGATGTTATTTTCCATTATTAACGGCATACCTTCCTTTTTATAATGAGATAAAGATCCGATTATTTATCTCAAAAAATGGCATTTTTCTTTGAATATCAAAATAACACCTCTTATTGGAAAACCCTTTATATTTTTTTTTACTATTTTCGACACTCGTAGACCCACTTTTCGTCATTACAGCGAGCTGAAATTTGGCACACAGGTTCATGTCGCATGACAATTGTATCAAAATTTGAACCGGAAATTTCCATGGAAAACCCGGAAAATCGGGAAAAATCATTTGAAAATCAGGAAAAATGCAGAGTTCTCCGATTATTCCGAAAAAAAATTTCCGGAATTTTCCGACTTTTCCCGAAAATTTCCCGGTAAAATTTTTTTCTAAATTATGCAGGATCAAGTTCCCTATCAACTGGCATCATTACTTTCTCTCCGACAATGGTGAAAACTTGCAGAAAAAATCGAGGAAAATTCATGTAAAACGCTTTTCTGGAGGAAGCGTTTTAGCGTTTTGCAACCTAAGACAAAGTTGTAGAGCGAAATGAGTTGCTTTTGTGGAAAACTCCGTGGAAAACCCGGAAAAACGGGAAAATCATCGGACAAATTTTCATCGATATGATTAGTGATAAATCTGTTTCAGGAAAAATGCAGAATTTTCCAATTTTTCTGGAAATTTTCCGGAAAATTTTCCGACAAAAAAATTTTATAAGCTATGCGAAATCATTTTTTTCCCGTCCTACTGGCATCAATACTTTCTCTTCAACAATCATGAAAACTTGCATGAAAAATCGAGGAAAATTCATGTAAATTTTTAAAAAAAAATTCATAGTAATAGGAAAAGTCTGTGGAAAACATGGAAAATTCATGTTATATGGGATCAAGTTGGAATACAGCTAAAAAGCGGTGTTCAAAACATAATTTGAATTTCAGAAAACCGTTGCAGTACTTCAACGATTTGATACTCGAAAAATTTTTGTTTTGTTCGGATCGGCACCAAACATGACTTAAAAATTGTTTTAAAATATCTCCATGCAGCACGTAATAACAATTTAGTTAACGTGAAAAAGGCAGAAAATAAAATAAGTAAAAAACGAGTTTTCAAACAATACTGAGGCCAAGCCGCATGAAAAAGTAGAAAATAAACTTTTCTTCACACACAGAGGTGGACTCAGATTTTTTGATTGGGACATTTCTCTTGAATATTCTTTCTCTTCATGAATCAAATCACTTTATTACCTCTGATTTTGATCATACTGAAATATATCGGTGATTGTCAGCGAATAAAATCTGAGTCCACCTCTGTGTGTGAAGAAAAGTTTATTTTCTACTTTTTCAAGTGGCTTGGCCTCAGTTTTGTTTGAAAACTCGTTTTTTACTTATTTTATTTATTCTTCATTGTTTCCTGTATATTGTTCGCTGCTCTGTTGTTGAGTATTTTCGTTTTCTTCACAAGCAGTGTTGGATTCATTTTCACGATTTTTTCTTTCAAACGCACGAACGCGATCACAAGTTTGTTGCAAGTATTTTTGAACCAACGAAATTCCTGTTCTTTCGGTTAAATTGGAATAATTCTCCATCAATATTTCTGTCCAACATTAGAAGCATTACAGAATATTAGATTAAAACCAGTTGTATATTTGTATATTTTACATGCCTATTAAAATTTTTATGTGGAACAAATTTTTAACTGCAAATTTCTTATGTTCAAGTCCGGTATACGAAATTTTTTGTTGCAAATGAAGGCTGTATATACGATTAATAACTTTAATGTGATCTTTGGCATATCTTCCACCTATTTGTGTTAAATAGGTTCTATGAAAGTTTCAAGTCTGTAATTTTGTATATGAATGCTTTATCAATACTTACTAGTTTGCTACATAGGTTGCTGTCAGCACTAATCTTTTCATCAAATGATTGCGAATCCTCGATTATGTTTAGGGGAAACCCGTTTTCCGTTTCAAACTCAGTTAGGCCAATTTTCAAATTGGGACGTTGTATACCACAACCAGCAATATTCATTTCTTCTTTAATAATGGTTCTTATATCTTCTCTGATTAAATCGCGGGAGAACTTTAGCTCTTCTTTTACAATAGTACGCAGTATTTCCTTTATATTTGTCTCAACGTCATTATAGTTAATCAAAGCAACTAAAATGTTTGAGGGGAGAAAACAGTCGGAAGTAGTCGCTTTTAATTTTTTTTTTATCATATTTAAGTTAGATATCACAAAATCCAATTTTCGGTTTGATTTGGAAAACCTGTCGATAATATTATCCAGATCAATGTCGATATCAGAGTGGACAGACATTAAGGACTCATATCCAGATACTCTTTCTCGTGCAAAGATTGTAGACATAGATGTGATGATGCACCGATTCTGTCACGGGTGAAGTAAATGACTGAAAGTGCGAGCTTGCGGAATTTGAGTCACATTCAAAGGAATAGGAGTAGAAGTGCATGATATGTCATGACTATATCTTTTGATAGGAACTTAACTGATCTTGCTTTCTTCTGAAAAAAGTTGTCAATGGTCTTATGGTCTCCTGCTTTCCATTTTCTATATCTACCTCCATTGCTAACAAGTGTAGCAAGTTTATCCTTCTCCTACAAATTAAAAGTAAACAATAAGTTAAATTAAACAACAATAGTTTAATTAATAAGAAGAAAGTACAAGCAAAGTAACGGCAACTACCGCAGAGGAAATCGAATGGTTTTTATTTGTATAGTCTTGCCGTAAAAATTGGGAAGAAAAATTGTAGAATCAATTTTAGTGGCATCAATCAAACTGATCGTTTTCAACAACCAATAGTGTATAAAAATTCGAAAGGAAAATGTTTAAGTAAATTTCTAAGAACAAAATGTATGCTTGCCAACGCTCATAAATATCTTTAGCGACCAAGGTCAGCCAAAGCAGCTGAATCAAAATAACTCTTTGGAATCATTGTCCGCCACCAATAGTGCATGAAAAATCTAAAGAAAAATTTTCAGATCTTTCTAAGAAAACTGAATGCTTGTGCCCCTGTCCGAAAGAGAGAACAACCAGAATCAATCCACCAATTCTTTTGGACCGTTGTCGGTGAATAGTTAATCATTCAAATTCTTAAGAACAATTTTCAAGTGTATTTCTAAGAAAAATTTAATGCTTCCCTACGAACGTAAAAATTTTAAACAACTCTTGAATCAGTATCGCTATGAAAAATCAACGGGTGGCTAGACGTAGACTGCATGGAACTAGGGTTCTACTGGAAGATGGAAGAACCGTAAAGCAAAATTTGTTAAGTCAAGGAAAACTACGAAAAAATGCTGCTGTCAAACTTCTAAAGTCTTATGCTTATGCGAATCGCCAAATTTCGACAGATGACGGTCAGCAGTCGGCGAAGTTGCCCTCGGTATTGATCAATTTATAATTTCGTTGTAGTCCTACCAACGTTGTAGTACTACTGACTAATGAAATTGTTGTGGCATTTACTTTTGTCAAGGTTGTAAGACGTCAACGACGTCAATTTCAAGACAATGAATTTTGATGAAAAATTGGTTGAGGAAGTGCGAACTCATAAAATAATTATACAAGACAACGAGTATAGACAAGTTGACCAAAACGACATCGTTTGGATGGATATTTCGAGGCGCTTAAATACAAATGGTAAAGTTGCAATATTTTTGGCATTTAGTTTGATTTTAATTTAGTTAATTACTGTATATTAATTTTTTCCTTTCCACACTTTGTTCCATTGCAATTCTTTCAAAATAATATAAAATATTCTCGATAAAAATCTGTTTCAAAAAGCCCAAAACCAATAACCCCCCCCCCCCCCCCCCCCCTGTATAGGCTTATTGAGAATTTACCGTAAATTTTATCATCAACAGGAGCAACCTTATAAAGTTTCCAATTTTTAAGTGGCTTTTTCCGGGAGGCAATAAAATGGGTGACATTTGAACCAAATTTTGAGTTGTGAAATTAAAAATTACCATTCCATCTTTTATCCATTCAATGGGTAGAGCCGTTATTGAGTTGTCACTTACAAATTGATACACTTTATACGACATTTTTTAAGTAATCGAAGAGATTCAGCACTTAAAATTTTCCCACACTCAAAACCCACAGCTAAAAAAATGCAACATCTCCGTGAAATGTCACTTTAAAAGTGTAGAGAACAGACTTCTGCGAAATGCTTGTGTAGATATTATGAGTTCCGAATATGCACTAACGAGGTACTGCAGAGATACTGAATACACCAATGAATAGTAAGCATGACACTATTGTTTAACTACAGCAAGTCGGTGCCGATTAAGCACAGTTTAGGTATTGGTATTCAAGATTCGATATTTGTACAAAATTTTGAAATCAATACTTCATATTAGTGCTGTCTCAGTAATGCACCAATTCTGAAATTTTATATTCATAATGAAATAAGAAAAAAAATTGGCTTAAAATTATTCGATGCCTACGAGGCTCTGTTTCAGAACTGCATATCTAAATTGAGTTCCTTTTTGCTAGTTCAGGAGACCTGAGCAAATTCGGCACTGACCCACCCATTACTCAGAAAGAAAATGGCGGTTCTCAGTTTCTGACAAGTTCCGAAAAACTGGAATTGAACGTGGAGTACTGAAATTTGTTGTACGAGACTCTATCACCTCCTGTCCTATTAACCACCATGCACAAAACAATCTGTATAAGGGGTACTATAATTTTTTTAAAGAATATTCACGTTTCCGCCGCTATAACCCGTTACACATCAGGCTTACAAAAAAACGTGTTAATAAAAAAAATGTAGACAATTAGTCTTCTTCAAATTTGTATCAGTCATTTTTGTCGTAGGATCAACTGTTGAGGAATTATTTTGAAAAAAAACCCAATTTTTTGTACCTTTAATCCAAGATGGTGGACCGCGCAGTGAAGGGTGAAAGGGTGATAGCTTGAATTTGTCATCGGGACCCGGAACTAAGTAACACCCTCCTTTTTTTTGTAGGGCAAAGACCTTATTTAGTTCCAATTGACTAGACTAATTCGGTTTTTAGTCAAATTTAAGGTTTTTCAGAACTTCACCTTTAATTAAATACCAGTAAAAAATTTGCAACTTCTTAAAATTTTATAACTCGTGATAGGAAAGGTAATCTCTATTAAATGCCACTGCAACGAGCCCCATAAGGTGTATAGTAAAAACGTTGTAGGTTGGTCAAGTGAAAAAATACCAAGAAACGAAAATCCCCTCCTCTTCGGAGTTGACGTATTTTCAACGATAGTGAGAAAAGTACCTCACCGATAGCACAATCGATTATCATTTTAAAATAGAGAAAAATAATTCGTCAAATTAATGACATGTCAGAGTGTAGATTACATAATAATTAAGTATGGTATATTCTCCCCATCCTAAGAGATAGAATTACTTTTCATTGACTGCACACATTTTAAGCACTTGCCCGTGTCATGATGGAATTTATAACGCATTATCCGCAGATTTTTTTAACAGATTTTTATATAATGAGCGCATACATTTATTTAACACAGCACCCTTCGTTAATGCCTCCAAAATGTGGATAATGTTTAATGAACCTATTCGTTGACATCTGAGCACATTAACAGGAAGTTCCAAATGGACAACGGGTGTTTAGCCCCAGCCACGACGTTTCATCGCAAAAAAGGTAATTTACCCAAATTCTTCCAACTTTAACATTGTATGGAGCTTTTCTGGGCTTGTATTTTACTCTTTAGTGTATACTTAATTGCTCTTCTGTTCTTTTTCTAAAAATCGTTGCAGGAGTTGTCTACTTGTCATTAGAGATTATTGGTAAAGTTGACATTGGAGAGATATTTATGTGAGTTGGTTATGTGATGAAATTTTAAATTCACGATTTATACTATTGATTTTCCACCAGTGAATAATGTGTTTTACGGGATATTACCTATCCCTTTTTTATAGAAGGACATACAATAAAAACGTGCTTACGATATACAACAGAATTTTCGTCAAAGTACAGGGAAAAACTTAAATTGTACACTGCGTTACAAAGTTATAGACGCACCATGCAATAGTGCAGTAGCCCATCTCTGTAATAAGAAAGAGAGAAACGGCAAAACACATCTACTATCACCTTATCGCTGACACCAAGAAAAGATTTTCCGCTAGAACGGTAGTTGTGGAGTAATTTGATAGAAAGTTCTGGGAATATGCAAAATGAGTGTGCATTACTATAGACGCACTTACCTTTATATTTCTTTTATTTAATAAAATTGTACAAAATATTAATAACTAATTTTTATTAATAATAATCAGTAGCTTCACAATTGTTCGCTACGATTGTCCAGAAGCCTTTTTAATATTGATTCCACGTAGTAGCTTAACATTATAGTTTCAACGTTAGCCAAGAAGCTTCAACGGCATCATTAAGATCACGAATGGTGTTAAGTTGCATGGCATCTTTAGAAAGTGTTCGAACTAACCATCCACATTTGTTCTCTATAGGGTTTTCATTAGCAAAACCGGTTAGACAGCTGAGGGGGTTGATATTGTGCCTCAAGAGCCAGATTAAAGGATGGAGTTACTTATGTGAATCGTAGAATTATCCTGTTGATAACTTAAATGATATTCATAGATTAGATTAGATTTACAAACCCACTCTTCCTAAGAAGAGCAGTTTATTTTTGAATGAGATTTCTTCGAAGTCGGCAGGCTTTAAGAAATATGAGCCAAAAGCCTGAAATTCACATTGTGCAATGGCCTCGCATTCACACAGAACGTGCCCCGATGTTTCATCCTCTTCGAAATATAACCTACATACATCTGTGGGTGAGATACCTATCATGCCATATTCATCATATACAGTAATCCCCGGATAATAACAACCCGCTTATTACCAAAACCCTTTTATAATCATAAATTGTCGAAGCCCGCAACATTTTCCTAGTAATTTCGAATACTTTTACTCTGTTAATAGCAACCCCGCCTATTAACAATACCCCCTTTATAACCTATAATAACCCATCTTAAATTTTTTATTTTCAATGTAAATTTCCCCGCATATTGTAACAGTCAAGTTCAATTTTTCTGTTCAGCGCATTCGTATATTAAGGTGGCCAAAAATGTATGGATTTGCAAAAGTGTTAAAATACCTGGCTAATGTAATGCTAAGTTTCTATGTAAAACTCTTTCAACATTTTCTGTTATAACATTTTAATTTGACAATATTTTTCCTTGATTATTTTTTACAATTTATGGAAACTTAGTTTTATAAACTTATTGCAGTGAAAGACGTTTTAGAAAATTAAATTTTTATATTTTTTATAATTTTTTTAATATGAAAATTCGGCCCGGAACGCCAATTGATTATCTTCGCGAAAATGTGTTCGAAGGCGATGCTGACGTGTAATTTGTAATTAAATTACGATATCAACTTTGCCGATTTTCTTCCACACTTTTTCCTTAACGTGGATATTTCTTAACTGAAGTTGACCGCAGCCGACACCAACTTTGCACTTTAAGCAAAATTCAATTTCAGTCGAAGTCCCAGGCGAAGTTGTAGTTGCAATTTAATCTTGCCAAATGCATTTACCATTTGGGCTAAGTCGAAATAGACTGAGAAGCCATGTAATTTGGCCCTAAAGGGAGTCATGTATCGGATGACATGTTCTCAAATTGCGATTTTCAAAGGTTCTAGAATTGCATATAGAAGATGAGGAGTTTAACTAGTAGCTAAAATGTGATGACAGCTTGGAAAATTAACAAACAGACAAAGAAATAATAGATGATCCTTGAAGAAGTTCGTCCAGGCAGTGAAGAAGAAATATTTGACGTTCTTGAAAGTGATGCTTCTACCAATAAGGTATCAAGCCGGAAGGATGCGACTCTTGCGCTGAACGTTGTGCACAAATATTTACTTGCAAATGCTCTTGAATTAAAAAACCCTAATTTACTCAAAGAATAATTTATAGAAATGTCCTTTAAGTCCAAGGCACAAAAAAGAGATTTCTGATTATTTTAAGTGAATCGAATGGTGCATAGGTATACTTTGTCATATAGGTACATTATATTCTGTCACCCATTGGCAAAAGGGGATATGTCCAAAAAATTAAAAATTGATATTTAAACGTCAATTTGTAGGCAACCTAAAACTACATAAACACATCAAATGAAACATTTGCAAAACCTAGTATATCATACGATAAATTAATCAAGAAAATTTAAGTGAGTTGCAAATTAGGGCAAGTCCTCTACCAGTCCAAATGCAATATAGGATATGTCCATCAAGCAATTTCTTAGTTTCAAAGGAGGATATGTCCTTGTGTTTAGAATGAATTTGTTTTTAGAGTAAAACTGCTGCTGAAAAATGGGATATGTCCATTGGATCACAATTTGGTCGTTCTAAGAATATGAATTTTACCGTTATAATGGTTTAATGAGAACTGCGTTTTATTATTGCTGTATCTGCTTTTGCTTTAGTTATTGTTTAGATTTTGTTGTGAAAACAAGTATTTTAAAGAAATTATAATGGCCAGTCTATGTGAAAATGAAGTTCGATTGGATGGAAATGTTAACTCTGCACCTGCTGGGAAAGGACGAAAGAAGATAAGACTGCCATCGACATGGAAAAGAAATCAAGCCAGGAAAAAAGGTTTATTTGACGTTGGAGTTTCTATCAACTATGGTTACTTAACACTTTCATTTTTGTAGACACTCTTCGAAAGGATTTCCAGTTCGCCCAAATTGTGTCCATCCAGAAAAATATCCGTTCCAATGCTCAATCTTAACAATGCAGGATATTCGTAGAGCGAATCAAATGTTTTACGCTATGCCAGAAAAGATTAGGCAGGATGAAATTATTGTACGGTTCACTAGAGTTTCACCTGTCGCAAGAGAGCGACGCGACGTCGAAAAAATTGCTAAGATACTACTACTACTACTGCTAAGGTACTTTTTGGCAGCACGTAATGCTCACAAGGAAGTTCAAGTTTGTAAAACATTGTTTACGTCCGTTTTTCAAGTTGGAAAGAATAGGGTGGAGGGGGTATGCAATAGAATTTTTGCTAGTGGACAATCTCCACATGAGAGACGAGGTGGAGATGTGAGACGTAAAATATATTCAGATCGTAGAATAGCAGTGAAAAATTTCATTGAAAAGCTTCAGCCGATTCAGTCGCATTACAATCGTGCTAGTAATGTGAGAAAGCAATACATGTCAAGTGATATTTCTATAAAATTGCTATGGAATATGTATAATTCAGAATCCGAAATCAAGTTGAGAGACCTAATGAATATTTCAGACAAATTTTTTGTAGTGATTACAATATTAGTTTTGCTAGCCCCGCAACTGACTGCTGCTCTACATGCATCCAAATCCAACAAAAAATTAAATTAAAATTAGTAACATATTAAATCTTGGCATGCGTGAATATATTCCGTATTCTTACAGCAGGTCTCAACAACAGCATGATCGCTCCTGGTTTAACGATAAGTGCAACCAAGCTATAAAAGCGAAAGAGTCTGCTTTTCGCGCCTATCAATTGCATCCATGTCCGGAAATTAAACAAGTCTACAAGACTGCACGGAACACCTGCAAGTCCATTATCCAGAGAGAAAAATTTCTTTTTGATCAGAATATTAGACAAAGAATCTTGACAAGCCGCAAAGGTAGCAAAGGCTTCTGGTCCCTGGTTAAAATTATCAGGAACAACTTCACAAGTTCCTCTATACCTTCACTAATTAATAATGGTGAAGTGATTGTTGACTCCCTGGATAAAGCTAATATTTTAGCTGCTAGATTCGCTTCAAATTCTCGTCTTCTACCAACTTCACAAACACCTGTTTTGCATCGCCCGTGTGAATGTGTACAAGAGCCAATACACGTTCGTACGAGGGATGTGTTCAGGGTCCTTAAGGGGATCAACGTCTCCAAAGGCGCAGGTCCTGATGGTTTTTCGCCCCTGTTAATTAAAAGCTGCGCCTCATCCTTGGCTAAACCCCTGCGCAAACTCTTCTACTTGTCTTATTCGACAGGAAAATTTCCAACTTCTTGGAAGCTAGCTCACGTTCAGCCTATTCCTAAGAAAGGAGAGGGTAGCGATCCCTCAAATTATCGACCAATTGCCATCACTTCGATTCTTTCAAAGGTTTTTGAATCTATCATTAACTCAAAATTAATGAAGTATCTACATAGAAACTAATCATCTCATCAACGATCGCCAATATGGCTTCCGAGCTGGACGCTCATCTGGAGACTTGCTGACCTTTCTTACGGAACGTTGGAACCGTAGTCTTCACAATTTTGGTGAGTCTAAAATCGTTGCTCTAGATATTTCAAAAGCCTTTGATAGAGTCTGGCATCCAGCCCATTTAGCCAAACTTAAAGCACTTGGTCTCTCCCCTCCTCTTCTATTATGGATTGAAAGTTTCCTATCTAGACGCCAAATACGTGTCGTATTAGATGGCGTTACATCTGAACCGCATCCCATAAATGCCGGTGTGCCTCAAGGCTCTGTTATCTCTCCAACTCTCTTATTAGTTTTCATTAATGATCTGCTTTCCCTTACTTTCAATCCCATCCATAGTTTCGCAGATGACAGTACTCTTGATTTCGCTTACTCCTTTGACACTCTTGCGGAATCCAGGGGGAATGCCGCATGTGTTAAACGAGATTGCATGACTAGATCATTGAATAACGATCTTAACAGTATCCTCGCTTGGGGCAAAGCGAATCGCGTCGAATTCAATGCATCTAAGACTCAAAGCTGTCTCATCTCATTAAAACAAGATCATAACTTAACCACACCCGTTTCTTTTGATGGAGCATTAATTTCTGATTCACCGTCACTAAGCATTCTTGGCATTAATATTTCCAGTAATTAAACTGGACAGATCACATCTTCTCTGTTGCCAAAGAAGCATCGAAATGTCTTGGATTTCTGCAAAGGTGTAAGAAATATTTCAGCCCGTCAAATCTAGCGCTCCTCTACAAGTCCTACATTAGACCTAGAATGGAATACAACTCCCATATATGGGCCGGGGCTGGTCGCACAGCCTTAGCTTCATTGGATATTGTCCAAAAGAGGGCCTTCAAGCTCATTGGCGATTTTGGCAATAACTTGTCATATCGACTCACTCGAGCACCGCCGCAATGTTGGATGCCTTTCGCTCCTTTATCGCTATATGCATGGTCAATGTTCTGATGAAATATCTAGTCTAATCCCTTGTAGAATGATTCCTGCACGCAATACTCGCCGTACAGTGAAATTCGAGATGCTTTTTTATCCCGAACAGTGCGAATGTGGAACAGCTTACCATCTTCTGTTTTTCCTCCGGCATACAATCTGCGGAAGTTTAAGGGCGGCACACATCGGCACCTCCGCCACTCTCCTCACATCCCCTAATCCTTTCCCTATCTCCTTCCTGCCATGCTGTGCTTTGAATCATAGGATATCCCCTGAGCTTGGCTTAATAATATATATAAAAAAAAAAAGCATGTTCAGATGTACAAGAAAAGACCCGGTTAAACACTCTATTAAAGGTACATAAGGTGAAAGACCAATTTTATAAAAGGTTAAAAGAGCAAAAGGTGGGTTTCTTATCATTGTCATACGATTGTCAGAAAAACCAAATACTACCTAAAACTGCAGATCAGAAAGCGTATTACTTACGCCAGTTATACATTTATAACTTTACAATTTGTATTGGTTCATCAAATGTTAAACAAACTCCAGAAAATACTTTCATATACACTTGGCTGGAAAATAAACATAGAAAAGGTTCGAACGAGATAGCTTCTTGTTTATTTCATCGTTTGAATAGCACAGACCTAACTGATATCCATACAATTCAATTATTTTCTGATGGCTGCGGAGGCAGAATAAAAATCAAATTGTAATAGGTATGTTATGCAAATGGTTTAGTTGCAATCCCTCATCTAATCTAAATAAAATTGAGTGCATCTATCCGATAGTTAGACACTCGTTTTGTACCTCCTGATCGGGTCCTTGGTCGTCTGGAGAAAGAGATTTAAAAAAAAGCAACCATAATAAATCCAGATGAGTACTTCGACATATTTAAGAGTTTCTTGTAATGAAGAATGCGCTGTATATGACTGGAAAACTGCAGTTAAGTCTGTAATGAAGCCTCCTTCATCTTACCATTTTCAATTCGCCCCATCCAAAAGATTTATTATTACCAAAAGCGTAACAGGAAATGTACTTGTACAAGGTGAGATCCATTATGCAAATGAAATCGGCACAGCAAAATCCTTGTTAAAACGAGGCAAGTCTTACGCAACTTCTTTAACCCTATCTATAATAAATACCGGTATATCAATTAAAGAAGCAAAAAGAAAGACGTTGCCGAGTTGCTGACTTTACACTTCGGTGAGTATTGGGCGACCTCTTCCTAATCTAGCATACTTTTGTAACGGGTTTTCCTTGTGCGCCTTGTTAGGGGTTCCGGGTGCTCGTGAGTTACGCCAGGGTCAATAAATAACAAGGCCCATTTACATAAACAAATAATCAAAATATATTCTGGCTTAACATATACCCTAATATAAAATTTCAATGTGTGTTACTTATTCTAATCATTTCTACAAATATATACATTTTTAGGAACAGTATACTTGTTCACAAATTTCTCTGTATCTGTTCTTTATATAATTACAATGGTATTTTAAAGAATGCATGCAAGTCGAAAACATTTCCTAACCAATACTATATTACTTTCTACGGTTCTACCTTACGGGAAAGAACGGGACAGAAATACTGACAGAAATACATCACGAGAGTGTACGGAACGGAATACACCTACAGAAATACATCACGAAGGTGTTCGGAGGAGGGAACAGTAAACACTCACAGAAATACATCACGAGAGTGTGCGGAAAGGAATACAAGTCACTCACAGAAATACATCACGAGAGTGACAGGAAAGCAAACACTCACAGAAATACATCATGAGAGTGTACGGAACGGAATACACCTACAGAAATACATCACGAAGGTGTTCGGAGGAGGGAACAGTGAACACTCACAGAAATACATCACGAGAGTGTGCGGAAAGGAATACAAGTCACTCACAGAAATACATCACGAGAGTGACAGGAAAGGAAACACTCACAGAAATACATCACGAGAGTGTACGGAACGGAATACACCTACAGAAATACATCACGAAGGTGTTCGGAGGAGGGAACAGTAAACACGGGAGCTCCCATCCTGTCGGCAGCCAGCCACCAACTGAGCTCTCGAATGAATGGTCTGCATGCATTTATACCTTTCTGACGGCAGATGCTAGAACATTTCGGTAATTTCTACTTTGTATTAGAGTAGGGATAGAAATGAGAAGATTACTGTCGGTTACGAAATTATGAGTAACTAATCTCGACTACAGTGGGATCTAAAATTATACTTTTATGTTACTTTGGTCAAGAAAAGAGGTTACTTGGAAATGGTTCGATACACTTTAAGACTGCTATTTATGGTCCAAATGATGACATTGATCCAGATACAGATTTTGATGACATCCCAGACGAAGATGCTAACCATATTATTAAAGACGATAAAACATTTTTTCTTTTTACTTTATAAAAATAAAATAAAAATATTACACAGTTGTATTCTTGTTTGGATCAGCCTTATATTCCTTGTCTAAATTTCCTTTTACAGCTAAAGAAGATAAGTCAATAGCTTACATTTGCAATAAAGAGTATGTCCATTATATTGTTGCAAAAGGTGATATGTCCAAATTTGTTTGTCTCTTTTACAAAAAACTATTATCTAATCATTTCTGATTTTTTAGCAGCTTAATATATTGATTTTCTATAATCATAAATAAAACAAACTGTTGTAGCATTTTTAAAACGAGAAAAGATAAAGGTTTTTAGCATTTTGTGGAAAACTCGTTATTTGTGATATATCCCATATTGCATATGGGCAACAGAGTGTGTCCCAGGAAATATAGTGCCAAGCGGATATCCAGAGGTAGAGCACCCCACGGGTACCCGAATTATCGCATGTATCCTCTGCGATTTTTGTAGTTTACGCGCAATGATTTTTTTCGTGATTTTTTACCAAACTGCTAATTTGAAGACATTTTTGGTCATAATGACTTGAATAATTCAGACAAATTGCTGATTTTTTTCGCAATTTAGCTGAGTGTTAGGCCCAATCAATGCAAAAATATTTGATTCCATAGATCATAACATTGCGCCAAAAGAAATTTTTAAATTACATAAAATTCAAAATAATAAAATGTGCCAAAATCTTTGGTGCCGATTGAAAACAAAAACTTAAGTAATATTTTTCCCTCAAACTGTTTTTAAAAACTTCATTTCATATGGCATCATTTAGGTATGAAGTATCCAGAGAAAAAAATCTTCTGCGAATTGCAGTTGATAATGAGCTGAAGTGAACAATGAAACCCATTTTCCGATCGGATATAACCCTACCGAGTTAGAGTCAATCTAAGGTGCGAAAAATCTAGCACCACAGTTCGAATAGATTTAAGACTTAGTACGTTTTGAATAGAATTTTAGCTATGATGCCAAAGAGATATCTCAATAAAATTTACATTGTAAATAGCCAATGAAATGCGGAAGCTTTTTAAAATCACTTTTGAGTGAAAAAGTTACGTGACTGTTTTGTTTAAATTGCCCTCAAAGATTTTGGCACATTTTATTATTTTGAACTTGAATTAAAAAATTTCTTTTGGCGCAATGGTATGACCTATGGAATCAAATGTTTAGCACTGGGTGGGCCCAACACTCAATTATATTGGAAAAAAATCAGTAATTCGTCTCAATTAAAGTCACTAGACCAAAAGTGTATTCGAATTAGTAGTTTGGTAAAAAATCATAACTCGTAAACTACAAAAAATCGCAGAGCATACATGGCGTTATTCGGGTACACCTAAGGGTGCTCTAGACATCCGCTTGACACTATTCCTTGGATACCCTGTATATACATTGTTCTTGAATAAAAGTATTTCTTGGCAAATTTATATTATTTTTTTCAAATTTTGGTATAAGCAGTTACTCTATAAGAAATAGTTCGTTTGTTGTATCTTAAATCGCGAACTTTTTATAATAGCATATATTGTGCTTGTAGTCGGCTATCGCTTACTAGCAAAAATTCGATTATTTTGTGCTTTTATTCGGTTATTTTTATAAAAGCACATTTTGTGATTATAATCTTAATTAGGCTTATTGGTTATAAGCAACACCCGCTTAAAATCACAAAAAAATTGGCCCTTGTTCATGTGCTTTAATGCGGGGATTACGGAAGTTTGTGTCTGTGGACTTCCCAGTACTCAAAGGCAATTCATATGACAAAAAATGAAGGCCAATTCTACGGTTCTTCAAATAACCAAAAATGTTGTGAACCATTATATGATTTGTTCGAATACTGAAGGGATCTGCAGAGAGAACCCCGGGGTTTTCAAATACGAAGCTTTTGAGGCGGGTCAATGATAGTATGGGATGGCTCAGGGTTCATGGACCAAATTTAGCTGTTTTCCTTGTTAATTGGAATTTAAATTATATAATACATATAATATATAGGCCGTCGGCGCTCCCAGGCGATAGTACCTAGATAAGAGGGGGGTTGGGGGTGTGTTGGTTAGAGATGCATAAAATCTAAGCTATTATCTGATTCGGTCGCGCGATTCCGTACACTAGGATTATACTCGGTGTATATATGTTTGGGTGTTCATATGTGTATGTGCGTGTATGACGGTACGTGCATACATTCTTATGTGTGGTAAATATATAGTAAAACACAAAATTTTTGTAACCCTATGAAGGAGTTGCCCGATTGGTCCCATTTTTTATGAAAGCTCCGTGTACAAAATATGAGCTCTCCTTTTGATGCTGTTTCAGGGGTAAACTGATTTAGTCGATTTTTGAAATTTTATTTACCATTGCTATGGAAACACCGCGTACCAATTTTTTTGTATGGTTGCCCGATTGTTCTCATTTTTGAGTTTAATAAACATTTTTTTTTTAAATAAGGCCCGTTTAGAAAATGTCTGCTATCTACGTCAACGCGTGAAGTGAGGCAGTGTCCACATATATAGTTAAAACCTTAAGTTTTGTATTGTAACACCAAAAAGTTGTATTGTAACACCAAAAAGTTGGCCCATTTTAAAAGTCGTATTTACAATTTTCATGAAAACACCGTGTACTAAATTTGAGCTCGCCCAAAACCCTCGAGAATACTTCCCAAGCCATGAAACAGAAACCTATAGGTGTGCATGCGGAGTCCGTTTTTTAAAATGTTCTATATTGATACATATGGAAAAGTACCAAACATTGACTTTATATATGCTATAGAGCCTAAACTACTATCTATACAGGAAAATAGTTTTCTAGTAATTTACAGCTTGTTTCCTTACCTTCCCAAAAGCTACACTTCCTATATACCTTACTTAACAAAATAATTAAATAGTTTTGATTACAAAGTAACCTTACCATTTTACGCTCAATACCTCTCATCTGAGTGATAATTGCATGTGAGTATGTGCAGCCGGAGTCCGAATCTGAAGGCAGACTGATTTGATTTCATCAGACCACGGCACAGCGCCATCTACAATAATTACTCATCTGAGAGTTTTTGTTTGATGAATCGTAGTCATTTGATTCAGATTAATTTTTTTAAATAAGCTTACTATGTAGAATGCTGGGCTCCTTCAAACTATTGTAGAATCAATTCAGTACGCTTGAGTTGCAGAGCCTTAAATATCGAAATATCAGGATTTTAGCTCAGTTTCCCCTTTAATTTTTTTTTAATCTGTCATCAACACAAACTTTTTAATTTGACCCGTCTGCCTGAAATGAGCTATTTATGAATTATTTCCTTTTTTTCTTAAACAAAACCAGCGAAAGAACATTAGACAATTTGTACACAGAAAAAAATTACAAACCCAAGCTGGATTTAAATTAAGGTGCCAAAGACTCGAAAAGGATTACTATTGGAACATGGAGTGTCAATTAACGAGAAATCTTTAGACTTCTTAAAATACAAAAAAGTTTGTGTTGAAAATGCGTTTTTTTTGACAAAATTTTGGTTAAATTAAAACAATTCCCAAAATTTGCATTTTAGTACAGCTCTATAACTCAGGAGTGGGGAGATGTAATGATTATAGAATGGTTGGAAGTATTGAAAAATTCTGCCTTTAATGACATATAATGTACCCTTAACTTGTATATTTCAACCGATTTATGCACACTTTGTTCAAATTTAGGACCAGAGCCGAATTTTCGTGTGGATTTAGGTTAAAATTGATTTTTTTGTTTTTGTTTTTCTTAATAAACCTATTTTTTTTAATCAGTTAAATTTTAGACTTGTGCAAAAAAATATCTAAAATTAATACAAAAGTTTTTTTTTTATATTTTCGGATAAAACTCGTAAATTTTTATCTATTCGATATCAAAGATAAAAAGCTTTAGCTGTGCAAATTTTGGGAAATTTACTTTATACAAAATTTCAGTCCTAAAAAAACATATTTAGCATAACTTATTAATTCGTAGAGGAAAATTATTCCTATTACCTACTTATTTAATCCTATTGTCACTCAGTTTTCTGATATCGTATAGAGTAGTACTTAGGAAGCGGATATTATGGAAATTGTAACAGATGAAAATTATGTTTTAACATCAAAAAGTCTTTGGGCCTTTCTAAATTAAGTCAACGTTATTATGTATATTAATTTGTTTTATCAGAAAGAAAAATAGAGTGAGGAAAATTGGAAAAGCCATTTTTGGTAAGACTGACAGTCACTCACACTTTATCAGCACTGTGAAACCGACCAAGAACAACCTCTAGTGTTTTGCCTAATTGCTGCTAATTAAGTTTTATCTGTATATTTAAATAAAGATTTGTTTGCCACAATTTGCCTTACCCAGAATTATATCCGCGGCTACAGTATTGTTTGATATTTTTGGTGATGCGCGTTTAGCGACTGAGCTATGACGAACCCCCCTAATACTTTTTCTTTTATATTCTGTCTGTCAACTCCCACAACAAAAGGTTTAATGATAAAAATTCAACAAAAAGGTCGAGAAAGAACCCGGGAATAATCACTTTACGTAAAAAATTCCGTTATCTATTTTATATTTTCCCTTTCAGTATACTCTTCCCACTAAAGAAATGTTCCCAAGATAAAAAATAAAATCAACTCAACAAAGTCCTTAGCGTAGCTAAGGAAGTAAAAAAAAATGGCCAGCAGTACCTAATCATCAAGTTAGCTAAATGACATACTAGCTGTCGTTTTCAGTGAAAGTTATAATATAAAATAAATGAGAATGGATGGAATCCTCAAACTCTAACAGGAAACTTTTCTTTTTAAGTACTTTTGATTTCTTTTATAATTTTCACAGACGATTTAGGAGAAAATTTTCAAATGATGTTTCAACAAAATTTCAAATCTGAAAAGATAACTTAAATTTTCCACTTCAATTTTTTTATCCTCTTTAGATTACAAAATTTATGTACACCTATTCTGATTTTACGTAGATCAGAAGTCAGAAGTTAGTTGAGTAGTACCTACATAGGCATTTACATTTGGTAGAGAATATATAACTGTATGATGTACCTACATATTTTCCATTCTCTTTGGAATCGCAATGAAATTCTATAAATACGAATGCAAATTCAAAATGCCGAAAGCATTAAAATCCGAAATTCAAATAAATTCCCTTAACAATCATTGCTAAATAAGATTTTTCATTTATCAAATATTCGTAGAAGTATTCCATAGAAAAATACTTGTGTCTTATGCCTAACTAACACTAGTTATTGTGACGTCGGTAGTTCAGTTGGTAAGCGTGCTGACTACCGTCCCAGAGGTTGTGGATTCGAATTCCGTCCTACGGTCTTCCTCCTACCTAGTTTCCAATCGATAAAGATAAGACCTAGACAGCTGACTTCAGGATCCCAGAAGAAAAGGCAAAAGCCAACTGGTGCATTCAAATTCTTACGCGTTAACGGAAAAAAAAACAAAATTACTAACTATGACTAACTGTTCCTACAGACTTTAATTTTGGACTTAAATTCACTCCTGACTTTATTTCCCTCTAACACTTTAATTGTCTGAAAAATTACAAAAAAAACTGCCGAAATGCGAGTCGAACTCGCACACCATCGTACAAGATTTAACACTAAATACTTTTTACATCGAACAAAAACAAAAGTTTATTATATGAGTGTTCCCTTTAATTTTTAGCTTTATTTTATATTCTTCCGTGCTTTTCATAGTTGTGACACCGCTCTCTTAAAATTCACCAGTGATATTCGTAAATTTTTAGATAGCACTGACCTTGCAGTGTTGACCCTACTGGATTTTTCAAAAGCTTTCGACAATGTCAATCATCCTAAGTTACTGACAAAATTAGCTTCACAATTCAATTTTTCTACGTCGGCCATTTCTTTAATAGCTGACTTTTTTGCAAATAGATCCCAACAGGTGATTGCTGATGAGCGTCTCACAGAAGTACTACCTTTACATTGCGGAGTACCCCAAGGATCTATTCTTGGACCACTATTGTTTAGTCTGTACATTAACGATCTTCCTAATGTCATCCAGGACTATAACATCCATTTGTACGCAGACGATGTACAACTATACCTGAATAGGCCGATTGGTCTAATGGAAGACTGCGTAGACCGCCTCAACTCTAACTTGGAGCAAGTATCAAGATGGGCGTCCGAAAATCAGCTTATATTAAGTCCCACTAAATCCCAATCAATGGTTTTTTATAGACAACAGCTTGATATAAACGAGTTGCTTCCGGTCATTCTTGATGAAGATACCCTGCCTTTTGTGAATAAATTTAAAAAATCTTGGCTTTACTCTGAGCACCTCAATGAGCTACTGTGACCATGTAAATGGAATAATTCGTGATGTCTATGGTGGCCCTCGGAGACTGTGGATATCAGCTAGTATACTAACAGAGCCCTAACGTTCAAAATTAGTTAAAACGCTTTTATTGCCATATTTTATTGGGTCTTGTCTAATTTATCCCCGTTTAGATTCTTCTTGCGCTAGGAAATTGGAGGTTTCTTTTAATGATTGCACGAGATTTGTCTTTGGGCTGAAACGATTTGATCACATTTCTCCGTTTCGGTTGCATATACTTTTGGATGTTCTTTAAACACTTTACTTGTTGGAAGGCAGTTAATTTTTCTTCATAGAATTACATATCGAAACTGTGTACCTTCTTACTTACATGACGAGTTAGTTTTCCTGGGTTCATCTAGAAATCTTAGCATTTTAATGCCGCGATACAGATATTCCATTTCAAAGATCCAGCGCGTTGGGGGCTTCCAGGGAACTTTTATACCAATACTCGCCTATTAACAACTTATGATTACATAACTTATTTATTTTTGCACTCACTCAAAACAGAAAGGACTTAATTGTCACTGTCAGAGATCTTAATTTTTAAATTCTTTTTTTCTTTTCTTCTTTGTTTTTTTTTGTTTGCTTTAATCAATACAACTATGTTATTTTAATTGCTATTATTGAATTTATATATTTCATTCTGAATTCTGCTATTATTCTTGTTTAATTTTTATAATATTATTGTTTCAATTAATTCTTTTTTTCTTAATCTTCTAACTTTTTAGCTTTATTTAATTTCATTTTGTTTTTCTCTTAAGTTTATTCATTTTGATTTTCATATATTATACATTCAGTATCAGTCGGTGCAGGTAAAAGATTTTGTAAGTCTTATTGTACCATTTGCAAGGAAATAAAAATTGAATTGAATTGAATTGAATATTCATTATTTGTTCTTATAGCAGCTATAGTATTACTCACTCTGTGAAAATTTCAACTGTCTAACTATCACGGTTCATTAGATACAGCCCGCTGACAGATAGACGGATGGACGGACAGCGGAGGCTTAGTAATAGGGTTCCGTTGCCCACAACCTTAGGGGTACAGAACCCTAAAAACTACGTGTATTAATTACGCGATATTTTTAATTTACAGCTTGTTGCACGACGGCAAGCTGTGTTAGTGTTGCTTCTGAAAGCGATTTTTGAATTTAGGAAGGAATAGGGAGATGGATAGGTTGAGATTTGGGATTATTTATTGATAGGATATCTCCACTATTTCATTGATTTTATCACACTTCGGCATTTCCTCTTCCATAGTCAGGAGTTTCTACAATGATATAGGATAGTCCCATGTTGATATGTAGTACTCTGATAATGTGAGCGGTGCCAGGTGTGCTGATGTTTCCTCTCCTGAATGAGCTTCTATCCACAGTGTGGTGGTTTCCTTTGTTGGTGGAAAACATAAATCTTTCGCCCACATAATAAATATTCCTCGTATCCGAGTGAATAAGTTGAAAAGGTGCCATCAGGTAATTGAACATGAATTTGTGTTAGCCGACTACTGATGAGTGGGTTGAGATGTTAAGAGATTTTCTCAAGTTGTTCTACCCGCGAGATCTAGAAGATAGTTCTCAATTGAAATTATGTTTGCACTTTCGTATAAAAAGGTGTTGGGGAAGTAGATTTTGTCAGGTCTCGGGTGCAATCCTCTGTAATCGCACAAGATCTTCCTGTCGAGAATGCCAATTTGTCTCATATAAATTGGCGAAATGGTGTGCCCCAGATGGGGAAGCATCAATTGCAAATTTACGAATATATATATAAGTGCTGGAAGATATACAGATGAACTAACTATATAATTACGTAAAACTAAGAAAGCTGGATGTGGGAACTTTTTTCAACACATGGAAAAAGCTGAAAATTAACAAGATACATCTACATAAAACTCATATAATAAAAAAAAAACATGTAAATTGGGTTCGTTCAAGAAAACAAACTTTTACACAAACTATAGAAAGGTATTGCGAACAATTCATTTTCATATTCATATTCAACCTCATTTCTATGTTAATCATGTTGCGAGCCTCCTTATAGGAGGGTTCTATTCCCTCTGCTTTGATACCGTTTGGTGAACAAACTTCAAGTGCGCCTGAGCACAGAGAACATTTTTTCGAAATAACTTTAAGTTAATTACCTACAACGAACAATTTTTGTCCTATCAATATCAAAGCTCTATTAGGTAATAAATCTTGCGAACTTAATGTGTCATAAATAACCAGATTATTGTCTCACTGAATTCCCAGGGAATTCCACTACACTCTTATAGCGATATATTGGAGAATCCCCTATGATGCTCCAGGAATAAATTTTATTGTTGATATAGGAATAATAATTTCTCTAATGTAGGGGAAGATGCTGTACCTTGGACATGTGTGTACCTTGGTCATTTTATTTTCCACACGGACTGTAGCTACCACCTAAATAAACGCACTTTTATCCGATTTAACTAATCAACAGATCACACATAAGCTATTCTGGGAATTAGTTTGTCCGACAAATGAGCAGTTATTGCGTTTTAAAGAAAAGTTGTGAAAAAGTAAATATTTTCCAGTGATAAAGAATTGAAAGTGTTGGAGTTCTATTCTTTCTATATCTTTGGACTCCAACTAAGGTTAAACTTGTTTATATGTACTATTATAAATCGTGCATCAGGTGGTGAATTGCGCGTCTTAAAATATTTCACAGGCGGTTTTGTTTCCTTTGCAAGGGGTATGTACCTTGGACACTTCAAACATTTCACCACGGACATGTAAAAAAAGCCATAGATCGAACTTTAGGTAAAAAATAAATTAAAAATGTATATCTATAGCAATTTTTTGTTTAGTAACCTGCTTTGCGAATATTGTTATTCTTGGTTGAATAAAGAGTGTTATTTAATTTAACTCTGTTGATATACCATCATTTCTTCTTAGTAAATTACAAATGTCCACGGTACAATAACCCACTGTCCATGGTACAGCTGCATGTTGTACCTTGGACATATTTCCTTTCAGATATCCTGAAATATAAATTTTTAACTGCATATTCGACTATTATTGGAAAGGTTATGGGTTAGAGAATCTATAATAATCGGTTGCTTATGATTTGTCCCATTAGTTTTGTCAAAAAAACGACTATTTCCAAAAAGGTGCCAAGGTACAGCACCTTCCCCTACGTTATTGTAGGCTTTCATCAACTGCTCTACTTCACTTATAAAGGAATTAAATATATCCGTATTTGATAACTTATTTGTTCCTTAATTATCCTATATAGGAAAAGTGGTTCTAACGTAAAACCATGAAAAGACAATAGATCCTAGGTGAGTCTGCAAATATAATATTCATGTGGAACTTATTATTTATGGGTGATTAGATTATACATATTTTATTTCTTAATATTAAAATTAATTTTTCACAAGGTACACGGAGAAAAATTTTGGGAGTGATCCCGGTTTTTTTTTTTCTTTGTAGGTATATCTTGCGCTATTTACATAAGAAAATTTGGGATAATGGTCTGAAAAAGCAAACTGTCCTATGTGATATTTGCAAAGGGTTATGGCAGTATGGGATATAAATAAATAGCAAGCTTTGCTTTAAATAAGTGGGAAAATATGTAGTAAATAAATAGCAAGAAACCACTCACCATAGAGCACAGTATGCTTTGTAATGATGCTAAGCGAACGGCTTGGGTAGTTATAAGTAATAGCATAATTTGCCATATGAATAGCGCATTATTTGATATTATTTAGCAGTTGCTCTTATGGGTTGTTACCAGGGGCGGATCCAGCTAGGTGGCGAGCCCCCCCCCCCCCTCCCCCTGAAGACCACTGAAATAATTGCAGTAGATCTTCTAAATTTTTTCTAACTAAATGATTCACATTATTCTACTGCATCTTTTGTAAAAACGTAACAGTTTCTGGAAGCGTTCAATATGATACATTTAGGAACGCAGGCTCTAACTAGCACCTTGACCTTCGGTCATAGTTATTGACGCCTATAGAGAAAACAGGAAACGCGGATACCTGTACATGAGCGTCGTTTTGCTCGGGGTCTTTGAAGCAAGGCAGAGCCTAATCATGTTAACGCGATGGAAGGTTTGTTTTAATTAAAAAAAAACATCTGCCAAAGGGACTTTGATAAGCCTTCCATGTAAAGACCGCTTCTTAGAACATTATTGGCGCGGCGTGGCAAAATAAACATTTAAACAAACAATTATAACTCGTAATTGGAGAAATTCAGCGAAACTACACAACGGCGAACAAGTCATTGTGCTTTGATGAAGTGAGTGTTATTACATTTAAAGCATGAGATTAATTCTTAAATAATTTTTTTTTTTATTATTTCGTAAAATGCAAATATTAAATAAAAACAAAATAAATCCGCAGATTGGGAAAGTCTCAATCAGTATCCTAAAGAATTTGATTATTGGACGGTCTATTTTGCTTCAAGGGATGTTGATGAATGCACATTTAAATTTAGTACAATTCTAAGTTTTGGGCATGCGTCAGTACATTTAGTATTTATACAGCGTATATTAACAACAACAAAATCGCTCTTGGTTGAACGATAAGTAAGACCAAGCAATAAAAGCGAAATAGTCTGCTTTTCGCACATGTCATTAACATCCATGTCCAGAACTGAAACACTATCCAAAAGAGAAAAATTTGTTTTTGACCAGAATGTTAGAATATTGGCAAGACGCAAAGGTAGCAAAGGCTTCTGATCCCAGACTAAAGCAATCAGGAGCAATTTCAGCAGCTCCTCTATTCCTTCACTACTTTCCATGAATAAAACTAATATTTTGACTCTTAGATTCACTTCAAATTCGTCTTTTCCACCCACTTTACATCTCCCTTGTAGATGTATAGAAGAGCCAATATACATCGATACGAGAGATATGTTCAATGTTTTTAAGAAGATCAACACCTCCATAGCTGCAGGTCCTGATAGTTTCAAGCCCCCATTAAATAAAACCTGTGCCTCATTCTTGGCTAAAGCTTTGCGAAAACTATTCTACTTTTTTTATTCGACAGGAAAATTTTCCAATTGCTTGGAAACTACCTCACGTTCGGCCCATTCCCAAGAAAGGAAAGGGTAGCGATACCTCAAATTATCGACCAATTCCAATCACTTCGATTCGTAAAAAGGTTTTTGAATCTATCATTAACTCCAAATTAATGAAGTATCTAGAAACTAATCAAACCCACAACGATCGCCAATATGGCTTTTCTTTTTCTGATTTTTCTTATGGAACGTTGAAGCCGTAGTCTTCACAATTTTGGTGAGACCGAAATCGTTGCCCTAGATATTTCAAAGGCCTTAGATAGTGTCTGACATTCAGCCCTTTTAGCCAAACTTAAAACACTAGGCCTCTCCCGTCCTCTTCTATTATGGATGTAAAGTGTTTTTTCTGGTCACTTAATACGGATTATATTAGATGGCGTTACATCTCAATCTCAGCCAAAAACTGCTGGGGTGCCTCAGGGCTCTGTTATCTCTCCATATCTCTTCTCAATAATCTTTAATGATCGACTTTCCCTTACTTCCAATCCCATCCATTGTCTTGCCGATGGCAATACCCTTAGTTTCCACATCTCTCACACCAGATGGCATGATTAGATCCATGAATAAGCACTTTGATAATATCCTCGCTTGGAGCAAGCCGAATCGCATCGAATTCAATACATCTAAGCTCCAAAGCTGTCCCATCTCTTTAAAACAAGATCATAATTTTTCCACTCTCGTTTTTTTTTTATGGAGCACTTCTTGACGTTACACCATCTTTATGCTTTCTTGACAATAATATTTGCAGTATGTTAAGCTGAACAGATCACACTTCTCTGTTGCCAAATAAGCAACGAAATATCTTGGATATCTGAAAAGGTGTAAGAAATATTTCAGCCCATCGATCCTAGCGGTCCTCTACAAGCCCTACATCAGACCTAGTAGAATGGAATGCAATTTCCATATGTAGGCCGGAGCTGGTCGCAGAGCCTTGGCTTAATTGGATATTATCCAAAAGAGTGCATTCAGTTCATTGGTGATGTGGCAAAAATTTGTCATATGGACTCAGTGGTTGCCTTTCACTCCTATATTGCTACATGCATGATCAATGTTCTGATGAAATGTCTAGTTTGATCTTGGATTCCTCCATGTAATACTCGCACTGTAAGCCGCGCACATCCTTTTACCCTTAAAAATACTTTCGGTCGTGTGCGAACGTGGAACAGTCTCCAATCTTCTGTCTTTTCTCCGGCATGCAATCTGCGACAGTTTAAGGGTGGCATACATCAGCACCTTCACCACCCTCTTCACGTTCCCCAATTACATACTCTATCACCTTCTTGCCATGCTGTGCTTTGAATCATAGTTCATAGGATATCTCCTGAGCTTGGCTTAATAATATGAAAAATAAAAGAAGTTACACTTTCTTAGCTTGCCGACGAAGTTATATACGTACATGGTATGTATTGCATCTATTCTGTGACTGCTATTTTAAATAAATGTAAATTTTTAATTCCTAGAAAAAATTTATGATGATTTGTTAATTTGAATAAAATACATTTTCCTAGTTTTACTAACTGAAATGGATGATTGGGAAGTTTTACACTTCCACCATTTACAAACCAAAAAAAATAAAATTAGCTTAATTCTTTAATATAAAGAATGTAATTTAATGTCTGTAGTACACAAAATTTGAAAAGGAATCAGTTTTCCAGTTTTGAAGACAAAGCGTTTGATGCTCTACGTAATAAAGCTTTCAGCAGAAATAAATCTTTACAGAATATTATTATATCACATATCAATCAAGAAGCTAATGGTAACCATATTCAATAGCTTTATTAAAATTCGTCTATTAGTTTTTGTTTAATAGAAGTAAATAAAAAATATGGGTCTCTCAATACTGCTCTATGTTGTAAATAATTCTCAGGTATCTCAGGAAAAACAAAACAGCACCTACTATAGCCGATAACAATTGAAGTAAAGGAGTCTTTTTCACAATAAGGTAAAAAGTGTTTATTATTTAATTTAAAAATATAAATTTTTGAATACTAATCTAATTTTATTTGTAATCCGTAGACTGACCACGAAGTTGACAACTATGAACTGTGAATTTTGGAAAGTCCAAAAGAATTCAATTCAACCAAAACTGATATTAATGGATTCTTAATTATATTTAACAGTTGAAAAGAAATTATTATATCTTTTTAAAAAAATTACAAAGATTTTGAAAATATATTTATCAATTAAAATAAACTCTAGCAGTCATATTTTTATTTACATAGTAATTAAGATATGCCATTAATTAATGTTTTTGATTACGAGGTAAATAAAATATAATTGCTAGATCCTAATTTTATAGTTATGATGTCTAAAATAGGAGAAGGTATAGCAATTACAATAAATGAGTGCGAGTATAAAATTAGTTGGTAAGAACTATACTTTAGATGCAATTAACTATATTATATTTATGTGGCAAGTAAAAAGCAAGTAGAACTTAACTTCCGTTCCAAGGAATGTTGTCTGAAATATAAAACGCAAGCAACCACAATATAGAGGAATGTGAATGAAAGTAGTTGCTGTTGACTATATATATATAAAAGCGTTGTAACAAATATAGTTATGAAAATTATGAATCATGTAATTGCGTATAGATTTTACAACTATATGCTAATAGCCTAGGTGTCTACTTTTTATAGGTGCTGCTTGAAATTATAGTTCTGGAATATAGAATATTCTTCCAGTGTATGAGCTTTCATATAGGAACATAATTTTCAAATGATCCCATTGAACCTATATAAAAGTTCACTAAATACTGATTGCTCATATGAGCGTTGACATCGAAAATGGACGTCAATTAAGTTGGGACCGCCATTTCATGGTAGAAAAGTTTTGAATACGGCAAAATTTAGGGCTCAATTAGGGCTAATTTAATTCCACTTCTCCGAATTTAATGCTCTAGTACTTTTTAAAAAAATCCATGAATAATCCAACTTTATTAAAAGTTAGGATCACACCTACTGAAAATAGGTTAAATAGTATTGTTACAAAATCCATGGAAGATCCGAAGACAACATACAGTATAATGGTTGATTTCAGACATCGGCGATGCGATGGTATATAACGCACCAACCCAATTAGCACGTCCTGGATGTAACTGAGGCAATAAATTAGACCTAATTGAACCCTAATACAAGGCACGCTATTGTGACAATATTATTTAACCTATTTTCAGTAGTAGTGGTCCCAACTTTTAATAAAGTTGGATTATCCACGGATTTTTTTACAAAAGTACTAGAGCAATAAATTCGGGGAAGTGGCATTCAAATAGCCCTAATTGAGCCCTAAAATATTGAGCAGTGCACACTATCGTAACAATACTATTTAAACCTATTCTCAATAGTGGTGGTCCTAACTTTTAATAAAGTTGGATTTTCCATAGATTTTTTTGAAAAATACAAGAGCATTAAAATTGTTGAAGTGGCATTCAATTAGGGTTTAAGGGTTGATTTTTGATATGAGACTTGATATATGACCATATTACCCAAGAGCTGTACTCACATATTTAAATTCCCCTATACTGATATAGGAATATTATATACGATTACGATTTTCTGGAAATTATAATACTCACATTTATAGCACTAACGTTCAAGTAATAGATTCTTCATATAGGACTTATAGGTACTATTTAGACTCATATAAAAGAATAAATCTATGTAGATATAACACTCTCGTTATTCCTTTAAGAACTACAAGATCTAAGTGAGATATTAAATGTTGACCGAGATTTATATAAGAGCCATATAGGAAAAATTCCAAATTTCCTCACCTAAAGTCTTAACGATGTTTCTTGTGAGTCTACAAAAAGAATTTTTTTAAAGTTATTTAAACAATATTATCGTTCTCATTGCAAATGGATTGTCATTGGGAACTGCTACAGCGACTTACTTTGCTATGAAATTGAACTTGAAGGAAATATTTATGCAGGTCAACATCATTGAATTAATGAAAAGAAAATCTTAATGTAAAAAAAAACATTTATTGCATTAATGGAGATAACCAAATGCTTGGGGAAAATATAACCAGTCCAATGTCTTTAAATTCACCACCAAATGGATTAAGTTTGGAAGAAAAATGCCATTATTTCTTTAGGGACGACAATCCAAATATCAAGAAGCAACTTCAAAGCAAAAATTGGAAAATTTATCATATTTATGTGGTTCTATTTGTTTTAGAATATGTATTGGGAAAAAGGTCCTTAATACTGATTTAAAAGTAGGAAAATTAATGCAAATTGCTATTCCTGTACCATCCATACAGATTTCGTTTGAGCTGGTATTTATACAATCTTAAAATGTTAACAAAATTGAGACAAAACTTGTCAAAAGAAATAGCAATCAATATTTTGTTAGTTAAATTAAACAGTAAATTTTCAGAGCAAGAATGGTACTATACAAAAAAAATTAATGCAGTAAATGTAAGACTTTAAAAAATCTAAATTTAAGAATTAGTTTTTGATATTAACTTTAACTCCCCATATAACCTTTAACTTGTGCATAAGCCACACTTTTTAGAATATCTCATATACATATAATAAATAAATTTATTAACTGCCAATGTACAAAATTACAATATCTTATATACGTATTTCTAATTTGGTGCTATGGTTCCTGGTTCAAAATAAAAGCTAACTATAATACGTTAAGATAACGAAATAAGTATATATAATAAAAGTAAGAATAAAGTAATAAAAAAATAAATAGAATAATAAAATCAAATAGTGAGAATGATACAACGTGAGTCGAATAACAAGTAAAATAACTACAAATAGTACAAAAATAGCTGAACGATTTTAAGTTAATGGCAATAACATTTTATTTAAACCTACGAAATAAAAAATAAATAAATAAAACAAGAAAACTAATTCCTAGAAGAAGTGCGTACCATTTACGCTTGTAAAAACATAAATCTTTTAGTAATAAAGAAAATGCTGCATATTGGCAGGAACAGAGTTCCACATTCGTATTGCCTGAACAAAGTAAGAGCGCTTACCGTATTGAGAAGAATACCGAGAGGCAAGTAACTGAGAGCCCCTTCCTGAATGCAAAAAGTGCAATCTCTCATACAAATACTCCGGAAACTTCTTCCGTTTAGGCAGAGCAATGGGTTCATGGCGGCTTAAATACGTTTTGAGAGGAGTTCCCAGTAGTAACAATGCATACTGAGACAATTGAGCATTCCGAGGAAGTATATAAATATACCGTATTACATCATTGAAAACAGCATCTAACTTTTTCTGCCAAAGAGCATCAAGTTTGCTAAATATGGTACTACAATAAGGCAAGCAGACGTTATCCAATCCGTCTCCTATATATAGGTAGACAGTGCGACTTAGTTGGATTTAATGATTTATTGATTCACCAGTGACCAGTCATATATGCTACAAGGATCTTTGTTAATGCAATAAATACAATCCTCCATCAAACCTCCATCAAATAGATCTGGACGTCAGCCGCGTAAAGATGAATGGCGGAATTAGTAACAACATTGGGTAAATTATATAAATATAAGGTGAAAAGTAGACAGCCAATAATGGATCCCTGTGGAGCATCAGAACGAAGAGTTTTTACGTGATCGATTTCGTAAATAATCATCAAGAAGCTGAATAGTGGAGGTTGAAAAGCCCAATTGATTTTTTTTCAGAATTGAAATCAGTCTTGGATGGTTTACGGAATCAAACGCCTTGCTAAAATCAAGAAGAAGTAGTACTGTCATATGATCCTTATCGAGAGCTTTACAAATATCTGCAGATACCCTCAGAAGTGCAATCTCGCAATTATGCCCATGTCGATAGCCAGACTGCCACAAGACTGTCCAAGTCCAAGTGTTCTTAGTCGGTCTCAGAGTTTTGCAAAATTCTGCAGAAAGGTTGTTTACGAACTATCGTTAAAAACAACATAAGTAGGTGTGTACAATGTATGAATTCATCAGGTCCATAGGAAAATTAGGAGGTAGGGTAGCATCTGGTTTCGCGCGAAAGAAGACCTGCTACAAAATATAGAGATTTCAAAATATTTTAAGTGTAGTAGGTACGATCTGTGTGCTTAGTCAAAATAAGAAATGTTTTACTGAAAGTAAATTAGGGTCACATAAATCCAAAATGGTGCCCCTCCCCGTATGTGTGGAGATGGTACTTTGGGATTTAAAGTTTGCAGTTTTGATATCACCTTATGACTCTTCTTTGACGATTCGACTTATAAAACATGTACTATATTGGAATTAGTAAGCTAACTTATAAAAATATGAGAATGCTCTAGAATAATAGGCACCCACTTGATGTTTTAATTATTTTACCACAGGTAATTAGCAGTATACAACTTCGAGATCCTTGCCCTTTTAATTATTTTTAATTATTATGTAATTATAAAATGGAAAAAAATATTCGAATATATAGCACCACATACATATATGCATATACATACATATATACAGATGTACGTTTTTCTTTCTATCAATCACTTTTCTTTTCATTTTCCAATACCTATTTTTGTTTCCATATGAATATTGAATCTTTCCAGATTTTCAAAGCTCATATAATTCTACACGGTCTTGTGAACAAGCCTTTTAGCATCCAAACCTTTGATATTCGCCTGAGTGTTAATTGACTTATGTAAAGCATGCTCGTCTGTTTCACTGAGTATGTTTATAAGGACAGAAAATCCGGGACTGGTAGTTCCTTAGACTATTAAAAAATATTAAAAAAAGAAAACTATAAACAAGCTTGTATTAAACATAAGTGTGTAGTTCAATTAAAAAAGTGCTCAGTAAAATAATTTAGAAATTTCGATTCAGTTTTGGAATTATTGTGCCTAAATCCATTATCAATGTTCTGTTAAAACGTATAGAAATAATCATGGTATACGACAAATGGTATACACATATAATGTTAAAAGATAGACACATGGACAGTGTTTGTCTGTTTGTTCGCCTACATGCATATACATATACTACACGATTTTTTAAAAACGCGATGAAGTAAAAAATTCAAATAATGTAATCTGCTCTTTAATAAGAATTCTAATTCTATAAATTCGAAAATATGTAAAATCCAGCACTTCTTACGTAGAATTGCAATATACGTATTGTTACGTGCAACAATGTGTCGCAAGCGACATCTGTTGAATATGGAAACAACTTTACGTTAGTGACATCTTAGTAAGCTTTGGGTTCGGAGAATAGAATATACGGGAATATTTTAGGATAAATTGTAGAGTATAAATACGACGCTTCTCACATCCAGGAGGCGAGTCACAGCTTGCCGTCGCGCAAGGAGGCGAGTCACAGCTTGCCGTCGCGCAACAAGCTGTTAAAAATTATCCAACACCGCGAAATTTAAAGTTAATAGCTATTCAAACAACTAAATTGTAAAGTGTAATAAAGTCATAAGTGAAACCTAGGCCAAAATAGAAGCCTGTAAGTAAAAACTTTTCAAATATTCCGGGATATCAGTTCGGTTTATAATTTCGTTATAATTCGTTTTGTTTCGTTAATCGCGTGTGAAGGACTCTGATTGATTGATTGATTGAGGAGATGAGTCTTATTTCAAACATTGAAGTAAACTATTTGGATTATGATAATTAGAGGTACAGTAGGTACTAGCGATAAATAAACAGTTGATTTGATAATTGTTTGTGAATTGTGAGAGTAAACAGTAAATTTAAATAAAGAAAGCACTTATGAATGCTTGTGGAAATATTGAAATATTAAATAACGAACTAAGGGCACGCTCGTAACAGTATTTTGCCGATTTTCAAAATTCATGTCTAAGGCAGTGATGGCGAACCTTTTGAGTGTATCAAAATTCAGGAAAAACCAATTTTAACTGAGGTCCCGTATCATATTTAGAAATATCCATACACTTAAGCAGCCCTAGTAAAAGAAAGCATATATCATTGTTTAATTCATTTATTAAAAAAGCAAAAACAATTAATTGTTTACATATTTTTTGTTGTGGAATTGCATTTGCTAAATCTTCAATTAAAGGCTGATATTTCGTCCGCTTCAAGCCCAAGCAAAAGCTTTTAACTTCTTCTGTCAATCGGATGAATTATTTGATTGAGATTAATATATAGATACAAAGTTAAAGGGATCTGTCCCCTTAGCTCAGTGGTAAAAGCAGTCGCCCCGAAATCGAAAGATCCCCATTTCAAGCCTCAGATGAGGTGGTTGCTTTTTCTCTTGTATTTAATAATTTAATTTAGAATCATAAAAATTAAAAGTTTTCTAAAATTCTTCTATTCCATCTGTGACCGATTCTACAAAATTAAAATTGTGAATTCGATTCCCGTATGGGATAAAATAAATATTTTATCTTATTTAGCAGTTCTTCAAAAAGAATTAATTTGAAGAAAACGCGACTATACCTAAACCAAAGAATAAAACAGAAATACAAATATACAACTAAAGCTAAGACAATGCATCTAATAAAAGAAATTAAAAAATTAGACAAATCAAAAGTAAAACCAAACATTAGAAGACTTAATAATAAAAATAAGATAACAAAAAAATATACTAAAAGCAATCAAATTCAATTAAAATCAAAAAAAAAACCAAAAGTATAAATAATAAATTAAAAACTACTCAGGCAATAAAAAATTGTATACACAAAAAATAAATTCAATTCAAATTCAAAAATAATCGGTTAAGAGCGAGTCGGGCTCGCGCAGATAGAATTCCGTACCAGAACTTTATCAATGAACAGTCGATCGACCGAAATCAAGTACTTATACAGGGTGTTCCAGAAATCAACGTCAAGCCGGAATAGGGCAATAGACCAAGTCGTAACAGTTATCAGAAAAATATAAAAAAAAATCTATGTCATGTATTTTTTAAATTATAGGCATTTCTTTTTTTCCGAGAAAATCTACATCCTGTGATAGTTTTTTAGCCCCTGTTGCTACAAATCTTTATTTTTTTTCAATTTTATTTTTCTTATGTAATGTAACCTGTTGCTTTAAAGCCAACTGTTCCAGATTGGAAGAAAATGTCACATTTTGCCGAACCAAGAATAGAAAAAATAAATTCCAGCTAAATTTAACTGACTGTAATGAAAAAAAATTTACTACGCCAGTTTGGCTAGTAACTTTAAAAGTTGACGCATTTAATAAGGATTCTAAAATGGTATAACACTTGCTACAATATTTCTTAGATTACGGAAAAAAAAGTTTTTTTCTTCAAGAAACCAGTTTCGAAAAATTTCTTTTCACCAACTAAAAATGATTCTAGTGTACCCAAAGCTTGCCGTAAGACCGTAACTTTAAGATTCTAGTTTGAGTGAGACGAAGAGTCATTACATGAAGTGTGAGTGAGAGAGATAGTGACGCTTTCAAGTTAGAGATCTTAACTTTTTGTTGAATTTAGGACAAATTTTCCTTAAGTGTAAAATTAAACACCAATTAATTGGATGCTAAGATTTATTATTTACAAAAGATGTTCAAACTGCTTTACTTCAGCTGCAATACAAGTTCGACATCTTCTTAAAAAGGATCGGGCTATCAGACGGGCAATTCTTCCATTGTTGACAAATTCAATTGCTTTCGAAATTCTGGAGCTTATGTTTTTGTAAAATTCGGTGAGCTATACTTTTAGGCACTCCTGTGCTTTCTACGTCCTCGTAAGGTAAGGAACTCTTCCTTCACCCAGTACTTGGTTTGGAATTCGGCCCTCTGTGGAGAGTAGACGATGCACATTTGTAAAAACTCAATGATTTGACGAGCTAGCATCACTATCTTGCTCACTCACATTTCATGCAATGACTCTCCGTCTCACTCAAACTAGAATCTTAAAGTTACGGTCTTACGGCAAGCTTTGGGTACACTAGAATCACTTTTAATAGGTGAAAAGAAATTTTTCGAAACTGGGTTTCCTGAAGAAATTTTTTTTTTCATAATCTAAGAAATATTGTAGCAAGTGTTATACCATTTTAGAATCCTTATTAAACGCGCCATCTTTTAATGTTACTTTCTAAAATAGTGTAGTACATTTTTTTTACAGTACAGTCGGTTAAAGTTGGGTAATGTAATTATTTTGAATGCAATGTTTGGCAAAAATCTAACTTTTTATTTGAAACTGAGGCAGTTATGCTTTAACTTTTAACTGTAATTTACAGAAGGGTCACTCATGGTTACATCACAGAAAAAAAAACTGACGAAAAGTTAATATTTGCAGTCACAGGACTTGAAAGATCATTACAGGGTGTCAGTTTTTAAGATTTATGTTTGAATTCTTATAATTGCAAAAGTACATGACCAAGATTATTTTACATATTTTTCTGATAACTGTTACGACTACTTGGTCTATTGCCCGATTCCAGCTTGACGTTGATTTCTGGGACACCCTGTATATATGTACATCTAATCCAAATTTACCTATGATAACTGAATAATATTCAGACAGTCGGCAGTTTTCCTGTTATCTATGGCTCAATACCAACTAATCCTGATAATATCAAAATTTTATCTTTAGAAACTTAGAAGATCAGGGGACAACGGTAATATTTCCCAGATTTTGGGCAATATCGTTATAACCAATTCACCAAAAATTTTGAAAAAAAAGAAAAATGTTGTTTGAATACTTGTAAGTACCCCTTTCAAACAATACCACGATACAAAAAATATTAATTTTTAGCGGTCCCAACACAATCCCTTTAAAAATAAAAAAAAATAAAAAAACATATTTCATAAGCTACATAATCAGCATTCTGTCGAATTTAAAACTCCTATGTCACATCGATTTCGAGAAAAACGTCTGTGACAGCCAAAAGAGACGGGCACACAAGCGATCCTATAAGGGTTCCGGTTTTCCTTTTATTGTACGGAACCCTAAAAAGCGGAAAAATGTGAATAAAAAATTAAAAACTACTTAATAATTAAACATAAGAGAAAGAAAATAATATCAGGAGAGAAAAAAATTGGAAGAAGGAAGATACTATATAGACACCGTTGCCAACCGTACGGTTATTTAATTTTTGGCACAAAATGTACTGTAATTTACGAATTGAACCTTGGAACAAATCTGACCGCAGACTACAGCACAGTCGAGTCCGTAACACAGCTACAGCACAACATACTCAGCTTACGCGAAGAAGAAGAAGAACAATTTAGATTTGTTGTGTTGTTAGTTGTTTTGTTGTACAGTTTAGTGGCCATTAGAGTTTAGTAGAGATTATTTCATTAGTTTTTCTAACGTTATCTCGATTTTTCGACACGTTCTTGCTCTGAAAGCGCGGCAATGACACCAAAATGCTGATTTCTGGACTTTTTGTAATTGTTATTGTGTTGCTAACTGCTAGTGCTAAGTCTAAGTTACTGTCTTTTCATTGTTTGTTTAAAACAATCGCTGCAAAAGTGAAAATTGTAATAATATCAACTTCAACACGTGAGACGGAGAAATCACTTTCGCATCAGTAAACAATTTTGCAGCAAATATAGTTATAGTTGAATTAAATATATCAAACTAAGCTCTTTTTTCAAAGACAATATAGATCGGGCAACAGCAAAGGTAATATATGAATCAGTTCTAGAGTCTTTTAAATCGCATAATATACCGTTATCTAATGTAATCGGTTTTGGATCAGATGGGTGTAATTTTCCATGATTGGAGGGCATAACTCTGTTATGTCTCGTTTTAAGCAGAATTGTCCTGGAATTCATATCTCCAAGTGCATATGCTATTCTTTACATTTATGCGCAAGCGAAGCAGCCAACAAATTACCGGGAAGGTGAAAGGACTTAGCTCATTATATTTATTCTTTTTTCTAAAAGCAGTGCAAAAAGAAAAGCTATATTTTTACAGTTTCAAAATTGTTTTTCAAGTAATGTCTCACAAATTGCTAGCCCCATCACAAACTCGTTGCCTTTCACTACACGCCGTAGTAAATCGGTTGTTAGAACAATGGAGTGCACTTCGACTTTTTTTAAAATACTGCTAGTATTGTGGGAGTTTTACGAAATCTGAACGATCCTCAAGTTAAACTTTTTCACTTATTTCTGGATTGGATTCTGCCAAAATTTAAATGCTCATTTTCAATCGGACACTTGTGTGATCACAAGCACTAATTACCGCATGCGCACCATATACGAAGACATATTAAGATCATTCTAAAGTATTGAATACATACAACGAACCGCTTTGGAAGATACAGACCAGTTGAACTCAACATTTTAATTAAATGACAATCAGATATATTTAGGATCAAAAGTTTTGACTGAAATCCATGAATCAGAAACAACTAAATGATAAGATTTTTGATTTTAAAAACAGATGCCGCAATTTTTTGCACGCATCTTGTTTGAAAATAAGAAAAAGAAAGAACTTCTCGAACGAAATTATGATTAACCTGAATTACCTCAATATTAAACTTACATTAAACTTGTAAACTCATACCAATGTTCCTTCTCTTATTAAACTAAACCAATTAATTCCACAATTCTTAAGATTAATACCAATTCAAAGTTTAGATTATGAATGGAGAAAAATCTTCTTAAGTAAATTGCCCGAAGTCATTTCCAATGAAAACCAAGCAGACAATTTTTTTGAATAAGATACTTAATTTAAAATATGATGATGGAGTTGCTATTTTTCCTAATTTATCCAGATTTGCTTTAAATACTATTGTCTTTGCAACATTCGAACGTGGAATGCGGAAGGATACTTAGTGCTGCTAGTTTAATAAAGACCAATCTAAGAAACAGGTTGAATATTCATAGTGTAGCTCAAGTACTTTTACCCAAGCAATGTGTCCGATAATCAGGAAGTTGTGTCCACTTTTCACCGACTAAAGAAATGATTGGTCGATGTAATAAAACTAAGTATGTATTCAATTGAAACTACAGTTGATAAAAATATAGAATCGGAAACCACTGCAATAATAAGCATCTGTTAAAAAAATATACCTATGCACCTACTTAAAGCTAATTGAAATGTTACTTTAAAAAAAAAAAAAAAAAAAAACAGCCTTCTGACTGAAATAACGCTTTATTTTGTTTTATAATATAAATAATTTAATAAAATATGATAAAAACGTAAATTCTGAAACTGTATCGATACATTGAGTTAGTTATTTTAAAAGTGTTAAAAGAGAATATATTTTCCGTTTTTTGTAAGGCCTTAGTTTAAATAAGCTAATTAAACAAACAACATGAAATGCGCTATACGTTTTTTAGAAAATAATTAAATAAATAAATAATTTTTTTTTAGTTTTTTTTTAAGCAACTTCGTGAGTCACTTTTATTTCCAGTTGCAGTTGCTGGTAATAATTTAATTAAAGCAGGTAAGGTCAACGTACTTTTATTCCATTTTATTGAATAAAAAAATCCATGCAACAATAGCTCGTGTACTTTAATAAAGTGATAATTGTACTTTGTCTTCATGTATGTGTGCTTTCGATTCTCTAAGAATGTTAAAAACTTTGGCTTCATATGTAGGCCATTTCTTCAAAAACTGATCAGTATGTGCACAAAATTGTATTTAGAATTCATACAAAATCTGAAAGTTGCAAATATCTTTTTTTTTGTTACTTGTTGTTCTTGTTTTATTTATTTTAATTGAAAAATAAATAAATACTCAACTGTTACTTTTAAAGTGAGTGTACTGATTCATCTCTGCATAATTGTAAATATAAAATTTATTGTTAGGATTGTACGACCAAAATGCTACCTGTATGGTCAAAAAGTTGTGTTTGTACGACATTTCAATATTAAAAAGATGGCAACGCTGTATATAGAGAATAAAGAAAATATAACAGAAAATATCATTTAATAATCTTTTTCTAAGAAAACATTTTTTCCATGGCAGCACGCTTAAAAGTTGAATATAAAAATTGAAAACGTCAAGATCGTTGAAATAATCTTTGTATTCTAACCATAGAAGATTTCTTCAATCTTATCATATTTGTGCGGTGTTATTCGGGTTTAAATACTAATAACCTGGAAATTTTTCGAAGTTTTGAAAATAATTTCAATGAATTTGCAAAATATTGAAATGCAAAAAAACTGTCGAACTTTTCAACCCAGCGATCAAAGAGATCTCATCACTTAATAAATACTAATTGTTGACGTGTAGGTGTAGGATTTTTTGATAGAATGTCAGAAGCATTAAATTTATTACTAAGCAACTTAAATAAATAAAAATCATCAAAGTAATATAGTTATCATAGTCTAAGTATATAGTTATATTCATAAGTAGACTGATCCAATTTGAAGAACATAAACCGAGTAAAACGTCTCTGAACAACGGTTTCAATTTTTTGTGTATATCTAGCATTCAAAGGGTTCCTTAAATAACATACACGCATACATATACTCTTAAATACTCCTTACAAGACTAACGTAAAGCGCTTTGAACGATTGTGCCAGTTCAAAGGACTTCATACATGGTAAAATAAAACCTAAGAATTTTTAAGCCTTATTTAGTGATCCTATTGATATGCTTGTCAAACAGAAACTTGTCATCAAAGATCACCCCAAGATCACAAATGTCAGTATACTTCGTTACAGAGCTGGGAAATACTTAAGTAAAAAAAGACTTAAGTACTACTTAAAGCACATTTTCGTTACTTAAGACTTATTACTCAATACTTTTGAAATGCCCCTACTTAGTACTTGAGCATAACTACTTGATTCTATTTATTTGTACTTAAGACTTAGTTTTGTACTTAAGTACCAACACCTTTTTTGTTGTTGAGTTTGAAAGCACGCAAAGAACTGTCAAGGCAGCATCTTAGACAACCTAATAACATACAAACAAGACTGAGCAAGTAGAACAGAAACCGGTAACGTCTCGCTCGAATATAAAATCGACGATGCCTCGATTTGATGGCATAACCACTGACATGTATAAATGGACTGACTGCGTTCATAGAAATACACTGCAGAAAGTGGGCTAACTTCTATATTGCTGACTCTTTCGGTATAAGGACCAAGTAGCAACTGAGAGAGAGCTATAAATGCAATTGTGCCCACGTGAAATAGAAAAGTAAGCAGTCCATATTATATATGTCAGTGGACATAACCAAGTGTAAGCAAGCAATGCCTCGCTCCAATATAAAATCAACGATTCCTCGACCTGATGTAGGGAAGGCTTGAGTTTTTTGTTAGAAATTTACTGGAAATTCTTACCTAAGAATTGTTATACATTATTGGTGGCGATAAAGGGTCCTTGAGCGTACCTCCAATAGCTTTTTATGAGTGTAGCAATGAGAGGTGAAAGATTTACTCTACCTTCAACGCCGAAAACTATAAATAGTAGCCACTGGTTACTATACATAATATAGTTTTCAAAAGGTATTTATTTATTAATATCTCTTAACTGAACTCTATAAACTTCATTATATTACAGCCAACGTACAAAGATTCTAAAAAAGTACTTTAAAAAGTACTTCAAAAAGTACTCAGTACTTTTTATAGACTTAGTACTTAGTTACAACTACTTTTCATACATGCGGTACTTGTACTTACGCTGAAGTACTCAGGCCTTCGGTACTTGTACTTGTACATAAGTAATTTTTCTTTGGTACTTGCCCAGCTCTGCTTCGTTATAAGTTAATCTGAGCAAATCACATCTTCTCTGTTGCCAAAATATCATCGAAATATCTTGGATTTCTGAAAGGTGAAATAAATACTTCAGCCCGTCGAATTAAGCGGTGGAATGAAATACAATTCCCAAATCTGGCAGAGACTGGTCGCACAGCCTTGACTTTATTGGATATTGTCACCCTCATAATTGGTATAACAAAGTACTTGCGGGATGTTTTGTGAAAAACTAGCATATTTTCTTAATCACCCTGTAACCCCCCCCCCGCCTGTCATACAATTTTTTGTTCATAACACTTCAACATATCTCCTTTGCAATTATGACCACAAATTCAAAATCACCCTGTATTTGCACTTGCGGATATTCAACGATAGAAATTTGTTTTTATACCAGTCAAGTCAAGTAGCTGCTCAATGTCATATTGCATTTGAATGCAATCTTGCGGCTCCTTTATTATTATACCCTAGATGATGATATCTATAGGGTATATTTTGTCATTCTGTTTAGTAACACATAGCATGTGAAAAATCTAGAATTGGTCTAAGACCAATTCTTATGATATCCTAGAGATGAATGCCCGTATGAAATTTCGTATGGTCACCCATCTGTGAAAGTTTGATTTTTGAAGTGGTTTTTCGCACATATTTCTAGAACGGCTCGTCGGACAGAAAACAAGATTATAACCAATTTTATAGGATTTCGTATTCTGAAGAAGTTGCTAATACAATAAAAATGTCTAGGACTGATCGGGTTCACAGTATAAGAAAACTAAATTTTTATATGGCAACACCAAGAAAGGATAGCCCCGATTTAGTCCATTTTTCAAATTTTATTTGCTATTACCATGAAAACACCATGTACCAAATTTTACCTCTCCAAATATATAGTGGAAAACGGAATTTTTGTATGGCAACCCCACGAATTTCATTTTCGAACTTGGATGTAAAAATTAAAATAACTTTTAATATTATGCGTGGGGCTCCAATCCATTTTGCTCTACCACCATTATTTTTGCGCGTTATTAACGGAATGATAAACTTAGTATACCCTATAGATTTCATCTAGGGTATAAAAATAATGATGGTAGATCAAAATGTATTGGAAACCCGCATAAAATTAAATGTTATTTTAAGTTTTGCATGTCCGTCTGTCCGTTCGCACGATAACTCGAGAATGCGTTCACTTAGAGTGCTGAAATTTTGAACACAGGCTTTTTAAACAAAAAGAAGTTCGAAATGGGACCAATCATAGGGTGGCCATACACAACTTTCATTTTTCACTATACATATATTTGGACTCTGCCTAAGAATGCATTAATGTAGAGAGCTGAAAGGTACATGATGTTTTCATAGCAATGGTAAATAAAATTTCAAAAACTAACTAAATCAGGCAAACCTTTCTTGGTATTGCCATATATAAATTTAGGTTTTTTACGTATATACTGTAAAAATGATCAGTTCTAGACGATTTTATTGTACTGTAAAGATCTTCAGAATATTATATCCTATAAAATTGGTTATAATCATTTTTACTATCCGACGAACCGTTCTAGAAATATATGCGACAAACACCTTAAAAAATCAAACTTGCACAGACGGGTGACCTTGACCATACGAAATTATATACGGGCATTCATCCAGGGGTATCATAAGGATTGGTCTTATACAAATTCTAACTTTTTTACTTATTTTATATATTTTCGTGTCATCAGGATATATCAAGAAAGATTAACGAATTGCATCTGGTAGGTCATTAATATAGATTAATAATATCAGAGGTCAAAGTATAGTGTATCAATACAATGAATCAATTGTAAAGAATGTTTCTTAAGTGGTAATTGTTTTATTTCTATCGCATAATAATTTATTATTATAGAAATAAGAATAAAAGTGTTGGTTACTCACCAGCACTTAAGTATAAATCTTTTTTCCTGGAGTACTGATCTGCGAAGATCCCAATAAAACATACAAATTCAATATTTACAGTGCACATTCATTTCACATTTATATAACAAAAAAAAAATTTACTAACAATTGATTTACTTAAACTACAAAACACTTTAACAAATCTGACCCGAATTGTGTACATAAGTGAGCACCAACAAAGGATTATTATCTGTTGATTGGATGGCACGCTTCTCTTTGCTTTATTTGAAATTAAATCAGAAATCGCAACTGACTATATATGTATATATGCACATATGAACATAAGTACACATGGCGCTTAATTTCAATAACACTTTTTTGTATTCATTAAATAATCACAGAAAATAACAGCAACAGCAACCGCAACAACAATAATAATATTAACAAATAAACTACGTGCACGTGCCACTATTGAATAATTAGATAAAATGTAAAGTAAATAGGAATCTTGTGGTATATAGCTAGGCCTACAAAATTTTGCACACAACTAAAATTTAAAACTATACTTTTTGCTTGCTGCTGAACTCAGATGCGTGTTTGATGTTGGGCAAACAAAAAAATTGTTTTGTTTACTACTTTTCTTTGATTTGATTACTTTTTACTTTCCTACTTTCCCCGAAATCACGTTATGTTAATAACACACAATACCATAAAATTAGGAGCCTATATACGATTAATGGAATGCAAACTGTTAATCTTCATGTAACGAGGTATATATTTACAATCCACAACACTCCGAACTACACTTAGTTAGCGAATGTTGATATTTTCACGGGTTTCATTCATTCACTGTGCCTACTCTCTTCTGGTCTTATCAGTATCAGAAAAGCTTTTTTTTTTTCTTATGAGTAGTGAGCGGTTAGAAATTTACTGTCGACTGACCAAAGTTCCGAAGTTCACGACAGTTTTGTAACAACTGTTAAGAAAAAATTCTCAGCAGCTGACACTTCTTGCAACGGTAGAGGTAGGACTTTTTCTGGTTGTGCTCAACTTATTCACTGTGCAGATGAGCAACAGACATGAACAAAATATCAAAATTGTTCTCGTTAAATCGTGGGTAGGTTTGAGTTTATCTTGGTTGGATCCCAACAGAACCCGGCATCGCACCCACCCACCCACAATGTAGTGCGCTCCGACAAACATAAAATGCCACCCAATTCTCCATTTCTCATTGAATACATACAGGGAATCATGCGCATATGCCATCCTTTCCTAGGCTACACGTCATAGGAATTAGGTAGAACGAACTTTAGCTTTAGTTAACTGTTCGACATTGGTGACTTCTCAACAAGGGCACTCTTGGAAAAGTTTAATTTATTCCAGCAGCAGCAGCATTTCGTTTTAGCCTCCCACACCTGTTAGGTGATTATTAAAAAGCTCAATTGAATTATATGTGAAAAAATGTGTTACTGTTTTTTTTCTTTTTTTTCTGCCTACAAACTGTTTCTTAGATCAGCTTAAGGAATAAAAAAGAAGGATTAAATTTAGTAAATTGTTTGCTGAGTTGACTCTTTAGTATTATGATAAAATATTTATTGCAGATTTTTCAGTTATGGAAGAAATTTTTGGTATGTAGGTACGTCCGTTTCCGGAATATTTATTAGAATCTTTCATGAGAACATTGACGGATCTAGCATTGAAATTAGGAGGAGGAAGGGGCGGGGGGGGGGGGTTATCTTAAACTTAACAAAACTAAATTAACAAAAAAAAACATCAAATGGGGCACCACTTGTCCAGCGCCGTAAGTCTCTTAGTTTAGCCACCGCAGTACTGTAGTGAGGTACTAGGAAGATTTCTGCATTAAGCAATGTTCGATGATGTGTCATTTTTTAATATAATTTTTTTACAAAAAGTCATTTTTAGGGTTCCGTACCCAAAGGGTTACAACCCTATTATTAAGACTTCGCTGTCCGTCCGTTACCTGATTGTATCTCATGAACCGTAATAGGTAGACAATTGAAATTTTCACAGACTGTGTATTTCTATTGCCGCTATAACAACAAATAATAATAATAAAATAAAATTACAAATTAAAGGGGAACCCCATACAAGAAACGTGATTTTTTCGTCGTTTTTTTCCTCGTTTTATTCTCATTCATTATTATTATCATAAGTATTTTGTTTTTTTTTTCAAATGACAGCGTTATTTTTTCACCTGACGCTTACTCTGATTTGAAAAAATAAATAAAAAGTACATAGTATTAAATTTTGTATGATGGTACGGAACCCTTCGTGCGCGAGTTCGATTCACACTTGGCCGGTTATTTAATAGAATTGTAGTTTGGGGTGCAAACTGCAGGAGTCATTTAAATTGTTTTACACACTGGCATATATAATATGAACTGCTCGATATGCTATTTCATACCGGTACAACAAAAAATAATTCTTACGTTATTGTCAACATTGAAAAAAATATTGGCGGGAAGTTGAAAAGTGATTTTAATAAAACTTTTCGAATTTCTGTTGAGTATATCTATGAATATATTACCTTTGGTAAAACACTTTTTATCATTAAGAGGAGTCAACCAAAATTTGCAAGTTTCATACATTTTTCAATGTGAATTCCTGGCAAACTATTTGTAGCAGAATAATGATTGATATCTTCAATGAAAGGTAATAAAGAGGTCTAGTAAATACGTCGGAAAAAATTAAAAGAAATGTATTGAAATTGAAATATTGGCTCGGAAAGTTGTAAAAAATGGTAAAAATTGAAGTTTTTTTAAATCAAATTCCTGTTAGTAGGAATTCTCATTTTTTTAGATTGTGAGCATTTTAGAAACATAAAGCCTAGATCTAGCAAATAACGTCGAGTTTTTTTCTTTTTTAGTGGCGCTTTTATTAATTATTCGACTCTAATAGTACTTGTTTTTTCTCTCGATATTTCACCCACTAGAAATTGCAATATTTTGTTGAAAATTGTTGAAATAGAAAGCAAAATAGTATATTTAACAATTTTGTGCAAAAAAATTTAGGAAAGTTAATTCTCGTTAAAAATTTTCAATGTATTTGAACTGCAAATTTTCATTTTTCGTCTTAAATTGTCGCTTGGTGGGTTTCTGTCGTTTACGCTAGATGTCTCTGATGTGTCTTGTGGTCTCGGTCTAGGCTAATTTTATATGAATTTTCTCATTTTCAGGACACAAACCTACGTATAGTAAATTTTATTGCCTGCAGGTTCGCTCATATCTAAATTGAAACTTTTGCTGAGTACTGACTCCTCTTAATTAACCCAAATAATTAATTTAAAAACATTTATTTCGACGGACGCACTTATTTATTTGTTGTTTACAGTTCTCTCTTAGTTGATACTTGGTGTTAAGATCGAAAGAGAACGCTATATAGAAGTGAGCCTACTTTCTGCAGTGTACTTCTATGGACGTAGTCAGTTCATATTATACATGTGAGTGGTTTTACATAAGAACGTTGCAAATATTTTAGAATGTTAGAAGTTAGGACTAAGTTAGTGCTCTGATGTGGTGTAGTGAGGAAGTCTGTATCATGGCTTGGGAGGGTTAGGAGGGTTTTGGATCATCCAATGTTGGGGTTCCAAGCTCAAATGCTGAGAAAAATCTATACACATAAATCACATACATACAAATAATATTCATTAAAATAAATATTGATTTTTTTTTAGTTTTGGAATAAAAAATTTTGTTGAAGTTGAATTATATATAAATAAAGAAAATATAAAGTAATAAATATATTTTTTCAAATAACTCAATTAATTAAATATTTTTCACTTTAATTTCTTAGGATGGGGGGAGGGGATCATGTCTGTATGAGAAAAAAATTATTTGTATAAGAATTACTGGAATTGTGCAGATGTCTTATGAGAGGAAAGTTTTAAAACGTAATATTTTGTTTTTAAAATCCAAATTTCAAATTTATTTATACATACATTTATTGAATCAGTCTTCCGAATATAAAATTCTTATAAACTTGCCCAGCAATAGTACGTAGATAAAAAATTGCTCATTATTGCCTTAATCCACTTTTAACAAATAAGAATAACAGTCATAAAAAATCTAATAATAACGTAAAATAAAAGCATTTTCGAAAATCATACTTTTAAATTATTCTCTTGACAAACAAGCATCTACAACTGACGAGAATCAATTGTAATTAGATATACAATTTGATATTGTTCCATGATAGCCATAATTGATTCTATGCTGAGAAGTATACAACAGACTCCTTGAACGTATCTGTCTTTCAGGATCATAAATATTAATTAATAAAAGCAATTCAGACGATTTTATTTTGAACGAAAATAGGTATATACTTATCTTTCACAAATAAACGACAGAAAGCTTCGCGTCGAAGTTTCAGACTTGACAGACCAAGCAATTTACATTTAACAATATAGTATAATTGTAAATTGTAATTTAGGTCATTTATTTCCATTTAAACATTGACAAGATGCTTCTTAAATGGATTCAATACGATCAATATGTACTTTATAATCTGGACATCAGACAATGGATGCATATTCAAGAATGGATCTCACGACCGAAACGAGCGAAAAGTATACTATCTTATAGGTCTGAATGTTTTGAAAGTCTTTGGAGTTCTGCTTTAGGAAACGTCTCGATTTACTGATAATAGTTTTAATGTGTGAGGTAAATACCAGTTTAGTGTAGGGGGTTTCCCCGGATTTGTCCTAGTTTGAAGGGCGTCCGGGGGCGTCCGGACGGGGTTTTCTATATCGTCCGGAATTTAAAATTTTGGAAACCAATTAAATAAAAATTTTATTTTTGTGTGTACTGTACGTGTACGGTGTACCTGATAACACCGACAGACAGCTGTCTGTCGTGACTGTCAAGCGGTATTACCACTTGGATCCAAATGAATCCATTGTGATACATTTTTTGTAGAATTTTCATTTTGGATAAATGGATACTGTTTTTTGCAATAGATAAATTCTTTCCTCTTTCCATATTTCTGTCTTAGAACAATGAAATAATTTTACAAAGTTTGATAATTTATGATCGCAAAAAGTTATAATATCGGCGGCAAATCTATTCCAGTTTATTATTATTTATTATTTTTACTAAATTGAATCGCTCATTTGTAGAACGTATCTGTTCTGTGAGATAATAAATACCTAAAGCTGCTCATTCTTAAAACGGGATTCTCTCTTAAGTTTGTAAATTTTTTTTTAAATTTATTTTAATATTTTTAATTTTCTTTTATTTTATATCCTAGATGTAACGCATAGAAATAAAGATGGTAGAGAAAAATGTATTGGACACTCACGCAAAATATTAAAACATATTTTGATTTTTACATATCCATCTGTCAGTCTATCTCTTCGTCCTCACTCAAGAGCGCGCTAACTTAGAAAACTGATTTTTGGTGAATAAATACCAGCTCATAGCTTGCTATAAAGATTAAGACATGAGATGGTGCAAGTTCCTCTAAACATTCCTTTAGATGCCACCTTCCCTCAGGTCTAATCTGGTGTGAAACTTCTTTTGGTGCATATTGCTTTTCAACAGTAAAGACGTGCCCTGAGATACTTCTATTCTGTCTTTCAGTCACTCTACAAGGTCCCTGTTCAAGGAATCAAGTACCTCAATTACTTTTTGGTCTACCTGTGATTCTGGAAAGAATATGTATGTAAAAGCAGCTCCACCATTACTTTAAATATACGGATAAAATACACGCTTAATCTAACCTAAACTAATAACATTTTTATTATTTCATGCGAGTTTAATGCAAATATAATTTTAATTTAATTTGAAGTGTCTCCCTCTTGTACGAGAGTACTAAAATCCATTCAATTATGATCCCACAATTAAATAGCTTGATAATTATATACCTACATAAGATGAAACAAAGACGGGAACATGTGGGCCATATAGGATTATGCGTACAGGGTGTTTCCACCTAGGTTGTCCATAGGAGTGATAGTACTCATCTAGACACACAAAAAAAAATTGTATTGGGGTGGGGGAAGGGGTCCATATCAAACAATTCGGAGTTACATGGCAGTCGTTGAAAATGGCCTCCCTACCCTGTCATACAAGTTTTGTTTATCTAGGTGAGTGCTATCATCTTCTGCTCTATGGACCACCTAGATGGAAACACCCTGTATTTTATGTCTTCCGTACATGCAAGATATACTTGAATTTTAGATTTAGATTTTATCCCAATTCATTACATAGGTGTAGAAAAAATTAAGAAGTCTAGGAAATGCATTCACTTAATCTTGGCATAAAATTGATACAAGGACTTCTGCCCGTTTTTTATGCAAACAAACAAAAGAAGTACTTCGACGCACATAGTCACATCAAATCTTTTTAATATGAAACTGTAAATTATTTCTATGCATTAAATGTATATTCACATATATGTATATATATACAACGCCACCAGCAGCAGTTACCCGTACAGTACACAAACCATCAACCAAGCACGACACTATGCCTGTAATATGTACTAGCGCCGTGCTATATTCTAACTTTAATAAAGCTCTATCCCGGTATTCCAACAAATTGTGGAGCTTACTTAAAGCTGATTAATTCCAGTTACTGAAAGATGCAATCTCAACGCAAGCTGAATAAATTTGGTGAGGTACTGCTTACTTACCAGTTGAACCTGAAACTTCTTTATGCGTAACCTTATTATTCTATTTTAATACTTAAAAGCAATTGTGTCAGAATCATTGTCGCAATCGCAGTTTTTCTAGTCCGAAAATAACTTTGTACATGATCAAAATGCTCGCGGAGTTTGCAGTAAAATAGAAACGTGTTTGATTGAATTTCCATATAAATATCATTCGAAATCATTGCTCGTGAAAGCTATGCGTCAATCAGTAATAATGCGATCATAATCTTTTCGAAAGGTTGTCTAATTATATGATCTAGAAACTTTATTGCAACCCTGCTATATTTGCTGAACGTATATTTATTGATTTGATTATGGTTATGACAGACATGGGATATCGATATCTAGATAATCATATCTAGATATTCTGAATATCTACCGTGCGTTCAGGTGCACGCAGAATGTCACATAATGTCACATTTTTACACACCATGTCGTTCAGGCGACCGAAGCGTTGTCATTCCCCAGCACATCGGTGTGCACATTTTACGCTACGGTCTGGTAGCGTAGTGTCCCGGTGCGCTTAGTAGTTTTGACGTTTAGTGTAGTTTTGTTCTTAAAGAACTTTCAAAATTGACATTTCGAATCGAAGTGCACACCAACCGTTCAGGTGCTATCCCCACTTTTTCAATGATGGGATGTGCGCACCGATGTGCTGAAAAGTACATCGGTGTGTACACCTGAACGCACGGCTGAACGCACGGCTAGATATCAAAGTACCCCTGACAGACATAAAAAGGGGCTTGCTGTACTTTGACATTTCAATTCAGTTGACAGATCTTTAAGCGAAATAAATTTGGAAATGGAAGTGACAAATACATTAGCTTTAATGCAGGCTAAACGGCAACAAGTAATTGTAAATATACGACAAATTCAAGATTTAGGACGAAAAAAGGAAAAAATTGCGTTATTTTGCAATAAGATCCTGGTTGAGGTGCAAAATGTATCGGCGGATGTGGTGTCTCAATTCACAATTTCGTGTGAAACGAAAAAATGTGTGGTCGAAGGTTTGATAAAAAATAACACAATTGTAATGGAATAATTTATTAACTGAATTTTATTTTTAAGGTGGAAAATTCAGAGTTTTGGGAAAAGAAAGTACCGCGATTCGATGAGGAAAAATTCAAAACGTATTTTCGTGCGAACAGAAATACATTTGAATTCCTCACTTCCAAATTGAGAAAAATTGCAAAGCAGAACACGACTTGGCGTTGTGCAATTCCTCTTGCTAAAAGAGTAGGAATTGCCTTATATGCTCTTGGATCATCTGGGGAATATAGGACAATCGGCAGTTTATTTGGAGTCGGTAGAACGACAGTTGGAGAAATTGTCTTGGAGTTTGTCAATGAAGTGTTGCAGGTATTACAGCCTCAATACTTAAATTTTTACCCACCTTCGCAAGTGAAAGTTGAGGAAGTGGTAAGAGGATTTGAAAAATTGGGGTTCCCGCAATGCTTCGGCGCAATCGATGGTTGTCACATCGAAATTAACCCGCCAAAAGATGAGGCAGTCGATTTTTATAATTTCAAAGGAATTCAATAGTTCTGTTTGCGGCAGTGGATTATAGGTATCGCTTTACCTACATATATTAATTTTGGTCACAGTAATGATTCGACAATATTCGAAAATTCATTGCTAAAAGTTCAGCATACAACAAACCCAATTTTTGAGTGCAACAACCGAGTTATCGAAGGAGTTCGTGTGCCGGTGCTGTTGATCGGAGATTCCGCATTTCGACTATCAAGACAAGTCATGAAGCCTTTTCCATTTCATGGCAATCAATCCGAAGACGAAAAGCGTTTTAATGTGCATTTATCGAGGTGCAGACGACTTGTTGAGAATACATTTGGGCATTTAAAAGCGCGATTTCGCCGTCTGGTAAAAGGTTTAGAGGTACAAATTGACAACGCACCCTCAATTTGTCAAGGCCTGTTGTATCCTGCATAATATATGCAACGAGATCAATGACAACATAAACAAGAGTTGGTTAACGAAAATAGACAAGCACCCGGGGAAATCACAGCCACATAGGGCTGTCACAGGAGGAAATGTCATTCGTATCGCCTTTTTTGGAATTATTTAGTAAGTATAAAAAAATATTTGCAAAGAAAATAAATATATACTTTTAGTATCAGTTAGGGGGTAAGGAATAGGGTTGCTATGATTTGTATCATAGAATTTATTTGACATAAGAAAGAATTGATTTATTTAATTTCTGACCTACTATAAGAGTAGTTGTTTTCACAAAGAATCAGGGCCGTAGCTAGGGTAGGGCATGGAGGGGCAATGCCCTACCTTAAAATCTCAATGCCCTACCTTAAAAATTGCCAACTTATTCCGGATTTTGCGGCGTCGTCACGTCATAAAAGTCGTCGGTGCAAGTCCGTATGATCGGCAACACTGACCGGTTGGCCACTACTCGGCCACGTTTGCGTTGCTTCCCTCCCACGTCTTACTGTTTTGCTCGCCACGCATCAATAGTCATCTCCGTGTCAATCGCATTTTGCAAGTGATGTGTCGGTCGCGAAAACGTTTCTGTCATTTTAACCGAGTCAGCAAGATAACTTAAGTGCCAAACACAATGCCGCCGTTCCGATTCAATTCAATTCGATTCAATTCGATCCGTTACGTGCATGAGCATAATTGTTTCGTTCAAACTTACCTTCAGTTTTAAATTTCTCATTGAAATTTTTCCAGATTTTGTCTTTTCTTTTTACATCCATGTAAAATTTGTTACCTTTGTCATAAAGCTCTTCATATTTTTCTTCAAAAAAAGTTCTTCATCCATCTTGAGTTATACACAAACATTGTACAGGTAATTTTTCTAGGTTATGTCATCCGTAAAAGTTGAAATTTGCTCAACTTCTCCGTTTTGATTCGATCCGTTTCGATTCGATCCGTTTCGATCCATTTCGGCGTAATGTGTCCAATTGCACGTACGTCTCATATAAGCAAATTTGACATTTGTACGTATCGGATCGAAACGGTGCAATTGTGTTTCCCACTTCAAATCGAAGAACAAATAAGAAGTGTTAAGTTATATGTTCTTTGCTTATATGTTTCCCACCAATACCGGTCAATCGTTTAGTTGCCTAGGCTATACTTTTACGAAAGAAAAATTCATAAGACACTCAGCAGTCATGCAGTTGCTCATATCAAGAAATTCGCAGACCGTGGGTGATTTTCTGGAGTCCAGAATTGACTTCCGTACCCCTGCAGTTTTATAAATGGAGTGCAGTCCCTGCATACTTAATTATCCGTGAGTGTTATCTCAAAATTTCCAATCACTACTCGGCAACCATACAACAAGTGAACAGCCAACAGCACTCCGTTCGGTTAAACGTGAGCACCTAGATTCAGTACAACCGTATGAGTGACAGACAATTGACTTAGGTCTTCCGGGTCATTTTGCTGATTCTTCCAAAATAACCAAATACGAAATATTGTATGGTTTTGAATATTGTCTAATTTATAAAAATCTATAATAAAATCAGATGCAATATTAACAAATATCTTTATTTTACACTTTACGGCCTCAGTTTTATAAGACATTGTGCGTTTTGCACGATTATGTGGAAGTCATAGGAACACAAAAAATTAAAAAGAATTGGCCGACTTTTCCCGCGCATATTCAAGGAATTGTGCGAGAATTGTCGATGGGAAAAATTTCTCTGAATTTTGCAGTCAACTTTATGGACTCTTCTTGCCCAAGAAGAATTGTCAGAGTTTGCAGCACAATTTCAAGGAATTGTTGAGAATTGTGGTTGGGAGTGGGAGAAATTCCTGTGAATTTTTGCAATCGAATTATGTACATTGAAACTTTTCGCCCAAGAAGAATTAGCACAATTTGCCAGCACAAATTCAAGCAATTGTGTGAGAATTGTGGTTGGGAAAAATTACTCTGAATTTTTGTAGTCAAACTCAATCGATTCTGAGTTAATAAAGTCACCGATTTTGCCCATTGTGCAGTTTGATGCTTTGTTTTCCGTGCCGTATTGTGTGTAGCTCTATTACTACGTATTTCAATTTAATCGTTTAAATAAGTATTTCGAAATTGCACCATTAGATATTTTTACCTATTTTATTTTAAAAAGTGTAACCCTTGACAATTACGTAGGTACTATGGATATAAGGAATTTTTTTAATAAAAAGCCGCGACTTCACACTGAAGAAGAAGTAGAACAACCTCATTCCTCAACACAGATGGAAGAAGAGGGAGAGAATCCAACAGTTTTACCTTCTATAATTACAAGAAAAAACATTTCTAGTGTTAGTTGTGGAATTCCTGATGATGTAGCGCAAATTGGGGAGCCAATCAAGCAAGTCATTATGAATAATTATCCGAGAGGAGAAAATAATAGGGCTTTTGTAGCCGATTGGTTCAAACGTTTCAAAGGGTTGCAATATTCTACCCATGACAGCATGCTACCCATGCCAGCAACTTCTGCCGCATGGAAGCAAATAAACTTCCTACACTGACACGGGATTCAGGAACTGGAAAAATGCTACTGATTCGAAGTGTGGTTTCCTTAAACAAGAGAAATCAATCCCGCATATTCAAGCAGTGTCTATTTGGGAAGATAAAATCCGCAGAATAACAACTTCCAGCAATGTTGGAACTTTGCTCAACCTAAATATCTTAGAAAAAAACAGATATTATGTAAAGTCTATTATTGAGGTGATACAGTTTCTGGCAACCAATGAACTAGGTTTCCGAGGAAGTTATATATTAGAGGAAGAAAAGGAACAAGGTTTATTTCATAACCTGTTTGAATAGACCCAATCTTGAAAGAGGCTGTTGTTCATATTCCGCAAAATGCAAAATATCGATTCCCGGAAATACAAAAGTCAAATAATCTAAGCAATGGTGCAAACTGTTCGAGGATCTATTGTCGCGGATATTCAAGAATCTGACGTCCCATGGTTTACTCTGATGGAAGATGGAACCAGGGATAAAACTATCCGCTATGTTAAAGATGGAACAGTGAAAGAGTCGTGACTACTACTAAAAATCTAGCTGCAGCCACTTTCACGGAGGCAACGTTGAATATCTTAATGGAAAATTAAATCGACCTCACTCGTCTTTTGAGCCAGTGTTATGATGGCGCTAGTGTTATGAGTGGCAAAATTGCAGGTGTTGCCACCAGAATTGAACAGAATTTGAAAAGAAAAATTCCATACGTTCATTGCTACAATCACCGCTTGCATTTAGTTGTTGTAAGGACCATCTCAGAAATGACATTCATTCGTCGATTTTTTGACCAATGTGTTATGTTGCATGAATTTTTTCAACATAGCAAAGTGGCTGCCTTGTATGAAGGTAAGTCGATTGGTCGACTACTTGAGCAGCGTTGGTCAGGACATTTGGCTGTTACAAGAGTCGTATATCAAAATTATTCTGTCATCTTGAAGACTCTAGATGAAATAAAAAATGGAAAATTCAGTGGTGACGATATTGCTAAATTTATTGGCATCAATAGCGTTATGTCAAGCATGGAATTTCGACTGGCAATGATCATAGCAAAAAAAATATTGTGTGTTCTGCAACCCGCTGATGCGGCTTTACAGGGTCGAAGCACGAGCTTGAAGGAAGCCATATTAATAATAAAATGTGTCCAAGAAGAAATTCTTAGACTGAGGTCAGAAGAGATGTATCAAGCAAGAAGCTGAGAATATTCTGAAAACAGAATCTGAAAACTTTTCCCAGAAGAGACAAATAAAGACAAGACATCTGGAGGACTTCGTGCTGTATAGTCCATCACCGTCTCGTCAAAACTCTGAAGGCAATTTAAAGCGGATTATTACGAAACTCTAGACATAATAACAGCTGAGATGAAAAGAAGATTTAGCTACAATGACGATCTACTAAATTCAATTTTGAGTTTTGAAGAGTTGGACATTGAAAAGATGGTACCTTTGCAAAGTTTAGGTCTGTTCAACAATTAAATATATTATAATTCTGAACAAACAAAATGAGAAAAAATCAAATTCGGAATTGCATTTATTTTCTAGGTATAAAAATTCCTTCCAAAGAAGAGGCCACTGTTGTGAAAAGGTACTTAAATGAGTTAAATGGTCGAGGAGATCAGAACGAAGATATATTAGAAGTTCTATACCGACAAAGAGAAGCTTTCAGAGATTCCTGTGAACTGTTGGCATCAGTGGCAACATTCGGATGCAGTACTGCTTCGTGAGAATCTACCTTTTCGGCACTAACTGCTATCAACAAGCCTCAAAGATTGTCAATGGCTCACGAGAGAATGGCAGGCTTGTCGTTTCTAGCATTTGAACGGAAGAGAACAGAGAAAATAGATATTGACGAAGTGCTACTAAAATTCCAAAATATGGCAAATCGAAGACTGCAGTTACATTGAATATTTTTACCATTTTTTGTTTCTTATTTGGTCCATTTAAATATTTTTATTTAAAGCACAGGCTTTGGTTCATCTATTAAAAAAAAATGTGATAAAATGAGGGTTCTACAAGCTTATCTTTTCAAAAAATGTTCCTTCACCTGACCCGATGTATCCCAAATCCCAAAACTTGCGCCCTACTTCAAATTTCTGATGCCCTACCTATAATTTGACTCTAGCTACAAGCCTGCAAAGAATGTGTGAATTAAATAAGTGGAAATTTATATTTATTTTTAAAGCGGGAAACACAATGCGATGGTCATCAGAGTTCATCAGTGCTGAGAAATGTCAAAATGAATAAAAATACACAGAAACAAATTGTTCAGAACACAACGCACGGTCATCAGCGGTGATGAGAATATTCTGATGAACGTAGTTCAGCGTTTCTTGACATTTTCAGTTTGAGTTTGTGAACTTGTATGCTGTTTTTTTAAATTTTAGTTTAAAATGAGCGGATTTAATGAGCTGTGCCTTGAAGAAGCCTTAATAGAAGAAATTAAAAATAAAAATAGCCTTTATGATAAAATAAGTAGGTACAAATTATAGAAATACGCTAATAAAAGCCAAACAGTGGAAAGAAATCGGTGAGAAGTTAGGAGTATGACATACAACATAATTAACATAATTAAATCTTTAAATGAGCTGTGTTAGAAAAAGTGGAAGGTGCTCAGGGATCGGTATACAAGGGAGTTTAAAAAAAAAACTTGCCGTCAGGTAGTGGGGCCAGTATACATATACATAGAATGGGAGCTAATGGAAAATTTACGTTTTCTATCTGACGTGCCTACAAGTTGCAAGTAATTATTAATATTTTATATTTTTACTCTTAAATGCATTTCTGAAATATTACAGATCTCGAGGAAACACCTAATTCACAAACAGCACAATTAGCGAAAGTACCGATATTTTTTCTGATGAGACCCAAGACACCGCAAGTAGCGAACAGGTTGAAGTTGAAGAGCTGCGCTCACCTACAATAAAGAAAAGAAAATGCGAAAAACAGGACAATATTGAAAAAAAAAATTTTTTTTTGAATCTGTTGAAGTTTTTTATTTTGTTATGGCGGACATTTTTGGTTAGGTGTATTGAATATGTACTGAGGTTTGAATATGTATATTTTTGTGAGTGTTTTAAATAAATGGAATTCTTTGTTTGAATATATATATTTTCAATAAATTTAATTAATACTATATATTATTATACTGAAAGGAAACAGATCCTTCATTCAGAAAATAATGTGCGAGAACCTCTCTTAAATTATATGCATCCCGACTGGGCCGATTAGACGCGAAGGAACTGAGTTCTGTCATATATTCAACTTTAACTTCGTTTCTCCATGCTCCGGGCTCCCACTCGTGTTGTGAATTTTCCCAATCTGCATATCCTTCTGGACAATATTGATTGGCAACTTCTTGTGACGGACTTTGGTTCATTTTAATGAAATTATGTAGAGCTAAACAGGCTAAAACAATTTTTTGTGCCTTTGTAGGACTGCAATGTAGGGTGGTTCGAAGTATCCTCCAGCGAGCAACGAGAATACCAAAAGCATTTTCAATAGTTCTTCGTGCTCGGGACAATCTGTAATTGAATATTGATCGATTTGCGTTTAAATTTTTTCCTGGAAATGGGCGCATTAGGTTTCTTTTAAGCGGGAAGGCAGCGTCTGCCACAAAAAAATAAGGAAACATTTTGTTTCTTTTGGGCAAATGACTGTCTTGAGGAATTGGTAGTTGACCATCCAAAAACTGGGATCCGAGTTTACATTTTCTGAGGACACCTAAGAAAAAGAAATTTATTTAAGGAAACATGTTCTTGTTAATAATGTATGTAAATTACCACCATCACTTTGACTTCCCAAGCTACCCAAATCAATATGCGAAAAATAGTAATTAGCATCACATGCTGCCATAAGAACGACGCTAAAAGTCTTTTTATAATTAAAATACTGCGATCCGCTTTTTGGTGGACATATTACATTAATATGCTTGCCATCCAGGGCTCCTATGCAATGGGGCATATTCCACAATCGGTCAAAGTTTTTTTAGATAAGCTTATAATCGTCATGGGTAGGGTTAGGTTAGGTTAGGTTTGGTAAGAGGGGTGCCGCTGGACAACCAGCCAGCCTCACTTAGACCTCCAACGGATCCATTGTGCCCCTAGACCTCATGAGATAACCCTTCAAGCCGTGGATTTATCCTGCTTTCCTTGGGAAACTCAGTATATATCCACGACCTTTAGCCTAGATCCATCCTGCCTCACTCAGAAAACTCAGGATGTCTCTGAACTTTATACTTTGAAGCTCCCCCAGACTTGAAAAGAAGTAGCTACCTAGTAGCCTACCTCTTTTATTCATCAGAGCGGGGCATTCGCAAAGCACATGCTTGACGGATTCAATTTCCTCCGAGTCCCTACAACTCCTGCAGAAATCGTTCGCCGCCATTCCCAGTCTTCTAGCATGGTCCCCGATGGCCCAGTGACCCGTCATGACCCCTACTAGATTCCTGGTATTTGCTCTGCTGCTGTTAAGCAGTTCCCTTGTCCTTTTCCTGTCATATGCAGGCCACAATTGCCTCGCAATACGCCAGATAGCCCTGACAGCACTAGTTGCCGCCACACCCTTACAATAAAGGTCCAGCGGCAATAGGTCAAACATGATCTCCACAGACACCCAGTTATACCCATACAGGCGGCTCTCTGGATTTTTGACAGCACATCAAGGTTACAGTTCTTCGTCAGTGCCGTCCACCAGACCGTAGAGCCATAGCAGAGGATGGGCCGAACTATGGCTGTGTACATCCAGTGTACCACCCTGGGTTTTAATCCCCAGTTTCCGCCAAATATTCTCTTGCACGTGTAGAAGGGCACACTGGCCTTCTTCACGCGTTCTTGTAGATTAGCCTTCCAGTTCAATTTGGAATCGAGGACGACACCCAAATACTTCGCTTCACTGGAGAGAGTAAGCTCCTCTCCTCCCAGCATTGGAAGTCTGAGATCTTGCACCCGCCTCCTTCTAATAAAAAGGATTAGTTTCGTCTTCGAGGGGTTCACCCTCAATCCACTATTATTGGCCCAGCTATCCAGCTTAAGCAGCGCGCACTCGAGCCTTTCGCTAATAGTAGAGAGAAATTTGCCAGTTACCAGGATGCATATGTCATCCGCGTAGGCAACTACCTTGAAGCCCTCTCTCTCTAACTTGATGAGGATTTCATCCATTACCAGTAGCCACAGGAGTGGTGATTGCACCCCCCCCCCCCCCCTGCGGTGTACCTCTATAGACTGCTCTTCTGACAATAGCGTCTCCTGAGCAGAAGCTGATCTTTCTACTGAGAAGCATTGAGTTGATCCAGTCACATAGACACTTATCAACACCCACCCTTCTCAGTCCATGAAATATAGCCTCCGTCTTCACGTTATTGAAAGCCCCCTCAATATCCAGGAAAGCACCTAGAGTGTACTCCTTATACTGTAGGGACCTCTCAACAATAGACACCACTGCATGTAGTGCCGACTGATTTCCGTTTTGTATAGGCATGCTGACTACCACTGCCGCCTGCCAAACATTTCTTATATACACCTCTATCAATCTCTCCAAAACTTTAAGCATAAAGGAGGAGAGGCTGATAGGTCTAAAGTCTTTTTCCTGGATATGGCCTGTTCTGCCTGCCTTCGGAATGAAGATTACCCTCACTTCTTGTCAGAAGAAACAGAGCCTCAGGCAGCTCTTATAAATCGGCACTAGCCATGGTATTATGTACTTTAGTGCCTTCTGAAGCATAATGGGTCTTAGTCCATCCACCCCAGACGCCTTAAGGGGATTAAAAGAATGGACCGCCCATTTTGTCGCTTTTTCACTAACTATGGAGCTGATCACCTCCTCCTTTCCATCCTGTAGGTGCTGTTCTGATGAACTCGCCACCGACGGACCTATCTCCCCGCTGCCCGGAAAGTGGGCGTCAAGAAGTACATTTAGCAGCTCCTCCTTTGTGGTTGTCCAGACTCCGTTCTCCCCTTTTATGAAGGACGGAGTACTATGGTCCTTGGCAAGCACCTTCCGAAGTCTGGACGCTTCTGTATTAGACTCTATTGACTGGCAGAAGCTCCTCCATGAAGATCTCTTTGCCAGCCTTAGCGCCTTTTTGAATGATCTTAGGCCGTCCTTATAACAGGACCAGTCTACCTGATCTCCGCTGCGCTTGGCTGCATTAAACAACCTACGCGATTTTTCTCTAAGCTTACCCAGTTCCGCATTCTACCATGGTGGCCTTGATTTTCCACTGGATCTGCTTATGGGGCAGGCTTCCAGGAACGCTACGTTTAACGCCTCGGTAACAGTATCGACCGCATCATCCACTGCTGACTCTGTGATGAGTCTTTCGGGTGGTGAACCCAGCCTATCACTGACTACATCACAGAACCGGTCCCATGTCCTAAGAACATTCCTAAAAGCCTCAACAGGTCGCGCAGCAAATACAACCTCGAAGAGTATCCAAGCGTGGTCTGATAAAGACGCCTGCTCAGACGCTCTCCAGTTGCGAACCACGAAGTTCTCCGAACAGGTTACTAGGGTTAGGTCCAAGACCTCACTCCTGTTTACTGTTCTGAAAGTTGGCATATTGCCTCTATTACATACTACGAGCTTAGTCTCTAACAAATAATTAAAAAGAGACTCACCTCTCGGGTTTATATCTGTGCTACCCCAAATTATATGATGGGCGTTACCATCACACCCTAGTAGAAGATTGATGTTCTTCGCTTCAGCAACCTCGATCACCAATGTTATATCTCTGGAGGGGGCTGACGGCTCCTCATACGGCATGTATGCCGAGCCCATCCAGCATTTGTTGGCCCCCGCCTCTAGCCCTACAACCACAAGATCCCTTGAGCTGAAATTAGATAACATTAGTGCCTGAAGGTTTTTCCTAACAAGTATACATGTTCTTACCTTGTCTGACTCTTGACTATAAAATAGTCTGAATCCTCTGCGGCCTAACCCCTGAACCTTGGTACCACGGACCCACGGCTCCTGGATAAGCGCCACATCCAGGGGTAGGGTTACTGACATAGAAAGGCTCAAGAACTTTCCAAATTTGTTCACACGTTTCGAAAACTATCGCTCGTACAGTACTTTTGCCCATTTTAAAGCTCCAGGCTAAATACTAGATTGATACGCCTTGGGAAAGGTATCTAGATTGAATTGAGTTTAATTTTTTTTTTTTTTTAATGTAAATATATTATTTATTTACGTTACAGTTAATGCTAATCGACATTCGTAGGAAATTGGTGACCTAAGTGAATGTTTTGAGACGTACTCTTTCATCAGGTTCACGAATAGGTCATATATAGTTCTTGACATTCTGGTGTTTTTAAAGAATTCTTCTGGGTGAACCTCCTTCATTTTTTAATATGTCGCACCAAAATATCCTTTACAGTCTCTTGATAAATTGATTCTCTTTACCCAACACTTTCGTCTTTGTTTTCTCTTCCCATGCAGTTTTATATCATTTTTATATAATTTATATAACGCATAAAGCATGCGTACACGATGCAGTCGATTAAGGGAAAACATTTGTTTAATTTATTATCGTTTCCACTATAAATTCGAATCTTATTATAATTTTATTCACCGAATACTTTTATTTGTATTTGCACCTCTAATAGCTGATGAACACTGATGACCGTTGCATTTTATTTACATTTTTCGTGATGAACGTATTTTGACATTTGTCAGCACTGATGAACTCTGATGACCGTCACATTGTGTTTAAGCCTTAAGTGTTGCCACAGTACTCCCCTTCCAGTGTCAACGATATCGTGCTAGAATGACTACGTGTCGGCCTATTCTAGTTGTTTTTTGTGTCGGTGGAGATGTTGTTGTCTTTGCTGAAATCGTTGTGCGTATTGGAGTCTTTTCTCCTGGGTCGTCCAATAGGTGAGCTAATTTAAGTCGATCCAATGAAATAGTCTTACGTTGACCTTTTATGTTAACGTAAAAGTGTTTCTGCGTCCTTGACAGTACTGGAAATGGGCCATCGAATGGTTGTTCTATCGGGCGTTTTACCGCGTCATTTCGTATGAAAACATGAGTACAAGTAGCTAGGTCTTTGTGTGTGAAGACCTTGTGTGTACCATGTCTTCATGGTTGTTGCGGTTGCAAATCCCTCATGAACTTCTGAAAGTATTGTAGGACTTCTGATTTAAGTTCTACTTCTTCTGTAGAAAAAAAATCTCCAGGAAGCTTTAGAGTTGTTCCATAGACCAGTTCAGAGGGTGATGCTTTGATCTAATCATGCAATGATGTTCGCAGACCTAATAAAACTAGTGGGAGTGTATCTGTCCACTGTTGTGTGTTGTGACACTTAATAACTGCTTTAAGTGTCCGATGAAATCGCTCTATCATGCCATTGGCTGTAGATGATAAGGCGATGATCGATTCCTTTTGATTCCCAGTAAATGTGCCAATTCCCTAAAGAGGGACGACTCAAACTGTCGCCCTTAATCAGTGATGATTTCTTTTGGGACTCCAAATTTGGCAATCTACGACAGCTTTTGAAATAGTTTCAGCTGTAATGTCTGCTATAGGGATAACCTGGGACTATCTAGTAAAACGATCAATGCAAGTAAGAGCATAGTTGAAGCCGTTAGAGTAGGGTAATGGGCCTACGATGTCCAAGTGCACATGCTGAAATCTTCCTTCCGGAACGGAGAGCTCTGCCACTGGAGTTTTTGTATGTCGCTGAATTTTGCTCCTCTGACAACTAATACATGTTTGGGTCCAGGTACGGCTGTCTCTTCTGATGTTTGGCCAGACGAATCTCTCAGTCAGGAGATGCATTGTCTTCTTTACACCAGGATGTGACAGGTTCTGTATAGCATTAAAAACCTGTTTATGGTGTGATGCTGGGATGTATGGACGATCCTTGTTTGTTGATGTATCACAGTATAGTTTTCTGTGTTAGTTAGGAAATGTAATCCTCCTGAGTTATAAAGATGTCGAAGTAGATAGGAGATTTTGAAGCTCTACATCTTCTTCCTGTTCTTTCGCCAAGGCATCATAGTCGATAGGTGATGGCAAAGAAATAGCCATCACTCATGATAGAGTATCTACCACAATGTTGTCTCTTCCTGGAATATGTTGGATATAGGTCGTGAATTGACCTATGAAGCTTAGATGTCTTAGCTGCCTAGGTGAAGACTTCTCAGGTTTTTGGCTAAAAGCAAAAGTAAGAGGCTTGTGATCAGTGTATAAAATAAATTGCCTGCCTTCCAACAGATGCTGGAAGTATTTTACTGCAGCATAAGCACCGAGCAGCTCTCGATCATATGCGCTATACTTTGTCTGTGCTGGTGAGAGTTTTTGAGAAAAGATTCCCAGTGGCTGCCATCCTTCAGACATTTGTTGTTGAACCACTGCTCCCGTAGCTGTGTCTGAAGCGTCTACCATTAGAGCTAGTGGAGTACTTGCTGATGGATGGGCCAGAAGAGTTGAATTCACTAGTGATTGTTCGCACTGATCGAAGCTGCTGGCCAGTTCCGGTGTCCAGTTGATGCGAGTTTTGTCGTTCTTCTTGTTGCCAGAATAACATTGATGAAGAGGTGCTTGCATCTTCACTGCCCCGGGTATGAAACGTCTGTAAAAGTTAATCATACCCAGGAACTTTCGCAGTTCTCGTACCGTCTCGGGCTGCTTGTATTCGATGATAGCCTTCGTTTTTAATGGAAGTGGCCTTGTTCCCTCTTTAGATATGAGGTAACCCAGAAAACTGACAGTTGTTACATCAAATATGCCTTTGGATGGATTTATGGTTATTCCATACTGTCGAAAACGCTGAAAAAGCATCTCCAGATGCTTTTGGTGTTCCTCGAGTGGGCTAGAAGCAATAAGAAAGTCATCAATATAAGGAAATACAAAATCAAGTCCCCAAGTGACTTCGTGTACGAAGCGCTGAAAAGTTTGTGTGGCATTGCACAAACCAAACATCATCAACGTTGAGCTCGAAGAGTCCAAATGTAGTCGTTATGGCTGCCTTTGGGATATCATCAGTTCCACGGGGATTTGATGATATGACCATATTCAGACCTCTATAGTCCCCACATGGACGCTAGTCACCGTTGCTCTTCCTGACCATGTGGAGAGGGCTGGACCAACTGCTGCTTGATGGACGACAAATGCCTTGATCGAGCATATATTGAAACTCTCTCTTTGCAATTTGGAGCTGTTTCTAGGATAGTCGTCTTGACTTGGCATGAACTGGTGGTCCCTTTGTCTGAATGTGGTGTGTTACACAATACTTGATTTGAGCTGTTGCATTGGGCCTGGTAATGTCTTCGTACTCCTTCAACAGTGGATGTGATAATGCATTGATAGTGCTTAGATGTAGCGCACTACCAGCAGTTGTTGCGTTGAAGCCAGTTGCTTGCAGTTTAGTTGTGTTGTCTATTAGCCGATTGTTTATTACGTCGACTAATAAATTAAAATTCGCCAGGAAATCTGAACCGATTATGAGCACGGTAACACGAGCGACGATAAAAGGCCAGTTGAAATTCCTTCGTAAACCAAGGTTAAATTGAACCAATCGCTGCCCGTACGTTGGTATCTCTGTTCCATTGGCTGCATATAGAAGACGATTTGCAGGGTGTCTTCGTTTTTCTTCTAAGGTTGGCAGAATTACTGGCACCTCAGCTCCGGTGTCAACAAGAAATATTTTGTTTAATGACCTTTCTGTGAAATATAGACGACTGATGTTAGATGTGGGGTAGCTAGTCGTCAATTGCGGCCCACCATTTATTTTCCCTGGTACCTACAAGGCTGTTGACAATGGTTAGCTGCCTCGCCAAACTTCTGATGATACCAGCAAAGTGACTGGTTGGTGAATGCCTTCCGTGACGCCGCTGGTGAATGACTTCACCACTTTAGTATCAGTTAGGGATTGAGGAATAGGGTTACTATGATTTGTATCATAGAATTTATTTTACATAAGAAAGAAATGATTTATTTAATTTCTGACCTACAATAAGAGTAGTTGTTTTTACAAAGAATGTGTGAATTACATAAGTGGAAATTTATATTTATTTTTAAGTATTGCCACATATTTATTAAAAATTGTATTTACATCTACGTCTTCATATTTCTAATTTTTGGTTAGGTAATTAACGAATTGTTCTTGCAACTTATTACTTTCTTTTAACAGTTCATTTGTTTCTGGAATTTTTAGAATGTGTTGTGCATCAGCTTCTTTAGTTTCCGCACAAAATTTCTTAAACGCAATCGCGTCACCTTCCACCAATTTAAAAAAAACGCTCATTCAAATGTTTTCTTTGCAGAGCGCGAATATGAGGAGACCGGAGATGCGGCTACAAGTGGGGTTGACTTCAATGATATCTCGGATGATGTTCCAGGAGTTGGAGATATCAGCTAAGTGAAGGACTGCGATGACGTTTCAGACTCAGTGCAGAGGAAAATACTCTCCTCATATTCAACCGGGTCGGCATATGTCATCTTCTAAGAAAAAATAAAATTAAAAAAAAAATTAAAAAGTACACATAATAAAATACGTTTTGTATTACCCAGTATATCTGACAAAATGGATTCCTCCATAAATTCATTCCCTCGGTTACTTTTATGGTGTCCGACAAAATTCGTTCAATACTTCGAAATACTCCCACTCAGATGGTGCTCCGCCAGATGCTCCCCTTTTTAGTACTACTGACCTGTAAATTTGTTAAAAGCGTAGCGTAATAATATTTACTTCATTCACAACCAGCACTACGAACCTGAATTTTTTTGTTAAATTCTTTACGCTGATTTTAATGCCCTCGACCGAGAGTTTTAGCCCGTACGTCTTATCCAGTTCCTCTTGCATGCAATTGTATACATGGCTATTTCGTTTGTTAGCACGAAGATCAACGTCATGATTCCTGCACACTTCAATGATAAACATTGTTTCTGCGGAGTTTAATACTTGCCTTCTTATTTTGTTTTTTCCTGCTATGAACTCCATGTTGACAAAAAACGTTGCTTCTTCTTGTTCTTTTTCGCTTTCTTTGGGAAAACACAAAAATATTTTTGCTTAATTAGACACATTATCATATTATCATTAACAACTAGATGACGTTGCGAAACGTAAAATGATGAATGGGGTATACCCAGTAATTTTTGAAGATATTGATATCTAGATATCGAGTCTATACCCACTAGTTTTTCTGGGTATATTGGGAGTATTTATAATTTTATTATTATTATTACTTCTTTATTAGTATGATATAGACTCTCTTTACACATGTATTACATTATTTAAATATTCAAGGCTTGGTAATCTCTAAAATTATGATAATTGTTCAGTATTCACTTAATTAATATTCATAACAAATTCTGTACATTATTTTTAATAAAAACTCCATCTTGCTTCATATTTTATATCACTAGGAAGTTCATTGAAGAGTAGAAAGCCTCTATATATCAGTGAGTTCTGACCAGCTCGTGTGTTACATCTCGGCAGTATTATATCATTGTTTCTTCTTAGTTGATATGGTTGGACATCCCCCACATATTGTATAAGTTCAATTAGGTATCTCGATAGTTTTTGGCTCTTCACTTTGTAAATAAATAAAAGCTTATTCAACTGCAGTCTCTGTCCAACATTCAACCACTCTAAAGTATCGAGCATACATTGTCTTGGAGTATGTCTGTTGCATCTTAAAATTATCCTCATTGCTTTATTCTGTAACTTTTGCAAACGATCAATCATTCCTTGTGCGCCTAAGAATAGTATCGTTGAGCAATATTCGAAATGAGATTTAATAATCACATTATATATATCAATTGCGATTTTCATTGATATATTTTTCCTGATTCTTCTAAATAATCCCACCTTTTTACCGATTTTTTTACAAATATACTCTATATGGTTTTTAAAGCTCAAGTCTCTATCCACTATCACTCCTAAATATTTCACATCACTCACATTTTTAATCGTCTCATTGCTAATTTTTATATCTAAATCTTGCCTGTAATTAATAGTCATAAATTTTGTTTTACTCACATTCAATTTAAGTTTGTTAATTACAAACCACTTGTTGAGGTTTTCTAAATCTTGCTCTAATTTTTCCTTACAGTCTTGCAGATTTGTCCCAACAATATATATAAGCGCGGCGTCATCTGCGAAGAGCTTAATCTCACCATATACCATATATATCAAGAAAAGCAGAGTTCCCAATACCGAACCCTGCGGCACACCTAGTCTGTTATACATTAATTCCAACAAGATATTATCCACTCTTGTTCTTTAACAGCGATCACTTAAATAATCAACAAACCATTTTAACTCTTTATTGTTAACTCCATATTTGTTTAGCTTATTTAATAATATACATGGTTCAACCGTCTCAAAAGCTCGCTTTAAGTCCAGAAACACGGTCAAGACAACTTTTTTTTATCCACTTCTTCTTTCCAGAGTGTAATGACCAAATTTAACGCTGTTTCGCAAAAATGAATTTTACGAAAACCGGACTGAGTCTTTAAAAATAAGTTGTTAGTCTCCATATATTCTTTTAGTTGTACTTGCACTGCTTTTTCTAATATTTTCTCCATTAATGGTAACATGTTGATTGATCTGTATTCTTCGCATTTAACGGTGTTTTTAACTTTTTCAATTGGAATCACAAGGGATTCCTTCCAGTATTTTGGAAATACTCCACTAGATAAAGATTTAACTATGGTAGTTATAACCGATATTAATTCTCTATTTTCAGTTATAATTCTTGGGCTAAGTTTGTTATAGTCTTTCTTCTGGTTGAGGCTTTTACATATTTGAATTATTTCCCTATCATTTAGTAATTTAAATACAAAGCGCTTGTCTGTCATATGAATTGCATCATCGTAGACCTTAGATGGTATAGATCTGTTAATAGTCTCCACACTTTGTATAAAATATTCGTTGAATTTATCTGCAATTTCCTTCTTCGCCGTTATCTTACTATCTCCAAATTCTATACATTATATTGTATTGCTTGTATTTTTTAGCACTGTCCGTTTAATTTCTTTCCACATATGTTTGGCATCATGTGCGTTACTTATTCTGCATTCTATATTTCTGCTTTTTGCTTTATTTATATTTATATTGTAAATGTTTCTAATTTTTTTATATATATATTTTTTTATTCTGTTATATTGAATAATTTTATCTTCTTTCAATCTCTTTAATTCTTGACTATACCATTCACATTCTTTATCTCCTATCACTTTCCTTGTTGTGTATTTATTAATAACTTCACCTAACTTTTTATCTAGCTCCCTCGCACAATCCGAAACCTCTTCAAAGCTTACAACTTCATTAATATTTTTACAAACTAATTCCCTGTTATAATCTGTCTGGTTGTACTTGAATATTTCACACATACGTTTTTCTCTGTTATATATTTTTTTATTCGTATTAATTTCAATTTCAATTTCATGATCACTTATTTTCAAATTTGATTTCACTTTAGCACTTAAATTATTTATTTATTTATTTATTAATACATTGTTCGCTTAAACATAGCACTAATACTAGGTCTACGTCTAGAAACTAACAATGTTTTTAGGCCCACGGCTGCAAGGCCATCTGGGCAGCTTTCAGTTGTTTTGCCAGTCTGTGCTGGTCAGCGGTTTTTACAAGTTTTGTTTTATTATTTCTTCTTTTACATCTTGTACTTTGTCTTATGTTTTTTTTCTTTTTTTTTATAAAATATAGCTTGTATTTCTTGTATTACTTTTTACAAAAGGTATGATGGTACTAATTATTAATATTTGCCTTTTCTTATTTTAGGTGTATCGCTCTATGAAGAATGAGTACAATTTGGCGTGAGAAAAAATGAAAGAAAAGGAGTCCTTCGAGTTCTGGGACAAGAACCAGGAACTATTGGCTGATCGACTACTGGCTGAAGTAATACATAAACATCTTAGGCTATCTAACAATATTGAGATGAGATAAAATTACTTTTTACAAAATGTATGATAGGACTACATTAATATTTTCCTTTCTTATTTTAGGTTGGCTATCTCATTTTATATGCTTGTTCTATTAGTTGTAGAAGGTCTTATAACTAATCGACTGCGGGCTAAGGTATTACAAAAACAACTAAGGCTGTCTAACAGTATTCGATAAGCGAAGGAAAGATTCAATAGGGAAAACAAAGGACTTAAAATCTAGCTGGGATACATGTCTTTGTTTATTCTTAAGCGTATTTTGTAAAGAATTTCAATGTGAATATTGTACATAGTAATAAACTAATTTTACTTCAGTATTTTATGATTCAAGTTCCAAAGTAAACTTAATTGTATTGTCATTTGTAATTTGCTTTTTTATTTGTTTTTCTTTTTTCTTTTTTTTTAATAATAATATATAAAAGAATACAGTGTTTAAATTATTTATATTTGTCACTACGTAGTCGATTAGGGTTTTGGAAGTTTGCGTCAATCGAGTATATTCCTCAACCCTCTGTTTATATGCATTATCCTTGAAGATTTTTTCAATATACCTTTTATATGTATTATTAATTTTCCAATTTATATTGAAATCACCTGCAATTATCACTTCTTCAACCCTATCTTCCAGATACTCTAAAAGTTCTTCAAATTGGTTACAAAATAGAATTTCTGAACCACTTGGTGATCTATACAAAACAACGGCAGTAACACAAAAATTATTGTACATTGAACACTTTATAACTACATACCATAAGGAGTTATCCCCACCTTTTTTTAGGATTTCGAATTGCCATTGCTCCCGTATATATACAGCAATCCCACCAGTATGACTAGGTCTCGAGTCAAAGCGCACTATTTTATATCCATGTAGGTATATTTCACCATCGTCTACTTTATCTGTTAAATGTGTTTCAGATAATAAAATCACATCAAATTTCTTGTTTTTATGTACAATTTCTATGTCACAAAAATTGTTTAATAGTCCCTGTATATTCAAGTACAAGAAACTAACATTTGCTAATTGCTACACTCTAAATCCACATTTCTTCTTTTCATTTTTCAATTTATGTAAATAAACTGGGCATTCACGTGACATGGTACTGTGATTAGTATCTAAACTTAATTTCATTTTTTTATTGGCTTGTTCACAATTAACACACTTAGTAACCATTTCTTCCTCTTTGCATTCACTCGTACGATGTGCTCCATTGCATTTCCCACAGACCTCTACACCTTTTCAAACCTTCGCTCCATGATTAAATCCTTTACATTTATAGCATCTCATCACGCTCAATCCATCCAAAACTTAACACTGATCCCAGCCTACATTAATAGTCTCTTCCTTCAAAAGTTTTTTAAAGCTTTCAATGTCCACTTCTATCACCGCATTGTAATAATTTTCGTATTTATCTTTAACTTCCCTTATTTTAACACATTTCAATTCACCGACCTTTATAAATTCATTTTGTAATTTAATTTTTTGAATCAACTCATATTCACTTAATTGTTCTTTAATTCCAACTACAGCACCTTAGGTTTTTTAGTTTCCAATAGTTTAACCTCATATTCATTACTTAGTTTACTTTCCACCGCAGATTTGATTTTCTTCGACTCATCCCTATTAGATCTTTCAATCATTACATTGCCATTCTGTTTGATATCGAAACCCGATGTCTGTCATATGTATTATGGTACATATATGGAGAACGAGTCTAATCAAATACTATTAAAAGGACAATTCTTGTATTGGGTGAACTACTAATTTCAGATGGAAAAACCAATTTAGCCATCTCCACTTTGGGAAAGAAATTTAGCTAGATGTCTATTTTGAGTAAACTCATTTAGAAAATACTTTCAGGGTAACTAGGGTTAGTTTAGGGAGTAACTGCAGGATATACTATTAAACGATCAGTTCTTGTATATTTCCAAATTTTACATATGTAACTGGTCTGTCTAAGTATCCTTGAACATCATTAGCTACATAGAAATATGTAGATCGATATTCTTTATAACTTCCGAAAGGTCATTAATAGATATACTGAATAAAATAGGTCCAAATACTGATCCCTGGGAAACTTTAACTAATAGATTACAGAAATTTACAGCACATGTTACGGCAGAATTCTTATTCAGACTGATGGCCGACTGGAGTACAGCACAGATGTTGCTAATTTTGCTATTTTGCTTGTTATTGCGAGGTATTTAAAGGACAATAAAGCCGAAGAAAACATTTTACTTTGTCATGTTCTGTCAGAACACACAACAGGTGACGATATATTTAAAGCTATCGATTATTATTTCTAGAGATGGTGGCAAACCTACGTCAGGTATTTATTCTGGTCTGCGTGGTCGTGACATGAAGATAGCTCCCAATGGCCCCCAAGTTTGGCAACTAAGCACCTTCCAGTGCAAATAAAAGTTGTTCTTGACGAAGCTACGAAAATGGTTAATTTTATAAAGTCCAGGTCAACCAACTCGAGAATTTTTAGAGCTCTTTGTAAAGATGTGATAATGTTCATTCTACTCTACTCTTTCATACAAAAGTAAGATGGCTATCTCGAGGCAAGGTCCTCACCCGGTTGTTCGAACTTTGACATGAAGTACAGGTTTTCTTCGAGGAACATCCTTTCCAACTTGCTGCCATGTTACATGACTGTAATTGGCTTCAGACGCTTGCATATTTATCAGATATTTTCCTACGTATATAAATAATCTAAATTTTGCTCTTCAAAATAACTCCATAATGATCTTCAATGTTTCAGATAAAATTGAATCAATGATTAAAAAAATTGATTTTTGGAGGACATGTATTGAAAATGGTCAACCGGAGGTATTTGAAACTTTGCATAATTTTCTATCAGAGAATAAACTTTGCCTCTCCAGAGAATTGAGCAACAACATATCTCAACACTTAAAAGAGCTAAAATCAAGTATCGAGAAGTACTTTCACAAACCTGATGAAGGAAACAATTGGATTTAAAATCCTTTCAATGAAGAATACTTTTGAGTAGCTAAATTGTCTATCAAAGAAAAATAGAACTTAATTGAACTATCAAATGACTCTACTTTGAAAGTCGAATTTAAAGGACTCAGTCTTATTAACTTTTGGTCACATATCAGCAGCAAATATGAACGGCTTTCTGCTAAAGCGCTTAACGTTTTTTTGTACAGTGCTGTTGGAAAGAGCATTCTCTTCGTATCTGTTTATTAAAAACAAATACCGTAATAATCTGAATCCAGCTCCAGAACCTGTTTTAAAAAAACTATCTGCCTCAAAGCAAGCTCAAGGTTCTCACTGAATATAAGAATTTAAGTTAAAATTAATGTAAAATTGCGAATATTTAAACTTAATGTTTATAATAGTTTACATTTATTAACTATGTTGTTTTTTTATTAAAAGTTATGTATCTATAAAAAATCTTTTAGTTTTCATCAATAAACATTCTGGGCATACTCCTTGAAACGTTATTGCTATTTATTTAGTGTTAGAACAGGTTTAAAATAATAACAACTACAACTATTTAAATTATTAACATTTTTCTAATGTAAGGGGTACAATTTAGGATAATGAACAACCAAGGGGTATGCAAACCAAAAAAGTTTGATAACCGCTGCTTTAGTGTACTGTCTTTTTGGTACCGCCAAGAACAATGACGTCTACCATAAGGCGCAGAAAAGTGAAAAGATAAAGCAAGAATTAAAAACAGCCAGTAAATCTTTAACATCAAACGAAGACACATTTGGAGGAATACGCACGAAGTATTAACCTCCTTTCCACTAACATAACCCCCTAAAGTTAATACAATTATGCAAAAATCTATATTATGTGGCTACAAAGTTGAGCACAGGAAAATTTGAGATTTGATTTGAGCTTCTGTACTAGCTCTCAAAAAGAGAAGACAATATAATAATAATATATCATACATTATATATAGATAAGTTTAAATACGAGAATAAACTGAACTCAAGTGAATTGAATTGAGTTAATCTGTTGAGAATATTAATTTCGTGATTCTTTCCTTTACAATAACAATTCCTCTATAGGTTCCCTTTCCTGTCGACATTTATAATAAGCTTTCTGGCTTTGAACATTTCACATCCTATATTCCTCATACAGAAATAAGTTTCTCGACGCTTTTCCTTCCCAAATTTCTAAAGGATAAATAAGAGGTCATGTCATCACTTTCGGAATGTTTCTACAATTTCATGACAACTATAACAGAGTAATCCCATCTGAAATAAGATAGTGTTATGAGATTATATAGTAAGTACAATGGAAAGATAGTTCTTGTAACGAAATGTGACATTCCTTTTCATATAAAACAGCTAGGATATATGATAATAGCTTCAAGGGTGAATACTGATTATGTTTTTGCTTTGCTTTCTCCAAAATTCCTACAACTGATACTGAGAGTGTATGATACTCTCTTCACCAAGTAATTTTTATGTATTCCAAGGTTAAATAAAGTTTCGATACGAAAAAACTTGTTTGAAGTCAAAGTTCGATGTCATGAGCTTTTGCTTAGACTGTCTTGGCAAAAGTTGAAATTTATACTGTTTTTGCATCGGTTGCATTCTAAGAAATTACTCGGGTAAAACTATGACTCAGATTGAGCAATCTATTCTGACCCAATATTGAACTACCAAATTATAGAAACACAAAACAAAGCGCTTAGATGGCATTTTATTCTGCTGTCGTAAATTTGTGAAGGTATACGAACCCATAAATTTCCTTTTGTGGCACTTGTTAATCATAATCGATAATGTTACGAGATGTAGTGCTACTTATAATCAAAAACTATGAAATTTATTCAATAGAAAAAATTTAAATTAATTTTTAAAGATTGTGTGCAAATTAAAATTATTGTATTTTGATCATTATCATTGCAGGTAAATGTTGATAGCCAGAACAACCGTTTCATTGTTGCAAGGTAACGTCTAAAGCTTAGTACTGAGGTCCGTGCACTAAACAAAATTTTCATACAAAATTTAGCTATCTAAGGTCAACAGAACCAGCAGGTCTCCATCCAATTTAACTTGAATTTATCAGCTCGGGCCGTTCTTTAGCAAACTAAAAATATTTCTTGTCAGAGTTCTGAGATTTGTCAACATCAAAAAAAAAACACATAAAATTTGTAAAAACATCAACATATCAGAAAAGAGTTAGTAAAATCTTCATCTTCTTTTTTCTTTATTTCTCAGCTCAGCGACTCCGCTGTTAAAAAGAACGACACGATAATGGAAACCACCTAAAATTTAGATTAGCGCGAACTTCAGTACTACATAGTCTTAAGTCTAAAAATTTTAAACTGCATAAACAATCTTAAACGGTTTAAATCAGAGCATCCTTATTTGGTTTCGACTGTCCACATGTATTACAATCTCATTGTTTCTGACTAACTAAGACCGCATTGGGACTAGTGTTGAAACGTATATCCGGTAACTATCCGGTATCCGGCCTATCCGGCCTAAATTTCGTAGGCGGCCGGATACCGGATAGTAAGTCAATATCCGGCAGGATACCGGATATTCGAAAAACTACGAAAATCTATAAAATCAACTGCAATACATAAAGATAAAGATTTGTAAGGTAAAATAATCGACTATCAGAACCAGCTTAACACAAGCTCGCTGTATGGACACGTTTAATAAATAAACGTCTCAACAATACATGCGATTCATCACTTAGTCGGTGTTAGTATTAGTATGTTACACTAAACATAAACCAAACACCAGATGAAATGTCATGCAATGCGACATAGAACAAAAAGTTAAAAAACTAAATTAAATTTAACAAAAGATTAAATATTATATAGACGTTTTTTTAAGACATGCTTAGAATCGTCAACAACATAATACTCAGCCAAATTATTAACATTAATGCACATGCGATTAATAGGTTCATACATGCCAAAGTTAGACCTTGAGGAGTTGACATGCAACAAAGGTAGCCTTCTTAAATTGTGCCTACTATCACGGAAAGAGATTTTGTTAAGTAAAAATGGAGAATCAATATTCCCGTTTAAGAGTTGATGCACAAACGTTATATCGGCAACCATACGACGTTTCTCTAGCGAGTGCATATTTAAAAGCTTCAAGCGATCCTTATAGGGTGGAAGAAATAATGAATTATTCCAGGGTAGGTGCCTGAGAGCAAATCGTAAGAAGTTCCGCTGAACAGACTCGATACGGTCGATGTGTATACCGTAAAATGGAGATCAGACCTGGCTAGCGTATTCAAGAAGAGGTCTCACAAAGCAAGTGTACAAATGCAATGTAATGGTGGGATTCGAGAACTCTCGAGACCAACGTTTTATAAAGCCCAACATAGAACTACTCTTTGATACCATGAAGTTTATATGGGAGACGAAATTCAATCTTTGGTCACATTTGACACCCAAGTCACAAACAGAACTAACACCGCGAATCGAGGAATTCGAGAATTCATAATCATAAGTGATTGGTTTTAGATTCCTGTGGAAAGTCATAACCTCACATTTGTCGATATTGAGTAGCAAATTATTGCTTTTGCACCAGTCGTAAAATTTGTGGAGGTCACCCTGTACAAGTTCACAATCGTTAAAAGATTTAATCTGAGCGAAAAGTTTAATATCGGCAGCATAAATCAAGACTTTGCAGTGCCTCACAACAGAGACAATGTCGTCAATAGATAGAATAAAGAGCAACGGGCCCAGGTGACTCCCTTGAGGTACGCCGGACGAAGCTTTCAAGACTCTAGAGAAGGAATTGCGGAAATTGATTTGGTATGTTCTGTTATCTAAATATGACTCCGTCCATTTTTGGAATGTTAGGGAAAACCCATACTTTTCCATTTTAAACAATATCACGGAGTGAGATAACTTGTCGAAAGCTTTACTAAAGTCAGTATAGATACAATCTGTTTGGAAGCCTTTTGCAAACCCGCCATTAGTATCCGAGATGAATTCTAATAAGTTGGTGGCTGTAGACCTGCCCGAAATAAACCCATGTTGGTTTGAAGAAAGCAAATTCTTACAGGAAAATGATAGCTGAGAGTAAATGATTGATTCAAATAATTTGGGCATGCATGATAATTTCGCAATAGGCCTATAGTTAGAAATATCATTTTTACTACCTGTTTTGTGGATAGGTATGATGAAAGAATTTTTCCATAGCTGCGGAAAACAACCACTATCGAGCTATTACCACAGTAGCTTATATTAAATAAACACCGTTTATTTTAAACTGTAAGAAGAAACAAAATCAGTACTCAAAACTAACAAGTGGTAAATTATGGTGAATAAAGACTAAATTCTCTGCATTTGCCGGCAACAAGCGATTTCGCTTATTTTCGTAAATAAGGCCAGCTTCGGAGAAAAGTCTTTCGCTATAGACGCTGCTGCAAGGAGCTGAAAAATACAATTTTGCAAACTTTGTTAAATGTGGGTACTGTTTCGAATAAGCTGACCACCAAATGTAAGGGTTCCGACTGCGATCGATTCGAACTGTCTTCAAGTAACAGTCAATCTCACTTGCAATAGCGTTTTTTCCTTGACCGTGACACTGACTATTATTTTCATTTGCCACTTCATTGAAACAATCCCAAAAGGTGTCGTGAGCTTCGCGAGTGACATTTGATTCAGTTTCATCTCTTTTGTTTCTTTTAGCATACGTTGGAGATGAAAATACCGATGAGCTGTCACTCTTAGAGGACTCATCACAAGACATTTTTAAATATTCTAATAAAATCTTTCGTCGGGCTTTTTTAGCTTCAAGTGCTCCCAAATAGTCTGTCTTGAATCCCAGCGAGCTGCGATAATATTCAGTTCCTTTGCAATATTATCTCCTGTGTGAGATCCTGAAAACGGCTTCAGAGCAAGGACTCCGTGTTGCAGCTGGAATTCATAGATTCTGTTGTAGATATCAGGAATAATATTTTGGGAAATATAAGTGCGGCTTGGCAATTCATAGCGGGGTAAAGCTTGTTCTAAAAGCCTTGTAAATCCAACCCTTTCTACGATTCTCAATGGCTCGTTATCTAGTGCAATCATTTCTGCAACTAAATAATGGTATTTTTTTGCTTTTGCGTCGTTCACATCCCAAGGCAGTTTTCTTCCAAAGGATTCTGACAAAGTTAGTTGTTTTTCTGTTGATGTCGAAGACCAACTTGTACCAGAGGCGGCATGCGTCGGTTATTTTTGTGAAGAAGAATTTTGTGATAATTATGGCTGATGAGGAAATATCACGCGTTGGGTTTAAAATGTATGCATATATTTTGCTCTTTATAGGAATATGTTGTAAATTTTTCGTTCGTAGGATGTCTTACAATCAACAAATGGCTTATTTGGATGGATTATTAGGCGAAGAAGATAGTTCGCAAGACTTATTACAAAATGATATCGACGAAGAAAATAGTTCTGAGGACGAATGGATTCCACCGCCTACTACTGAACAAACTTGGGTTGAAGAAGAATCAGATGTTGAGGATGTTCATAGAGACCCAAATCTTCAAATAGAATTTGAAAATGACGATACGGATAGCGATGAAAACTACGAAAATAATGATATGTGTCCTGAAGGGCAATCTGATCAAGATATTTTTCGCGGTAAAGACAACACCATATTGCATCGCAATCCTTCTTCTAGGTGTCAAACATTGCGTCGCAATATTCTACGACAACCGGCTGGCCCAGCAAGATCGACTCATACTCTCTCTGTACGTGACACCTTCAAATGTTTTTCGATGATGTAATTTGTGACATAATTATAAAAGAAACAAATAGAAAAGCAAATAGCATATATTCTAAATGGAATTTCGAAAATCCTGGAAAACCCAAAGTGTGGAAACCGCTAACTCGAGAGGAGTTTGAAGGATATTTAGGAATACTCATAACGGCTGGCGTTCAACATTCTAGTTCAGAACATGTGAAAGAAATGTGGAAATCAGATTCATATCCTCTCTATCGTGCAACAATGCCTCTCAACAGATTCTGGGAAATTTCCAGATTTCTTCGTTTTGATAATCCGTCGACGAGGAATAACCGTTTGGAAACTGATAAGGCAGCACCAATTTCAGAACTCTGGCTTTTGCTCAACAGTAAACTCCACTCGCAGTATATTCCAAATGAATGCCTCACTGTTGATGAACAGCTTTATCCGTATAGGGGGAGAACTAGATTCACGCAATACATGCCGTCCAAACCAGCGAAATATGGGATTAAAATTTGGTGGGTATGTGACGCGTCCAATTCCTATCCTCTTTCAGGACAACTTTACACCGGAAAGTCGGCTACGGGTCGTGAAACGAATCAAGGTGAAAGGATTGTAAAAGACCTGTGCATTAGATATAAGAACTCAGGTCGAAACATTGTCACGGATAATTTTTTTACAACTCTTCCCCTTGCACGTTGGTTAATGTCACTCGTTGGAACATTGAAACGTAATAAACGGTGCATTCCTCTAGAAATGCAAGGTCACAAAAGTCGTGAACCTTTGTCATCAGTGTTTGCTTTTAGTGAAGACAAGGTTACAATGTGTTCATATATTCCAAAGAAAGGAAGAAATGTAATTTTATTATCTACGATGCACCATACAGTTGACGTAAGTGTCCCTAAGAAAAAGCCAGAGATTATACATTATTATAACAAAAACAAAGGAGGGGTCGATACGATGGACAAAATGCTATCGCATTTCTCAACGAAACGGAAAACAAATCGTTGGCCCGTTGCAATATTTTATAACATGATCGATATAGCATGCTTAGCAGCTTTCATAATTTATTCAGAAAATAATCCGGCTTCAGCTAAACAAACAGATTGCCGTCGAATATTTCTCCAAGATCTATGAAAACAACTAGCAATGCCAGCTATAAATACCCGCTCATACATTCCAAAGGTTACTGCGCAGTTTTCTACAAAATTAGAAATAGAATGTATGTTGGGAAGACCTTTAGTAAACATGCCGCCAATACCACAAACTTCTGAAAGTCCATCCAAGTCGGAGTTTACGGGAAGATGCTATATATGTCGGAGCAGTTTCAAAAGGCAGCGTAGGAGAAGAAAGGAATGTTGCGTTTGCAAATTACCTATTTGCCTTGAACACAGCGAAGCATTTATCAAATGCATATCTTGTGAATTATGAGCCAACCACATTTATGTATGTATGTGTATAAATATTATGTAATCAATAAAATATTAATATTGTTTTTCTAAATAAGAATCTACATATTTTACCTACATATACGTTTCTTCCGAACCATACAATCGGTGGCACAAATGTGCCATGCCGAGAACATAAGGATGTAAAAGCTAAAACTATACAAATTTCATTTTAGACTTATGATTTATTTGTAACATCTAGCTCAATGTTTTCATTTTTCACCCTTTGAAGATGTTCCAAAATATAAAAAAAAAAAACTGTAAAGTGCTAAAATGATGCATATAAGTCGAAAATGGCACAATTGTGCCATGCCGTGGACATGAAGGTTAACGTAATTTAAGTTTTATTCATATTTTTTAATTAACTTATAATAAGGAATTCAATTGAAAACTCCGCCACGAGAAATGTGAAGCCGACACAACAAACAAACAGCAAACCTATTATTTAATTCAAAATATTGCCAAATGGGCGATCGCTTTTTAGTCGATGACATTTTCCAATTTTCCAATTTTTACAAACCAACAATTTTAAATCAAATGACAATGACAATTGAATTGACAACTGTCTTTCTCCGGCGTATCTCGAACTTAATTTGTCACAACACAACCATAGAAGAATGATGAATTTCCTATATTTTGCTAAGATTTTCCTAAGTTTTCATTAATGAATATTTTAATTTGTGTTAAAAATAAAAACTGTTTAACCTACACCAAAAATCTTAAAATCAAAATAATATAGAACGAGGCTCTAAGATATTTCCTAAATTTAAGATTTCAAGCTAATTTAATTTTGGTTGACAACTCTGGCGACGACATTTTAAACGCAACAATGAGCCGAATATCCGGCCGCCGGATATCCGGCTAACCGGCTTCGAATCTTGCCGGATATCCGGTATCCGGCCAAACAACTATCCGTTTCAACTCTAATTGGGACGAAAAACCAGCGCTTCTGAAAGAAGCACAATTTAATAATGTTGAAGCTCTTTAATAGAATATTCCAGAAAAATAAACACAGGTACTTGCACTGCTTTTCCAGCTATGAGTTGGAAGCTCTATAGAAGATTATTTTATTAGCTATAGTAGCAGTACAACAATTTAATAATGTTGAAGCTCTTTAGTAGAATATTCCAGAAAAATAAACACAGGTACTTGCACTGCTTTTCCAGCTATGAGTTGGAAGCTCTATAGAAGATTATTTTATTAGCTATAGTAGCAGTACAACAATTTAATAATGTTGAAGCTCTTTAATAGAATATTGCAGAAAAATAAACACAGGTACTTGCACTGCTTTTCCAGCTATGAGTTGGAAGCTCTATAGAAGATTATTTTATTAGCTATAGTAGAAGTACAACAAGGGTTAATTTCATCATTATCAATGCGTACAGAATGCTTGTAAATTTGTTAAGAAACGTCTAATAGAATTAGAGTTCAGCTGCTAATAAGATCAAAAGAGCAATTAAGTGATAAATACAATGGAGCTATTATCAACAACAATATCCAAAGTTTACAAAGCCATTTAGACTCGTCGAAAGTAATATAAGAAACGAAACAAAATCTCATTGCTTACGCACAATACAACTAATCGATTGATACCTGCCCACTAGCAAATAGAGCACTCTAAGAAACTACCTGAAGCGTTTCCCTGTAAGCTCACAGCGCTTCTTACCTCTATCCCAGTTCATTGATTCATTGTTCATTCTTTTTTAAATAAATTGTTACTCATTACATGTCCCAGTACCAGTACTTATACTGGAAATAAATTTACCAGTAAAAGTGAGTAATTTTTTACTGGTACTTAAAATGTTTTGAGTACCAGTACGAAAACTGGTACTGGTGTGTACCAGTATTTCCCAGTACTTACCAGTACTTACCAGTACTTACCAGTACTTACCAGTACTTACCAGTACTTTCCAGTACTTGCCAGTACAATACTCCATTTATAGCGCGTAGTGAAAATTAATTGTGGGAAACAAAGACTTGTTGCTTAAATTATGGGGATTTTTTTCAACATAAAGCAAAATAGGAGTATTTATTAGTTATTAGAATAGTTGGGCCATCCCACACGAGTATTCTTGATGCAGTATGCACACCGGTTTTCAATGGACGAGGGGAGAAGAAGCAAAGAGATATCTCTTTGCTTCTTCTAACCTTTTCCCCAGAAAACTTCTTTGCCTACTGGATCAGGAATAAACCTGTGGGATGGCCCTATGGAATAAAATAAAGAAGAATATGATATATGAAACGGATTTGAAAGACTGCTATATAGGTTACATATGATTATGTGAAATGGGATTAATTGACTTAATAAAAATGTGTTGTGTGCATCATTTACGCGTCTTAATAATTATAGTAAACTAGAAATTACTTAAAGGATGAAAATTTACTGGTACTTACTTGTAATTACTGGTTTTCATAAATTTAGTACCCACTTATAAAATCCAGTAATCACAAGTACCAGTAAAGTAGTGGCAAGTACTGAGAAGTACTGAGAGATACTGGAAAGTACTCGGAAGTACTAGAAAAATACTGGCACTGGACATTACAAATATTTTTACTGGTATTGGTAAATTTTCGAGTAAAAGTAAAAAAAATTGACCTTAGTCTAAATATTTTTTTTTTAGTAGGATTACTTGTGCTTGACTGGTACTGGTACTCAAAATCATACAACTCTGTCTAGGAGGTATGCTAAATGATTGACGAAGAAATTTTTTGAAGATATTTTTTCAAAATCTTTAATGAGCTTTTTGAATAATCATCGCAGTGCTTCTTCCTTAATATCATAAGAGGGCTTCAAAATTACTTCCCGAGAACAGTAGTCAGGTGATACTTAAATTTATGAAATTTATGATAAGCCAAAGCTGCTGCAGATTACTTCTAACCACACTGAAGTTCACATTGAATATGAGAAATGCATTACTTCGCACAATTGGAGATAAATCCACAGATTCATGAAAATTAGATAATCAGCCCTTGCTGCTGCTCTTCTTCTGGAGCTCATGAAATAATCTTCTATAGAGCTTCCATGTGATGGCTTTAGAAGCTCTTGAGCTAGTTACTTACTTGCGCCTTTGCTTATTTTACTAGGTTAGTGAATATTCTGGTAAAAAGTTTCCAGCTTAAATTGTGCTTCTTTCAGAAGCGCTGGTTTTTCATCCCGAGCGGAGGGGTGGAGCTCCATCACGCACTCTCCGACCACGCAGTCGCCTGGCTTCATCGTACTGGGTAATAATAAGTGCTTTCTATGTATAATTAAAAAGAACTGATGAAATACGGAAAAGTAAAAAACTTTATTTGATTTCTGCGAAGTCAATCATTTTCACAGCAGCATAACTCCGAACAAAGTATTGGAACAAGGAATTTATTATTCTACATAAAAGACCTTTCTAAACATGCACAAATTTTTGCTATTGGGGGTGGGTACCAATTTGCCTATTGTCCTTTTCAATTAATGTTTCATTTTCAACTGATAATGCATTTTTATTTAAATTTCTGGAAAATGTGTGTTTTGCGACATAGTCTACGTGATGTAGACTACATTTTTGTCTACGCGTCGATAATCTGTAGACTCTTTAATCTTTATATATTTTATAAGCTTAGACAATGGAGAGAATAAAAAATTGCTAGAAAATTCAAATGGATTTATTACTTATTATTATGCTTACACTAATATCACAAATTCATTTACTAAAAACTAACCTACAAACTACTAAAAATTCAATATAAAAAAAATTCAATAAAAATCCGAACGAAATAAACAAAATAAACAAATTAAAATTAAAATTCAAAATCAATGAGCTCCTGCTCAGGCGCTGCCAATTTTCTCCTCGTTCTGAAAAAGGGAGAGAAGATCAGAATTATTATCTGTCATCAAACAAAGAAAAGGGGGAAAATATTGATGCTGCTAGTGCGTGAGGGCACAAGAGCAGTAAAATTCTTCTGTCAGTACAACTAGTCAGATTAGTCTCTGACAGTATTCTGAGCGTGCGCAGAAATGTAGCAATATGCTACTATAACGAAGAATGCAGATTAGTCTCTGCAGCAGAGTTATTCTTCTGCGTAAATGTGAGCAGCAGATTATTCTCTGCGGCAGAATTATTCTTCTGCTTAGGTGTGGGCAGGAGATTGCAGATTATTCTCTGCGGCAGAATTAATCTTCTGCTTAGGTGTGGGCAGGAGATTGCAGATTATTCTCTGCGGCAGAATTAATCTTCTGCTTAGGTGTGGGCAGGAGATTGCAGATTATTCTCTGCGGCAGAATTAATCTTCTGCTTAGGTGTGGGATGGAATATTGGAAATAATGGGACTTTCAGATTATTCTCTGAAATATAGAATTATTCTTCTATTTTGGAGGTTGGGAATGATATTCTTGTCGTTCGGATTATTCTCCGAATCAGATGAGCTCTGAAACAAGAATGATTTTCTGCTGCGGCTCGTCGGCTTTATATAGCCGCTGCATCCAGTTATATCTGTTTCGCCTCTTGGTGTTGCCCTAGTGACGGCTTTTGCATTTACTTAACTTTTGATTGCGGCGAATACAGCTGACTGTGGTAATGTCAGTAAATGACATTACGAAAAGTACATAGACAAGAGGATGTGTACTTTTAGGTAAGTTTTGCTTTCTTCTATTGTTTTATTTATTTATTAGTTATGTTTTATGTTTTTAGATGAAGTGTGGCTTCAAAGGGCCTTTTATGGATGCTTTTGCAGCAGGAGTGCTGTGTGCTTTAGATGAAAACGAATGATCCAGGATGCTGAAATTGATTGGTTTTTTTAGATAAGTATCAAGCTTTTATGATTTTTCTTTAGATTTGATACTTTGTGCTTTCTTTATTAAGTATTTCAGGAAATATCAACAAGAGAATGCATCTGGGGGACATAGATACATCGGTGGACTGAACATCCTTACTTGCATTTAAGTGTCAGATTTTATTATTATTAAGTTATTTATCAATTAATTGAAAAACTCCATGCAATAAACACATCGGTGGACTGAACAATAGCAGAACTCAAAACAAATTAAAAACAATATCAATTCAAAGAAAAAGATGACAAACTCAAAAGTAATTCAAATAATAAAAAATAATAATATAATTCAAACAAAACAAAAAAATGCGAAATCAAAAAAAAATGCAGCAGATCAACCTGTAAATATAAAATTCTATTAGCTTTCTGTTAATAAAATAATGCAAATGATTTAAGAGGCCTCACTGCTGCCTATGTAATTGTTTTTCGGAATTCAAACGATCTTCCGATGTAAAATAAGCTGAATAAAATAAGTAAAAATCGAGTTTTCAAACAAAACTGAGGCCAAGCCGCATGAAAAAGTAGAAAATAAACTTTTCTTCACACACAGAGGTGGACTCAGATTTTTTGATTGAGACATTTCTCTTGAATATTCTTTCTCTTCATGAATCAAATCACTTATTACCTCTGATTGATCATACTGAAATATATCGATGATTGTCAGCGAATAAAATCTGAGTCCACCTCTGTGTGTGAAGAAAAGTTTATTTTCCACTTTTTCATGCGGCATGGCCTCAGTTTTGTTTGAAAACTCGTTTTTTACTTATTTTATTTTCTGCCTTTTTCACGTTAACTAAATTGTTATTACGTGCTGCATGGAGATATTTTAAAAAAAAAATTTATGACGGCTGAAAAGACACTGATTTACTGAATTTTACCGATTTTCCATGTTTTCCACAGACTTTTCCTATTACTCTGAAATTTTTTTAAAAATTTACATGAATTTTCCTCGATTTTTCATGCAACTTTTCATGATTGTTTAAGAGAAAGTATTGATGCCAGTAGGACGGAAAAAAATGATTCCGCATAGCTTATAAAACTTTTCTGTCGGAAAATTTTCCGGAAAAGTCGGAAAATTCCGGAAATTCCAGAAAAATTGGAAAATTCTGCACTTTTCCTGAAACAAATTTATCATTAATCATATCGATGAAAATTTTTCCGCTTTTCCGGGTTTTCCATTGAATTTTCCACAAAAGGAACTTTATGCAACTCATTTCGGTCTACAACTTTGTCTTAGGTTGCAAAACGCTCAAACGCTTCCTTGGTCTGAAAAACTCCGGAATTTTCCTCGATTTTTTCTGCAAGTTTTCACCATTATCGGAGAGAAGGTAATGATGCCACTTGATAGAGAACTTGATCCTGCATAATTTAGAAAACTTTTTTACCGGAAAAGTCGGAAAATCGGAAAACTGCATTTTTCCTGAAACGGATTTATCACTAATCAAATTTTTACCAAATTTTCAAATGAGTTTTCCCGATTTTCCGGGTTTTCCATGGAAATTTCCGGTTAAAATTTTGATAGATTCAATTGTCACGCTGTGATGACGAAAAGTGGGTCTACGAGAGTGTCGAAAATAGTAAAAAAGAAATATACAGACAGAAGACAGACAAATTCGTGTACGGGTTAAAGGGCCTCAAAAATTGGCTTCTAATAGGCAGGGAAAACAGAGGATGGTAAATTTTTGTTTTACTGTTTTTTGTAAACTGACTAATTTTATAGTAAAATAAATAAAGAAAGACACAGCATAACAATTTGAACCCATTTAATTAGTAAGTAAACTAAGGAACATTATCTGGGAAGAATGTCCGGGATTTATACCAACAAATCCGGGGCTTTTGAACTCGTTGTCTTAGTTTCATAATTTTAGAGAAAGCAGCCCTATGCACATACTGTATGTATTTGTCAGTAATGTACTGTTTATGTTCCCATAGAGAATAGTTGTGGGATATCCCAGGGAATAACGTATAGGAAAATTCTAATAACTCCTAGAAATAAGGTGCTAAATAAATACATACATATGGGGTCTGTAGGACCCGAATGGGATGTCCTTGGGTAATTTTGTGCTGTATGGGAAAGGCTTTAAAGTTATAAGATACTACTTGGGGATCTAAAAACGGTCATCCTTACAAATAATAAAATGAATGGCAGACAGCTGTATTTTCATATGCACACGTACAAAACTCTTTATTCTTATATCTAGTAATTATAATTTTTTACGAAAGTTTATCATTCGAATCCATACTAAATATCTAAATCAAATTTCATTAAAAATTGATAATTATGTTTGCCAAATGAAATACATGGAGAATTTTTTTTTAGACCACGAGTATTTTATCTATAAAAGTAAAAAAAAACATTATTGCTTTTCACCCGCGTGTCATACTCCCATACCTCGCATTTTTTAATTTAGTCTTTGAATTGGTCCCTTCTGCACCGCTTTCATCTCTTGCCCATCAATTTTTTTTTTCTGTGTTTTGTTTTTTTCAATTAAAGGACATCCAATACATTCGGACTGCATTTAAATTTCAATTAAAAAAGTGTCGAGCAATTTAAAACCAATCAACAGAAATTGACTTCGCCATTCATTTGCACGATACGACAAAACTTTTGCTATTTACTTACTAACGTTTTAAAAAAAAAATACATATTTTCCACTAAATACCGTCAACCTTGTCCTAATCAATATTTTCAAGGAATTCAGAAAAAAAAAACAATTTAATTGCCTATGACAGATTGCCACCAAAAAGAAACTCTCACGTTTGTATGTATGTACATAGTACATGCCGTCAATTACGAAATTGCTCAGTCTTTACGCGCATACTAAATTTTGCTAAAAAATTAGTTTTACTCAGTAATATTGAAATGTCCTGTATACATACATCCATTGAATATATATAAATACATGCAACTATAAATACAGAGGTAGGTTTATATCGTCAGAACCATCCATGGATTTCATCGTTATAGCACGTACACCTGCGTGTCCTTAATTACTTTCTTCTGTCCTTTTGCCCTTAGATGGACATCGAAACTGATACGTTATAGAGCAATAATTGCGAGCAATCTTAAAATTATTACTTAATTGGGTCGTAGTTTCTTGATGTCATGCAAGAAGAAACCCTTTACGGTGCCAATGCCAATACAATTTTCGTTGGGGTCTCATTTCTAACAAAAACAAAACGGGTCACCGTAGCCTCGTTTGTCTAATGGATGTGCAAAAAGCTTTCGAAGAAAAGTATTAAAATCGAAAAAGAAAATCCTCTCAGACATAGCGGACCCTTTTAGAAATAGAAAGGGGTAAATTGCACCGATGGATCTTAATTTCAGGGTAAAAGGTGAGATGCAACAAAGAAGTCAGTTTTTAGTTGTAAACCTAATTTAGATGGTGTACATGAATTCTCTCTAGGATTAGTGCTTACTTAGCAGGGTGGCCATTAAGCTAAACCTAAGTTTTAACTTTTTTTCCATTCTTAACATGTCAATATCATATTAACAGAAAATTGTAAATAGCCCCATTTGGTATAAGAGTATGAGAAAAATCTTTAACCTGTACGTACCTACCTGTAAACTCAAGAGCCTCTCATTCATTAAAAATATGTATGTTCACATACATTTCAAATTTAATATTGTTAGGTACGTATTACATATTAGAGTATAAGCAAGGATCTAATAACTCTCAGATATCTAGGATACTTGCAAATTTCACTATATAGGGAGAGATTGACAAAAAATGAAAATTAACCAAAAGTACAAAAAAGAGTGGAAATATAAAAAGCTAACTTTGAACTTTAGATTGGAACTGGTCCAGACCAGAGACGGATTAACAAATTTTGAAAGTATAGGCTGTAAAGTTTTTGCCGCCCTTGCCTCTACAATTGTCATGTCCTAGATTATTTTTACAATGCACAAAAGCGCTAAAGCGTTTAATTTTTCTTGACTCAAGGTCGATCTCAGATAATTTTTTACCCTTTTTAGACAAGAAAAGCTTCTCTCACCCGAACAATTTGTCGCTGGTCTTCATAATGCCATACGAAGGGGTATGTCCAAGTTCGGATAAAGGTTCTGCAAACTCTGTTTTCGCAGAAACGAAGATAGACTCTCTAATGATGTAGAATCTGGTTTTACCAAAATTCTTTGCGAAGATATGTGGCTTTGAAAATGTGTATGCATTCTTGAACTAACTCAGTCTCTAAATCATTAGGATACATTTTTTCTAAGGACAGAGCCTTTTTCGTAATGGTTGATGATGACAATTCGCTCATTTTGGTCAGAAATGAAAATTTTTCATTGAAATTGTCGTACGCTTTCTTCCTTTTTTCTAAATCGGATACGAGTCTATCAATGATTACGAGAAATGTATTAACCCTGAAAGTATCACTTGCGGTCATACTCATTTCTTCATCGGGTGTTTGATCAGCAATTTTTTTTCTTTTCGGTTGTCTTTTTCCCAGATGTTTTGTGTACTGCCTCAACACACAATGACAAGTGAGAGGGGAAAGTCATCGGCAAAATTTGTTGCAGAGTTCTATTTGTAAAACATCAGTAAACCGTCATGCAGAAATATTTTTGATTTCTATGAGGTAGCAAAAAAAAAAATAAAAAAAAATTCGGCCCCGAATTTGCCACCCCAAAAATCAGACCCTGTTCAAACAAACGGTTTTATAGTTGAATCGATTTGTTTACTTGTGGAAAGGTTTTTTCCTGGGCGAAAAAGTATTAAAAGTTTCTGGTCTCTTGTTAAAACAGTCAAGAACAACTTCACCAGTTCTTCGGTACCGCCCCTAATTTATAACGGGGATATGAACACGGATAAAGCCAATTTGTTCGTAGCTAAATTAGCTGCAAGCTCTTTTTTAGCACACAGGCACCCCCTTCTCCGCCAATATGTAATCAGGGTGAAAACCCGTTACATTTCCGTATAATGGAGGTCTTCAAAGTGCTCACGCATCTCAACACTGTGTACACTGATGCGTTCTCAGGCAGTATCCACTATCCATCGAAATATGTGGTGAAAAGCTAAATTTTTGTATGGCAATGCCACGAAAGAGTTACCCGATTTGTCACATTTCGATCTGTAATTCATTTTTTTAAAGGCCGTGTGCAAAATATCAGCTTTTTAAGTACACACGTTCTTGACTTATCGTAAAGGACAGACAGACGAACGGACAAACATGCAAAAAACAAAATAACTTTTATTATGCATGGATCAAAGTTAACTTAACAACAAATTGAAGAAGAGATTCCCGTTTGTTTTCCATTTAAATGTACGCACGGCTAGAAAAGGAAAAAAATATGAAGAAAAAATAACAAAACAATTACACTCTCTTTAAAAAAATTTCGAATAAACACAAAAAATGTAAAAGCGCAGATTACATGCAACGAAACAGAATGACAAATGATCCATTTTCGAAGAGGCGGAGTTTTCAGATTTTACTCTTATAAAATGTTCTCGCGCTTTTGTTAAAACATGTTTTTCTGAAATATTGAGAGAGTTTGGACCCATGTTGTTGCTGTAAAGGACCCATGTTATTGCTGTAATCCTTTAATATTTGAACAGCCCGTGCTTCTGTTTACATTCGTCTTGCTCTGAAGAGATTAAGTGGGTGTAACTCATGATACAAAGATAACAAGGTATGGCCGATTCGAGAGGAATTTTTTGTGTTGTTCGCATTTTATTGACTGAAATAAGTTTTAAATAGGTATATGAAAATATTTAACAAAACATTAGTTTTTTCGTTTAAATTACTTCGTGAAAAGTAATTATGTGCTAATGGAAATGTAAAGAAATTTCCAAATAGAAAATTTTTTTCACTTTGATAAGAACGATTGAAATTGAGACGAACAAATTTGTGATAATTGTCCCCAAAGAAGGCAAGCAACCAATTGACAGATAATTCGGCCATACCTTGTTATTGTTTGTATCATGGTACATCACTACAGTATTGCGGTGGCTAAACCAAGCGACTTATAGCGCTGGACAAGTGGTGCCCCATTTGATGTTTCTGTTTTTTCCTAAATTTAATTGCAGTAAGATGACCCCCCCCCCCCCCATTTCAATGCTAGATCCGCCCCTGGAAGACAGCTTACCTTTTGATTTTTTGGTTTATGAAGAAGAAGCAAAGGGCGCAGTTCATTTAATTTTTCATCATCCTTTCTAAATTAGTCCTGCCCACTATCTACCCTAGCCTAACCTTCTTAATTTATTGCTGTGAGAAGAAACGTAAAAGGCGCGGCTCGCAGTTTATTTAATTTTGCATCGTTCTTTCTTATAGATAGCTTCTGAACTGTCATTACAGTAGTCCTAAATTGCACATTGGCTACCTATAGATAGGTATGGATTTTTTTGATTTACCTAAGGCAATTATGTAATTTTGTTTGTTTAACAATTTTAGAAAATCTGCTGGAGAGGCTGCTTTGCGATTTTGCCATAACAAAATTAAGCGAATACTTTAAACCCTTAAAGCATAGGCTCCCAAACTGGAGGGGCCCCTTTAGGGGGGCGCAAGAGCCCCGAAGTATTAATAAAAATTATTAGCTTTAAAATAACAAAAAATCATATTTGACCAATTCATAAAAAATAGGAAAATATTAAGGATCCGGCAACAACGCCTAGCCACGCCATTGGTCAACGACATTCGCTCCGAGGTCGGATTTTGGAAACGGTGTCAAGAGATAGCATGTCATTCATTCAAAGCAGATGTTTACCTACGCTATTCCCCAGCTTTAACTAGCTGGAGAGACAGAGACAGAAACATCATGCTATCTCTTGACACCGTTTCCATAACCCAGCCACTGCATTCGCTCCCAGCCAGGGTCTGCGGCGGTCGCGAGCACAGTGATCATCAGTCGTCGTTCACCGTTTCGATCGTCAGAGCTACGGGACGTTAGGCCTTTGCCTTATTTAAAAATTTGGTTCGATCACGTTGATATTTTTTACTTGTTACTCGTATTATAATCTTATATTGTTTGACCCAAGTTTAATTAATAATAAAGGTAAGTATTTATCCTTAAGCGTGTCTTTTACTAGTATTGCTTTTTACAAGAAGAACTGTTTTTTTAATTTATTTCGGAAGGATGTATTCTGATAGTCAGCACGTTTTTAGCCATTTTCAATGTGTGACTTTTGTTTTCTTATTTTTTTAGTTTATTATGGACTCTGCTAAATCCACTAGCACTAAAAAAAAGAAAGTACATGGAAGAGTATATTAGGTACGGGTTTGCAGTTATGGTAAAGGATGGAGTGGATTGTCCACAATGGGTTTTATGTTATGACGTTCTTAGTAACGACGCTATGAGACCTACACGCCTTCAACGACATTTATCTACAAAACATGGTGCAATAAAAGAAAAACCCAAAGAGTTTTTTCAAGCTAAGGTTCAAAATTTAAAACGTATGAAGTTGGACAATACTGGTGAATTTTCTCAAGCAAATCAAAAAGTTGTGGAAGCCTCATATGAACTTACGCTGCTTATTGCAAAAAAAAAAGCCTCATACTATTGGTGAAAAGCTCATTAAACCTTGCCTTTTAAAAGCTGCTGATGTTCTTCTTGATTCCGGAAGCAAAACAAAGCTTTCGCAAATTGCACTTTCGAATAATGCAGTTCAACGTCGTATTCATGAAATGGCAGAAGATATCAAACTTCAAACGGTGGAAGCTGTCAGAAAATCGCCTTTTTATGCAATTCAGTGTGATGAAAGTACCGATATAGCGCAATGTTGTCAGCTAATGGTGTATGTGCGCTTTATTTATGATGGTGCTATAACGGAAGAGATCCTGTTCTTACAGAAGCTGAAAACGACTTCAAAAGCTGCTGATGTTATGAATACAATTTCTGATTTTTTTGAAAAATATAATATTTCATGGGAAAAACTTGTTGGTGTGTGCACAGATGGTGCTCCTTCGATGCTAGGATCGCGTTCTGGATTTGTTACATTATTAAAAAATAAAAATTCCAATATAACAGGAATTCAATGTGTTATATGTACATCGACAAGCTCTGGCGGCTAAAACGCTTTTAAAGTTGTGAATTTTATAAAAAAATAGTGCCTTAAACACCAGGCTTTTCGAAACTCTTTGTTCTGATTTGGGTCAGAACATAAAAAGCTTCTATTCCATACGGTGGTACGCTGGCTTTCCAAGGGAAATATGTTATCCAGACTATTTGACTTAAGGACGGAAGTACAGCAATTCCTTAGACAACAAAAAAAGGAACAGTTATTGGAAGCGTTTGCTGATGAGAATTTAAAAAAAAATTAGCTTATCTAACTGATATCTTTGAGGCATTAAACATGCTTAATTTAAAGTTGCAAGGCAACATTTCAGCAAATATAATAACCCATCATGATGCCATTCAAGCCTTTTTAGAAAAGCTGATATTATGGAAACGTTGTCTGCAAACTGGGACACCAAATTTTTCTTCGTTTTCAAGATTAGCTTCATTAATAGTGACAATGACAATACTAAAAATGAAGAGATCATAACTAATATTATATCTCATTTAGAAAGTCTCTTCGATGAATTTCAACGATATTTTCCCAATTTAAACGACAATGACGAACACAAATTTGCACGAAATCCTTTTAATTTTGATTAAAATATCCTTCCAGAGCACTTTCAAGAACAAGCAATCGACTTAAAACACGATTCAGTAGCGAAAAATGACTTTGAAAATTTGAAAATTACTTCATTTTGGATAAAATATTTTTCCAACTATCCTTTAATCGCGGAAATGGCTTTGTAAATTGATATACCATTTTCGACGACCAACTTGTGCGAGAAAGGATTTTCTGTTTTAGTGGAAATTAAGACAAAACAACGAAACCAGCTTGATGTTGCTAGCGACCTGCGCTGCACACTTTCAAAGATGTCGCCAAGAATTTCACACCTTGTTAAGGAAATGTAGCACTACCCTTCGCATTAGATTAGTTATTCTAAATGTTATTTTTTTAAATAAATAAGTTTTAATCTAGCGAACGTATAGTTTCTATTATCTATTTATATAATCCGGGTCAGGGGGCGTGACCTCTTTATGGTATTAAAAGGGGGCGCCAAAGAAAAAAGTTTGGGAACCACTGCCTTAAAGAGAAGCTCCGAATCTATGGCCGTAGCCAGAAAAGAAATTGAGGAGCGTTTTTCAAAACTCGATAACTCCCTTTTTAGCGAAAATGATATATTGACATCAAATTTTTCAGAATTCAGATATCTATTCACCTATTCCATTGGTCTTTTTCAAAACTCGATTTTTTCAAAGTTATAGGGATTATAAATTTTCGTGGTATTTCAAAATAATTTCAAATAATTACACAAAATTTATATCAAAACTCGATAATTACATCAAAAATCAAGCAAATAGCGATAAATTCACTACAACAGTCAGACGAGTCCAGCTCAGCCCGACGAGGGCATACTACAAGAGAAATTTCTTGAGCAGCTGTTCAATACACCCTTATTCGCCAGTGTGTAAAAAACAATAGTGAACCACTACATCCTTATTCACCAGTGTGTAAAAAACAACGTGCCTGGTTATTGAAAAATGTAAACATTTCTACTTCACATAAAACAAGTATATTTCTCTTTGTCACACACATGCTCAATTTCCTTAAAGCTACATGCAATTCTTTCTTTCAAATATTATAATCATTTTTTTATTTTATTTTTTCAAATAATGTCCTATTCTCGTGGGTAAACTCTTTCTATCGATCAGCTGTTCAAGAAATTTCTCTTGTAGTATGCCCTCGTCGGCTAGGCCTTAACTCCAGCTACTTAAACCGGCATAAAAGTATTTCTCTAGCACTTCTACCGTTAGCCATTATTCCGTTGTGTTGCATTCGTGCTTCAAATGTATAATAGGAAGTGCAGCATTAATTGTCATTCCAAAGTGTGAAGTCACGTTCATTTTTGGCAATTATGGAAAAAAGTCAGGAATATAATATTCCAGTTAATACAGTAGCTAAGGGAAGAAAATTGAGTAAGATGGCGGAGAATATTGCTGTTAATAATAACACAATCATTATTAAAACATGAATTTAAAAATAAATTTAAGCACACACTTGCCAATGTGTCAGGAGAAGGAAACAGAAAAATATTTTGTAAAGCCAGGTCGTTATCATTGGATGATATAAGCAGTAACTACAATGTTTTACATACCTTCTTTTTCGTTACCTTTATTTTGAATATTATAGTATTTTCTCACCATTTGAAAAACAACAAAGTAAAATAGAACAAGATGCCTTTTTACAGGGATATATGAAAGTTCATTACCCTGTGCGCAGATTTCATACTTCCAAAAAGCAGTATTCGCGCGCTGTTTCAAATAAATATTTTATTAGAACAAGAGGTGGGGAAATTGTGCATGTGACAAACATAACTGGTGCCTCAAAAGATACGTGCACAAGGTAAGTTCTAAAAAAAAGCTAGAGCGACATATTCAGTAAGGTCTAATATTTTATATGTATAGATAACATTTTCACTCGCCTGAAGTCCAAAACAAATCGTTCTACTGCCAAAGATAAAAAACTGACAGAAGATATAAAAATGCATATTAAGTCATTCTACTGCCGAGAAAGTCATTATTCGAGACAAAAAATTAATTAATTAATTGGGGCTTTGGTAGTCCCCACAGCGATACGCGTTCTACTTGCAAAATTTTTGAAATGAATATTAAAAGTGAATCTGATTTAGAAAACAGGCAAGAACATAGAACAAAAAAAAACTGCATCAACTGAAGGCAAAAAAATTTCATTAAATAATGAAAAAAATAAAAATAAAACTATAACTATTATTTTTGATATACAACAAAATCAGCCGTTGCCCAAGCTGTCAGTAGGCGAAATTTTTTATTCCCGTCAAGTTTCCTTTTACAATCTTGGTATTGTTATTCACGAGGAGAAACAAACTAAGGACAATGTCTATTTTTCCACTTGGCTTGAGACAGAAGGACAACGTGGAGCCAATCAAATATAGCTTCAGCATTACTCAATTTTCTTGAGCAGTTGGATTGCTAAATGAAAAGAGGACAGACCAACTACATTGCAGTTATTCTCATATTCAGGTGCATCGAAAAATAAAAACACCAAACTGATGACTGATCTGAACAATTTTTTAAAACAAAGTGTAATATTGTTACGAGCGTGGCCTTGGTTCGTTATTTTAAACACAATATTTCAAATATATTTCGAAAGTTCTTTCTTTATTTAACTTTACTATTTACTCTCACAATTCACAAACAATTATCAAATCAACTCTTTATTTAGCGCTAGTACTGTACCTCTAATAATCACAATCCAAATAGTTTACTTCGTTCACTTCGCTGTCTGAAATAAAACTCGCCTCCTGGATGTGAGTAGTGCCGTATTTATACTATACAAATTATCCTAGAACCTTCCTGAATATTCCGTTCTCCAAACCCAGTTTACTATTATGTCACTAACCTAAGGTTGTTTCCATTTCCAATAGATGTCGCGTGCATCACTTTGTGGCGCGTAGCACTGACCCCTTCTTAAAATTGTTCGTCCCGAACAACAGGTGATCCACGGTCTTGATGATCGCAGTATTGACATAAACGATCCAGGTGAACGATTTTCCGTTTTCCTCTTGCGCCCCGCTGAATCCTGTATCCTACGTCATTAATTCTAGTTACCACTGAATACGGTCCTTCCCACTGTTGTTGTAATTTTGGGAACGTCCCTTTCGTCGTTTCGGCTTGTACAGCCAAACAAGGTCACCTTCATTAAATCTGGCTGAATTAGCACGTAAGTCATAGCGGGTCTTTATCCGATCGGTATTTATTGCTAATTTTGCTCTCATGGCCTCGTGTACATCGGCTAATCGTTGTCTAAGCTCTGATACATAATCTTCTGGTAACTTTTGTTCACCTCTAGGTGTACCAAACTTGAGGTCACTAGGTAACCGCATCTCCTTTCTGAATATGACCTTTGCTGGAGTTTGTCCGGTCGTGTTGTGAACAGCTGATCGATAGGTCATTAGGAGCATGGGTATATGCCGATCCCAATGGCGTTGATGATAGTCGACTACTTCTTTAGATTCTCGACCAATGTCCTGTTGAAGCACTCTACCATACAATCAGATTGTGAATGAAGAGGAGTTGTTCTGGTTTTTCTTATTCCCAGCATTTTACACATCTTTTGGAAAGTCCGTGATTCGAAGTTCCGTCCTTGGTCCGAATGAAGTTCGTGAGGCACACCAAATCTACTGACCCAATTCATTAGTGTTTGTTCTGCCACTGTGGTTGCCTCTTGATTAGGAATTGCAAAAGCTTCAGGCCATTAACTGAAATAGTCAATAACAACTAATATGTAACGGTTACCGTTATCCGTTTCTGGAAAGGGTCCAGCGATATCTACGGCTATCCTCTCAAACGGGGCTCCTACATTATACCTCTGCATTTCTCCTCTGGTTCTGCCTGGCGGCCCTTTGCAAGAAGCACAGATAGTGCACCTGCGGCACCACTCCTCCACATCCTCTCGCATATGTAACCAATAAAACCTTTCTCGTATTTTGGAAATTGTTTTATTCATCCCCAAACGTGCTCCAGATGATCCACTGTGCATTTCTTCTAGAACATCTTTCATCTGGAATTCTGGGACGACTATCTGCATTCGGAATAAATCGCCGTTAGTTGATTCCCACTTGCGCTTTAATATACCATATTCAACGTGAAGAGAATTCCATTGAGCCCAGTAGCTCTTCAGTTTCTCACTCCACTCCGAAATATCCTTCCATTGTGGTCTTTCCATGTCTTCGTTCCAAGCAAGAATGGGTGATATGTCTGGATCTTCACGTTGTGCTGTTCGCAAGCTCTCGTTGTCCCAGTCTGTCGATGGTTCCACCGTAATCAGCTGTATAGTTGCCTTTGTTTCTTTTTCTTCCATTCGAACGCAATGCTTGCATTCAAGTTTGCATGGACGTCGTGAAAGGGCGCCTGCATTTCCACGGATACGTCCTCTTCGGTGTTGGATTTCAAAGTCATAAGCTTGGAGCCGCTCTATCCATCTCGCCACTTGCCCCTCAGGGATCTTAAACTGCAAAAGCCATTTGAGTGCTGCATGGTCAGTGCGGACGATAAATTTCTGACCGTAGAGATATTTATGGAAATGTTTTGTTGAATTTACAATAGCAAGTAGCTCTCTTCTCTCTTGACCAGAACAACTGACGATGTCCACGGGCTATTAGATTCTTCTATTATGCCTTGTTCCTTCATGGAGTTTATCATATCTGCAACTTCTGATTGTTTCGCTAATGGTAGTCTTCGTGGTATCTGCCAAATGGGCCTAGAATTTCCTGTATTGATCCGATGCTGAACAAGACTTGTTTTACCGAAATCATCATCATTCATTGCAAATAATTCCGAAAATTCATCTATCACCTCTTTGGCATCGTTGTATTGCTTTTCACTTAAGGCACTAGATGAAAGAAGTTTCTGAACCTGTTGAGTAGTAGCTGGTATAGGTATTGCCTCCTTAATATTACTCCATTATTCAAATTAACAATCTGATAAACGGGTTCACAATTTCTAATTATAGTTCCTTCTTTTAGTTGTACCTCATTTCCGGATGTGTTGAACACTCTTACTGGAATTAATGTTGCACCTTCTGCCTTAACTAAGGTCTTACCTACACTGATGTTCGATGTAGCTTTTGTAGGCTTTGGTTCCACCAAATAGAATCGTCAGGTCCCGATGTCATCAGTAAGCTTTGTCCATACAGCGTCTCCGAGCATGCAGAGAGAGTAATATTCTCACAGACCATCGTCCTTATTTTTGCAGGATAATCTGTTCCTCCTCCTAGTCTCATAGGAATTTCTATGTTGCCATATTTAAGTATTCATTCTGAAGTATATCGCGTTATGGCGGTATTTGTAGTAAAAGCGTTAAATACCAGTATCTGGACTTGAGAATTTTTTAAGTACCAGTACCGGGACTTGTACTTGCACCTAATAAAATTTTAAGTCATTTTATGGTTTTTTTTCTGCAAACTTATTTAGTACCTGTTGCGCTGTTAGTTTGCTTTTAATTATCTCGTTTGCAATTTTTAGATGTGCCATGTTCAAAAACTTCTCCTGAAGCAGTTGCTCTTAACCAAGTTTTAACTCTGTGGAAAAACTTCGTTCACAACCGGCCTAACTGACAGGAAGACCCAGAGCTGCTTGCAGTTACTTGTATTAATTTGGGCAGAAGTCTTTATTAATTTCTGTTTTCAGTCTTTCCAAAATTTACTACAATGTTCTTGTTTTGGAACATATTATTTATTATTTCTGTTGCAGAGTGTAAGGTGGAAATTTCTAAATTGAAACATTTTTACAATTTTCTATCAAGTGCCTCTCCATGTTTCAGGTACAACTTTATAAATGAGTCAACTGACTCTGCCAAAGGTAGATTTTCAAACCTATTTTTGAAGCTAGTGATAATATTGTCCATCACTTGCTTGTAAATATGTGTCTTCTTCAATATTCGGATGGCCTTGTATCTGATGCAAAGTCTACTAAATTACTTTAACCTAGAATGGATTCTATCAGAAAGTCTTTTGCTCTCTCCGGTTGCGTTCCCCTTTCCGAGACTTGAATAGGTTCTGACAAATTCTATGAATTTCTCGGTTTCCCGAAGTATTTATTATCTAGAGTGCTAATATAGTTTCATTCCATGTAATATAATAAGAATATTATTGAATTTTTTAATTGTACAGTAAATATTTCTTCCTTATAAAGATAATCAACCAACGGTAAGTTGGGATTAGAATCGAAAAAACTTAAAAAGCCTTTTTTCCCGAAAATTAAACAAAGTTTTACGAAATTTTCAAAATTTTATTGATGTTGTTGCGAGCGTAGCCTTTGGTTCGTTATTTAAAACACAATATTAAATATTTAATATATAAGTTCTTTATTTCACTCTAATCAATAAAATTCACAAACATTCATTTAAGGGGTAACGCCACTGTAACTGCTAAAAAAAAGGTTTTTTCACGAGTTTTTTTCTCGCGAAATTAAAGGTGTTTGAAAAAAACCTTTTAAGGGTATTATCGGGCATACATTGAACTTTATTGATAAATTTTTCACAGCGAAAATCAAAATGGCGGCTCCACAGCCATCTTCCCGGGGCATGTTTTGCTTGCAGGGCTCTGCGGCACGCAGCACCACTGGTGCACATTTGAATCTAGACCAAAACAAAAAAAAAACATTATAGCTAAGAGAAAAAACGCGTTTAAAGTTTTGAGAATAGTTTTTTATTGGAAAAAATAAAAAAATGAAGGTAAACAATTTTTTACCGTTAGTCTGCAATCCCAGTTGCAAATGTCAAAAAGGTCAGTTGTGTTCAATTCGGCTTATTCTGTCAGCTTTACCAGCCCCCATTGGGGGTTGTCCAAAATACGTCATGTTTGGTATCAAATTAAAGATGGAATCAAGTGGTGTAGTTTTTTTTGATCATTTTAGCTTCATAACTGACTTTTTACCGCAGAAACATGGATTTTTTGCACTTGGGTCATATACACCACAGTTCCTATATTTTGCATATATTTCTACCGTTCTTTAGTTCACATCCATTAGTACTCTATTGTGAACATTTTTCTCATGAAAAGTAAATTTCCACGACTTACCAATTCTTCATAAATATGAAAATATATCCATTTTTGTACCAGAAAACGGCCATTTTTTCATCTTAAGAAGGACTGATTCACTTCTTTTACAGTTATCTCCAAAACCGTTTATTGGATTGAAAAAATAATTACATATCTAATTAGGGGACAAAAAGAAGATATGATTTCATCCTACATACAAGCTTAACGTGCATATTTAAAATTTTTATAGCATCTCTTTTGTACTAGAAGACGACCAAATTGACCATATTCGCGTGAATTACAATTTTTATCGGGTACCTGAGACACAAAAATCCTTATTTCTCTGTAAGTATTGCAAGGATTTCCATAATTTGTTTTTTGCAAACATAGCCAAGATATGCAGTGAATATTAATTTGAAAATCCTAGGTACATTGGTACCTTCACAAAGGACAATAAAAGCAGCCAATACTGTCAGTTGAGAAATATTTTTTTTTTACTTCTCCACAACTAACACAGCCGAGAGTTTTGCCGAGTTGAATAGAGAGTAGTTATAAATCTCAATACAAATACCACGAGTTACAGAATTCCGAGTGGAGAGTTAAGTGGCCAAAGGAACTCTCATCTCTACAACTCCACAACTCTCCGAGTTAGTTAATCCGGCCCCTGGAGTGTTCTATTCCGAAGCTTCTTGACTATTCTATTCATTCTATTCCTGAACCTTCCCGAAGGCTCCATCATCGATTCTCCGAACCTGAAGTTGTTTACTCTCTATTGCCAGTAGATGTCACAAGTTGTGTCTTTCTTTTGCACGTAACAATATCAAAGGTTATCAATTAAAAGTTCCGCACAAACTGTCAAAATTAGTTCTGCATGATTTCTCCTACGGATCACGCCTTTGTCAAAATTCAGTGGAATCATAGCAAATTCAGAATAGTTTTTAAAAATTTCAAAAAGATTTTAATAGGTTTTCTTAAAGAAAAGAACTCGTTGAAGCCTTGTCGATTTCGATACGAACGGATTCAATTTAATTAGGCCTAAGATTGTACGAATTGACGAATGTTTTTTTGGGAATTTTCATAATTTCTTGGTGATGGGCGGGGGGGGGGGGGGGGGGGGGGGTTCAGTCTGCATTATGGCCCCTACCTAGTTACGCCACCTTTACACCTGTGGAAACTCGCATCATGCTTGTAAAAGCACGTATTATTCCATTGTTTTTGTATGGATGTGAAGTTTTTTGTAAATTCGACTCCGTTTCCTCACGTAAGCTCAATGTGGCTTTCAATTCTGCGGTGCATTATGTGTTTTTTGTTTGTATGATCATATTTCTGTGTATTCTGAATCGATTTTGAGATGTACTTTTGACAATTATATTAAATTTCGTACAATAATTTTGTAAGGAACCTTATGATAAGTAAAAAACCATAATACTTGCACTGTAAGCCATTATTTTCCCAATCTAATAGAATATGCTCGTTAATTATTCCACGATCTATTTTTCTCCCGAGTGAGCGGCAATTTTTAGTCCAGTCCATTAGACTCTGAAATTCAAAAAGATTAGCAGCAATCGCAACTTTTGTATCAGTTTTTACAGTATTTTTAGTAGTAAATAATGTATATGGTTTATTTTGTTTTCTACTTTTACTATTTATTTTCCCTTTTCAGTAATTTTAGTATAATATTGAATATATTTGCCTCAATTCATAAATCAATTTTCTTTATTATAATTTTTGTTATAATTATCTATTATTTTTTGAATTTCTGTTAATTCTTACTTTTTCTCTTATCTAATTTTTATGTTTTCCTTATTCTGTTAACTTACCAACACCTTAATATAAGATTTGTCTTACAAGTGTAGAGTTTATTACTCGTAATAAATGCAATTTAATTTAATTTAATATATGTGCGGCAATTGCACAATAGTACCTACGTTCTTCTTATGTTTGTCGGTATACAAAAATCTAATTTCATTCAAGCCAAGCAATTGATAAATAAGATTGTGGATTTTTAGGCACTATTGTGCGTTACCACTTATGACTGCTCAGGCAGCCTTAAGAGGAGTCAGTACCATGATTTGCAAGTTTCGTATATTTTTCAATACGAATATCTGGAAAACTATTTGCAGCAGAATAATAATTTATATTTTAAATTAAAGATAACGAAGAAATCTAGTAAAAATAACGTCGGGAAAAATTTACAAAAATGTATTGGAATTGAGATATTACCTCAAAAACTTGTAAAAAATTATAAAAATTGAAGTTTTTTAAATCAAGTTCCTGTTAGTAGGTATTGTCATATCTTTATATTGTGATTATTTTAGAAAGATAAAGCCTAGATCTAGCAAATAACGGCGTGTTTTTATAATATTTAGTGGCGCTTTTTTTAATTATTAAAACTAATATTACTTGTTTTTTCTCCCGATATTTCACCGACGCGAAATTGCTATATTTCGTTGAAAGCTGTTGAAATACAAAGAAAAATAGTATATTTAACAAATTTAGGAGCATTAGCTCCCGTTAAATATTTTCAATTTAATTGAACTGCAAATTTTCATTTTTCGTCATAAATTGTCGCATCTTGGGTTTCTGACTTTTAGGCTAGATGTCTCTAATGTGGTCTGTGGTCTGAGTCTAGGCTAATTTTATATGAATTTTCTCACTTTCAAGACACAAACCTACGTATAGTAAAATTTGTTGCCTACAGGCTCGCTGTTATCTAAATTAAAACATTTTCTGAGTACTGACTCCTCTAAAGGGCGCCATACACCATCCGTTTTGCCGTGGTTTTAAAAACCACGTTTTAGTCGAGATAAGAACCTAAAACGTGATCAAGAAAAAGCCCCATACACCATCCGTCTTGCCGTCCTCTTGTAGTGTCCATTTACAGCAACAACATGTGACCAAACATTGTGATTATTTCATGAAAACCGGTTTTCACAGAAGCGCGGGAATATTTTATGAGAGTAAAACGTGAAAACTACGCCACTTCTCATTTATTTACGAAAACGAAATATTTTCCATTCTGTTTCGTTGGATGCAATTTGCGTTTTCACATTTTTTATCTTTATTCATAAAAATTTTAAAGAGAGTTTGATTTTTTTTTTAGTTTTTTTTTATTTCTTTCTTCCTTTTCTTGCCGTGTACATTTAAATGTAAAACACTCAGAAATCTCGCCTGCTTCTTAGCTTATTATTAAGTTAACTTTGATTATGAACGAGCAAAACAGTAAAACCACGGCAAAACGGATGGTGTATGACCTTGCCCACGTATTACCCATGTTTTGAGAAAGATATTTCTGGCATGACCAGAATTCTGGTTTTAGTAGATATCCGAACCTCAAAACGTGGTGTTCGTCATACACAATCTGCTTTGCCGTGGTTTTACAGTAAAACCACGGCAAAACTGATGAGGCTGATAAAGGCTGAATGGCAGAAAATAAAGCTCTCCATTCCGAGCTTCCATTTAAATATGTAGTAGTACCGCGAGCTTTCGTACAAAGCTTTCGATTTAGTGCCACACGCAGAAGCAGTATTCGCTGTATATAAGTATCTTGACCTAGCAGCAGTACATAATCAATGCTGTATTGACATGGCAAACATTTTTCCTTCTTTTTTTTCTCTAGGAAACATGTCTGCCATATTCAAACCGAAGCGTATTGTTTTGTTGTTGTTCGGAATTAAATTGAACTGTTTTTGTAATTTTATTATTGCTTTCATACAGCCTTTGAGATGGACAATGGTTCAAGTTGTATTAAATTGGAGGCCTCGGCGGAGGCATTGGAGTTCGCAAATGGGCCGAATCGGGCAACTCCTTCGTAATCACTTAATCACTATTCAAAATGGTGCACATACATATATCCATATAGACTGTACCCAATTGATAACTTTAATTATTTGCCGAATACACCTAGAGCGAAACATACTCCGTTTGTTGCATGGATTATAAAACAAATTCCCAATCTCAAACAAATATGCAATAAAAAAGTGAAAAGAGAAAAAAAAATACGAATAATTTTCCCTCGGCTTATGTTCTAAATAAATATCTTTCGTCTCTGTTGAACTAAACTATATACGAAAAATATTAACAAATATTCTCCCTTTTCTCTCAGTGCATTCCTAAACCACTCGAACAACAAAGTTTTGCACACACAGCTAGCAGCAGACTGGCTGGGCTTGTGCTATGACGCGTCGTTAATATACATTATGTACATACGTGCAGGATAGATACTCATTTTTACAAACAGACACTTTAAATTTTTTGGCCTTTCCTTACTGGAGCTTATCGCCATCTCGGAAAGCTTTTGAGAATTAAAATGAATAAAAACCAATCATTCAATTTTTATCACGATAGAGGTTTACAAAATGACCTTTATAAAATAAACTACTTTCGGGATTAATCCAGTTTTTGGGCCACTGAATAGAATCACCTCAATCTTCATTGTCGTGTTAAAATAATCGTGTAGCAACAAATTTTATTCAAGTTACAAGAGTATCAACCTTAATGTTATGAAAGTAATTATAACATGAAAAATATTAACAAATTTGAAAAAACAGCTCCGCTAGCATTTACAAATATGTTTGGAAAACCTATGTACGAAAAATAATAAAAATTGGTGTGTACATGAAAAAGTTATTCGGGGGGAGAGGAAAATAATACGGTTTTTTGAGGTTTTTGATTTTTTTTTAAAAACACAACATCTTTTTCAAAAATGTAAGCCCAGTAGCATTTGAACTGAAGAGTTTCTAATATTCTGCCGAAGGTTTAAAATCAATATCATAAAAACTGTGGAAAATAAAACGGGGGAACAAAATGCTTTCAAATTTGTTCAGCCTTAAGACTTTTAAATTAATGTCCTCAAGTCTCCTCCATAGAATCGTCTAAGCCGTTAATAAAAATTGTGTAAATGACAGCGAGCTCAAAATGCATCCTTGCATTGCTCTAGCTGTTGAAACAAGACTATTTGAGAAATTCTCTCCATGCCAAACTTAATTTCGTAAATGTATATCAGCATGCCCACAAACTTACTGTACAATTTATAAAAAGTGCTCCTCTTTCAGTTGTGCCAAAGAAGGCGTACACCTTTTTTATATTGAATAAATGTGAGAGTTTGATAAAATTTATTAGGTTGAATCATCATGGAGTAAACGCTATGAAATTCTGCCTGGCTTTCATTTAAAGAATTGTGGACCTCACAACATGCCGCTCTATTTTGTAACATACCGACAAAAATCTTGAGACATGCGTTCATAAAGGAAAGTCCACGGTAGTTTTCTAATCTATTTACATTGTCTTTTTTTTTGGGAAGAGGAAAGTTAAAATTAACCTAGTGAAAGATTCAGGAACTTCACAACTATTGTAAATATATAATTACAATAATTTAAATATACTTTTAAAAAGCTTTCTGGGGCATTCTTATAAAATTCATAAGGTATTCCATTTATATCTGGTGCTTGGATGTATTTGGCTTTATTTAGGACAAAATTGAAAATTAAAGTCAAATTCATTATCTAAAAAACTATCATTTAATAATGGAGACGCATAAAGTATGGGCTTGTTAGGGCCGATTACAAAATTTCTTACCACATATTTCTTTTGCTAAATCCCACCAATTCTTTGAATATTTTACATGAATCAATTTTACTTTATGGCTCTGGTAATAAGACTTCTTTTTAATTTTGCATAAATCTTTGAATTGGATATTAGCTTCTACGTAATACTGTTTTGCTAATGTAGTATTTGTTCTCCGGTACACATGGAGACTTTTCTCTCTCGTAGAAAATCGGTGGTATCTAACATGAAACTTTTGCTGAGTATACTGACTCCTCTTAAAAGGAGTATTAATTATGATAACAGTTTGTCTTTTATGGAAGCTAACAATTTTATAGCATAGGGTAAGAAAATATCAAATGTTTGTGCAAAGCTTATGCCATACGATACAGCAATTGTGCAATATTGCAAATTGTGTTTTATATATGAAATTAATAGTTTTGTGCAAAAATAAGGGCCATAACCGTGACAAAAAATAAAAAATATTTTCGAAGTAATTTTATAATTTTGACATAAACTATAAATATTATAATCAAAGTATTTTAAACAGAAATTATTTTATTATATTACCATATAACCCCTTCACCCAAAAACCATATACATATCTATATTTTGCCAAAAAAACTATAATCAAATCATAAATTCTCTAACTAGAATACTACAATATACTTTCGGCTAGTGATTGCAAAAGCGGCCGATTTCAGGAAACCAATTAATCGGTTTTAGTGAACACAACTTGCCGAAAACGTTAAGAAAATGAAAGTATCACGTTAAAATTCGTTAAACTTCTCAAAACGCGTTAACTTTTTTTGCCGCAAACGATACATCTGTGGTTCATAATGGTTGTCAAAATTCGTATAGTTCCCCTCTTTTGTAATTTTCTACCGGATGTAACCTTTTCTTAATATTTTCTTATCGTCATGAGTTAATAATTTATTATAGATTTCTGTTGGAAATCTTAGCATTTTCTGAAAGTTATGCGCTTAACGGGTTCTTTCCTTTTCTTAGACCTGGAAGCAACGTTTTTTTAATATTTTCTTATCGGGATTCTTAATGTATTCCCTCCCATTCCTTGACGTCGACATTTATCGTTTCCTTAACAAATAGTTTCATAAACATTGCGATAATAGGCAAGATACAACCAACTTATTGTTTCAGAATATACATTTTTTATTATAAAATTAATGAACGGGTTTTCGGTAGCTAAGGTACCATTATCAGAGGAATATCTTACAAACTCAGTTTTTATGATATTTCTCTCATTTCTAAGACGTCAATGATTCTGGGCACATCTATTTATAAATAATCAATGTTATAAATACTATACAAATGTTAATCATGCATATAAATCTAAATCCCAGAAGTTGTTTTTTGAATTTCATGAAAAACTAAAGATGTGAGATATCTTGTGCCAGAGAGTTGTGGAATTAAGGAGATGAGAGTTCTTTTGACATTTAATTCTCCCCTAGGACCTCTGTAAATCGGAGCGATTTGTTTTGAGAATTGCCAAACTCTCTACTCCACTCGACAAGAATCTCGGCTGTTTTATTTGTGGAGAAGTAAGAAGAAGAGTTCTCAACTGATAGTATTGCCTGCTTTTGTTACGTTCTATGAAGGTACCTAAGTACCTAGGAATTTTTAAAATAAATTATGGATTCACCGCATATCCTGGCTATATTTACAAAACAAAAACAAAGTATAGAGATCCATGGAAAACTTACAGAGAAATATGAATTTTCGTGTCTCGAGGTACCTGCGCAAAATTTAAAATCACGCGAAAATGATCAATTTGGTCGTCTTCCTGTAAAGAAGAGATGCTATAAAAATAAAATTTAAATATGCACGTTAAAGCAGGTATGTAATTTTTTTTTAAGTCCGATATATAATTTTGGATATAAATACAAAAGATGTGAATCAGTCCTTTTTAAGGTGGAAAACTGACAGTTTTTTTGGGTACAAAACTGGACATAAGTATTTTCAAATCATCATTATGAACACCTGGTAGGTCCTGGAAGATCACTTGCTCTGAGAAAATTATTTAAAACAGAGTACAAATGGATGTGAAAGAAAGAACGGAAGAAATATGCGGAATATATAGGAGCTAGGGTGTATATGACCCAAATGCAAAAAGGCTGTTTTTCAGTGGTAAAAAGTCAGTAGTTATGACTCTCACCTTCATTAGTGAGTTATTTTTTTAGCAAACACATCCCAGGAGTGAGTTATTTTTGAATTTTTAGATAGATTTCGCAAAATTAAAATAACTTTTTAACCCATTTACTGATTTTAATAAAAGTTGAAATATAGATTTCTAACAATATTTCACAACTACCTAATAACCAAAATATTTTTTTTGTGCAGGGGTTGTCAATTTTTTATGCACAACTAACTAAATAGTTGAAAATTCAACATTTAGAAAGAAGTAAAATTCACAACTTTATTTTCGTGTTTGAGGTTATATATTACATTGAAACTCTAAAAATATTAACAATTTATCGTCAGGGGTTTCCAACTTCCATCAGCCATTCCACACAAAACCGATCACCTTGGGGAACCCGACCATCTTCGATTTTGATGCAACCTTCACAGTTTGTAGGGAATATCAAAATAGCTTGTGGCGACGCAACTGACTTGTTTCTATTATTTCCAAATTCTAGTCAAGTCATCATATAAACTAGGTAAATCATTTCGGGCTAGTAATACCTTGTCGAACACAGGCAGCCGTAGCTAGGTAGGCTTTGTTTTCCTTTATAACGTTGTTCAAAAAAACATTATGTTTTTGTTCAGAAGTTTTGTGACAGCCTTTACGAGAGACTGAAAATAAATATATTTTCTTTCCAAGACTACCGATTACAAACATCAAGGAATTTTCTTTATTTGCCATTTAATGTTTCAGCTTCTCTAGGTCTCTTAATTACAGAACTGATCAAGATAGAGCTGCATCTGCACGACGTGGATAATTCCTTGGGGAACAAATATTAAACCAGGACCACCACTGCTACAGAACTCTGGGAATACGAACAATCTCGTCTTTCTGACTGCCTCAGTTTGATCGCCCGGAAATCTTAATCTTTTGTCTACAACCCTCATCAAGGTAGTTGTACTTTGTGCATGGTCATGCCGCTCCAGGGTTAACCCAGGTATACAATTAATGCTCGTACGGTCATAGGAAATGTAAGGGTCTCTCTTTATATTTGTGTCATACTTTAGAAGTTGTATCTCATGCTGAGGACACCTGTGACAAGTTGGGAATCTGACTACACTGGACTAGAAGCCGACAAGGTTTCTCACAACACCAGGTCATATTATCTTTGGGACAGTAAGCCCACGCCTCAGTCGTCTGAAGCCACCAAGAAAGCTCTTGACCGAAATAGTTTACTCTAGAACAACTTCTTGCTACTGTCCTGGGTACCGTTCTACGTGTACATTGACAACAAGAGACGCCCATTCGGTCTCCTCGTTGACTGTCATAGGGACAGTCAACAAACCCCTAATTTATTTATCCGTACAGGTCGATTACTTAACTATATTATATTCAGTAATGCTAACTAGCTGGAGGAACTCCAGATCGAAGATTACTCGGACAGTCTAGTGCCTTGCTGCTGACTACATACCATATTGAAGAGTCATCAACCAGCTTGCCCCACTAGTACCAATTAGTGAGAACGAATCAAGATTCACATACAGCAATAGATAATCAGTAACCAAACTGATTACCTAATAGCTCACCCATATTTTCTGTTTACCCCACCCACACCCCACCCCACGCTTAGGAGTTTATAAATTTCGTAATACGATGAAACGAGTTTTTTTTTTTTAATGAAATAATATTATTCACTATTGAGGACTTCTAGCACTTTTTTTATATTTTATTTTTAAGCTAGAAACCTTATCTACATTGTGCAAAAAATTGCTATGGTTTTCTTCTTCGTTTTTGATATATGAATTTTCAAAGTCACAGTTTACCCAAAGTAACCCGCATGGAATCACTGCAATGAGGGGAACCTCTAGCAATTTTCTTTTGTATTTTTATTTTGAAATAGCAGCCAGACCAGGGATTAATATGCCTATAATAACATGTTGGAAATCGTTCAAAAAAGTCCGGAGAGGTGGCATCAATTAGCAAAAATATATGGATTCAGTAATTCAAACAACGGTTTTTGGCGCCGAATAGTGGAGTGGAAACAAAAGTAAGGAAAATTTTTGTTATGTACTAAATGAGACCTTTCGAAAAAAGACCCACATGCCGGGATACGGAAAAAACTAAAAATTGCCTTGGGAAAATGCTCAAATTTGCAAATTTTCGTGGGAATGCGTTTAAAATGGCGCAGAATTTGAACGGAAGTGCCAAAATCATTCGTATAATAAAATGCAAACTATAAAGGAGATATGTAGATTGCTAAGGCCATAAGTGCCATGTGCTTGAGTTTACAAAAACTGCCGGTAGATGGCAGAAAGTAGGCATGCAAAATTCTGATAATTTTTATTATTTTTAATTAGATAAATGACATCTGATCTTCCTGAAATTTCGTACAATAATTTCCTAACAAGTTTGCAGCCATAAAGAAATGGATTCATCGACAATTCGGTTAAGTAAGTTTCGAAATGAATTTTTTAGGCAGAAATTTTCGCCGCCGGAAATTATTTTTCGGATCGAAAATTTTCTCAAAAATTCAGAAAAAAATCAGAAAAAAGTAGCAAAAGGAATTTTGCATCGGAAAATATTTAGTCGAGATTTTTTGTGGGGGTTATTTGGTCCCATACATGTTACTTTGGGTATACGATGACTATAAAAATTCATATCTCAAAAACGAAGAAGAACACGATCGCAGTTTTTTTTTTGTACGTAGATAAATAAGGCCTCTGGCTTCACAATAGAATTAAAATAAAAAATGTAGAAAAAAAACAATACATTCCCCCCAGTTCAGTGCTCCCATACAGGTTACTTTCGGTATACAGTGACTTTGAAAAATCATATCTCAAAAATGAAACCCAATACCATCGCAAGTTTTTGCACATACGGTTTCTAATTTCAAAATAAAATTAAAAAAAAAAAAGTAATAGAAGTTTTCACTAGTGAGTAATGGTATTTTTTGAAAAAAATACTATTATTAACAAAAAAATCGATCGGTACTGCTGTATTCTTTTTTTTTTGTAAAAAATATAAATCATTAAGTTTCATTGGTCATTTGAATCCAAATAATCAGTTGCTCCGTTCTCGAGATATGATTTTCTGAAAATTACGCTTCATCATAAAATTACGAAATTTCTAACCTCCTAGCGTCTTTTCTATAGTAAATTTTTCAAAAATTATTTTTTTCTTTCAAGGTGGTAGAGGAAAACAAAAAAATAAGGGTGAGCAATTTTGGTTTTTCTTAGAAATTGTGAAAGTTTCATCCAAATCGGTGATGGTCGGGTTCAAAACAAGCACTTTCTGATCGTTTTCGTGTGGAATGGCTGCATATACTCGTAAATATGTATATATAGATATTTTTTTCCACCAATATTCATTCATTATATATAGGATACATATATACCTATAAACATAATTGATAGAATTATGTAAAAAAAACGAAAAAACCGCCCAAAATGGGCTGGGTCATGGCCGGACTTATGTATATGTATGGCGATACTCTATTTTGATCATCATGGCCGTACATGAGCGACGATACCGCTGAAAGGGTTAAACGACTACTATACCACTCAATTACCTCTCTCCTCTCTCTTTAGTTTGATATCAAATATGATGTAGTTTCGACAACCCCCTATAGTTTGTGATACGACCCCCACCTCTTAAAACGCCTCCCACAAAAATTGTTTACCCATATTTTTTGCTCTATACCTTAAATCCATCGGAAGAACCCCAATGCTTTACGACTCTCCCACACAGAGTTAGGCGCTCGTCAATATTGCGCCAAAAAAATTTACTGTCGAGGTCCCTTAAATCTGCAAATTATCGTTAATCGAAATAAAATATAGCCTATAACACGCATGCATACCTAAATATCAAAGTGGGTTCTCAGTTTTTTTATTGGTCTTTCAGATCCTGAGCTTATCCCTGCGACTTATTGCAACTCCTGAATTTTTTTAATTTAATTCTATATTTCCGGAAATCCGTTCCCATTTTTGTCACCCTTCATCATATTTGCCGGGAGCTCCCATTTTTTTCTATACCACCTGCATTCCTTAAAAACTACCCTTATAAAAAAAATCATTTTATCTCGACGTTAGACGTAATAGACACATGCACGTCGAATTTAATAAAAAGTTCAACCCTCTAGAATAAAAACTGATACGCTTTGTCGTCCCTGGCGATTTGCACTTTTTCACACTTCTCACGTTTTCCTTAACTCTCCAAGTGTGTTAGAGAATTCCAAATAGAAAGTTAGAGAGTTTTAATCGGGGAAAATGAAAATTCTCATCTCCCAAACTCCCCCCCCCCCCCAACTCTCCGTGTTACAGAATCTGGCCCCTGGTGTAAGGTAAAGTTTAAACTGAGTTTTGCTACATCTAATTAAATTTATTATATTAATGACCTTTGAGTTGAGTATTGCTATGAAATAGCTCTACGGTGATTCCAATACTTCAAGGTGCTTAAAGTTAATGCCAATTGAAGCATTTAAGCTTTTACTGGATTTTATAGTTTAGTTTGATAAATTTTTTTGCTATTGCATCGATATTTTTACGATAATAGGGTCCCCGTATGCTGTTGCAAAAGTATTCACTTTTGACCCATTGCTTTTTATTTATTTATTTATTTATTTATTCAGGAAGTTGAAACCGTATATAAAAAAAAAATCGTATTGAAAATGAAAGCTGAATTCGAAGAAGAAGAAATTATCAAAAAAACAGAATGCTAAGCAATATATTAAATTACAAGAAATTGCATATAAGTATAATATAACATAATAAATAAGTATAAAAAAAGAAAAAAAACAAGAAGAAAAGAGAGAGAAAAAATTAAGAGATTAATAACTACTCTAATAAGATATATACTTACTTTTATTGCTTTGGCGTCATCCGGTACTTAAGTTATTTCTTCTAGTTACGCACATGTCCAAAAAGATAGACATGCACTGTCTGTGGTCAAAACTATGGTGACGAACACTTTATCATTCGTCGCACGTATCAGCCATTATCACCTGCAGTAAGCATTTTGATTAATTCGTAAAAAGCGTTCAATGGTTCTAGTGCCGTAATTTAGCGCCGACGATTTACTTACAATCATACAAGTCGGAAGTGCTAATTGTAATCGTTTGTAATTTATATTTAGCATGAATAGCTCCTGATTTTAACTTTATTTGGGTAAAAAACATTATTAGTTGGTCGTTACAATGCTGAATATGCATTTGTTGAACTATTTATAGTACGAAATTTTTTATTTCATGTATTTATTTTTGCATTTAGTACAGCCTGATACAGAATTTAAAAGTTATATGTATAGTTAAAAGTTAATAACCTAGGCTAACCGCTACTCATATAAATGCTGAAGCTTGTGTATAAGGGTTCTGAATAATAAAATTAAAATTATGAAAATACTACATAAGTTATACATCTAAACTGTACCTGCAATGCCACCAGTTCATGCAGTTCAGAAATTATAACAGGGAATGTAAGTATAGTTGAAAATTTCTAAATTAAACACGTATAAAAGCTAGAATTGGTCTAAGACCAATCCTTATGATACCCTAATATGGGGTAAAAGCCAGAGGCGGATTAAGACATTTTTCACCCCTGGGGGATCAAAACCATTTCGCCCTTTCCTGGGCCCTCCTTTTAATTTTTTAATATGAAGATACTTGAGGAAAGAAAAACAACTTAGGTTTTTTATTAGGAAATTCAAGACTATATTTGTGACTAATACTGATACAAGACTATCGATTTGATCTAAAAGTGAACATTTGCAAAAATGCTTATGCAGCTTAACAATTTTTTCTATATTTTAATGATACAAATCTATTTATAATTTTATCTTCAGAAATAGAATTCAAAATCTCATGAGAAACGTTGATTAGTGCCAGGTCACTTGTTTTCTCATCTGAAAGTGTGTTTCTGAGATAATCTTTAATCCTTCTTAATGTGGAAAAAGACCTCCATCCAGAGGCATTGGTAGATGGAAGGTAGAGATAAATTCTCAGTACAACCTCGATATTAGGAAACGTCGAGATTAGTTTTTCATATTTCAAACTTTATAGAAGTTCACCAAAAATTTAGGCTGCCATCGTGACCCCTACGAATCAAAAAATATTTATACCGAACACATTTCTGAGGAAAATAATCATCCAGATCATTTTTATACATATCTTTAATTTGCTGCGCTTTTGTTCTTATTTCCTCGTCAGATGATAATATAATTTTTTCCAAAAACCCGAAAAGATCCAAAATTTTGTTCATATGCAATTTTTCTTTTTGTTAGCTCTGTAACAAGTGCGTCTATAATTGTAATGAAAACATTTACTCGCATATTCTCCCTTCCATCAAATTGTGTCTCATTTAATCTAGTTTCGTCGTCTTGTAGCTTTCTTTTCTTGGCCCTTTTGTTATTGATTTGATAATTCTAAAACCCAGTAATTTTTTCCTCCATTTTTTCAAAATCATAGAAATTATTTCTCACACTTTTTATAAATCCTAGTAATGATTCATAGAATTTCACAACTAAAAGGACGTCCGTATTTATGTTTTGTCACGTTTTACTGGTCTTATTGAAATGTATGAGAATGTGGTTCCAAAAAGCTAGCAGAACTCCAGTTTCTAAAGTTTCCATCGTTTTTATTATGCCTGTTGTTTGAGTTTGGACATTAGGTGCTTGTGAGGATTCATTGTTACACTTTTCCAAAGCATATTTGAAAGCTTCATAGCTGTCATACATTGCATTTACTGCATCTGCTCTGGCTGACCATCTTGTCGTCGAAAGTTTTTTTGGCAGAGAAGTAGCAGTATTTGAAGATGAAATTGCATCCGTCAGTATTTCCCAACGATATGTTGAAGCAGAAAAGAAGGTATAAAACTCGTTGACAAACATAAAAAATTGTGTAGCACTCAAGCAGCATTCGGCAGAATTACTTCCTACTAAATTTAACGAATGTGTAGTAGTGCAAGGAATATAGAAAGCTATATCATTATGCTCTTTTATTCGTGCTTGTAATCTTGCGTATTGACCAGACATATTGCTTGCATTATCATAAGCTTGCCCTCTGGAATGCTTTATATCTAGATCTAGTTCTCTTAAAGTGTTTAGAATAGTTTCCTCCATATATTCGAAGCTATGTGCCCGACTCTGCTTATGAATTTGACAAAACGTTCAGCCACTTTACCAATCTGATCGGTGCATCTAATTATGAAAGTCAACTGGTCTGTTCGGGATATATCAGGGGTTGAATCAACCCTTATTGCATAATACCTATTTACTTTTTTTTATTTCAGTTTGTATTTTTTCCCTGATCATTTTTCCGATACATGCAATAAATTCGTCACATATAGTTTTGGAAATATAAGATACATTTCCTCTTCCTTGATTGGCCTTTAACTCCAGATGATTTTTCAAAAAAGGATCAAACTGGGCAATTAACTTCAGCGTAGCTAAATAATTTCCTGATTGTTCTTCACTCAAATGTTCTATCCTTCCTCTGAACGCTAGTTCTTGTTGAGATAAGAATTTCACTGCTGCTAGAATTCTCTTTAAAACATTCTTCCAGTAATCTTCTTCAAACAAGCTTTGTCTTTCTAGAGTAGTGTCCATCCTGCCTTGTGCCTTGACTCTTAGAATTTATGTAGTGATATTATTTTTGTGGTCAAGTGATCGCTCATGATCAACAATTCTCTCCAAATGCCTCCAATCATTGAAACCATAAATAAATGCATTCACATTCCGACTGCTAAATAATTTGCATGGTAAGCAGTAAGTATACCTTGTTAGTAGATGAAGAATATAAGAGCCAATCATGGCGAACAGTTTCGCCATTGACGAGTTGAATATAAAACATTTTTATTGTTGCATATCTGGACTCATGTTCATAAACTCTCTTTGAATTTTTGAACTCAAGCTGATCTAAATCTTGAACTGAATATGATTTTATAATCTTATCAATAAAATTGTCGCTAACGTTCCACGTTGCAGGATCAAAATGGTCAAAATCAGAACAGTAATAATCGGTTTCAATTTGAGATACAAATGTTTCAGTGTTTGTTGTGTTTATTTGCTCTGTTTCGTTTGTTTTTGAGAAAGTAGGAGTATCTAATGAAGCTGAGGATTCACTATTGTCTACATCTATTTGAACAGTTTGTCCTAAAAAATATGGACTTTAAATTTGAAATCTATGTTTTAAATCTGAGTTTAACTTACCATTTTCGGTGTTGTCCTTAACTGGAACTGGGATAAGAATATTTTTGTTCTTATCAACTTCTTTTACAAAAAGAAGTATCTAAATTTCGAACTTTCTTGAGAACTTCTTATCTATTTTTTCCTTTTCAAATTTTCGCCTTTGAGCACCACTCAATTTATTGTAATATGAACTGGACATCTTTAACTGGACATTTATTTAACGTTTTTTTTTAATGTTTTTTTTTCACTTTAAAATCCTTATTGTATTTTTCAATATCACAAATACAGTAAATATATTTCACTGATTTACACTGCTCTAATAATCAACTTTCTCTGTTAATTTCTTTAAACTTATTTAAACACTCTCCCTTTCGACATAATGATGTTGATACCGCAAAATAAAGTGACAAATTTCAAGTTCAAGTTCAAGTGTTCTTCACACGCGATTAACGAAATAAAACGAATTATGGCGAATTTATTACCGAACCGATATCCCGGGATATTTGAAAATGTTTACGTACAGGCTTTAATTTTGGCCTAGAATTCGCTTTTGTCTTTGATTCACTTTACACTTTATTTGTTCGAGTTTATATTAACTTAAGGTTCCACGATGTCGAAATTATTACAGCCTGTTGCGCGACGGCAAGCTGTGTTCTTGTCTGTTATTTGATAATTTTGGAGTTTAGAGGAATAGGGAAGTTGGATGGTAGTGGGAAATTGTGGAACGTTAGAGATTTCCCCATCTTGTTGTGAGCTGTAGACCGGCGTTTCTTCCAACATGGTGAGAAATATCCCGAAAGTCCAGAATGGTCCAGCGTTGATAAATCCCACGATGATCGAGATGCCTGGATGTTGTCCTATCCACGATGGTGGCTTCCTGCACTAGTGAAGAAAGTAAATCTTTCGCCCAGGTAATAAATGTTTCTCGTTTCCGAGGTGATTAGGTGGAGAGGTGATAAGTAGTGGTGGTTTTCAACTTGAAGTTGCGATGAAAGCTGGCTAATGAGGGGGTTAGGTAGTTGAGAGATCTTCTCAAGTTGTTTGACCGCGAGAGAAAGGAGATAGTCCTCGATTGGAGTGATGTTTGCACTGTCATACAAAAAGGTGTTGGGAAAGTAGTGTCCGTCAGGTTTTCTATACACTCCTGTACAGGCCCTTAGGATCTTTCTTTCGAGGGCGCTAATTTGCTTCATATAGGATGGTGAAATGCTGTGCCAGATGGGGAAGCAATAGCATATGATTGGGCGGATGAGCTGTTTATATATAAGCAGCTTTGTATCTTTCGGGAGACCGTTTCTCCTTCTGATAATAGGGTTGAGTAGGGAGTAAGCGTAGTTTGCTTTCCTCATGGTTAGCTTGGCGTGGTTGTTGAATTTCAACAGATTATTGAAAGAGACACCAAGATATTTGGCGTTCTTTGAAGGCTGGAGCTTTTCGTTATTGACTTCAATTTCTATGTTGTTGGCTCGTGTGGCGAGATTGGGTTTTCCCCTTGTGGAGGGGTTTCGGATGCAAATCATTTCAGATTTATTAAGGTTGATTTTGATGCCCCATTTTCTGTAGAACTCGTCAAATTTGAGGACATGCCGCTCCACTTTCGTAGCAGCGAAATTGGATGACATGGAGTGGGCGTACGTAAGGGATTCATCAGCATAAAGTAGTGTGGTGGAATTTGAGTCGTTGGTAGGCTGGTCATAGGTGAAAAGATTGAAGAGAGTTGGTCCGAGGACCGAACCTTGGGGGACACCAGCACTGACTGATATTGCCTGAGATTTGACATTCTCAATTTCTATGAAGAAATTCCGGGATGACAGAAAGCTATGTATAACCCGGGTGAGATAAGGCGGGAAATCGAGGTTTATAATTTTGAATATTAGCCCGTTTGTCCAGACTGAGTCAAACGCTTTCTCTACATCAAGGAAGCAGCCTACGGTCTGCTCCCTTTTGTTGAGGGCGTTTGTAGAATCAGAGAGGAATTTGAGCAAAGCGTGAAAAGTGGAGTGCTGGGGCTTGAAGTCGAATTGGGTATCTTGCCTGATATTTAGGTCGAGGCAGGTATTTTCTATGTGTTGGCGGACTATTTTCTCGAAAAGTTTGCCCAGGTTGGACAGAAGAGAGATAGGGCGGAACTCATTAAGGTTTTTCGAGTTTCCTTTTTTGGGAATTGCAACTATGCGTGCGGTTTTCCAGACATCAGGAAAGTAAGAATTATTGAGACAATTATTGAAGATAATTGTCAGAAATTCTATGGCGACAGGTGGGATGTTTTTGATAACTTTGTTTGAAATGTTATCAGGGCCGGCGGACTTTTTACTTCTGATAGTCCTGATTAGGGCGAAAACGTGAGAAGGATTTGAAAAGATGCCTAAATCATCCGGATTTAAGGACGTGTTTGTGGAATTAAAGATTGTGGCGGAGGATCCCACTGCCTGTGCAATGAAGTTATCAACGGTCCAGTCAACATTGGTCCTAAAATTTGCATCACTTAGAGATGAGTTGTCTTTGAAAGTGGATTAGAAATATTCCGCGAAGGCGTTGCGTTGCGTTGGGAAGGTTGTAAGCGCTCGAGCCACTTAAGATGGTTTTGGGGAGTTTTGCTTTCCTGTTGCAGATCCTATTTATGTTCTGAAAGCAGTGTGGACCGGGTTGAATGGAGGCCAGTTTATTCCTAAACTCTTGATCGAGAAACATTTTCGTTTGTTCCTCAATAATTGTTGACAAGCAATTAATTTGCGATAAAACGGTTCTGTAGGCTGAATTGTGACTATTAAGGGTTCGGTGAAAAATACGGTTAAGTATTTTTCGAAGTTTCTGCCTAAATTTATATAATTTTTGCAGTTGAGGAGGAAGATTTTTGTATTTGTAGTGTTTGCTCGGCAGTGCACTGGAAAAGAAGGCGACATTTCCTTCAATGGCGTTGTTGAGGAAGTCTATATGGAAGTCAATTTCCAAGTTCGAGAGATTCCGTTGCGAGTCAGGGAGATTTCCTGTGAGGAATTGAGAGAGCCTCTCCTGAAATTGTTGCCAGTCAATGTCTCTGAGTGAGGTTGAGGCTTGGGGGTCTGAAGTCAAAATATTTAAGGGTACGCTGGGGGTGATTGAGAGTTCGACTGCCAAGTGATCAGATTCAGCCATATGCGCTGTACAAACGTAATTTGAGAATTGGGGGAGGAGATTAATAATATTAGAGGTTACGATATAGAAGTCAAGAGTTGACCCAGATCGTGGAAAGGTCGGAGTATCCTGCGAAACGACGACGAAATTATGGGTGGTGTTATAGAGAAGCCAGTCATGTACTGTCTTGCATGACGGACTTACGACAGAGTCATTCCATAACGGATGCCTTGCATTGAAAACACCACCAAGCACCGTGTAAGTGAAATTGTCCGAGATTCGAGCAATGCTGTTCATGTTGTTCTGGATATCAGCTCCTGTGGCGTTGGCATCTATTATATAGGGCGATTAAGAGAAGAGATTCGTTGTCACGAAGCTCTAACTTGACAGCAATGCATTCCATATTGGAAAGGTTACTTATTTTCACCTCTTCGAATTTAAGGTTTTCCTTAATGAGAAGGGCAGTGCCTAGGGTTGTCTCAGATTTGTCCTGACGGATGAAGTTGTAGTGTTCAAAAGCTAACTTATGTCTCTCAGTGAGGAGAGTTTCAGAGAGGAACATAAATTTGGGGTTTATGCTCAATGAGGAAGAGATTTAGTGCTGCTCTTTTGCTGTTCCTTACCAGCGAATTGCAGTTAAGTGACATGATTTTCAGCTTACTTAATTGCCTAGACATAGTCCAAATGCAAATTGAAGGTAAGCTGCTTGTTTTTCCGATATGGAAGAGAGCTTCCTGTATTTAGGAAGGAAATTATTGATTTTGCCCATAAGGACGAAAAGGTCGCAGCCAAATAGCGACTTGGCTTCTTTGGTGCAGAAATCGTCAATTTCAGACACTCTTGGTTTTCTAGGAGCTGCATTGGGGGCAGATCTAGGTGCTGCTTGAGGCTTGGGAGCTGTGGGTTTTGACAGAATTGTTATAATTAGACGCGTTTTTAGAGATTACCTGGGCGAAAGATTTACCTGGTTGCACATAGTTCCTTGTGGCTTCCTTCACGAAGTCTTCACGTTGGCGACGCTCCCCGGTTTTCTTGGCACGTTGTTGTACTACCTCCTTGTACTTGGGGCAGCCTCTGTAACTGGCTGGATGTCCTTCAGCTTTACAGTTGACGCAATATGGGGCACCCTCCTTCTCGTTATTCCTCTCGCATTGTCCTGGTAAGTGTACATTTTTGCACTTCACGCATCTGTAGTCGACCGCGCAGTTCCTCGCGACGTGGCCGAAAGCCTGGCAACGCTTGCACTGGGAGATTCCGAAGCACGGTATTTTTCCCAGTACACAATTTGGTTTAGTAGGCGATTTGTGGCCATTATGAATTTTACGTCATAGTTTCCACCGAAATTTATGACGAAGGAATTTGATTCCTTAGTCCTGGGCGTTTTAAAATGTACGACCGAGTTGATTATAAAACCGCGAAGTTTTCCCTCGAGTGCTGCCTTAACATCCTCTGCGTGGTATTTGTGCTGAAGTCCTCTCAGCAGAAGTGTCGTCGTCCTGTCACACTTAGGCGTAAACGTGTAGCTCTGCACGCCGAAGTCCTTGATAATGCTCAATAGCGTCTTGTGGTCGTCCTGTGTGATTGGCTTAATAATGCACTTGGTGCCTTTTGCCGTCTTTATAAAAAATTTTGGTCTGCTTTCTAGCTTATCCAGCTTATTGTTGAACGCTCTGACGTTCAGATTCTGGCATACAATTGGTGGGGGTCTCACAGCCTTTACTACCTGGGTCGCAGTTTCTTTGGGCTGGATCTCAAATTCCTTCCGGTTTCCGAGAATTTGGTAGAATCCACCAGTGTTCTCATCCCTGAGTGGTTGCTGCTTCGATCCTGATGGCTTCCTCTTGGCTGGAGTTCCGGAAGATTTAGGCGATGTCTCTGGGCTATTCCTTGCCTTCGCTTGTTGTTTTCTACGACAGTGTAATTTTTTTCATCCTCAGACAAATCCGAGCTTGATGAAGACGACTCGGTTGAGTCATTGGACATGTCCACATCGCTGGTTGTTTCTTCAGTTGCTTCGTTATTGTCGTCGGACAAATTTCTGGCTCCTTCCTGTACAGTGACTTCCGGGAGGCCAAGTTCGTACTTACTGTACAACCTTTTTAGGCTGCTCTCAATAGCGGTCATAAGTGCCCTTTTTTCGGCTTCAAACCCGAGATTTATTTCACTCATGATGCACTAAGAAAAAGGAGTCCTTTATCACCGCAATTCGTATCACTAACTTGTATGTGTCTTTATCACAACACTTAACACTTAGATAATTTCTTTTAATAGTATGTGTCTCTATCACTTTATTATATACTGTGTCTCTATCACTTGACTATACACTAATAATAATTGTGTCTGTATTGAAATGTCACACACTAGCTTACACATCTGCACGGGCTCACGCGCAGTGACTGCGTAAATGCCGTCGGCAGAAACTGGGTATGTGAATGATTATTTATTTATTTGCTTATTAGAGAATCTTAGATGTTGTCTTTTTGGCTATGCCACACTGAATGAACCAACGAATCGAACGAATCGAATGAAAGTGACAAATTTTAGGAATAGTTCGTATTTATATGAAATAAGCAATAAGCACTGAAGAATACAGAATTTTTCCATAATATTCCATAAAATCCAAATATTCGTTATTGGCTAACAGAAAAACCTCTACGCCTACGCATACATTTTTTATGTGCACGTATTGAAACAAATATCCATTGAAAATTGTTCTTAATCTTATAAGGTATGTAGGAATGATTGATATTAGACCAAGCCTGATTCAGGTATTTGGAGTACAATATACATAGATACTTGACCGATATAATAGGTTATTCGCCCTTCTACCTGGGATGTGAATGCGGTGGCTTTATTCCGGCTATAGCGACTAAAATTTATAATTAAGCGAAACAATGGTTTAGGTATTCTGACATCGGGGTACTAACTATTTCGCTCCTTTACTAAGGAAATTATAATGCATTCGACGTCGACAATTTTAGAAACCTATTCCGGTACTATTAATTTTTTATGATGCCAAGACTGCCGCTCCTCAAGAAAAATTAAGAATCTTACAGTACTTCTCCTTACCTTTGTTTTTCTGACTACCTAATGATATATCAAGATTCAATAATTTTGTATGGGAAAGACCTGCAGTTGCAGTCCATATTATTGAAGTCTGTGATTTTGTCTATGGCTGTACTTGTTTTCGCCCTAAAGCATGCAATGGAGCGCAGGGCTGCCAGACGAGTTAATTATTCCTAATTATATGTTAAATTTACATTTGGCGGTATTATCAGGTGATCTGTATAATTTTTTATTTTTTTTTTATTATTTTTTACTTTCTGTTTTACTTGTTTACTTTCCATTTTCGGTTTCGCCCCCTTTGACTTTTCGCCCCGGGCGATCACCCAATCCCGTCCTATGGTTAATCCGCCCCTGGTAAAAGCACCAATTTCCGGCCAGTTCTCAATTTCCGGCAATACACACGCAAAATGGGATATATGTATATCTAAATATTAAAACTGTATAAGGTACCTGCGGAAAATTGGGCCCATCTAATTTGAAAAAGCAATAAATCAAGTATTTGGTGATATAGAACTACAAAAACAAGTTTTCTGTGAAGTTTATTTATTTGCACAACTAAAAAAATTGAAAAACTATAACAGAAGTGAGTATTTGAAAAAATAATTCAGTTTTATAAAACCTTTTCCAAGGGCCTTATTAAACTACCACAGAAGCAAAAATACACATTTTCAAAATCTTAATCAAAGGAGTGATTCCCCGTAAACTTGCGAAAACTAAGAAAATCAACGAAATTCGGTTATTTTTAATAATGTCGAATAAAAATACAGATGGACCTTTTTAACTCCCATTGATATAATAAGCCCCCCCCCCCCAATAACTTTAGTTATAAATTTCTTAACCTAAAATAGAGTAAATCCAAGCATTCTTCATTCTTTGGAACAAAACTAATGTCAGATGTCACAATCATAATCCTATATAAGGGCATTAGTTTCATTGAGAATTTAGGTTAGGTAGGGTCTACTTCAGTGGGTCTTATTAGACCAAAGACAAGATTTTACAAAATGACTCGTTAATCAAATAAACACAATGGTGGGCAAAAATAAACACCGAAATCATAGAACCTGTTTAGATGGATGCTGACTCTGCCGCATGTAACCTGTTGGTAGGATGAAGGTCGGGTACAGGAATGAAGTGCAAATTAGAATTCACAGGCAACATAGGCAGCTCTTGAGGCAGCACGTATTTTTATATGGCATTATGAGTCATGTGATCATTCCAGTTTCAAGCATTGCAGTGTGTAGTTGTTACTTTACATGATTTGTCGACGTATTTGTTCCACCGACTGAAGGCAGCAAGGGCAGCAAGTTGACTGATGTAATCATGAACGGCATTTTGAGGCACCTCAAAGCGCACCTTATACTGACCCATCTAAACAGGGTCTTAAACTACATTACACTAAATAAACTACTACTTGTGGAAATAGTAATTAAACAACGGAACTTATGATTTAGTTTAGGCGATAATTACAATTCCAAGCAGCCCTACTCCTCTCAGTGACGTATCTACCGTTCGCTACTGGCAAGATGGCGGCGTGAGTTGCTGGACGCCCCATCGATGGCGTTTTTCAGTCGAATTAAAGCATGTCTGCATATTACCCTCCCGGCTTTATTTACCGCAGATACCTTACAAGTTGCCTCTTGCACGAATAATACTTTTATATCTCTATCTCTACTCTTCTCATTCTTTCAAACTCAAATATTCTTTGTCCCCACCCCAACTCTCATAGCAATGAGTCATTTTAACATGAGCTGTCAAGCGCGAAACAACGTGGCCGCGAAATTTGTCTAATTTTGCTAGGGAGAGAGAACATATTTAATAAGGTAAGCACTAAGGGCAGTAAACACCAACCGGTATAATCCTATTTCCTGTGTAAAGATTATTCCTATTGTTATGGAAGTATGTTGAGAGTGATTTGCTTGGACGTGAAGTCCAGACTGCCAGCATGAGCTGAGAGATCACTCGGTGGACAGCGTTGACTGCACTCTAGCTCGCCTCGGCTATTGGCGGAGAGTGTGGTGAGGTTCCACGAAGACCTGCCGCTGCCACCAGCCATATACAAAATATTTCGTGCCTACAAATCAAAAGGCCGTAGCACACATTCAGTCCTTAAGGGACTTTTACACCACTTACCTACATCCATTGGGAAGGCACAGATGTTTGGCCGTCTCTGCTTGCCCCAACTACCCAACTGACTCTGAGGGCAGATAATCTTCAGAGTCCCTGTGTTGACTTGAAAGAAGAAGAGTAGCGGACCTAGACGACCTTCACACTAAAAGGGCTCCTGGAGAGGAAAAGAAAGACCTTACAGTTCCATTACGTTATAAGCGTGATTAATTGGTAAAGCAACAACATTGAATTCAAACTGGTATGGCAGCGTCCTATACGAACTATGGTTTACATACTATCTTCAAAAAAAAATCTAGCGCCGGAATAACACAAACTGTTTTGACATTAACTTTTTCCTCCCAGGACTTTCCTGGGGCGTGCCAAATCTACATATATTTTACTAATGACAGCTAATAATATGCTCCAAATTAACGTTTAAAATTTCAATTATAATTGTTTATAGGTCAAATTGACCTTCAAATATGAACACTTAAGAAAAGGAAGATGAACCGTTGTACATAGATTTGATTGGCTTTACCTAGAATGAGATGTGCTTTCTCTTTTAATTTATATACTAATATTTCGTTTAAGTTTTTTGATACTAAGTCGTTTTAACCGATGCTCAGGTTAATCCCAACCGGTGCATACAATTCTCAGAACGCGAAGACAAATCCGTAGCTTGCCTCGCCCAAATATCCAATACCAGCGTCAGCAATCCATGTAGTAGTGCCTAATTCTATGGATTATACGTACAGGCAATCGCTAGTATAATGTTGTTACGGAAAGTAAATGTGAACCAGATGGGGATTATATATAGCAAAAAAACGGAAACCTTAAATCGTAACATAGAACATTTTTTTTTTTTTAATGCTTTCTTTCCAAATCAGTTCTCTCTTGATTTTTAAGTAAGTACCGGGATGCCGGGATGAAGTGAGCTTTACCTGAATTTACTTGACATTAATAGTAAGCTAAACAATTATTTCTGGAAGCGTTTCAGTTTTTTTATAATAATAGAATGGCAGGAACATGTACTCTTTCTCAAATGGTACATGGCCGCCAGTCTCCTTAGCGCAAACCAAACTTAATACGATTGAGAGAAATAATTCCTTTACGAATGCACAATCTATTTTATCGGAGACTACCTAGCATGGAATGCCTGAGTGCTATGGAGTCTTATCTCGTCGTTACTAGCTTACAATATGAGCACTGTATGGAATTTTGAATTATATTGAAATTTAACTTACAGTTTTTCCTGTCCCTCGAAGGAGCTCCCTGGAGGCGAAAGTGTGGTCAGTTTCGATGACCTGAAAAATTTTATTTGTGTGGAAAAGAAACTTTAGGTTATTGACTCCTACCCCTTGGATTGTTGCACTTGATATGCCTACTCGTCGTTAATTTTAGGTATCAATATAATTCTTTGTTTACATTTGGCTTGAGTATGACACTCATTTGGTTCAGAGGAACCTTGTTCTTTACCGTATATATATGTATGTAACTTCTCTCCAGTTCTTTCTTCCTTTTTCCCTTTCTTCTTTTTTTTTTAAAAAATTATTAAATTAAACTTACTGAATTATGTCCTGGTCGGACGAAAGTGACGTTCGCTATGTTATGTGCACATAATGTGATTTGGAGCAGAAATTTCAGTCTCTTTCTTAATTAAACTTATTCCCGCTTTCCGGGCTTCATTGATCTCTTCGATAACCTAATTTGCCCTACTTAATTGCTATACCAATAGAATGACTTTCGTAGTCGGTCACGGTTCATGCATTAACTTTCTCTTCTTATGACTAGTTGGACACCAAAAGGTGTTAAAAATTCAGTATATATGTAAAAAGAACCACAAGAGGAAATCTTTAAGTTCCAGCCACACTCTCTGCCTAGTCTCTTTCGGTAGACTTTTATAACACCATCGGAGATCCCCTGGGGATGCCTCTGGCGCTTACAGTTGCAGCGTAGGAATTTGAGGGCCCCCTTTTGCATATAAATTCAGATAAGTTGCGCCCTTTATGTTGCTTTTTTTGTTTTGTTGCCTGTCGACGAAGTTTCGTAAGTATTGCGGGCATTTACAATAAGTTAACAAAATTTATTTTTACCTTTTTTTTTTGATTTCCTGAAGTTATTTGGTGCCTGCGTCAGTGGATCCCTTTTGACTATGCCTTCTGATCACGACAGCCTACGGATGCTACTAGGAACTGGGACTCGAGCAAAATGCACACTACCGGTAAAGAAATTTCCAGTCGCAGTCTACTTCCGCCACTGATTAAGTTGAAATTTCGGCAGACCTCACCAATATGTTACACGATTATTTATTACGTCGATTGTAATCGATAAAAAGGAAGTTAACACTCTTTACCTATGGAGATTAACACGATTTTCAAGCCCGCAAAAATTACGCGTCACTTTCGCTCTTTTCTTTAACATGCCAACAAGTTCAACTCACCCAGCGCTCTTCTTCTTCTTCCGATCAGGGTGCGTTCCGCGCGCATAGACACTCCGTCCATACAGAAAACAGTAGGGCGAGTGTACATGGTGTATCTAGTCTCAGTGTAGCATACTGCTACATGCAGTATGCTACGACCATAACACTATCCGAGAATAATCCTGCTTGCTTTGGATGTAAACACCAACTCGTGTAAAATAATGAGTTTTTTGCTTATGTCGCATTACTTTCGGATATTTTCGGTATGTCGAAATAAAAGAGTATTATGTTTTAAAATTAGAAATGTTGAATAAGCAATATAATGAGCAAGATTAATTTAATTTTCAGTTTTCTTTTTTACATGATATTAAAAAAAAAAATTTAGTAGAGAAAGAACTTAAGATCAATGCATTTAACCGAAATATCGTTGCCACGGAAACGTCGTATTCTTTGTTGTCTGCTGTAATTGTCACTTAAATTAAAATTTTGCTCATCTGTCACCTATTCGGAATAATCCTCGAATAAAATGTTACCTCCAGAAAATCTCGGATAAAATATTACACCGGTGTAATACGATGGATTAAATCGCGAGTCCTGTTGGTTGATGTTTGTGCATTACTCGTGAATATGGATTATTCTGGTTGGTGTTTACGGCCGTAAATATCTTGTATAGATTTAAAAAGTAAGAAGATTTTGGAAAAAAACACGGAAATATAAAGGGAACTTACGGTGGCCGGTTTTAGGATACTTACTAGCCAAACGATTCTATTTCTGGCTATCGATGACCGGTTTTAGGATCCGTACATTTCCATCAAATCCTTTTACTGGACTGTTGTGGCCACAAATTGAAATAATGTATACACAAATCCGGCTGAATCTGTTTTGCATATAATTTAATAAATAAAAAGACAACCAATACCTATTATCGAATAATTAAAATTTATTTAAATTGTTGTTTTGTAGATGATGGCTTCAACATCGAGGGCTAAAAAGTCTTAAATCTATTCCGGTGAAAGTCTAAAAGAGGCAATGTTTGAAATACGTAATAGTAAACTTTCAATCAAAGTAGCTAGTTCCAATTATGGGATACCTCGTAGCACCTTACAGGACAAACTGAAAGGCATATTACGCGAAACTATTAGAAGACGAGGAATGATATCATTTTAACAACAATAGAAGAACAATAATTGGTTCAATGGTCATTTCGTTATGTAAATGCACACTGCCGATAAAAAAAAATGATCTTCTAAATACCATCCAAGAAATTGTACTTGAGGACCGCTAATATATGGCCTTTAAAAATGAGCGTCCTGATAAAAAATGGTTCCACCTATTCCTTAAAAATCATTCCAACATAGTTCAATGTACTGCAGATGGTATAAGTAAGGGCCAGCGATCATTACAGAGGAAATAATAAAAAAATGGTTCAAAGAGCTACGAGATGACCTCAAAGAAATAAATGTAGAAGAAATGTTTGAAGATCCCCGTCGCATTTTAAACGGTAATGAAACGAGCTTTAATTTATGTCGTAAGTCTAGTAAATTCTTAACCCCACAACGGCTACAAAAATGTCTACCATATAAATCTTGGGAGCGCGAAAAGAGACTATAGCAATTCTATTAGTATTCACAGCCAATGGAGAAACAATGGTTCCAATGGTTGTCTTTCCCTACATCTGTCCACCAAGAGAAATTGTTAATAGCATGCCTCTTAACTGGTTCTTGCGCGGTCGAAATCTTGTTGGATGGTAAGCGAAGTATTATTCGAGTACATTGCCAACGAGGTGAATGCTTGGCTTCATGACCACAATATAAAAAAAAGAAACAGCACTATTTTTTGTAGATGGGCACAAATCCCATTTGTTATTAGAACTCAGCAAGTTTTGCAATAACAATGGAATAATTTTGTATGGCTTGTCACCAGTATGACGCATATGATGCAGCCCGCTGACGTAAGCGTTTTCAAGGCACTTAAGTTCAAGTAGAAAGAAACTGTAATGGAATGGTAGAGAAAGAATATCAGCACAGTCATTTCAAAGGGAAATTCTTGTCCTTTGTTAGATGAAGTTCTAAAATGCCTTCCCTGCCACAAAGCATAAAAAAAGGATTCAGGAAATGTGGACTATTTCCGCTTGATGAAAGCGCCGTTGATTATAGCAAGTGTATGAAAAACACAAATGGAAGCGCTTCAGAGTGCCATTCCAGATTAAACGGATATTCAAGCCCCTTGCTGTGATTTGACAAGCAATTATGGAAATAAGATCGAATTTGCTGAAAACAAAGTCAAGCACTACCTGAACAGGACATCAGTTACTTCCACAATATTTTACCAGATGAAATTAAACCTGGTACATACGAAGTAGGAAACGATGGTTCCTTTGTACGGAAATACCAAATCTAACACCTGAAAGATCTCACTCTGCTATAGTTGAACGATCACATCCAAACACTCTTGATCGATCTCGTCCCACAACACCTGAACGATCTCGTCGATATTTATCACCGAACGTGATGCATATTTTTGCTAAAAGAAAGCATATTAAAGAAAAATTGCTACCTCTTCTGAAAAGTGGCGTAGCATTCATAACAAGAAAGAAGAAGAGAAACAAAAAAAGATTGAAGCCATAAAGGAAAGGGAAGAATAACGTCTTTAAAAAAGGCTTGAAAAGTTGGAAAATATTTAAAAAAAGAAGGCGTTATGGAAAATCGCCAAGACGGGCAGATAAAGAGTACGGCGCAGCTTGTAATGATGACGTCCTCAGTGATGTAGAAAACGATCTTTTAAAAAATGTAGATTTTGACCAGTGCCCCAGATGGTACCATTTAAGATGTACCCCATTTACTAGCTATCTAGAAGCCATGGGCAGCAATATTTGGCCGGATTTGGAAATACCATGGCTTAAGTGAAATGTTGAAAAAACTGTATTTGCACCAATTGACAAAAAGTATAAAGCGCTGCAATAAATTATTGGTAATACTGTAGCCAATTGAAACAAAGAAAATGCTTACGTGGCCGTAAATTGGTGTCTTTACTCTGTATGTGCTTGGAGTTGGATTAGAAATTTGTCAAGTAATGCACCCACCCATTCATAGCCTCTTATTTATTAGCTGTGTTTTTTTTTGTCCGCAGAACAGGGCAGAACAAAAGATGCACAAAAGAACGCTTCATACATTTTCGTAGAAGATTTATAAATGAAGCGAACAGTAAAAATAGTTCGCTTCAATCGGCAGAACAATTTGTTCTCTCCAGTATATAGGAGTTCTAGAACAAGGTACACAAAAGAACACAGCTATTATATCGGAAAACCGCAGCAAGAATACTCGTGTGAAGACGCCGGCAGTTTGTTTAATCGGTGTGTAGCTACATAAAAGATATTAGTGGGATTGCCGAGTCCAACTAATGCGATGGCCAACGAATATTATATATTACATTCTTCGCAGCACAAAATATTATATGTGACGCTGTTACTTTCCAAAAATCCCTATGCATGAATTTTTAATGTTGTGCGTGGCGTTTGTGATGATTTTTTTTTATAGTTGGTAATAATTTGTGATACTTCTCAGAATTTCTTATTTCCAGAACAGGTAAGTCCGAAGTTGCAAAACTTTCGCGGTGTTAAGTGTTTAAGGTTGAAAGCATTGGCGACCCAGTAACGAGATTATTTTGACGAACCAACTTCACGTCTTCCTAGATCTACTCAGATCTATTTTCGCGGGTTGAAGTTTGCCTAGATGCAACTATCATGATTAGCGAAAAGATAAACGAGATTAATCCCCTAACTCATCTACCTTTTACGAATCTTCCAAAACGTTTTCTTATACGAATATAATAAGTAGTCCAACCTAATGTCAACTATTTATGTCATACCATCAAATTAAATAAGCAAAATTCGAATTGTCTACAGAAGTGTCAATGACTTTCACACTCGAACATATTTACCAACATACTTCCGCTTTCTTTACATCGCTTATTGCTCTAGTTCAGATCTATTTAATTAGCTAGTTAGTTATTATGCCGCATTGGAGTACCTACTTAGAATCTTATTGACCTATATTAGTAAAAGTAGCTTTTTAAATTTAATCCCTGGTCGCAATGTCCAAACCAATATCAAATAATTTGGGAATTGTGTCATTTATTATTAATTTTAAGTCAACACCGGAAACGGAACCCGACACGTATCCTACAATTTGACTCCAATTTTTATTTAATCCTCTTACCATCAGCACGAGGATACTGGAAACTAAGCTTTTTGTGCGGCCTAAAGGACCTAAATCTGTCAATCCATATATGTATAATAATTCAAAAATTTTCTGTTTCACTACATTTAGGTCGATGTTTGAAACCCCAGTGTCAAATCTCAAAATCGAATGCCATTCAAGGATGGTGTTTAGCGCAGGCATTCAAAATCCCGAGTTCAACATTTCTGTATACAATGCTGGTGATTTATAATAAAAGTTTAATGCTAAGTCGGTTTCCTTAGCAGCCCACTTACTCGTATCTTTACACAAGAGCATTCAAATGCCTTTACATCTTCGCTTTTACCTTCAAGCAGGCTTTCCAAATCTTTATTGGAATTGTGAATAGGACAGATTCTAAAATTTTTTGTTGAATTTTATATTTTCTCGCATGTTTTGGGATTCCCAATTTTATTTACAAGCATTGCTAAACATACTTCGTCCAGAAAGAACTAACCAACAAATAAATAACAGTTAATTAATTAGGGTTTTTAGTTATTACTGATAAAATTGTTTTACCAAAGATGTGGATGTGCTTATTTTTCAACTTCCCGCTAATGATATTTTAAGTGGCGTAAACCCCCCCGTGTGACCAGGAGTGGTCCCTAATTGGGGAACTTGTTAAGGATTGAGGATTGGCTTAAGTCCCTAAATTAGCTTTTCGCCGAAGGGGGGCGTTCAAACGGAGGAGTCCAGCCACACATGGCGCTAGTGTCGCGCCCGCATACAATATTTGTCTTTCCCATTTTCCGAATGGGGGCGCTCCAACGGAGGAGTCCAGCAACTTGGCGCTAGTGTCTTTTCCAAACAATTCACTGAACTAAAGTTATGAAGCCTGCTCTATTACCTGCTAGATGTCTCACTAATAGGTAAATATCTAAGTAATTGCTCCACTTGTCCCCTCCATCCATAGAAGAAACAATAATCTGACACTTTATAAAAACTAATATGGCAGTATGTGTGATTTGAGTTGTCAAAAAGATTGGGGTTTTCTTATATCAACGAGTGTTTTTTCTGATTTTCTATCGAACTTTATACACGAATATTGAATTTAAGACTCAAAACAAAACTAGCATTCCAGTTACGATTATAGGAAGCATTGATTATGTCACAAAATAAGCTAATTGTAAGTAAAAATTAGAATAATATATGGATGAAAGCAAACATTAAGTGAATCGCCTGCCTGCTGACTGTCTGAACAAAAAGCCAAATCATTGCATTAAGATGACTCGTCACTTAATTATTAAAGGAATTTCAATGTTTTGGCAATGTATTAATGCACGTGCCTATTATATGGCCGGTAAATACAGTGTGCCAAGGTATTTCAGAGCACAATTTGTATCGTATAAGAGCAAAATAAGCGCGCAACAATAATCCCGGTTATATAAACATAACCTCAATAGGGTAACCATAGGAGTGCCGGGAAGAGGCTCTTTCAGTTTGTTTTGTTTCGGTTTCGAGAATTGTTGTTTAGGGGCTGTGTCGGGTAGTATGTCGATAATTGAACTTGAAACACTTTTCTACAAGAAACGTAATCTTGTTTTCACCTACGCTAGACAAAAACTTCTTGTGCTGATAAAACAATCGGTATTGTTACCTCGGATGGAACTAACAGTCGTTTCATTGTGATCAGTTCTTAGTGGTACTAACTCCTTTCAGGTGTATAATAAATGTATAGATTTTCCGTAAACTATTATTCTTTGTTAACATTTATTACATGTTCATAAGATTGTTTTTAATGCTGTGGGTAAATAGAAATTGATAACGCGCAATTTTTAATGCATTCAACAAAGATAAATATAGAAACTGAGTTTATTCTTAAGAATTTCATAGTCAAAGTTTTGTAAGTGCATATTGCGACTGAATTAGATTTCTTTAAAGTTGTCTAAATTGCAAGTAATCAAGGTTGAATAGCCAATAGGCGACTAAGCCAAAATATATTGTGATATTCTATAGCCAACGGTTTTATCGCTTAGTTCTCTCTCTTGGAAATGCTTATCAATTGACTTATTCTGTTAGTTTTCTAAGCCACTACATTTTCGTTTATTGCTTTATCATCGCTATAACTTAGCCTTAACTTGTGACTCAATAAATATTCTTGAATTTGAATTGAGATGTGAAAATTTCCAAGATTTTTTTTAGCCGTCTTAATATGTTTTTAATCTATTATTATTTTCTCACGTAGGGTTGCGTTCTTTACTTCCTGTCATCTCCAAAATCTGAACCAAATCGTGCTACCCATTGATGCCCACTTCTATTTACTCTTCCTCACTGATATATACAGTCACAATATCTCTTAGGATAGGTGCCCACATTACTTACATTTCTTCAATGGGCTGCCGTTATAAATCTCATATTTAATCCATATCAAACCAAGCTCTTTCTTCCACTATTAGCTCAAGATAGCGGGAGCCATACTACAACATCTTTTTGTTTACTTCTTATTGTATAGTCAGAACATTTCACACTCTGATTACTCGGATCTCTCTTCTCGGTTCATGGGAATACTTTCCATTTATCTCGTATCCTGTTCTTTCCTGCAATTAAAGAGTAAACCTTTACGTACATAATAAGGTAATACATCTACAACCACTCAACTTTCCGATTGCTGTATATATATAAATCCTTTAAATTCAGACAAACTAGCCAAAGACTTAACTAGTCAGCTTGAATCGAATGTGCAATTTGGAAGATATATAGCTCTGCCAGCGTTAAAACTCTTAGCAATTTCCTCTTAGCTATACACAAATCAGAATTCAAGGTGGCACATCAAGTATTCAATGAAGTGGTCCAGAATTTAAATTTCGGTGGATCAATTAAGCTTGAAAAACTGAGTTCAACTTTATCTAGAAAATGTATGAAGGTAGTGTGAGTGTAAAAAATGAAAATCTTGGTCGAGCGTAATGCTGACAGTATATTATCCTCGAAATTCTCAAAACAAACCTCCCAAATTCGAATTCTAAGGGAGATTCCAAGTTTGGGGACATATTTTAATTAATCATTTTTTTATGCTGAATTTAATAAATTTTATATTCTGTTCACTAGTTATATATATATTAACGGAATGCTTTGGATTCTGTATTTGCTTTGACCTCTCTCACCCATGAGATTATTTAGCTGAAAATGTGAGGACCTTTCGCGTATATGGTCGATACTTTTTGAGTGATCAAACACAATGACAATAAAATTGAATTATTAAATAATAAAGTGAATTAAAAAACGATTCTTGAGGACACACTTTTTAAAACAAAACACCCTCTTTTCGCCATATTGTTGAAATTTCAGGGGTCTAGCTAGTCGGGAAGTTTGTGAAAAATTAATTAATAAATTTGAAGAAAACAGGACAAGTGAAAACTCCCTCCTGATCATTCATTGTAAAGCTTAGGCTACTCTGCTGTTTCATCAGCAACATTCCTGATTAATTTGTTCCGCTTTAGCAAGTACTTAAATCTCTTGTTATTCCTAGCAAAACTTTCCAATAACCATCCTCCGAATAACTTCCGCGTTATTCTCCTCAATGTGCATTCCACACTTTAAAAACGTCCTAAAATCAGACGCACTGCTACACTGGGCAGAGCCAGAGATCCAGAAATGATTCCGTTGCCTTATGATTGCTAAAAAAGAGGCCATCTTTTCTGACAACAATTTATAGTATATATATACAGTTATGGTTCAATATTATTACAAATACATTAGTAATTTTTTTTTTATGAAAAATATAATTACTGCTGTGTTTAACATATGGAGAAAGTACCATTTCCTGCTCTCACGCTGACTATTTGACCGAGGCCACCTACACTCGGCCTAGAGTCCACTGCATTGCATTAGTAAAGATATAGTCTAGCTAAGACTACTATTAACTGTGAAACTAAGGATATTCAGGGAGCATGCTTATACTACCATCTACCAAAACAGGTTAGACGGGAAATACGAAGTACGTGATCGATTCGCCCTGCATCCAACGCAATCATAAGCTTTATTGTTTATCTGTATTGCGTTCGCTCAAGAGTTGCAATTTCAATTCAATTTATTCATTTTAATATGACAATTCTGAACAAAGTTAACAGTAATCAAAGATATTATCATTTGCAAAGTTATCAGGAGTAAGATATACAAAGCCATGAATAAATAGAAAAAAAAATGAATAAAGAACGGAGCCTTGAGGGACGCCAGATTTTATATTATGAGGATTGGATACATATATGGCTGTCCATAACTACACGAATTGATAAGAAGCTTTCAATTATAGAGAGCAGAAGAAAATAAAGGCAATGAGTTTTGAGTTTGAGAGCGAGTTTATCCCATTCGCTATAATTATAAAAGCAACGATGCCAACACTTGATTATATATGACAATAGGGTACCTGTTGAACGACCAAAATGGAACCATTTAGCAAACGGTAAGAGGTATTTGAAAAAAGTAATGAAAATTCAAATGGTTTTTCGAGTTGCATACAATGCTCAAGCTACAGGCCTTTTAGCTTATTGTGTATGAGCAGAAGAAACAGACACTTACTTAGTTTGCTGGCGTTTCCATAAACAAATTTTGAAATACAGAATATTTCGATCAGTAGTCAGGGTTACATTATCCGGTCAACAATGAAAACCCTGGTTATTAGTAAACGATGTGTGTCACAAAAAGTTTTGATTGAATCGAAATTGGATTAATTACCGATAGTTGTTGGAATTGCTAGTCACGCTCTTCTTAAAAACAAAATAGTTTTCGATTAGAATGAGATATATACAAGCACAGTTCCTATTAAAAAACTACATTATTATCAAACACAACCGGCTTTGCACGTCAAGTTCTTTAACTTAACGAGTTCAGGCGGAAATAAATAGACGGTAAAAAAGAATTTAAGACGAAGATAAAGGGAGTGCTATCGATGAGGTTGGTATATGTGAATTGGCAGCAAACTTTGCAGAAAGATGGTTAGTTTTATCGGAAATGTCTCTCAACACATCAGAGTTGAAATTATTGTTCGCGAGAATAGCTCTTGCTGCTCTTATGGCTAGAAAAGACTTTCTGCATGTCTAATGTTTTGATTCCTCAATAGTTTTGTGACAAGATGTCCCTCAGCGCGGTCGGACGTCTTACCCAATCGGCCCTCTTCGACTTTTGGACCAGATTTCCCTTGAGGTTTTTTTCCCTAGTGATGCCATCCGTTCTCTCGGATATATTTTTAGTGTTCGATGCTCAGTGTATAGTCTTCGTTTCTCCGTAGCTCATAAAACAAAACTTTACTCATCAGTTGATACCATCAACTAAAACAGTGTATTAGCCGTGGCGTCGGTAACGGTAGTTTCATTCCCATGAAACTTCCTTGTGTTTCATCAGACCTGACAATCATACAGTCAGCCGGACACGGGTCAAGCGATTGTGAAAGAGCTTTAGCTCGCAAGTCGAGCCCACAGTTCCGGATAGAAAATCAATAGAAGAAGAAGGAGGAAGCGGCGCGTTTAATTTCATGGGTCGAACATATGATATGGGCCTTTGTGTAATATCTTTCTTTTGAGTCACTCCGTGTTATCCTTTTCATTTCAACATTAATATTCGAAGGCTAGTCTTCATATTATGTACTAAAGTTATTAATTTCTATTCCTGATTTTTTTGATAAATTAAATGAAATGTTTATTTATGGTATTTACATCACACATTAACAAGAAAATTTATATTGAATTCTTAAAATTTCAGCTACTTCGAGTTCAAGCTCCGGAAGGCACACGCCGTATTGAAATACCACCCAATTCCTCATTGCGTGACCTTTATGAATCTGTTTACAATGCTTTCAAAATGAACGATTATGGCTTTGCCATATTTAAAGAAAGAAACTTCACGAAAGAATTAGTTTCATCCCGTTCACAGACGATTTCTGCAAACCATTTAAAACATGGAGATATGTTGTATATGAAACAAATTGGAGAATCTGCAGCACGCGTAAGAAATCCCCTTATAAATTGCGTAAAATAATAATAAAATATTATTTTTCTTCACAGAGACCAAGTACAACAGCATTAGACGTTAATTTACCATCCACTTCAGATAAGCTTGTCGGCCAATCAATCTCATCAACATCTATGGTCTCAGATTTTAAACCAAGCTTGAAAAAGACAGATATACTCGAAGAAGACGTCGATATCAATCTATCTAAAATGGATGGCAGGATTCAACGTAGTCGGGATAATAAATTATGCCGTCACAATTTAAACGGCTGTTGCGTTCATTGCTCTGCAATCGAGCCTTTTGATGAAAATTACTTAAAGGAACAAAAAATCAAGCATTTATCTTTCCATTCATATATTAAAAAACAAATGTCAGGCATTGATAGAGGAAAATTCGTTGCATTTGATGATATCAATTGTAAGATAAAGTCTGGGTGTCGGGAACATCCTCCGTGGCCTAGAGGAATTTGTTCTAAGTGTCAACCATCAGCAATTACTTTGAATAGGCAAGTCTATCGACATGTAGACAATGTTATGTTTGAAAATGCTGCTCTGGTTGAGAGATTCTTGAATTATTGGCGATCGACTGGGCATCAGAGAATGGGAATTCTATATGGAACTTATGAAGTACATGCTGATGTACCGTTGGGTAAGAATTTCATAATTTTCTTATGTAATCAGGAGTTAGATTTTAATATTGGCTATATATTTCGCTGACATAGATCCGTTGGTAAGGATTAGCAGTAATTTCGACTTTTAATTACATCTGATAAAGCTATGATTTAAAGTATTTTTGACAAAATAGGAATCTTTATTACATTAAAATATTTATACATATAATATCCATGTCCGATAAAGCAGATATTGGCTCATTTTATCTTCGATCTCATGTTATCTATCTTGGATAAAGGCATCAACAGTGACAATAAATGTAACTCTATTTTGGTCGTCAGGTTTCACGAGTTCCATTCGAAGGCTTCTATCACAATGCTTTTCCTGTGCGTCGCAATATTTTTATATATTTTATGTTGATATGGTTTTCTTGGCTTAAAACTACCGCTATTCTCTATTTGACACCAGACTTATTCGAATTTTTATCATATGACATAAGAAATTTTTCAGTTCACACACTTTTGCAGATGTCTGTATAATTTGAAGCAACTGGTTGAAAGTCATAATAGCGATAAATTATATTATAAGTCTTATATTTATAAGTCTATCCTCAAACTTTTATATTTTAAAATACATTGGCAATTTAAAAAGCTGAAATGGATTGGAGCTGTCAAATGCTCAATTTTGGCTATCGTCGAACTAGGATATAAGATTAAGCTGGAATTGGCGTCATGGAATCAATGCTTCGTGCAATAACTGCAGCCCTGCTGCCTTTTAATTTAAGCGCACTAAGTTCTCGGCATATTTTAAAGTGACTTGGAAGTAGAGCAAAAACTGCGTCTAGTTTCATCCATATTAGAAATATGGATGTGAACCATTCTAAGCTATAGCTCTGAATTATCTTCACTGTAGTCCCAAATAAAAACCATGGACATGAACTTCATTGGCACGTAAAGGACGTGTCTTACTGTATCTGAAAACGTGCATCCTGATGAATACTTAAAACAATAGCTTATTATTAATTAATAGCGAACTTATCTTCAACTCGTAAATAGTTTTATGTATGACTGCCATGTGGACGGCTTTTAATAGAATCGTTTTCCTCCTAATGGATACAGAGCTTCATATGTGACAAGTTTCATTCTAATCCCATTTCGAACTGCTATTTCTTTGAAGATCTACTTTTTTTACCATTATAATAACGACGATCTCAGCCTTATTTGCATTCATAGTGAGTATCATTCTCAATGTCAAAATACCAACACTGGTCTCTTTCTGCAAAAGAGCAAGCTGGCTGAATCCCGTTCTCAATGCCAAAATACTAACACTGGTGTCTTTCTGTAAAAGAGCAAACTGGCTGAATCCCGACTGAATTCCATTTTCAATACACGTAATCCTCTCAGGAATGCTCACCGAAAATCGACGGATGAATCACAATTGAGGTATATCTGTGCAACTTCACTTTTAACATACTCAAGAATCATAGATCAGTATTGATCTTATATGTGGCAAAAAGTTATCCTTCCCTGAGCGAAGAACCTAATAGCCGAAATTATCTTTTGATTCGCATACATCTCCCACGTTAGCTTTGAGTTTGTGCAGTGCTTAAAATGGCAAAATAACTTTAGAGTACGTCTAAAAAGTATTTAAAGGACTTCGTCTAGTAATTCAGATTCTAATCTTAATGCAAAGCTGCATGAATTAATATCACAATCACTGGATTGGTGGTAAGGGGAGATATTCCGCATAGGCTCATGCACATTAGAATCCTCCATTTCTCGGTATTGATAAGGGATGCGCATATATATTGATATGTCATTAGGAACTCAACCATGAGCATTCTTCGTCTTAGCAGAGGGTCGATCCTTGAGCATATTTTGTAATTATTGTGGAATGACATTAGTCTCAAGAAACTCCATAATTTTGCATTATTGGTGACTTTGTTTTGTTCACGAAAGAAGTTAAATTATCACTGTTTTAGTAGGAGCTGAATTATGCAATTTCAAATCCTCTCTTATTGAAAAGGCTCACCGCGTCAATCTTGGTGAATGACTCGGATAAGCTATATAAAAGGAATAGGTAGTACTCGGTTTAAAAACTGATGAATGCAAGACTAGGCTTAGCAACTACCAACAAGATTAGCGTCGTTCTTTTTCTTTCCTAATACGAATCAGAGAAGATTACTAGTTGACGTGGATATTAAAAACGGTTAAAAATGTACACGGTTTTATAAATGGATAAAAAATCATCACATTGCCATGCTTTTGTAGAATAAAAACTTCGAAATTTGAACCAAATATTTTTCAGATCTATTTTGCCATTTTGTGAAAATTGAAATTATGGCAATTTGATAATTTTCCCCATATGAAAAGTCCTGGCTACCTATAGATGTTTTAGAGGACCAATCAATTTGAAATTTCCAATAAACCAGTTCAGTGTCAAAAACGCAGCAATTGTTTCCAACTGAGTGCCATTGTCGAATAACAGATGAAACTTGTCCTCATATACTCCCCATGTGTCTTCAAGAGAGACAATGAAGAGAGTTCGATCTTAATATCCCAGATACATAGATCCTAGAGTATACTACAGAAGCTTGGTATCGTATCTGTCCATCTTTCTGCACGATACCTTGAAAAACCATTGACTTAGAGAACTGAAATTTTGTAGAGTTGCCATACAAAAATTCAAACTTTTTCGGGTATACTGCCGAAAAAACAGTAATTCCAAGAATATCTAAGAACCTATTTCACCGATAGATGAACCGTTCTAGAAATTGATAATACGAAAAGATAAAGGATTTAATGAGGACATTTTCAAAATAGAAGGGCGGCCATAGTTGCGGGACACTAATTTAAACTAGGGTATAATCAGAATTGTTCTAAGACCAATCCTATTTTGTTCTTTTCTAGTATAAAATATATAAAATGAAGATACTCCGTGTATAGTCCTTAACAAATTATTATAACGCCCGCTCTCCTTATCAAACAAACTTTAACATTAAAAAAAAAAAGATCCTGGTCACTTACGTTTTACAAATAAGCTCCGGTCCTTTATTTGTTCCATATTCTGAAGCCGATCCGTACATAAAATCGGGATGGCCCTACCAAAATCCCCTCATTACCCAGAAATTCCTTAATACTCACAGCCCGTTTAGAAGTGTATTAGCCGCTGTAGCAACCCTACAACATAGGACCGAAAACGATAGTATCATCGTCCTTCATCACTCATGGTCTTGTAAAACGCCTTCTAAAACTTGTATTGACAAGAAATTACCGCGTATTCAGAGTAGTTAGATCTGATTCCTATGTAATAACAGTAATTTTGACACAAAAAAAAAATGCCAATACCTTCCACTTAAATTATTATTGTAAAGTGTTACTATATGTCACGGTTATTTGTAGAACATAGTAAATATCTTAAGATTCTTTTTAGTTTGACTTGACTTTCATTAAGTAAATGTAATATTCTATACTAGGCATAAGGGCTCGAGTGGCAGCTATTTACGAACCTCCTCAAGAGAGTGGTCGTGACTCAATTAAACTTCTTGAAGATGAACACGCTAATGAAGTGGATGAAGTGGCAAAGGCACTTGGCTTAAAACGAGTAAGATTTTAACAATTTTTATATATACCGTTCATATTATAATTGACTATCATAATTTTGTTGTTCAGATTGGTTGGATTTTTACTGATTTAATTAGTGAAGACCCAGCAGCTGGAACTGTTAAACATATTCGTGGAATTGAAACACACTTTCTCACAGCACAAGAGTGTATTCTTGCTGGACATTTACAAAATACACATCCAAATCCCTGTAAATATTCATCCAGCGGTGTTTTTGGTTCAAAATTTGTAACTGTTTGTGTTACAGGTGGGATATATTGTCTAATTCTTATCAGCAGAATAATACCAATAAAAAATTATAATTAATTGACTTTAGGTGACACAAAGAAGCAAGTTCACATGGAAGGTTATGCAGTATCGGCACAATGCATGGCACTTGTTAGAGATAATTGCTTAGTACCTACTAAAGATGCACCTGAATTGGGTTATGTTCGTGAGTCTTCGGATAAGCAATATGTTCCGGATGTTTATTATAAGGTAAGCGATGATTTAAATGCTTTCTTTCCAAGAGATTTGAGTATATTTATATATCTACGACTTTTTGTGACACTATTTCAAAATTTGCATTTTCATTCCTGATTTATTTGATTATCATATGTATATGTCCATATAATGATGGGCAAGAATTCTCTTAGTATATTATATTCGGACTCAGACCCCTTACCTTATAAGTAATTTTTCTAGGTTTTTTTTAATTTAGTTTTGACGAAAAGAGTTTTGTCTCCGACGAGGCTCGTAACTCGTCAATACGGTAAACTTGAGAGAACATGATCATGATCCTATGATCAAATATCACATTCTAATTATCATTTCAAATTATTACTTAAAGTTCATACTTGTTCCACACGATATTTAGGTCTGCTTTCTTTATTAGGCATTCTATACCACTTACTCTTTAGAAAGAAAATTCTACATTGCCTTTCATTTGTCTTCCATTAAGAACCTGTAAGTTGTTTTCTATTAAAAATCCGTTTGAATCCCTTTACATTTTCTATTTCATTTGCTCATCTCTATTTCTCTATATTTGCTCATATACTATATTTCAATCCTTCTATGAGTCCCTACCCCTTCATAAATTGTTCACCCCCAGTTTACCACGACTCTTACATTGTTTGTATGATTTTTTGAGTTGATTGAGAGTCGGATGGAAAATATAGTTACGCCAATAAATTGTTATCTGAAAGATTGTGCATTTGATACTGGAAATTTTTTATCGTATCCACCAACCGTGGACTTAATAAAAAACTTCTTCGAACGCCGTATCCCCACAGTGATATATATATATATATATATACGTCCGAATGTCCAAATAATAATACAATAGAGGAATTTGGTAGCAAAAGTTACAGCACTATCAAAATAAAAACGCATCTAAGAAACTGGCCCAGGGTTGCTACGAATGATTTCTAAAAGAAATGTCGCTTTCTTTAATGTGATAGGTCCTTTTACATATCTTCCAATCTTCGTAGAAGGTGATTAGGGAATACCCAGCATATTGAAACCTTTTCTGATCGTTGGTTCGAAAAATTCAACTTTTTTTGCATTTTTGAAAAAAATTACATATCATTTTCTAAATTAGTTTGCCCTGTTTCATTTGACATATTAAACTCTCCTGACCTATTCATTCGGAAATTAAAATTTTGTTCAAGCTGGTTACAGCTAGTCCCCACAAAATGGATTAATCCAAAAGTTGCGCGATTTTGATATCTATTCACTACCACGAAGCATCTCGAAGAAAAATGTGTTGATAATGTATATACCTTCTTCTTGAATACTGTGGATCCCATAGCAATTTTCTACCTCAAAAAATCAATTCGCACCTTGAATCACATTATTTTATGTCCTATTATTAATATTATTATTTCTGAGTTAATGGTAACGTTGAAATGTACCTCATGGACACTATTGAAGATTACGCAACTGTGTGATTCCAAGAAATTCAAATACAGCTAAAAGTGATCAGTGAGGGCGAGAGCTAAAAACTTCGGAGAACCCAACTATTACACACACATAACTGAACTAACTACGAGTATATTTGATTGTGATCAAAGCAACTCCTTGTCATTGCAGCTTCATTTGAGTTTTGAGAAACGTATCACAGAGAAATGCCAGCAAATATTCTTGAACTTGGAACGACGAATTTCACAAAATCTTTGGATAGACTTTCAGGAATACTGAGAGTGGTAACGTTATAACTGAAGTAAACCAACTTTTTTCAAATAGGCGGACGAAAGATTCCAAGCACGGAGTCTAAGGCGGCCCATTGTGCTAATTTACTAAAAAAATAAGAACTTTCGTCAAAACCTTCCTGTCCTTTTGATGAAGCGCATCAGGTCTAGGCGAGGTGTGCTTTTCAACTCATCCGCATGTAGGATGGCAGATCCAAGCGTATCAAGCCGCTCCGAGTAAATGCCGGACAAGTGCATACAAAATGTTGGTTGTCTCAGGTTCTCCTTCCAGGCGGCACAGAGGTGTCAACACCTCCCATATTCGTTAGATGAACGTGAAGCAAGCTGTGGCCAGTGATGCCAACCACAGTTCCGCGTTGTTTTCTTCCGAACTATAAGGAAAGTCAGAAAAAATTCCATATTAGGCCTATCAAGAAAAAGTTCACCTGCAAATGCTCATTGCTGCTGATGCTTCATGGGAACTTACGCTTTGATGAGATACGTGATCATCGAGCTGGCAACGTCTACAGCAAGCTCTGGTTCAAGGCAGAGAGAACTAGAGCCGGACCTGGCTAGCATGTCTGCCCTCTCATTCGCCAATATTCCCTTATTCCCAGATGCCCACTTTAGATACACAATGTTATTGATACACATCTTATCCGAAAACGTCCTGCAGTAGCCCAGTAACTTAGATGTTATTCTAGGGCTACTCAACGCCATCAAGGATGCTGCATCTATACTATTTCTATGCTATAGAACAACAAAAATGAATAATTTTCTTGCGATAGGCCTCCAAATAGCGTTTATCTGGTTGTCTCCACTCTGTTTAATCGAAGAATGGAATCTATTTGTTTCTAAAACCATAGATATCGCTCACAACTACTACTTCTACAGACCATATGTGCTCCTGATGTTATCAATAACAATCAATAGTTCTTTGTTATTATTCTCTCAATTGTATCGAGATTTTTACACTCTAGACGAAATCATAGATGTATGAAAATTGCACTGGGCACTGCTTGAGAACACGTTGACTTTTTTTTATTAAAGGCAGGGGATGAGAGATCCCAAGCATGGAGACCAGAGCGGCCCTTTGTCCTGCTAGAAGCACTATCACCAAAACCTTCCTGTTCTCTTAATGACGCGCATTAGGTCCTGGGGAGGAAGGTTTTTCAACTCCTCTACAGATAGCAGGGCAGGACATAGAGTATCCAGCTTGCTCCGGGCGAAGGCCGGGCTATTCATAGCTTTCTGTCATTCCGGAATTTCTACATAGAACTCGAGAATGCCAAGTCTTAGGCACTATCAGTCAGTGCTGGTGTCCCCCAAGATTCGGTCCTCGGACCAACTCTCTTCAATCTTTTTACCTATAATCAGCCTGCCAATGACTCAAACTTCACCACACTGCTCTATACTGATGACTCCCTTACCTACGCTCACTCCATGTCAGCCAACTTTGCTGCTACCAAAGTGGAGCGGCATGTTCTCAAACTTGATGAGTTTTACAGAAAGTAGGGCATCAAAATCAATCCGAGCAAATCTGATTTTATTTGCATCCGAAACTCCTCCACAAGGGGAAGGCGCAATATCGCCACACACGCCACAACATCGAAATGGAAGTCAATAACGGAAAGCTTCAGCCTTCAAAGAACATCAAATATCTTGGTGTATCTATTAATAATCTGTTTAAATTCAACAATCACGCCAAACTGATCATGAGGCGTATTCCAACATATGCCATAATAGCAAGACTACAGACAAGAATACATCTTGCCGTCACGCAACAAGTTGTAATAATATTCGGACAATTAAAATGTAAAATGTAATAAAGACATTAGTGAATCATATGCCAAAATAGAAGCCTGTACGTAAAATCTTTCCAAATATCCCGGGATATCGGTTCGGTTTAAAATAGTCAAAATTCGTTTCGTTTCGTTAATCGCGTGTGAAAGACTTTGATTGATTGATTGACAATTTGTAGCATTTCCTTGACTTCTCTTAATACGTACAAAGAAATGTTTTTGGACCATTATCCGAAAAAAATGTCAGCGAAGCTCATAGGCCTCTACATGCTGTAAGGATGGTAATTGCTGCTATGAAGTCTTCAACATAAAAAGGCAGCAACATAAATTTTAAATGATTTGGCCTCACGTCCTCTCAAGCTACAAATTATAAACGGACCAGGATAATCTACGCCTATATTTTGATACGGCTTACCAGACTACAAGATTGGAGGATAGATTACCTATTTACTGAACATTTGATTGAGCGCTGTACAGCTGATATACGAATAGATAATTCGCTTTATTGTCGACCCGACTAAAGAGACCAGATGTGTAAATTGCAATGAAGAGTTCCGTTAGACGGTGATTTTTGGGTACAATGAAAGTATACAATTACCCTTAACTCTTGGATCTTACCGCGGTTTACGAATGATGCACACAAATTGATGTTTTTTTTCGGTGATGCATTTTATTTCTTCTTGAAATGCAACTGCTTGTATTTGTCACATCCAAACTATGAGAGTTGTTGAGCATTCAGTCATTCGAAATGATTCCCCAGCTTTGGTGTGTGGTATAGAAAAATCTTAGGGAGTAACCAGTTATTCTCATCAACTTAAGTAAAGAGTATCTATACGATAAGAAGGTGTGGTAGGGTTTATTATTATCCTACGGCAAACTTTACTAAGTCTGTTGAGGGCAGTGTGATTTAATATCAAAATACTTCTCTTCTAGTTCTTCGCGATATTTTTTTTCAGTCTCAGCGGTCCTCTATTCCTTCAAACTCTCAAGCTTCAATAGCCTGAACTTTATTAGATCAGTTTTTCCTTCTGATCGGTGATGTAGTTCTATTTATGTAATGTTAATGTTGATTGATTAGCGTTTTTCTATTAATTGTTCCATGAGCGCGTTCACTGCCATGGAAATAGTGTCTTTTTGTCGACTACGAGCCACTAACCTTTTCGTTATCAATGTCAGATAGAGTGTAGACGTGTTGTAAGGTAAACGCAATTACGAATCTCGGTGTCGCTCTTAATGGGAGAATGAAATGCTGTGATCATGCTCAGCGCAGTGCTGATTCAGGTATATTTGTGTCGACTCTGGCTCTCTGTCAAATTATTAAGCGAGGACATGGCAGATTGGTGAAAACTCTCATCCTGTCCTACTTTTCTTACGGGAATTTGGTTTTTCCTAAATTGGATAGTTATTGCTTTCGTGGAATAAATGTTGTCTATAATGATTGTATCCGCTTTATTGTCAATTTACGCAGATTTCACCATGTCTTTAATTTTATTCCCAGAATACTGGGCTGCCCACTGAACATTTACCTGCGACGCCAAGCATTTATATTCCTCTTCAAGCTTATACATACTAAACGCCCTGAATACTTAATGGATGAGATCCAGTTTCTCCAATCATAGCGACGTTGGGATCATCTGAATTCACGTCATAGTCGGTTAGTTCAGGAAGGCTCCTTTTTCATTCAGATATCACGGCTTTGAAACTTGTTACCTGCAACCTTGTAGAGAGCGGTTACTGTCGGTGATCTTAAGAGGCTGCTATCTTCAATACAGGTCTGAATGGTTTCGATAGTGCTGCTAATGAATTAATTAATTAATTCTTTTTATAGTTGTGACTTTAAAATAATGGAAACATTTATCGCTATCTTTAATATATTTGTGTATTTTTATCTTAAATAATTTCCCTATTCGTCTTCCACTACAGAAGAGATGCTGTAAAATTTTTAATTATACACGGTAAAGCTTGTGTGTAGGATGAAATCGCATCTAAATTTTGTCCTCTAATTAAATATGGAATTAATTTTTGAATCCGATAAACCGTTTTGGAAATAACCGTAAAAGAAGTGCAGCAGTCCTTTTTAAGGTGAAAAATTGGCCGTTTTTGGTACAGAAATTGACATATTTTCATCTCATCATTGCGAAGAACTGGTAAGTCCTGGAAATTTACTTCCCATGACAAAAATGTTCACAACGGAGTACTAATGGATGTGAAACAAAGAACGGAAGAAATATATGCAAAATATGGAAACTGGGGTGTATATGACCGTAGTGCAAAAAAATCGATTTTCGGCGGTCAAAACTCAGCTATCACGTTAAAATTATCAAATACAAACTACACCACCCGATTACCCTCTACTCCCTCTTTAATTTGGTACCAAACATGACCTAGTTTGGACAACCCCCTATGAGGGGTGGTACGACCCCCAACCCCCAAAACACCCTCCCTTCAAAATTGTTCACCTATATTTTTGTACTCTAAACCAGTAATCCATCAGAAGAAACCCCAATAATCTACAGCCCTCCCACACACAGTTAGGTGCCCGTGAATATTGCGACAACAAAATTTACCGCCGAGGCCGCTCAAATCTGCAAATTACCGTTAATCGAAATAAAATATAGCCTATAATATCCATGTATACCTAATTACCAAAGTGAATTCTTATTTTTTTTTTATTGGGCTTACAGATCCTGAGCTTACCCCTGCGAATTATTACAGCTCCTGATATTGTCTTTATTTTATTTTTTTATTTCCGTTAATCAACCCCCATTTCTACCCCGCACTCTTCCCGCCACATTTCCTACACCTATCTTGTTCGCCCTGAGCTCCCATTTTTTTTTTATATACCACATACATTCTCCTTCTTCTCTCCATTCTCTCGTTATCCCGGAAAAACTCGAGAGAACCTACCCTCCTACATCCCTTAAAAACTACCCCAACAAAAAAGAAATTTAAATTTATTTCGACAGTGGAAGGTAATAGGCAGATGTACCTCACATATGAAAAACAGTCCAACCCTCTACAACAAAAAGTGATATCCTTAATCGTCCCAGGCGATTTGCACTTTTTCACATTTCTTACGTTTTCCCTAATTCTCCAACCATGTTAGTGAATTGGGAATGGAGAATTAAGGAATTAAGAATTCTAAGAAAACGAAATTCTCATCTCCCAAATTCCCAATTCTCCGTGCTACAGAATCCGGCCCCTGGAAACACTGAAATGGGACGTCCTGCCCCACCCGCCGTATTCTCCAGACATCGCTCCTTCCGACTGGATCGATTCGTGAATAGACTCAAAAGACGAGCAGTTTTTTCGTCGCGGAATCCGTACGCTGCCAGAAAGATGGGAAAAAGTTTTTTGAATAATAATTATGTAACCATTTTCTCACAATAAAGGCGCAAATATAAGAAAAAAACGGCGGTTTTCCATTTTTACTCCCAATACAATAATTTACTTGTTGTATTCACTTTTTACTTAAATGCTTATATAACTCTGATAATATCGTAGCATGTAATTCTACTGACTCCTCATTTCTGCTGGACCATATCATGTGAAGTGAATCGTCTAAGTTTATGATGCAGACCGTAACGTATTTAGTTTCATGTTCACATTAATGTCGTTCACTTTTATCATAATTTATTATTACTACAAACTGACAGTCTATTCTTTTGTTTTAGCATTTAACTAATTACTCACATTATCTGTCTGTATGTAACTACGTTGAAAGCTTCTCTTTGTTTATTGTAATTATTCTTCCCAATCATATTTTTCATAAGTTGAACTCCGATAAATAGCTTGTACCAAGATAGTTTTGTTGAGAAATATCCGTGAGTATGTTTTTTCCAGTCAATCTGTTGAAGAATTGAGCTGCGATGACTGCAAATCCGATGAATAATTTTATTAAAAATGAGCTGTTGATGAATGCAAATGCAATTAAACGAAGTAAAACTCGTTTTTGTTTTCATATTTATCCAATTTAAGTAATCTTAAAACTTGACCTCTATGAAATCTGAGTTTTATTTGTTAATAAATACTGCTTGTTCATGCCATGAATTCAAGCAAGCAGAATAATATTGTATAGAAACTATACGAGGGAATTATAATTAAAATCCTGTATGAGTTTAATACTAATTTTAATTCAAGAGTTAGCTCTGTATAATACTACAAACTTGCGACTTTCTTTAAAGCTTAGTACTAAGGTCCGCGCTAAGCTAAATTTTATATATGAACATTTAGCGCGCTAAAAGTTATTGACGAAAATTTATCCTGAATTTTAGCAAGATCAGTACTAAGGTCAACGTGCAAAATTTGGCTTTTGGGGTTTGATTAGAGATGGCACCACCAGTAAGCCTCCAAAACATTTAGCTTGAATTTATCCGCTCGGGCGTTGCTATACTTTGTGCAGGAGATCACCTACGTTTTTTCATTTTATTGCCTTGAATGCAATGAAACTCCCCTTCCACTTGTATTGCTTCCATCAAATGTAATGACCAACTGAAGAACTTGGCTAGTAACTCTGACAATCTGAGTGCTTTCCTCAGCTCTATTAAGTCTGCACAAACTGATCAGACTTCGATTGTTTCATCCATGCTATCCCTTATTGACACTCTTTCTTCTAAAGCTCAGTTGCTTATTTCCGTTGCTGCTAAGTTAAACAACATTGACGCCTATAATAAGAAGCTTGAAGGCATAGAGATAAAACTTGACTCCCTCAGCAATAAGCTTACGAGCAGTTTTCACAAAATATATGAAATTTTGCAAGCTCTTTAGTCTCTTTACCCGTAAATTTATGGATTGTGTTACACATTTAAAACATTATGAGAACATCTTGTCGTCATTAAATATTCACTTGTTGGATTCAAAAACATACATTAATGATATACCACATTGGCTCGAGAACGTTTTGTAATGAATACAGTCTCTGATATAAAGATTTCTACTCATCATGACCTATACCAGTGCAATATCGCTTCGCTTGATACATCGCGCCGGTCTCGTTCATCCCCTTGGCGCAGGAGTCGACGTAGAATGCCGAACGGAACATTCACAGTACAAGTTCAGTTGAATGTTGGCCGTAATCCTCTTCCTCTTGACCCTGCCCCGAATATAGTGCATTCCGCTATCGTTTCTGGGACCAGTGTTCTATTACTCTCAGACTTGTAAAGCTGCCGAAATGTATATTTATTTCGCGAATTCATCCTGACACATCCGAAAACGACATTGTTAACCACATTTCTTCGAAAATTTGTATTCCATGCAGCACTATCCTCTGTAAAAACTTAATGCAGTTCTAAGACGCGATGTATATGCCTTCACTGCTTCTTTTAAAACTTTCATCCCTGAGGACACTTTCCGGGCTGCGATCTCTGCTGATATCTGCCCTCCTGGCTTTATTGTTCGTATTATTCGTTCATTCCTAAAGTACGACGTGATCTGCCTGAATGAAACTTGGCTTTGTTTATTATTCTTGACTCTGACCACTTTTGACCTGGATTTCGGGTTTTTCGTCGGGATTGTCATCCTAAATTGATCGCTCCGGTTGACGGTGGAGTGCTCTGCGCTATTGGAGCCAATATCCCATGCTATGTGGCTGACGTTGCAGGTTTTGAGGATCTGGAGCTTCTTTGTATGGTATTGAGACTTCCTCGTGGGAGCTTATTTATCGTTACTGTCTACGTTCCTCTCAGCTCACCCTGGAAGATTTATGGCCACGACAATTGACGGTCTCCTTAATGAGCTACTGCCCTCGAATCACATTATTTTCAGCGATTTAAATTCTTCGAGTGTTAGCTGGAAACTTTGCCCTAACATTTATGGATTGCTGCCCTGTATTTTGTCTGTACCTCAGCATGTTTTATCCTTTCTTGACACAGTCGCCGCTGCAGGTTTAACTCAATGAAGCGGTGTTTCTAACAACTCACATAAACTTCTGAACCTGGTGTTCTCATTTGACTCGTGTGCTACATTTTTTAGAGGATGTTCGACTACTTTTATTCCTGAATCCAGGGCTTCATGTTTCTATCTGTTTTGATTATGTTAATGTAAATTCTTCTAATTTAAGTAATTATTTTATTAAATTAAAAAAAAAAAAAATTGATTTTTCAAAGCTTGACGACTGGCTTCAACATTCTGACTGGACAACTGTTCTTAACGAGCGGGACATTGATAGAGCTGTTGATGCTTTTTATCACACTCTATATTTGCTTTATTCAATGTGTACCGTTTGTGTATCTAAAAATTCTAACATGACAGCCTTGGCAAAGCTCCTCACGGCATTTAAAAAATCTAAAAATTAAAGTGTGGAGGAGGTTCTGTGCCTCGGCTTACTGCAATATGTGCATTTGGCTCTCTTCGCAACTTCATATTTCATATTATGACTATATTGCTAGTATGAAACTAACACCTCGTAATTGTCCTAATTGACAACGCTCCCGCCAACCGCACTTGAGGCCAAAGATCGTGTATTTGACGACATAGCTGTTACTGAACATATCTTTAAATTACCTAATAGCTTTCCGATAGGTACTGATGGTGTTCCCGCTGTCTTTCTGAAGAAATACGATTCGTTCGTATCCCAGGTCCTTAATCTTTGTCCTGTGGCTCTTTTCCAAAGTCATGGAAGTACTCTATGGTTATTCCTCTACATAAGAAAGGCAATATATCTAACTATAGACCTAGTTTGTGCCATATTGCGAAGATTTTTTAAGCCTTGGTCAGTGATGTGCTTTCACTGTAAAGCAATATTAGGATTTTTCCCACATAGTTTCTTAAAGACAAATCAATCTATGAGATTTTGTTCACTGTTGTATACCATCTATTGAGTCCAATAAGCAGGTTAACTAGCAAAGCCTTTGAATCTTCTTATTTGTGTATCCGTATGTTTTTATTTCGCGGAGCTGAAATATCAAATACTTCGGGTGTGCCTCAAGGCAGTATTCCTGGCCCGTTAGTTTTTATTCTGCATACTGAATCTTTGCTTAATTCCAGAATACTTTTTTATACGGATAATGCCAAAATATTTCGTGTTGCTAGTTTTAATGATGACTGTGCTCTTTTAAACATTGACTTTACGACTTTTCATAAGTAGTGCTCCAATAATTGCCTTCCTTTAAATGGTAATAAATGCGTAACGCGCAAAAGATCCACAATTCATTTCAATTATGTTGTGGAAGGAAATTCATTGTACAGGCTCGAAAAAACCAAAAATGTGCAGATTTATCGCATTGAAGCTGTTCAACACAGATTCCTCTGCTTTGCACCCCGTGGCCTTCCTTGAAGTAATCTTGTGGTTTTGCCTCCCTATGTGGACCGTTTGAATTTGATGTCCTTGCAGACGCTGAAAACTAGACCTAATATCTATGGAATTGTCTTAGTTTTTGATATTTTAAAGAAAACAATAAATTCTCCTGTTTTACTAAGCACCGTATGTGTATAAACCCCGACACGCTCACTGAGAAGTCATAATTTCCTCCTCCTTCCTTACCATCGAACCCAAAATGCACGAATGAGCCTTTAATCGTAATGTCTCGCCTCATTAAAGATCATTTCAACCAAATAAATTTGAATTTTTCTAGATTGCAATTCAAAAATCGGCTCAAATTTGACCTTAGTTGAATTTATCTGCTTCCTCGTTTCTGCTTTCTTCCTTTTTTATATTTGGCATTTCTTGCGTTTGATGTTTTTATTGTAGTACTCAACTTGATGCATTTCGAATAAAAAATAAGACAAAATTAGTTCATCTAGCAGATTCACACCTTATGTGTATGGCAATTAAAAATTTAATAAATTCGAAAATCGATGACTTCCAAAATATACAGTGGGTTGCCAAATTATTAGGGACACTTTGAAAAAATTAAATTTTCCTGGTTATATTTAAAAAAAATATGATAAAATATGTGTTCTAATGTAATGAAATTATGTTTAATTTATTAAAGGTTTAGTTTAGAGCAAGAAAACAGCATGTCAGTTATTAGTATCTATTTAATTTTCTGTAATGACTTTTAAATAACAAAATCCGGCACTTGCTGGGTGTTTAACCTTCTCCACGAGGCACTCAGGGTGGAATTTCGCTCCGGGGCCTCGTCACACAAACGAACTTTTAACTTCCAAGTTTGGAAATTGTCTCGTCCGAGAAGTAAACCTAAAAAATATTAACAAAATCATGAAAAAGTCATTATTCAGAAATATTACAAAATAATAAATTATCCTTATTTGGCTTCAGTCATCAACAGGCATATTCCTGTGTGCTTGAGCCCATTCCAGTCATTTTTTTTTTTTCATTACATCAGTCAGGCATGAATTTTTTGTTGGCCGAGGAGCAATCAAGTTCTCTTCAGCCAATCGTCTCTGGACTCTCCTGTTAGAGATCTTAATTCCCTCATTGTTGATCATGGTGGCTACACGAGCCGCACTCTTTCTTCGATGCTCAACGCCAAAGTCTCTGATTTTACGGTGGTCACGAGTTGTGGTGATCCGTTTTCTCCCACCGGTCCCTTACGGAAGTGCCAGATTATCGTCAGTTTTCTTCTTTATGCTATTAACCACCGAATTCGAAACACCTGCAATATTGATGATATCTGCTTTGCGAATGTCCAGAGTGCAGTAATAGCACTTTTACTTCTGCACATTTTGTCGGAGAAACGTCTTTCCCATACCGAAAAAACCAACAATGACATTACTAAAGCATAATTTATAAAAAAAAAAATAACATTGACATAAAAATTAGCAAAACTAATACAATATCAAAAAATACTTACGTTTATATAATTTTCCACTATTAAAATTGTAAAATTTTGCTTTTAAAATTGAATTTTTAATTTAACTTGATCACAAGTTTTAACTTGAACATATGTTTTAACGGTCGTACAGCAAAGTAACCTGATTTTTTGGCAGGCAGGCAGGCACATTATAAGTGCTGCCAGTTTTCAAAACACATATTTCTATATCTACCGGAAATAAGAAGAAGACAGGAAAACACACGGGATCAAATGTATTTGGTCATTAAATACATTTAAACGTAGAAAGTTCAGAGAAAGCGAACTGTATTAGGGACATTTCGCAAGTCACTATAAATCTTGAGCTATTTGATTTAATGCGCACATTTTCCTTGCCACAATTTATATTGATTGATGACAAAATACAGATTTTTAATGGGTTTATGAATTAGTTTTTTCATCTATAACTGCCCAGAGAAATTGTGATGAGTTTTTCGATGGACTGATCTCATCGTTTCTACTATGACAACGAATTTAGATTACGCAATGTTTGTAAAGACATTGACATAAAAATGCGAACAATAACAATATTTCAGTTAAATTTTCGTGAGATATTTTACTAGAAATCATTAATATTTTCAATATCTGCCCAATCACTCTTCTATATTTCTTTCAACCTGGAAGATGTACTTCCAAAACGAATAGCCATTAGCCTAATATATTTCCTTGTTTTACTTTAAAAGTTTATATATGTTCTTAAAAAGGGAAATTTTGAAATCAAATTCACATATTCACATGTTTCTCTTGAAGATCTAGCTCCTCATGTATACAGCGTTGAACACTCAACCAGCAATACCAACTTGAAAAATTCAATTTCTTACAATCACCTCGCGGATGTAATTTACTATTTACACTCGTATCGAATATTCTATCCTTTACCGTTTTTTTTCTAAACTGCTCGAATATGGAATTCTTATCCAGATGGAAACTCTATGCTTTACTATATTACAACGTAGTCTTTGTTAAATTATTTAGTATTGCTACAAGATTTAATTAATGTATCTAAATTTTAAAAAATTAAATAAATGTATATAATCCGTCTAACATGCCCAAATCATTCAAGGTTAACAGATTGAATTTTTAGAAGTCTTAAAGATCTCATTTATAGCTCTTCTTTTGTCCATAAACACATGTAAATACTGAACTTTTGATTTTATATCTTAAAGAAGAAGAGGACCTGTATCGCGCGCTCTTGTGATTTTGAAAACAAAAACACCTATACAGCTAATCTAGAGATTAGTTTTAATCCAATTTGGAAGAAACTCCTAAAGTCCTCCATGCTGTCGCATTTTCCTTCCCCATTTTTAATGTAAATTGCACTTTAAAACAGCGCAAATAAAATGCACATTCGACACAAATCTTTATTTAACATTCACGTTTTTTTTTTTTTTTTACTTTGTATTATATATCTACTTTACATCTCTCACGTCTAAAACATCGATAATAAATATAATTACATTTCGCGTAACATCGAGATATATATTTTTTGCTTAGTTTTATTCCCTTTTCGATTTTGTAACTTTTAATCAAAATATAGTCACACTATGTATATACTATATTTAGCGAATCCAGAACAATTCAATTATTATTAAGTATATATAGGTAGGTACCTATAATCATTATTTACATTTATAAAATCACATGTCTGCATTTGTAAGGTACTGTCTTATCATTTTCATCTCTTTCCAGTAAATTTTTTCTTAAATTTCTAATTTAAAATGCTTTGGGGTATAATTAAGAACCAAAGAGTCATTGACAATAATATTCTCTGGATTCTTTGCTTATAGTTTTGTTTTTTTCTGTATTTAATTCTAAAGCTTGTTTTTAAAACTTTACACAAATTCTTATATGTATGTAAAAGTTTCAAGAAAGATTGTCGTATGATCTTTGCATGAAGTGGGCCTTATTACCATTTTGATTTTATTTTAAATTTGTGGGGTATGCGCATATATTCGCATTCACATCGAATAAAAAGCAAATCACAATAATACAATGAAATATTTACATACGACTAGTTGATTTAATTTTGTTACAAATTCAAAATTATTCTCCTGAACTACAATCAGCATAAGTGTTGGCATTGACTCTGAGTTTTGATATCTTTTATATTATTACAATTCCGTAAGAGTCATTTTTGATTCACTTACTTATATAAGGAATTCAATTTAAAAAAAACTATAAGAATGGATAAAACACACGTAATCAATAAAACAAAGTGTTAATGTGTATTAATTTAAGTTATTGTCAGCTCTTAATACAAAAATAGCCAATGACATCTCTCTTTTAAAGTACAAAATCAAAAAAAAGTAATCGCTTTAAGAATCTCACAACATTTTCAAGTGTTTTTTGAAATAACACATAAGGTAAAGAATGAAATGAATTGTTGAAAAAATGTTAATAATTATAGAGACGTTATTACTATTTAAATTCGCTGAAGAACATAAGACACGGCGAAAATTTAATCAACAATATATACATACTATTCGATTTTTAACGTTTCACATTTATCTCGATTCAGTATTAGCAAGTGGCGTGTATCTTCACGAATTTTTTTTTGTTACTCTTATATTGTAACAATTCCAGTCAATTATCTGGTTAGTTAGAGTTTCGTTTTGTGAACGTCGAACACACATTCATTTAGGGGTTATTGTCGTTGTACAAAACATTTGAATAACGACTGACTGTATCCATCATCTCGTTGTTCTTTTTTACATATAATTATATAAATCAATTTCTGAGAATGACAAGTTTTATAGGGCTACAATTCATTATTAAAGCATTAGCCACTTGTGTCAGCCATAAAGGATAAAAGTAGTCTTTCAGCTAAGTCTGTGACTATGTTCGTGTTCTGTTGGCTTTTTGTATAATTATTTGTTAAGGCTTCTACATTTCCGCATCGGGGTGTATTCCCGTTGACATATCTTCCTTTCAACTGAAATCTCCTTTACCTAAACCTCTGCGAAAACTTTTTCATATATTTTACTCAACAACTCAATTCGTATATCTTCATAATTTTATTGGAAACTTGCCTATACCAAGGAAAGAAGAGAATGATTGCGAATGAAGGCGTTTAGTTTTAGATATCGCATGGTATAGCAGAGTAGAGTATACAGATTGTATATGTGCGACACATTTCGGAATAGAACACAACATGTGCCGAGAGCAAATGTTGCTTTAACAGAAGTCCATTCCAGAATGTACCACCAGAAATATAAAATTGTATACTCTGCTATGGTATTGCATACGACATCTAGTTCCTGTGCCATCTATGATTTCAGTCATTCAAGAGGCATACATACTGAGCGCTGAAATCAAAGATATAATCTTCCAGGAGGATACCTCAAGGCTCTTGAAAAAGGTCTAGTATACCCTTTTAGACAAAGTCATTGCTTAAATCCTTTTTTTTCTTTCTTTTTTTTAATTAGATTCGAAGTTTTTTGTCCAACTGTTTTATTTACTTGGTACATATGTATAAGACAAAACTACATCTGACCCTACATAATGTCTGCTCTTCTACTCTATTTTTAATATTCACTAAAGATAGGAGTAGAGCCTTCGTCGGTGACATTAAAGCAATGCTCAACTGCTGGAGTCACATTTAACGCAGGAAAGCAATCTCTAATAAATAGTGGTTGCAAAGGAATGAGTCCAAGGTGAAGTTCTGTATATTCTGGTATAGAATCCTTAATCGCCGATGTTCTCCTACGTGGTCTACAAAATACTACCACTCTCCGGATACGAAAATCAAGCATATGCAGCTAATCTAATCTAATCAGCTATGGGCAAATTAACATTATTCCTAGAGGGAATTGCTATGAACTTCTAAAAAATGTGAAGTATCCAGGTATCACTCGCCTGGAATTCTCAGTTGGAAAAAGTCCTGAAGAAAGCTAGTCCATTTTTGGACTTAGCAAAGGCTCTTTGGAGACTTAAAAATTGTGTGATCCTCTGGCCATACCTTTCTGCAAATAAAAACAAATTGTCATATATGCTGGACTCGTACATATATGGTAGTCAAAGACCAACTAAAAAACAACAAAGTCAAATTTGCAGAAATTGCAGTGTAGTGTATACCGTTAGATTTAAATCTAAGAAGGGAAATTTAGACTAGGTATAATTGAGCTGGCGACATGGAAATATTTGAAGAATTCATAAAGGATTCGGCGATCAACTTCATTTCTTATGTTATGTCAAAACAATATACATAATCTTGAAACAGGTGGTTTTAGATACTCTGGTTATTTACCCTTTGAAAGTGAATCATTAAAATGACTAACAGATAAGCCCAAAATGAAGGTTAAAGCAGATGTGGACGATTATGGGCCGAGCTATCAGCTCTCGCGTAAGTACTTTCCAATCAGATTCATGCTATAGAAATCTGCGCACACGTAATTATCAATAAAAATTGATTGGTGCTAAAATATATCTAATATCTGACAGTCTGGTAGCATTTAAGTCTCTGAATTCATTATCTTTTGAGTGTGAGTTGGTCGTCTAGAATTGTCTCTAAAGCAGCTATCTGAAGCTAACAGAGTTACGCAGATATAGATGCCAGGACATAAAGGTATTAAGGGCACCGAGCTGCCGACTGCCCAACAAAGTAAGGAGCCAATGCCAAGTTTGGTCAAACTTTGGTTGAACGGTGTAAAAGTCTCATATTGGGAAAGAATTCTAGGGCTGAAACAGGCAAACAGGTTTATTATATACTCGCAACAGAGGACAAAAATGCATACTCCTCACGCTTAAAAAATGTGAGCTTCGTAAAAATAATGAAATTTATCGCTTTTGTATGAAAGAACACGAAATATCTAAGCATCATTTCTGCGATTGTGAAGTTCTTGGTCATATGATGTTAAATGTTTGGAAATGACTTTCCAATAAAAATAAAATAAAGCTATAAGCTTTTTTCAATTATCTTAAATTTAAGTGGGCTCTATCTACGAGTCAGATCCGTTACAAAAGTCCTAATGAGACTTTAATGAGGGAGAATTGAATTCCGCCTTTTCTCTTTGCATTTGTGCATGCTTGTTGTAGTTTTTCGCAAACAGACACATGAACTGGCCCACTTATATTTATTAGTTATTTTAGAATTTATGGACTTTTACGGCCATTTTTACGTAAGATCACTAAATTGGCTTTGTTTTATCAAGTATCGAACTGCGGATGCTCAGACCAGTTGCACAGTTGAAAAAAAAATAATGTTTTTGTTTAAACTCGCTTGCAAGAAAACATTATTTTTGGAATAATTTTCTATTTATCAAAAAGTACCATTTTCCATTTTTATTTAACATAAAATAAGAAGTTCATCCGTAAATGAGTTACAGTTCTTCAGCTGAATATCTGATTCATACTGGAATAATATCCTGTTTTGATACGTGAGCAAAAAAAACGTAATAACAAAAATCGAATTTCTGTGGAAATAAAATAAAAGTGCATTAAATAACTTCAAGATTCTCGTGAAACAGAAAGCTTGAGATCAGCTGAAGTCGTAGTGACTACTCGCATTTACAGTATAAAACAGAAAACCGCAACTTTATAAATTACATTAAATCTAGTACTTTATGGACGTTTAAAAAGTTACCAGCTGTACGATTACTAAATTTGTCCTCGAAAGTATACGCGCAAAATCTCAATTAATGTAGCAGATGGAATACGCGCAAAATCTCAATTAATGTAGCAGATGGAAATCTTCAGATGTTGCAGGTTGCCATTTTGCGGATTGTGATCAAGACAATATCGATAGAGAAGAATGTAGATGAGGCAACTAGGACCGTAAGTGGGTGTTTGGAAATACATAGATAGCGCACATTAAGATTTTCTCACTGAAAAATATCATTCAAGCTCAGCAGAGAGTTTTTGAACTATAAGAATCATTGATTTCTAGCAAGTAACTTGCGGAAGTAGTTTCAGAACGAAAACAAAAACTTACGCAATTTGATTTAAGATACTTACAGAAAATTTCACGTTGAGATGTGTTTTCAGTTGGGCAGTAATTAATTCAGAAAAAAAACGTACGCATTGTCTAAAAAATTGGTTCTAAACAGAAAAAAACAAGTAAAAAAGCTAGAATTGGTCTAAGACCAATTCTTATGATACCCTAGATGAATGCCCGTATTAAATTTCGTATGGTCACCGATCTATTCAAGTTTGATTTTGTTGAGTTGTTTTTCGCATATATTTCTAGAACGGTTTGTCGCACAGAAAAAATGATTATAATCAATTTTATAGGATTTCGTATTCTGCAGAGGTTTTTAGTACAATAAAAATGTCTTGGACTTGTCGTTTTCAAAGTATACGTAAAAAACCTAAGTTTTTATATGGCAACACCAAGAAAGAGTTGCCCGATTTAGTCCATTTCAGACATTTTAATTGCTAATGTAGTAAAAACATCATGTACGAAATTTCAGCTCTCTACGTCGACGTGTTCTCAGGCAGTGTCCAAATATATAGCGGAAAACGAAATTTTTATATGGCAACCCTACGAAGGAGTTGCCCGATTTGTCTCATTTTCGAACTTAATTTTACTTTTTTTTTTAAAGTCCATGTACAAAATTGCAGCTCTCTAAGTATACGCGTTCTCGAGTTATCGTGCGCACGGACGGACAGACGGACATGCAAAAATTAAAATAACTTTTAATATTATGAATGGGTGTCCAATCCATTTTGCTCTACCATCATTATTTCGAGGTGTTACAAACAGAATGACAAACTTAGTATACCCCTTAGATTTCATCTAGGGTATAAAAATAGTGCGAAATGAAGTGTTTGGCGTACAGATTTGAATTCGCAGGATACGTTGTAGAACGAAATGAATGGAGGTTCCACCTCAAATTACCCCAAAATGTCTTATATTGAATTTAATGTCTCATTTGCACACCTTAGTTTCAGCAGAATACCTACCTACATACATAAAATATATTTAACTATTTCCTTATTGCAGAGCCATAAGGATTTTTGGCGTTTTAATTTAGCAATTTGTAGGTATATAGATGAGATTGAATTTCGGCGAACAGCTTAAGGGGTATATAAACTAAGAAAAAAAAATATTTCATTTTCTTCTTAGAGAAGAAACAATTTAAAAGATTATAAACGTCATATTGTTTATGAATATTTGTATTTTGTAAGGACTAGAGTAGACAAATGGCTTTATTTAAATTGTTCCTATAGTAGCTGCGAATAACTATAGTTTCGTATAATCATCAACAATACAAAACTTAAACTTCTGTAAGTTCTTTGAAAACCTCCAGATAGCAGCAAGATCTACAAGTCACTTGTGAAAGTGAACAAAAAGTTCCTCCATATGACTTCTACAACTTATGGAAGTAACTTCCGCAAGTGTTAAAACTTTTGGATGTTCACTCGCAGTTAGTGTTTCCATAGGACAAAATTTACACAAGTCATTTCTGGATGTGACTTCCGGGAGTTTATTTGTATATAAAAGAACTATAATTTTACGTTGTCGAAAATGTATTTTAGAGTAGATTGGATGATTTTACTAAGTTAGGTCATAATCACTTGCACCGTCTCCATAAATATTTACATAATTAGATAAGTAGAGCTGAGAGTTACGAGACGCTTATTTATGTATTTGAATTGTTTTTCATTATCTTTCTCTTGTAAATTATAATCTAATAGAAATAGGGTTTGTTAATAATTTTATACAATTATTCTACTTTCGATTATATTCTTTGTTTATGTGATTTTTTGCTAAAGTAGAAAAATAGTACTCTTCTATAGTTTTAAATACTTTCGTGTTTTTCATTTTCTTAGTAAAATATCAGATTTAGTGTCAGTCATTTTTCTTTTGCGTTATTATTTTGTTGTATAGATAATTTTTGTTGTTGTTTGTTGTAAAAACAAAATAGGATTTGTGTGTAGTAAAATATGCCAATAGTGAAGATATATATGATATTGATTTAATTTGAAATAATATAAAAATATTTTAATATTCAAAAAAAAAGATAACATTTATATTTTGGTAATCATTTATCGAATATTACATATTAATTCTTTTTTTGTTCTGGTTTATTATGTTTTTGTCTATAGATAGTATTATTTTAGATCAATTTATCTAAACTCATTGTGATTTTACTATATACATACATATGTAGATATGAATATTTTACATATATAATTCACTCACCTCACTATGGACATATTTTCAATCACTTATGAGCAACCATAAATACATCAGTTATATTATTTTTATATTATCTTTTCCTTTATATTTTAATTACACACTTATTTTTGGAATGTTTGTTTATGTGCAACAAAAAATCCTCTCATTTCGATTTTAAAGTTTCCAAAATATTTCTTATATAGAAGTTTTTCGACTAAGTGAGATAGCTTACAATATCGAAAGCTTTACATTTTAGTGTTTATAATTTTAACACTGACTTGTACACATATGCATACATTGATTTTAAATCTTTTTAATATCTTTTGTTCATTTGATTTTGAATCGCCAGTTTTTTTTTTATATATAGATATAAATTAAAAAACTATATTCTACATACATATGTACATAGCTTTTGTTTTCGATATACCTAACATTAATTAAAGTTGCTAGAATTTTAGCTGCAATATATACTTATTTCTATACATCTACAAACACATATAAATAATTTATTTATTTTTACAAGAACGGAAGGAACTTTCATTATTGTACCTTACCCCTACATTTTATCACTTTGCGTTGAAATTCATCAACCTTGGACTCTCCTTATCGAAATACTAACAAAAAATTAATCAAATGAGAAAAAAATAATGTATCCATAATATTATTCTAAATTCAGAGAAGAAAGAAATTAAAGTTTGATCCGCACTTGAATTGTGATTCTAAACGAGTAGTACCTACTAATAGAAGTCAGGAGAAACTTATAAATAAGTATGTACCTTTATATTGTTACTTACAGCAACTCTGAACTATACGATCGTATTTACTGGCATATTATGTTAGCAATTTATTTGATTGATTGATAATATCATGTGTAGCTTTGCTTTATTTTATTAGTAAAGTTCAAAAGTGGTTCGAAGAATAACTTTAACAAATATATTTCCACCACATAACCATATAAATAAGGAAAAGTCAGGAGTTTTCAGCAACAGAAAAAAAGTACAGACTTTGTGTCATATTCTGTAAAAAAAAAAAAACAAAAAAAAAATTGGTCTAAGACCCTAGATGAAAAAACCAAAGTTAAATAATAGTGAAAACCCAAAGTTTTTTAAGGCAACACCAAGAAGAGTTTGCCCGATTTAGTCCATTTTTGAACTTATATTTGAAATTTTTATGAAAACGCCGTGTACAAAATTTGAGCTCTCTACGTCGCGTCGACGCGTTTTCAGGCAGTTTCGAAATATATAATGAAAAGCTTTGTATGACAAAACCCAGAAAGAAAGGGTTGCCTGATTTAGTAAATTTTGTTAATACTGAAAACAAAATTACCAAATTTCAAATATACTTCGAAGCGTTTCAGGCAGTGCCCAAATATATAGTGAAAAATGAAATTTTAGTATGACAACCCTACGAAGGAATTGCCCGATTTGTCCCATACTCGATTTTTTTTTACGCGTTCTCGAGTTATCGACAGGACAGACGGACGGACATGCAAAATTCAAAATAAATTTTTATATTATTCTTGGGTGTCCAATCTATTTTGCTCTACCAACATTTTTATAAACGAAATAACAAACTTAGTATACCTACTCTATAGATTTCATCTAGTGTATAAAAAACGATACAATCAAGTTCAGTTTTAACTGCTAGAATAAAGAAGATTTGTCTCATTATCGTCATAATTAGAAAATATGATAAACATAGCTGTAGCAAACAAAATTATTGCAAGATATGATAAAGACTGTTATAAAGCGATGGGTCGGCACATATTTGTAATTTGTAAAAATGTCTCACCGTTGAAAATCGTATTTTGAGAACACTTCATACACTACACGAGCCCATTAAGTTATAGTCGCTAGAAAGATAATCGATTTTAGATAACATTATAGCAGAAAAAGTAAACCCGCGTGCGAATTTTCCTTACAAAAAAATTTACTCCAAATCAAAAAAAAATTGAGTTTCGGGTCCGAATTTTCGTTTTGAAAAATTTATAAAAAAATAGAAGAATTTAATTTTCTAAAACGACTGTCACTGCAATAAGTTCCCTTAGATTTCCTGAAAGTCCAAAGCAGCTAAAAATATACGATTTGAGCGACATCTAAACATTAATGAATTTTACTGAAATTTTGCATAGACGTTTAAAATTACATTAGCTAACAAATTGAATGAGCATTTAGATATTTTAACACTTTTTCAAATCCATACATTTTTGGGTACTTTTCTACTATATGTTATCCGAAAAATATAAGTTTGAAGTTAGAAGTTAGAACAACAGACTGTTTATTAGTTACTCGCTTACATATAAAGTGAAGCATAGCAATTCATCAGTTTAGACCAGGAAAAGAAAATGAGCTAAATTTTTCTAAAATAAATTCAAGAATTGTACTAGTGATTTTTGTATGTTGTATATTCATATACAACAACAAAATGCAATAAATATATATGTATGTACACCTATACCAAATGCAATCACATGCTGATTTTATCATTGCGGATTTTCCTCCCATCCCTGTCTTAACTTAATTAGAAGTATATACCTACAGAAGCTAAATTAATTGGCATTACAAAGAAAAAAAAAACAAAAAGCAACGAATGGATTAATGTCTTTATATAGTTTTATCATGCACTTCTCTCCACTTTATATCTATCTAAAAATATCTACATTATATCTAGATACTAGTAACTCTGTTTCCAACCGATTTTGACTCATTTTCTACTTATAGAATTTACTAAAAACTTTTCACATAAAATTTGAACTTATCTCTTTGAGAGTATCACATTCATTTTATTTTATTTTTTCTTATCAGTTTACCTAAAAAATACTTCTGTTTTTGCATTCAGCATTGAACGAATTATTGTTTCTTGTTAATTTATAGTTTTTCCTATTTTTTATTTATTTATTTTTTTATTTTATTGCAAAAATACATTTTACCTTTCAAAGGAAAATTTTTCTGGAAATACATATGTGTGTTAAGTATTTACTAGTATAATACATATTTTCTTTGCTCTTTGCATGCTATATAATTGTACATATGTACATACACAAGTGAACATTTATAATTATTTACGTAATATAAATATCTATTGTAGGTGGATATATATAAGTCGCGTAGATTGTTTTGCTCTTTGTGAAAAAACAACAACAAAAAATATATGTAATAAAGTATACTAAAAATAAATAAAATACCTTACAAGATCCTAGGGCTTCTTTCAGTCCGCAAATTTAAAACATAATGACATCTTAGAGCCTCAGGCCGTTATGTCAAAATGAAACGTTATTAATGATGTAAAATATTTTAAAAGATGTAGAGATAATAATTATATAAGCGAGGAAATTATTAAACAATATTAACGAAATATGAATACATATGGATAATGTTGATTAGTCAGGTTGTCTCAAAATCCCTGAACTCATGCACCTTCATATTATGACTAACGCCCGACTACATATTATATTGAAATGGATCGAAATATCAGTCAGAGTGTTGGTCGTAATCAACTACGTTTTTAATCAGATTAACAATCATGATTACACATCAATCATGAATCATGATTATATCGAGTAATCTTAGGCAAATGTAATCGTAATCATGATTACATTTTTTTGAATATAAATGAAACTTTTCAAGAAATTTTAAAATTTTGTTTTAAGAAAACAAACAATCTGTGATTGTTAGAATTTTTATTATAGAAAACTGCAAGACACTGTTGCATTATGTATTAATTGAAATCAGTATAAATAATGTAAGTTCTCTTATTGATAGAGACTCGCACATATCGGATCATCAACTTAAATTCGTGGATCTTACTTATTGTATGTGCAAAAAAATAGCGAAAAGATAAGATTTCTGGGGCGTATAAGAAAGTCGTTGAGCAATGCAATAATGATTTTTAACGCTTTGATTTTGCCACACTTTTCATATTGCTTCACATGGCTATACACTAGTTCGAATGAATTCAAGGAGAGACTGCAACTATTGCAGAATAAGAAAATGCGAGTTATTCTGAGATGCAGCGTTATATACACCAGTTAGATGTATGCTCGGAGCGCTGCAATGGTTAAATACTTATTACTGAAATGACATCAAGCGTGAAGAAGATTCATTAACTACTACCTAACAAACCAATACAATATTGTTTTTGTTATGGCCAAAAAGATTCTGACTCGGATAGCGAAACCATAAATTAAATTTTCCCTTTCTTAATTACTAATATCATTTACCAATCCACAGACATCAGATATTCAATTACCATCCCACTATACAGATATGTGCTTACAAACATTAGTTTATGTGTCACCACTACCAATTTCAATAATATATTTCTGGAACAATATGTTTGTTTTCTTTTAAATACAATTTTAAAACTCTTGCAAATTTGTAATCTAAGAATGTAATCATGATTACGGTCACATTTGAATTATTAATCACCAAAAATGATTATTTTTGTGATTAATACTATCAATCTGTAATTATGATTACAGATTGTAATCGTAATCACTAATCATCAATCAGATTACATTTTGCCCAACACTGCTAACCGCGTATAGCTAAGAAGGACTTGTAGTCTACTTTAATTGTACCAGCATTTTCCTCTGTACTAACCAAAAGTCATCAAGATTCAGACATGCTTTATATAGGTATGAGGAATTAGCCCGGGCAAAGCTCAAAGGAGTCTAGAAAAGCAATTTCTATCTCTAAAGGATAACAAGCAGCACACGTTCTTAATTTTTGACACAAATTTATCATAAATGTTCTTATGTTTGCATACAAAATTGAGGTTTTAAGGTTTCGACACAAAATCATTCTATGCTGGATACCTGGTTATTGAAATATCGATGGCAATGAGATAGCAAAAAAGGACTCAAAAATGGTTAGCTCAGACACAATATCGTTTGTGAGAATCCCGATTGGAACTCTAAAAGGCGATATCATCAACAACAGATACATTAAGCCTAGTCCTCGGTGAGTCAATCGGGACACCTGTTGTATTGTGAGACTATTATGGCCTGTGTACAATAGAAAGAAAACAATTCAGTTCCTGAGGGGTAGCAAAGTCGACACGAGGGGTGTTAGACCCTCGGTAAACATGCTAGGAAAGTGGGCCTAGATTCAAACGTTTCTGTCTTAGCTGTAAAGCTCCTGAAAATTCAAATTACTTTGAGACATGTACTTTGCGAATGTCCTGCTCCAACGACCAAAAGAGGAAGGTTACTTAGTAGCTACTTCTCTCGGAGTTGGAGGAGCTTAGGTGCATCGTAAGCTTCGTTAAAAATCAGGATGGATCTAGGGTTGTTCCTAGAAGGATAGATCTCCTTGAATCTATGGGGCACAATGAAACCCGTCATTGGTCTAACTCTAAGTGAATCAAGTTAAGTCTTCCTTGGCGGTACTCCTCTAACGTAATCCTCTATACATTCCAAAAAGGCACTTTTATTGGTTATTGCTTCATTGGCTGTTCTGTGTAATTAAAAGCAAGATCTCTATAAAGTTATACAAGTATGCATCTCCTCAAAAAATATTACATCTGATATACATACGTTGTCCCGTCAATCAAATGCATGCGATGCATGAGAAAGACATTATATTCTCATAGGATTTTATGTCGAGTTTTTGAAATTTGATTTGTCTCTCTATACTTGCTCAGATTCATTTCTTTTAAATATCTGATGAAATACATAAATACCTAAACTGAAGATATATCGTTCTCTCTACAAATGATCTATAAAAGAATTGCCAGGGCTCGAGAAGGATGCGACAGCCCTGGGAGTGAAACAATTTCTTCTTAGCTTAAAGAATTTAATAAATTATTTGTAGTCATTTGAAACTTTAAGGCCATACCATACATATTTCACTTCGAGCTGTCCTTTCCATACACTTAAGTGGAAATATTTTAAAAAATAATTATAATATTACTTCTGTCTCTCTCTCTCTCTCTCCATCTATATCTCTCCCTACAAAGAGCAAAACAAATTCAGATTTCAACACAGTATATTGAATTTAATATTGTTTTATAGATTTTTACATTTGCAATTTGTATTTGTTATACTCATATATGGCGGTGGTTATTAATTTTATAGATGGGATTACCAATAAATATTGTCCGAAATCTACAATTTGTATTTAATAAATTACTCTTTGACCAAATAAAATTTACTTTGAAATAACCATCAGGTCACCACCATTCGATTGTAAATTGAATTTTCTTCAAATATTTATTCTAATTTATATGACTACTCTGCACTGTCCTACTGTTTGATCGTAAGGCGCCAATAATTGAGGAACTGCCTTTTATATACATATTACTTCAATTTGAGCGTCCCCAATATTTGTACTAACTAGATGCATTGCTGCTTATAATGAAACTGCATTGACCTGGAATTCAAATAACTTGAAACTCTAAAAGCTGGTTTACTAAATATTCTGTAGATTGCAAGAAATTAAAAAAAAAATTATCAATTAATTGAGAACATTATGAAGTTCCATCAATGTTCAGCAGCAGTGAAATTTAGGAAGATGTTACACTAAGCATACAAATCAAGCTACAATTCCAACTGACGTGATCTCTACTAAAGAACTAATATTCGAAACTAAACTAAATAAGAATCAAATTGTACTACAAATTTAATTCAATTGATCATGCATAAACTTTCATTTAGGGTAGAAAAAGAAGTATTTAGATATATGTTTGTATACACATAGATAAAAAGAAAATACAAATTGCTAACATTGTAAAGCTTTTCTGGTGCGCAGTTTCAATTGCAACGATTTAATTAATTTTATCTTCGTTTTTCCAAATTTTTATTCTAATAAAGCTCCGAATTTTCACTGCTTTTCTTTCTTTCAATATTTTTTTTTTACAATAAGAAAGAAAAGTATTATGCACAGTATTAAGATCACATAAATTTTCGGATATTTGATTTTATTATGAACTTTAATAACTCTAATTGAAATTAAAATAAAACTCATTTCCAACATCTGTTATCGCATATAACTACTACATGGTCAGCCCTTAAGCTCATCATATTTCAGATAATAATTGACCTATTGTCTTTCACAAATTAATTTTGACTCGTGTTGTGAATGCAGAAGCGTAATTTATCATGTAATATTTTGTCGCACGAAGCTACTGACTGACATACATGCATCTTTACCTATTTACCTAAAGAAGATTGGGAAATAACTAATTGTACGTAAATACCAAAAATTAGAAAAAGTTGAAAATTTATATTTTCTCAGTTGCATAGTAAATGAATCTATTGTTACAAGAACTACTTGTAACTGCAGTGAGATTTGAGTTAACTCTTAAGTAGGCGCACTAGCAAAATCACATAAGTGGGCGCATGGGGTTAGCAGTGACCCCAATTTTTTTCTAGTAATTTAAGTAAACCATAAGATATTCAAAAACAATGCAGTTCGATTACTAAATCTTATTGCTTTAACAAAAACTGAAAAACAAATAACTTCTCTTTCAGTTAAAACAAAAATAAAATAACAATTATTTTATATTTTCTTGTCAGTCTTTATAGAAAATTAAAAAAAAAAAGAACTACTTTTCGGATTAGAGTAGAAAAGCTACACTATTCACTCAAAACTACAATCTCAACATACGTTTTATTTAATTTTCGTTAGAACTCATCCGAAAATATTATAAAATGTCGAAATTTCGAAAGATATACCTAACAAAACTTACCTCACAAAAAAAAAAATTACCTAAGTGGGCGAATGGGGTTATACTTCATTATAGCACAAAAGCATGCGTACGTTGCAATGGCTCGAGTGCGACGATTTTCAAAATAGTATTCTAAGATGAAAAGCTACTGGAAGATGCAAGGTCGAGAGAGAATGCGTTCTAAATTTTTTCGCGGTTAAAATTGTTCTGACCCCTACGACTGCGTAAGGGTTAAAGAAATAAATAATAAGAGTAAATGAAATAGAGACGGTGATTATAGAAATTTATGATTCAATTTATATTTGAAATTATTTTCAATAAATTTCAGTCTGTTAGACGAGAAATCTTCTTCGTATATTATCTACTTATGGTTTATCCATATGCCGCCAGGCAAAAAGGGGGAACAATCACCCAATTTGAAAAGTGCAATGAGAAATCTTGATACCATATAATTCACACTTACTTTTCATAAAATGTATTCATATGGGCAATTGGTGTGACCTCCATAATTGAACTTCTATGGTAGGCGATCAGAGATAACCATACCGATGAGACCTCTCTGATCGCTGAGTCGAAAAGTTCAATCATTTTTTTGCACTTAAATGCATTTTGTAAATTTATTGAAATTATTGTCAATAAATTTCAGTCTGTTAGACGAGAAATCTTCTTCGTATATGATCCTCGGCAATCACGTATTTAAAATAGAATTCGTGGAGAAGCGAGGTAGTACAATCGGCTAAAATCCTACTTTTCTACACATATTATGGAAATCGGAATTAGAGAGTGCGAGTCTGTTTCGAATTGATATGATGCCCGAATGTAAAGGCTTGTGTTAGGATTCTAATATTCTGTCATGTCTGGAAATGTCAAAACAATCTTAAAACCGGAAGTATAAAAATTGTTAATACATATTAAATGCTTTCCAACATAATTTGCTTTTCAATTAAATTACTACTAATCAAAGATAAATCAAAGATATTTGAAAAATATAAGAAAAAAGCATCAAGCTGTAATGAGAACCAGATTCAGGTGTTGTTATTTTGTATGTAAATAAAACTGTACCACCAGTTCAGGCCAGTGTTTAAAGAATGCGGCTTGAATTTGATAGTAGAGGTATTTCTTGTAGCTGAAAAAACATAATCAGCACAAAAGGTAATATGCATTCATTATACGCATATATAAATTACTCAGTTAATAGGTATAAATTTGGATAATTTTAGCGATCAAGAAGAAATTCTTGACGACCGAGAGTAATATGAAATCGACAAGATCGTTTCTTTTTTTCTTTTTTTAATGTTATGATGACGTTAATATTTTTCATTTTAGAGTGAAGTATGTTTTTTTCCTAGATACTGATACTTGTTCAAGAAGGCTAGTTTTTGGATTCTGCAGTGCAACAGCAAAAGCAAAGAAATTGTTCATTTGTTATGCCTTCACACAACCCATTTGATTTTGGGTGGCAAGTTTTGGTTTCGATTCATCAACAAGTCCCAAATAGCGAAATAGAGAGACTCGAAAAAACAAAAGAAAAATAGAAAAATGGAAAGAAATGAAAAAATGCAAAAACTCTTAGAAAAATACGTTTCACACCCATAATTTATTCGGAGTTTATATGCGATGAGATCAATTTGATCTTTTTCAGACGTCTACGGCGTGCAGAAATCAAGCCGTACTGAAGAGTATAAGGTTTCTGCCGATACAAAACGAGTATTTTTTCTTCTTCTGTCTTATTTTTTCAACCCACTACATTCTTACACAGGCTCGATTCTCAAATTAATCTGATTTTTTCAATTTTTTTTCTATTTTTCTCAGATTTGTCATTTTTTTCTATTTTTCGCAGATTTGTCATTTTTTCATCTCTATTTTTCTCAATTTTTTTCATTTCTTTCCATTTTTTCTATTTTTCATTTGCTTTTTCGAATCACTTAATTTCGTAACCTGTTGAGTCGATTGATTGAAAACTGGTTAAAAATGGCAAAGATAACAAATTTAGTTTACAATTGAACCAGTATAACCATCATTATTAGATTGGAATAATGAATATACCAAACCATGGGTTGTCTCCAAAGTAGTATAATCTATCTGATATTTAAAATGTTTATATAATGTTTTTTCGACTCACCCTATTTAGGTGCATTTACTTAATTAGATAGCTCGATTTTGTTTACCTAGCTTGTTTTGGGTTACTATTAATACCCAGCTTTATATTAACTATTACATCTTTACAATTTACAGAACGCATTTCCTGAGGGAATATTAATATTGAAGGTAGGCGCTAGGCATTTTTAATGTGGCCATCTATCCATGTTAAGTGATTATTTTTTTAGATTATCACTATGGTACATTTAGAAAACTGAATTACTATTTATGCAGGGTGTTTAAGATTTAAATAGCTATACTGAGACAAGTGGTAATACATAGGTTGTATGAAAAATTTTGCAATGTGGCAATACTAATGTTATTTGAGGTAATCTGACGTTTACATCGTAAAGTTTAACATTTTTTAGCATATACTTAGAACGTTTTGTCATGAGCGCTATTTGCTTACTTTTTTTTTACTTGAACATTTTATCGCGACCAAAAAATGGGATTATATATATAAAGGGTCTAACTTTTCACATAAAATCACTGTATATCGCTGGTTTAATGAATACAATCGTGTCCGTACTTCACTGGTGGATGAATTTCGTGAAGATAGTTCTAATCGGTTGTTGTATCAGAAAACATCGATGCTGTGCGCAAGGAAATACTGCTAGATCATCATGGGACTTATCGTGAGCTAGAGGCCTAGAGGCGACCCTAGGCATTAGCGTAACGAGTTTGGAAAGGATATCGCATGAGCACCTGGTTGTGAGAAAGCTCTGTTCGCGTTGGACTCGGTATAGTTTGACAATCGCTGAAAAAAGGCTCGTGTTGATTTGTGCAAAAAATTGTTAAAAAATACGATCGCGGTGCATCAAATACGTGTATAACATCTACACAGGTGACGAATCGTATAAGCAAAAACATTTTTTTTGTCAGAAGTCTTCATCATGACAATGCAAGCTCTCACGCATCAGTTCAAACAACAGCATATTTGAGAAACAAAAACGCCAGCTTAATGGGTCATCCGCCGTACAGTCCTGATTTGGCACCTAATGATTTCTTTTTGCTCCAATCCGTAAAGAACAAGCTGCGAGAAGAACGATTTTCAACATCAGATGCAGCTGTTGAAGCGTTCAAAAACCATGTTTCTGAGAGAGTGTAGATTATCATGGCGAATACTTTGAAAAACAATAAAGTCGTTGTTTGCAAACGTTAACTATTGTTATTATTACTATTTTGCAAATCTTATAGTACAACCTTCGTGTGCACTAATTCAGTTAAATACATAAAAAGAAAAACAATTCTTATGATATCCTAGATGAATGCCCGTATGATACCCGTATGTAATTACGTATGGTCACCCATCTCTGCAAGTTTGATTTTTGAAGTTGTTTTTCGCATATATTTCTAAAACGGTTCGTCGGACAGTAAAAATGATCATTGGATTTCATATTCTGAAGCAGAACTTTTCAGAACAATAAAAACGTCTAGGACTGATCGTTACAGTGAGGATTTAGTCCATTTTTGAAGCTTTATGTACTATTACTATGAAAAAACAGTGTACAAAATTTCAGGTCTAGTGAAAAACGATATTTTTGTATGGCAGGCAACCCTCCGAAGGAGTTGCCCGATTAGTCCCATTTTCGAACAATTTTTTTTTTTTTTTTGTAAAGCTCGTGTGCAAAATTTCAGCGCCCTAAGTCAACGCGTTCTCGAGTTATGGAAACTAAAACTAGGGTAGTAGTTAAATAAGCTACATACTTTCAATATAAAATGCATTCGTTAGCCTTCATCAGCAAGTATTCAAAATGAATTCGAAATGTGAAAACGTGCGGCGTGCAATTTTGCACCAAATGCTTGGAAAATGAAAAAAAATCGTTTTCCCAGATTACAAGAGAAGTTAAAATAACACGTTGGACAGTTAGCAGAACAATTAAAACATTCTTGTAAACGGAGACAATTGCAAAAAAACCAAAATGTGGTATGCCGAAAGGGACAACAGATAAAACTGTGAAAAGAAAGGTAGTTAAGTTCATTGAAAAGAACAAGTCGGTGTCTGTGCAGGATAAAGGAAAAAAAATTAAATATTTCGAAATCTACTGTGGACAGACTTAGAAAAACTTTTAGGAAACAAAAAGTGCAAAACGGACAGAGAAACAGAAAAATATTACAAAACCACGCGCATGAAAACTATACGCGAATAAAATTGTGCCTGTTAAATTTTAGACGACGAATCATACTTGAGTATGATTTTTCGACTTTACCCGGACCTCATATAGTGCAAAAAAAAAAAAAAAAGTACCTGATGCTGAAAAACACGTATTCGTAGAAAAATACAGTTAAAAGGTTCTTATTTGGCAAGCCATTTGTCAATGTGGGCGCAAAAGCAAGCCTTTGTTTTTTGAAGAAGATGCATATGTAAATACAGATAATTATATCAACGCCTGTATTATTTTGCCCAGATTTAGCCACAAGGACAATAACGTGGTATCAACAAATAAATTGTGTTCACAAATTGACCAATACACCAAATGTACCACATCCAGTTTGAACATTATTGTTATTGGGCTCTTGTAAAAATATGTTCTACGAAAGGATGGTAAAAGTACCACTTGTTTCAAATTTTTGCAAAAATGTGGACAGCAGCCTACAAAAAGTTGAGGACAGTATTGTGCAAATATTAATGGCCTCGGTAAAACAGAAGGTGTGAGCATTTATCAGAAAAGAGTAAAAAATACTATAAGGGCATACGAAATGTTCTCAAAAAATACGATGAATGAATTTTAATAGCAGCAACTGCTGACGCTATTCCTATCCATCCGAAATTATCCGTGTGATAGCCTGATTCTTTGAGAAAGTCAGTATTAACAAGTTGTGACATTGTCAGTCAGCTTCCAGATTAGGAAGAGTGAGGTCATGTTTACCGTGTCTGTCGCACATCATGAATTTCGAACACGTGTTAATACTAAGTTTAGTTCAGACCTGTAAAATTCCAAGTACAAGTACCAGTACAGAACCAGTACCTGAACTTGAAATATTTTAGGTACAAGTCCCGGTACTGGTACTTAAAAAAATTTCAAGTACAAGTCCCGTTACTGGTACTTTAAAATTTTTCAAGTACAAGTCCTGGTACTGGTACTTAAAAAAAATTTCAAGTACAAGTCCCGGTACTGGTACTTTAAAATTTTTCAAGTACAAGTCCAGGTACTGGTACTGTTACTAGTACTTAAGTACCAATGTACTTAAGTACTTTACAGGTCTGGTTTAGTTCTATGTTCGAAAAAAATGCCAAAGAAAGACTCTGAAAGACTGTCTACAAAAGATATGAGTGATTTAAAATCGGAAATGGTTCGGTTGAAGACGAGCAACGGTCAGGACATCTTTCGACCTCAAAAACATACGAAAACATACAAAATGTAGCAAAACGGATTCGTCCAAACAGGCTTAAAGCTTAGGAACGAACTGAACATCTCGCATGGCTTGATCCTTTATCAAGACAACTCTCAACACATCGCTTCTAATCCATGAGTTTTTGGCCGAAAAAAAAAATCCTGTCTGTCCACAACCACCATACTCTCCGGATTTAGCACCATGTGACTTCTGGCTCTTCCCAAAAATAAAAACTGCACTAAAAGGAAAACGTTTTGACACCTTTTTCAACATTTAGATGGCCACGACTGAGCAGTTGAAGGCCCTTCCAGAAATGCTTCTAATCACGGAATCAACGTTGGAATAAGTACATCGCTAGCCAAGGAGAGTATATTGAAAGAGATTAATTCAAATTTGATGTAAACTTATTACTTTGCTTGTAATAAAACCATTCACCGTATTTTTTGATCACATCTCGTATAATTTAATAAGTAAAAATAAAATTTAAATAATATAGTGTTTATTTTGTCTGTTATTAAAATGTGAAAATCGTATAGCACTTTCTGGGACAGTCCTTATTCCAGTAAGTCTCACCAGTACATGATCTATTACTTACTTAGCAAATCTGGCTATTATAATAAGGGATTTTATAAAGTATAGATATTAATACTAATATCCGAAAACTTTTGTGATCGATTCCTACTCTATGTATATGTTTTAACTACTTCGTAAAAACAAAAAATAAAACAAAATAAATTCTTCTCTTTCCTTTTTAATTTTTCTTCTTCCTTCCAAACGATAATTTTGTTTGTTTTTTCTTTCTTTTATTCTTAATACTTATTTATGTAGTAGAATAAAATCTTTCCATTTTTACATTTGTAATTATATTTATGTATTTATGTATATATATGTATCGCTCTTAAAAGCTTCTAATTTTCATGAGTTTGAATTTCCGTGCTTTCTTCAATATACAATACAAATGTAGTTTATGTATATATAATTATCTCCTGATTCATTTTTGAAATGTTATCCGTAACAGTCATATATGTTTTATGTATGTATATATATTTAAAAAAAAAAACAATTTTTCTCTTCGAACAAGTATACATAATCTTTTTTCTTATAATTTATACATAAATGTCAGTAATACATAACTATTAAATACTCGTGTTATAACAGGTACAATGTATTGTAATTAACATTCACACATATATAAATATTTAGCGTTTTTTTTTTTCTTTTTGCGTTCTCGTAACTTTCATTTTGTTTTTAAATTCAAGATTCATAAAAATCATCGTGTGTACACTTCCTTTTTTTTGTTTTTTTTTTTTGTTTTTTTTTTTAGGTAGAAAACATCGATTTAGATTAGAAAAGCGTTTTTAAACATTTACATTAATATCTACGATTAAATTTTTTGTGAAATTGAATAGTTTTTTATTTACGTTTAAACATTTATTCGGATTATTAACTATTACTATTACTTAAATATAACTTTTCTCGATATACATACACATGAATATTTTTTATATTTTCAATATGTAAATATGTATATCATTTCGCTTCTTTATAAGTTTTAGTTCTTTTTTTTTCCACAAAAATAGATTTTTTTTTTGTTACATATTTTATTTTAGATGTTATATATATTTTAATAGTATTAGGCAATGCCGATTTTTTTTTCTAATTTTGTTGTTTTTTTGTTTTTTTGTTTTTGACACTAATGTCGCTCTTTTAAAAAATAATTGATTACATGTACGTTCTAAAAACATTTCCCATACGCCAAGTATATTTGTTTTTACATATCTCCTTGCCTAAATTTTTGTATTTACGTAGTATAATTTAATACAAACTTTAATTTTCCTCTCTTTTATTTTTAGTTTCTTAATTATAAATTATGTTTATAATATAGAGAAAGTTTTGTTTATCGTGTTAAATATGATTATAAAAATTCGAGTAGAAGAAAACGAGATTTATTTAACCTTATTTCTTCTATATAGAAAATTTCTGTGTAGAGAAGAAGTGAAAGGGTAAATAAAAATGATAAAAATTAGAAAATTTTATTTTCCCTATTTTTTTTAAACCTGCTAACGAGGCGAGAATATACACATGATACCTTTATCGTTTCGATCTATATTCCTAAAAATTTCTATTGATTATTCAGTTTTTTTTTTGTTTTGTTCCCATTTATTACTAAATTAAATTTCCCCAAACGAAAAAAAAAATGGAAAATTTAAATATATTATCAGTAATTTGGTTAAAAAAAAATGGTTTTTTTTTCAATATTAAAACATTGTATTATGTGTATTATGTGATAAAAAAATACTAGTCCTTTGGCCGGTTACTGTTCGATTGCAACTCAATCTACTAAGGTTACGAGTATTCCAAATTTTAAATTAACTGATTGCTGTTAAAAATTGTTAAGAGAAAGAAGATAATGGTTGAGCAGAAAGAAATTTATAGTCAAAGCTAAATTTTTCAAATCTTTATAATTGCTGACGAAATTCAAATTTATTATTAAAGTATGATTTTCGATTTAGTGTATAAAATTTTGTCTAGGTTTTTCATGCAGAAAAAAACTAGGAATGCAGAGTCAAACGTTAATTTTTAAATGAAACAAAGAGCTCTCATTGCGACGCGTATTGTGTATTTTTAAATGACTTCAAACAGACAAGGTTCTCAATTCGGCTAAATTTTTTTATTGTGTTTTTTTTTTTTTTTATATGTATGTACCTCATATCTCCGGTATTTCTAAACGAATTAAGATAATTTATTTTTTTTTAGAAAGTGAGGGTATGGTCCCATAGAAATTTGGTCAAGGTCTGATGAAGACTTTCGGACATGTAGAATAGAACTCCTCAACGCATAACAGGAAATCAATCGTTTTTAGTTTTTTCTTGCGTTTTTAATTTTTAAGTCGATTTTTCACTTTTTTGTTTAAAAAGATTCTATTTCATCTGCATAAATATAATGAACATGGATAATTCCGAAACTGCTACATAAATTCGAACGAAATGTTTACGTTCAGAAATATATACTGTTTTGGTCCCATGCAATAATTCGTCGGTTCAGTAGTTTTCTAGCGATCCTAGAAAAGTACGTACACTAACCTCGATGAATACCTACCTAGTTATCGAGATAATATATATTGTCCTTTTTTTTTTATTACAAAATTGTGGGTGCATCTGAAAAATAATACTTCATAATAAAATTATGCAACTTAAAAAGAGATTTATCTCAAAAATGGTTATATGTATGTTGGTAGTAGGTATACATGTATAGATTAAATGAAAGGTAACATTCTGAGGGTTCCAAATCTTGCAAGAAAATGTAACAGTTTACTATCATCTGAGCTAAAAATTAACTTCATAACTTGTACAAGAAAAGTTACGAGGTGTTTTGTGAAAAACTAGCATATTCTCTTAATCACCCTGTAATTCCAAAACGGTTGAGACCCCCCCCCCCCCTTTCCTTCCATAAATTTTTTTGGTTTTTTGTCTCCATTTCATTTCTGACCACCAATTTAAACTCATCCTATCCTGTATATACCTTATTAGACATTTTTGAAGCTAGCGCCAAATTAATAACTAAATCAAATGAGTTAAGTTCAATTTCGTTATAAGATATCATTGGAGCTTCAGGTAAATATACTTTTAAGAAAAATCAAGCATTCGTGTTGAAGAATTGTTCCACACCATTTACTATAAGCGATATAGTGATATCATCAGTATTGTCAATAAAATAGATATTTTCCGTAAAGATTTGACTTCGAAATTTCAAATACTTATACACTTGCCAACAAAAATCAGCGTACAATATCTGTTTAATGAAATTTCCTTGAACTAAAGGAACATAATTAATTATATTTAGAAAGTTCAACTCTAATTCACACTAATACTATTACTTTACTACTGTAGTTTTGTATACATGCTTATTGCAAGATGACTTTTGTTGCCGATTGTAGTCATATAAAAATTCCTAAAGTCATGTTTTCTTTCTTTTTTGATGGCAATGAAATGTTTTTTTTTTATCTTTTTTATTATTATTTTTTTCTTTATGAAGAGTTTTAGCAGCAATTATATAAATTATTAAACGTCTGAACTTAGTGAATGATTATGAGTTGTTTATGAATCGTTTAGAAGATTGAAGGACACAAGCAACAGTTTTTCAAAAAGAATGTAGAAAACTTTGAATATACATAGTTCTCTTCAATATTGAAATAATTTTAAATTATTTTTTGAATTTAATTTTCAACTACGTATGTATAGTGAAGCCCGGGGCATAGCGACGAATGAATATTATCTGTAATCAGCTTTATTCTAAACTCGCGCTATGATACCCAGAATGCAGGGTTAAGTATTGCCAACATTTTTTTCACATTAGTCTATGTTTGTTGTACGAAAAGAGCAGACGAATTTTTCAATTAAAACATGCAAAAGTTTGCCACAGATTGTGTTTGAGAAAATATCTTAGTCGTTTTGATTTGAATGGTAGTAAGTCTAGTATATTTATGGTGTGCAGTTTGTCGGTATAATGATAGATTTCATATTAGTTTTCGATCAATTTTGCATAACATGTCGGAAAAAGACTAATGTGTGGTGGGGCATAATGACGATTTTTTTTAGGGACATTATGGTTAACTTTTTACGGAGCATAATGACGAGCTTTTTACGGCGCGGCACATAGTCATTTTTCGATTTTCACATTCTGATAGGCTCAACGAAGAGTGAATTTAAAATACATAATTTTACATTCGAAAAAAATTTGTTGTCAAGGAAAATGACTCCAACAATTAGTGTGTTTAGCATTTCGCAAACTGTTAATTTTTTGGACGTTTGTTGCTGACAAACCGAGAAATCGGCATTTTATAAAAACACAGTTCTATGAATGCAAACGAAATTTTGGAATGTCAACCTAATTATCCTAAAACTTCCGAAATCCAGGAATTGTTTTAAAGTTAAAATATCAGATGTTTTCAGTTTACATTTTTCGAATGCGAGGCTCGAGGTGCTCCTCATTTTAGAATGTATAATTTTATTGTAAAAGCCATATTCATGCAAGGTTCATTATGGACATTAATTAATAATAATATGTTTTGATAAAAAAAAAATTTTTATTTCATGTATTAAATATAATTCGTTATTATGCCCCGTATGTGAGTCATAATGATGAATTCGTCATTACTCCACTTAGGTCAATAGGGCACTTCATACGGATGCTAGATTGTAATTATCTATATACCATTTTGTCCCTGATTGATCCTACTTAGTATTGGTATATTTAAAGTTTCAAGAAATCGCTTCAGGGATTTAAGAAAAATCTAGAGATAAATCGTTCGTTATTATGCTCTGGGCTCCCCTATATCTAGAAATTTTCTCATTTTATTGACCGATTTTGTTGTACAAAAAAAAATAATTCAAAACCGTTTGGTACGAAGTTCTAGTGAATTTCCATCAGCACGATATGCGTAATTATATAAATTGCTACATCTTTAAAATCAATAAAGATTATAAAGGGAGCGGAAATAAGTAGTTGAATATCAGTATAAAACTAACTAAAAATTAACATCACATTTGCACACTTTACTTGTTGCTTTTCTACATATTGCTATTTTTTGCTTTAACTTGTTTACAATACCTTATATATAAAATTGTTTATGAATACGGTTTTATTGGTATAAGCTATTATACAAAATAAGCTATTCAGCATTTCCATCATATAAAAAAAACGCTTATAGAGATTCTTGTGAATAAAACGAGTTAAACAATGAACAATGAAAGTATCTCTGTTTGCAGAATAAAATGTTAAAGTTCGATAGATTTCGCATTGATTAACATTTTATGTACGGTCCTTACAAATATGCAATACAAAAGGGTGTTATAAATTTATCTTCAAGATTTTAAAATCCTTAGGACGTTGCAAGAGGGAAAAAACGCGAATTCATCTAGAAGACAATCTTTTCAACAAAAATTGTAAATGAGTTCCCCTTTCCATATAATGAGACTGTGCCACCAGCGCGCGTCGAGACTCTATTCACGGAAAGTCGGAGAATTAATTTTTTGTGATATATGCTAATGTCTTCAATGTCTCCAGAAACTAGAAACGTCAGTTGATAGTTGTTCTTGTTACATCTTCAGAACTGGAATATATTAAGTATTTTCAAGTCAAGCAAATAATTTAGAAACTACCTTCCCGAATAATTATTAATTGTCAAAATCAAATAAATAAGACCTTAAGGACTTGTTATATAACGTCAGCTTATTACCTTTAGGCATACAATTTTCTGCAACAAGGTTAGCAGACATTTTCGGACCGTGGAAATAAAATCGCACTATAAAATTCAAATGTTCTCTTATTTTCTTATATTTATTTTGTTTACACTAAATTAACTTTGCCTTATACACAGAATCCCGCCCGGATGGGTTTAAATGGTTTTTCTCAGAACTTTCACTTTCACAATGGCAACATATGATATTTTTTAATAATCATAGGTTCGACGACCACAAACTCATAAAAGTAAATTTTACAACGCTTTAATCGTTTATGGTTTTAATAAACAAGAAAATTCTTTGGGATAGAACCTGACTATGTTTCTAGAATAATGTTTTTTTTTTTCGAAGCAAAGTAAATTAATGAAATTGATTGCATAAGATCCAAAGCAGCTGGTTTTAAATACCTAGATAAGGAAAAATTGGTACCAATCGCAAAAATACAGTGTAACCTGACTATTCGTTACAAAAAAAAAAATGATTTACGGAACTGTTCGAGGTAGTATCCATAATCTTTTAAGAGGAGATAAAGGACGGACTTTAAGTAACTTCGCTGGGCTCTTATTTTTCAAATTTTCCAAATCTCTACATTACAGAATCACACCATTCCAAACATTTACCTGATCTCACTATTCTATAATCGTTAGTTCTTAGTTATAGTGGTGGTAAATTTCTGTGTTATTATTGTGTATAATAAGCCTATAAGTGACGGTAACATTTACCTATCAATTAACGTATTTTTTTATCACACCGAAATAGTAACTAAATACACATTACATATGTATGTACAGGATGTTCCAGGTTGACTATACAATACTGAAACTCCTAACAGATGAGGTGTTATGTTATTTTCGAAATTACACGGTATTTTAGATTTTTTTCGAAAATGTGTCGTAGTAACCTAACCACCATCTTGTTTTTATTCGTATTACTACTGGCTTTCTTACAAAAAAGTGAAATATCAATATCTCCTTACCTTTGGAAAATGCTTTAGGTGTAGGGAATTGTTTACTTATGTAAGATTACTTCTTTAGGTGGCGATATGTATAAAGTTAATCTTTTGTTTGTGGTGCGACATTTCAACTTAAAAGGCGCTTTGTTTTGTCTTCATTATGATTTCCCTTCTCCATATTTCACGTTTCAAGGAGAGTTTATTGGCCGCTCACACGTGAGGTTCGATATAGTTTTATTTAATAATCACAGATTAAAATTTATATTGCAAAATATATTATTAACAGTACTTAACGTAAATCATAAAATTAAGAAATTTTGAATTTCGATTAATTTCGTTCAAGTTAGCGAAGTAAATATGTTGCAAGATTTATCTGAAAGGTAACAGATTATCGATGTTTTCTATGGGTACAGAACAGTTTGCTAATATCGCTACTTTAGGAGATTTTTAACCCTCAAAAAAGTTAAATTTTTGAAGTTAAATGCTTAATTTTTTTACTTATCAAAATAAACTTTTTTGAAAACCAGTAGTAATACGAATAAATCTACATTAAAATGGCGATTCAGTAAGCAAAACAAGCTCAGTTGCAGCCAAAAAAACGTTTCAAAGACCAGAAAATCTAAATTCAACTGCATTTCTAAAATAACATAAATTCGAAAAAAAAACTTATTATAACATTTTCGATTGAAAACTTCCTCTTCTTTTAAGGATTTCAGTATTGCAGCATACTCAAAATGCAACATCCTGTATATATGTATTTATTTAAATTGATTTAACATTATCTCAGAATAAAATACTAAATATACAACAATATGAAAAAATATCGTAAATGGAAGTTTTCGATTAAAATATTCATAGAACTATTATTTTGTGCGTTCGTTTATCATATTCCTCGCTCGTAATACATATCACAAATGTATACAAACATACATTATATACCTACCTACATATTATGTAATTCAGTGGTAGACTAAAAGATTTATATAAATATGTATTACTATTGTTTCGAAAAACAATATAAAAATAAGAAAATCAATTCGAAATTGATCAATTCATTGAATAGAAACGAAAACGTATTAGATATTATGTTTATTAGCAGACATTCGATATGATTATACGATAAATAGAAAAGCGATTAAATTTAGAGCTTTGCTCAGAAATAAATTTTTCAGTATTTATTACATCATTTCATATTTATCAGACTTTCACCCAAAATGCTTGTAACTTCATGTTATCATATACATACATACGAGTATATATGTATGAAAGGCAGTATTATTATCTAAAGCTTAATATATTTTTGGCTAACAGATGATAAAAACCTTGTTTGTAAAATAAATTTTAAAACATTTTTCGTTTTTGGACCGACTTTTGGATGGCATATTTCAAATCTCGCCATTTTTTTTTTTAAAAACTTCATAAAAGGAACTTTAAAAACGATATTTTCTCATACTATGGATATTCATAGAAGTCTTTGTTTCGAATATGTGTAACCAAATTACTGATATTGTAAGTATATAATATATTTATGTACAAGTTTATAATGCAATAACTTACATAAATTTTCTGGAATATCTTTATACAGACTATCGAAATGCCTCTCTGTTAGTACAGTTAAATGTTGTATGTATTATATGTATTTAACAAAAACAAAATTTTAGTTTTCAAAACGCATCATAATTCTGTTACCCTTGTTATGAAATGAAAAATCAAGTTCGATATTTATATAATTTTACTATATTTTTTACGATATTATTTCATGGTATTTTTTTCGTTTGACGACTCCGATTCTAGCCTAAATGTTAAACCCTGTTTTTAAGTATCATCGAAATTAAAAAACACGAGATTTTAAGAAATTAAAAAAAAAAATTATTATTGTAATCATGGAAATCTTTTTGTTTTTTTTTCTCTCATAATAAAATGATAACTCAAATTTTATTGAAAGCATATAGCTTTAATCCCTTTTATTATAATATAATCCCATTAACATATCTCATGCAACGTTATAATTTTCAAATATTTAAGAGACTAAAATGAAATTATACCCTGATTTTTATCATGTTTATTGTTACTCATATCTTGTTAGTTTTTGAGGTAACTATGCTTTGGTTACTATATCCATATAATACAATGCCACAACTGGAACCGAGGAAATGTAATGAGAAATGAAGATTTACGTATTCATAAACTCAGAAACAATATTATGCAATGATTGTATTCTTATTTAGCAGAAAATAATGTGCCGAATAATAAAGCTACCGAAAAGGGTTCAGTTATGAAGATAAATCGGGCTCTACTATAGTGGTAGTACTCCTCCTGGTCGTTCAAGTGAAACATCTTCTCAGATAAAATTCCAGTAATGTGGTTTTAAAACGATCTCTAATCTAACTTAAATCTGAGACAGCTTACATATATAGATATGAAAACCTCAAAAAGAAGCGGTCCGAATTAAAACGACGTAATGCCCCCCCCCCCCTACATTCTCTTTCTCTCTGTTATATTTTTTATACCACATAAGTTCTTCTTTGATTGAATATAAAGTTAAAGAGCTTTGAGAAAGTGATCCGGATTTATATAAAGATTTTCTTATCTACTTTTGTATATTGTTTGTGCTTAAACCATAGAAAAAGCAATATGTACAAGAGTAGAAAATTAAATGGAAGCAAAATCACCATGCGGATGTATAGCTAGAGCATATAAAACACTTATCCGGTCTGTAAAAGACTATTAAGAGATGCTTTTCTATGTGCATAAAGAATTATTAGACAAGTAAGACTCAGGAACTCTTTGACAAAAGCTTTTCAGTAAAACATTTAACATAAATACAATATTCAACTATGACACAGTTTTCTTAAACCAATCTAACTAATTACTGCTCAGTTAATTTTTTGAAGTTTTCGTAGTTTTAAATCTCATAAATTTTCCTTCTATTGAATTTCTGACTAATCACGAATTTTCTATCCTTAAACGACCATTCGCTTGCGATATAAAAGCCATATTGGTGGTAGGTATGTACATTAAACATCGATATTTCAGAGCATAATCATAGTATCGTTTATCTATTATTCATTCATAACTACATAATTAATGGGATATCTTTAATGAAATTACTACACAACTTGTAGAAAATAATAGAAAGATGTCGATAGTAGAATAAAAATTGACAACATTCATCAGCAAGAATTAATTATGATACAAAACAGTCGAAAAATATGATTACATTTCGTATTATACGTTTTTGTTACTGTGGTCAATTTTTCACTCCTGTAATTTTTTGTACACTCGAATCGAATGGATTTACTCGACGTTCATAATCGAAACAAAATTTATATATATGTATAGTTATGAATTGCATGAAATTAACTTCAAAGAAATTAAGAATTTCCATTATTTCGTTATATTTTCGAACTACATATTCTAAAACTCAATGAATGAACTCGGACCTATGCATGTATATATATATATATATATGTAGTATATAAAATAAATTTCTCGATAATTGTGTAAAATAACCCACCCACTTACATTTATAGAATTCTTAATATATTTCGATAGCCGCAAATTCACGCATTTTGTTTTACTATTTATCACAAATTTTATGTTTAAAAATTATAATTAAACAAGATTCAAGTACAGTATTTGTTTTGTTTAATAAAAATAATAATAATAATAACAACATATAAGTGAAATTATAAAAAAAAACAAAAAAAACTTTTCCGGAATTTCTTATTGATATTTACCACAACTAACCATCACAACATTACTCTGAGGCTTACCAGCTGAGTCCCCAGCTTGACTTATTTTCTCAACTAATTCTAAACCCTCAATAACGAATGCAAAAATTCCCGTAAAGCCTCGCATTTCTCTTAAAATTATACGAAATTGTGATCCGACTAAGCCTAAATTATCATGACGTTTCTGACTACGACGCATTCCGACCGAGCCCCGTATAGCTAAAATTTTCGTATCGTCTGGCATAAAGAAACCTTCTTCGAATACAGATCGACCACCCCGACCATTATTTAATTCAAAATCACCCGTTATAATACTTTCATTCTCCCAACATTGGAATATTTGGCAACCCTTATAACCAAAACCAAGTTCACCAGTAGCTAAAGCACCGAAATTTTTTGACATTTTTGGTGCAACATCATTTCGAACTTCGATCAAAATTCGTCCACATGGTGTACCATTCATTTCGACATTGAAATAATATATTGGATATACATGAACGGTCGGATTACACATTAGACCAGCGGATTGTGACGAAGTGACCTGTTGAGCACAGTTGCCACCTAATTTGGATTTTTGTACCTGATTGGAATGTTGTTGTTGTTGCTGCTGCTGCTGCTGTGCCTGCTGAATATGATGCTGCATCATTTGAATGGTGGGTACGGTCAGGCCATTAAGTTCAGCTGGCCCAAAAGACACAGAACTTGATTGCGGAACAGATGGTCGAACTCCAGGTAGTGGTGGTGCAGAAGATACTGCAACTATTCCATCGCTCAAATGACTGTTGAAACTGTTTCCTGGCTGATTGGACTTTGGAGAACTTGTTGTAATATCGGCATACGTTTTGGTAGTAATTCCGTCATGCGGTGATGGATGATTAGATGTCATCAGCTGTTGTTGTTGCGTTTGACCAGATTGCGTCTGGTTTGATTGCTGTTGTTGCTGCTGCTGTTGCTGCTGCTGCTGCTGCTGAGATGATTGACCTTGTGATGCATGATGGTATCCTATATTACCATTATTCAATATTTGCGAATGTTTAATACTTAAAACATGACGTGAGTACAGTTGTGATATGCAATAGTTAGCCAATAGTAAAATAGGATTATGATGACCAATGCCGTTCATTGTGCTGTATGTATCGGACGTGTGTAATGTTGCTAGGGCTTGTTTAATAAGATCAAAATCAAATAGAACACCATAGTGTCGTATTAAATCATCCAATTTACATTGCAGGTACATTTCTTGATATTTCGATTGTAAACGTTGCTTTTCCATATTTAATGTTGTATAAAGTTTATAAGCTTCGGCGGGTGATTGTTGCTCCAACATATCTAGACAAATTTTCGCTTTGCCCAGACTTTCACGCATTTCAGCTATCTCTAATGTTGGTATATGATTTATCAATTCCGTTTCGATTTGTGTCTTTAATGCTGTACAAGATTCCAAAATTTTCAACAAAAAATCCCTTTGCTTTAGCACCAAATGTTGTACTTCATTCAATATTTTCTGCATACTCAATAATTCACTGGCAATATCACTGTGAATTGTTTCCTTGGCCTCGATTTGTGTCTTAACGCTATGATTTCGATGTTCCTCGGCACCAGCACATGCACGGCATACTAATATATTACATTTTGTACACCATAAAGCATTTGGCATAGCATGTGTCATGCAATTTTCACCTTTTTTGATCTTATTATTCGGTTGCCCAAGAACATTTTGTTGCTGTTGTTGTTGTTGCTGTTGTTGCTGTTGTTGTTGGCTTGTTGTACCTGATGATGATGACGATGATGATGTTGACTGCTTATCCGGTGGTTTCGATTTTAAATTTAGCATACTCAAATTTTGTGATAAATACAAAATGGCATTGTAAGTCGGTAGGTTCTCTGGTTTCATATCTGGTCCAGGCAGTTCTGTTCGTTTCCAACAATGTACACAATACAATTCTGTACCTTTTAACAGTATTGAATTTACACACTTTAAACAAAAATGATGTCGACATGAAAATAACTTCGGTGATGCATCGGTTTCATTAAATGGCAGATGACAGCAGCTGCACAATATAAGCTCTTCCAGCTCTGGTGGCACGACTAAGTCCATCTGAAAATAATTGAATTTTTTTTTTTTTTTATAAATTTTGTATAAAATTTATATATAAAAAATTATTATGATAATTAACCAGTGTTAAGTGTTATGTAAAAGTTCGGTTATATGTATGTATACACTTAAATAAATAGTAGACCTAAAACTGTACAGTCGCCATTCCTCTGCCTAACTAAGTATGTATGTACGTTTAATAACATTGTTACCTATGCACGGATATGCAATATTAATCCATATGAACTTAATGATCTCTTCAAATCTTCATGTAATCCAACAATATACATGTATGCATCTAATTTAGATTTTGCTCTACCTCCACAACACTGATTAAGACTTTTCTCATTGTATCATAGATATCACCGGGTCAAAGCTTGTGATGCAAATTCAGGGCCTTACCCATGAGTTTAGTGTCCCTCAAGGTTCTATTTTAGATACGTAATTGTTTTGTATATTCATAAATACTTTTTTAGAAATAGTCAAAAATTTTAAGACATACTTTATTACGCAGACGACGTCCAAATATGTTTATTTGGATAGTAAGGCCGCCCGGTAGGCTTGGTGAAGGGTTGTATCGAAAAAATTAGTTCCGACTTGAAAGAGTGGCGAGCTGGACATTGGACATTGTTGGCTTGCCACGAATCTTTCTAAATATCTACGTTTATCATATGTTAACAAAATTCATAATTTAATAATCATACTTTAAACTACCATATTATATGTATAAAGAAATCTTTTCATTTTTTATCAGTTTCGAGGGCGATTTTCTCACTCCTGAACTCCAACTGCAAACGAAAATCGAATATATAGTATTCAATGAGACCACTCGAATTGGTACGTGAAATTTGGTAACACGACGATATGTCTCGTTACCCCAGTCCTTTTCTTTGATGAATATTTAATGCAGGCTTACTTTTTTTTTTCAACCAACTTATTAGCATCCGATGTTTGCTGATCTTATTTTTCAGTCTTGAACAGATAACAGAATTTGTAAATTCTTCGTTACCATCCAAATATTGTTCAGGGTTTTGACCTCATGAACGTGGCTCATTTTTTGAATAAATAAATAAATTCAACTTTATATTCAAATTTAACTACATTAAACGTGGAGCATAGGGCAAATGAATTCAGGTGCTTCCTGATAAATGTTGTAATTGGATCTATAGTTTTATGTGAGCTCAGAATGAAATATACCTTACCTATTACAGTACATATATACTAATGGCTTTATAGTGCGAGATCTCTTTATTGGGCACCGTGCCGGTGCAATTCGAACCTATAAAATAATAAAAGTGACTTTTCTGTAATAATTTCGAACAGAGAGGATTGGGAAGAAAATTATATGACCAACGGATCGCAACTATTAGTTTTCATGGATGATCCAAATTTTGATGTATGTAGATATAGGAGTTGAGGTTTTCTATGAAAGTCTTAACATACAAGAGGCTTATCGCCTATCAGACCACCGCAGTCTATTGCAATCTGAAATTTTAGCTATTTCTATGCAGCTGTGCAGTTCTTTTCTAACGATTGGAACGAAAAGTCTAGTCGTCACATAAACTAAAAAAAAACTCCGTTAATTTTTAAGAAATTTTTTAATTTAATCTTAAATTTCAATAGTTTATAATGTTTTTAAAATTTACTGTAACACCAATTTTTTTATTTTTAAAGAATTCCTTAACTTTTTCAGTTCATAATAACCTCTTTAGTCACCAATTTTGACTGTTTAAGCCACTCCTTTTTGAAATCTTCCATGGTTTTCGTTACTTCACCTACTTTTCGTAGCTTATGGTTTACTAGGGCCCAATACCGTTCGATTGGTCAAAGTTCAGTTACATTTGGTGAGTTCACTTCTTTTGGCACAAAATCGATATTGTTCTTATTGAACCACTCAACGAAGCGCTTTGCATAATGACAGCTAGCTAAATCAGCCAAAATAATATAGAGCGACTATGCTGTCTTAAAAATGGTAGTAACCTCTTTTTCAAGCAATCGTTGACATAAGTTTTTGCATCGATTGTCCCTTTTGTAAAGAACGGCCTGCTCCTGAGACCATATTGACAAATGGCTTACCAAACCATAATTTTTGGTCCAAATTTTTCCATGCTAATTGACTTTTCTGCATCAGGAACTACTGTATCAGCTTTAATAACGGTATAAAATATGGGCCTGGTAGTGTAGAAAAATCCATTTTAAAATATGATTCGTCATCCAAAACAAGACAGCTGTCTAGAGTTTTTTAAAAATCTATTGTAGAGTTTTCGAGCTCGCAAAATAGCTTTCTCCAATTGTTCTTTGCTTCTTTTTTGTAATTTTTGCTTTTTATACGTCTTCAGCTTATTTCTTTTCTTCACAAGTTGAATCATTGCGTGACTCGTTTTCAATTTTCAAGCGATATCATGTATCGAATTTGTTCAGATCAATTTCCCTCAAGACGCTTGACTCCATTTTTTTGTTAACTGAACCTGTCGGACGACCCGATTATGTCTTATCCTCTAAAGGCAGAAGACCTTTAAAATTTTTTATAACTCGCTGAACTGTTCTAACCGACATTCGTATCTCTTTCACGATACTTACCTTAGATTTAGTTTTATTTTCTTTATAAATTTGCGCAATCTCCTTCCGCAATTTTTCTTGTGAACATTACGGTGATTTTCCGAGACTGAACCATTCGAACTGTTCTTGTTCCACGGAATACTTGTGGCTTCTGAGAAAATTGTATATCACAAAAAAAAATGTGCTGTGCTCTTAGTGTTATACTACATGATTTGCCGACAATACTTTTCGTTCATATCTGGCTCAACTAAAGAAATCCCCTCTAGACAGATCGGTAAAGAATGCATCTGGAATCAGATAAAAAAGGAAGTGAATGGGATAATCTAACTACCTGGTTTACCTTAAGACAGTTATGGACCGAAATAAATTCCAGTAACGTACGGAATATCACCAAACATTATCTTTTTGGCAATCATGCTGACTGAACGTTTACGTGTCCCTCACAATGAATTTGTACGAAAAAGAGTTCTAGGACCTTTTTCCAAGATTCAAAATCAGTCAGTAGGATTTTTTGGAGCTTCACCTTTACGAATATGACTATGACCGACCTCATTTTATAAGAAATAAAAAAGTTTTAGTCAAATAAAAAAAAAAAAAGATACTGGTGTAGGTATGTTAAAAACGGCGTCAGTCATTAAAAATCTTGCTTAAGTGTTTCCTGCCACTCTTGAAGGATACTTTCTAAAACTTTTCTTGTTTAGGTATACAACCTGCCTATACTTAAATCACCGCGAAGTATATTGTTGACAAAAACTTCAAAAGATCTCTACCGATTTTAATACAAATTTATTTACTTATTAACTGCACGCTCCACTTGCATTGTATATAAAAGTAATTTGACTTTTTCAATGTTTAAAAGCTTATTTTTGAGAACTTCATATTGGCCGCGTTATTTTGTGTACCTTGTTCTAGAACTTCCATATACTGGAGAGAACAAATTGTTCTGCCGTTTGAAGCGAATTATTTATACTGTTCGCTTCATTTAAATCTTCTATGAAAATGTATGAGGTGTTCTTTTGTTTATCTTTTGTTCTGCCCTGTTCTGCGGACACAAAAGGTCACAGCTATTAAATTGCCTTGTTACTTTCAAAGTTAGAAAAATTTCATATCCAAGTGCTATGCTAATGAATGCTACTAGTGATTGCAGCTTGTCTACATGTACATAGATGTATGCATAATTAATGAAAAACAAAAAAAAAACTTGCCTACTTATGTAAAAAAGGGGATTTAATTAGCATGATCTGCTCTTATTCTTTCATGTTACTTAAATATGACTGGTATATATTAACTGCTTTGGTTAGGTAATAATACCTACATTATTAATAGATAAAAATTAATTATGAAAAGAACTTTTCATTTTCGCTTAATTCGCATAAAAATAATCAAAAAATTTCTCAGCTCGTACAATGATTTTTGCACAAATTTTTTTTAAGTAAGTCATTCAAAAACCTACTTAAAATACATTTATTCTTTTTTAAGACTCTTCTTTCTCAAGTTTTCTGTATGCAAACGAGTCTCAATTAGTTATTTAATTAGCTCAATTCGAATTTGCTGACAATTTTTATTTTTATAGGATGAATGGTGAAAGTCTATAAAAAGCTTTTGGAAACCTTTTCCCCTATTTCGTCACCCGTAAGTCAACTCAAATAATCCCCATGAGCTGGTTGATGTTTTTCTTTAAAAGCAACAACAAAATACAATCGGCAGCACGAATAGAGCCTTCCTTACAAAGTCACACACAAAGCAGTTTTTGTTTAGCTTAACTTAATCCTAACAAACGCTTTCATTCTCTCTTGCATTGGTTTATTGAATTTTTTTCGTTAAACCGTGCTTTTCAATTATTTTCCTTTTTTTTTTTTTTTTCTTGTTTGTGTTTTCTTTTAATGAATAAGTAATTAATTTACTCTTTGAAATTGGTGGAAATAGATGCAGTCTGCCATTAGAAAAGTTCCGCATTCCTGAATGTACAGATAAAAAATAGATTCTAACAAATTTTAGAACATTATTATGTATGTAGTTACTATAGTAAGAGAAAGTAATATTTTCTCTTACAAGATTATGAAGCAGTCAAATATGTAAAATGTATACAGTGCAAAAAGGCAATGATATTCAGAAAAACTTAGGCGAAAGCGTCGTTTTGCACATGAGCTCTCCTTTTATTGGTAAAAATCACAAATTGTATTTTGATAATTTTTTTACCACATGCAATTTGATGGTTTAGTTGAAGGGGAATGGGATATACGCATGTATCACTGTACAAACCAATCGGAGACTTTTACCATAAGACTTGAAAGAGGACAGGAAACTCTCCCGCGGTGAATTCGACTGGAAAACAAGTGACTCTGGATTACTTTATCTAAAGTGAAAAGACAAAAGATCGGTTACTATGCTTTCAAATTTCCATGATCCTGAAAAAGTAGCTATAAAGTTAGACGAATAAAGCCCAATGGTACTTCAGAGTTAGTTCCTTGCTCCGAAGTTATTGCTGAATATAATTCAAATATGAATAATGTTTTGATAAGTTTGACCAGCTCAAAAAATAATACGAGGTTGACCGAAAGAGTAACAAATGGTGGAATAGGATTTTCTTTCATTTTTTGGATGTGTGCGTCGTGAATGTTTATATCTTAGCGAAATTTGTCGATTACAAGCAACCTCTAAAGGAGTTTAAATTGGATATTATCAACTATTTGACAACTATACCATTGTCTCAAAAACGAAAATCTAAACGAGAAAAAGTTCAGATAAAAAAACAAACCTTATGTTGACCCCCATCCATTCGAGCAATGCAATAAAAAGGGACACCAAAGGCGAACACAGTGGATGTGCTCTACGTGTAACGTTCCTTTGTGCCTTAGTAAAACAAAAACGTGTTTTACAGATTTTCAAAAAAACGTGATTATGTGCGGTGGTATAAAATTCACTCATTTCCTTAATTGAAATTTTTTTTTTCAATAAATGGAATAAACTCAGTTTAACTAAATTTCGTAAAAATTTTTAATTTTATCATATCGTGCCCCTGAAAGAGTTAAGGTGTAATGACCTCGCAAAACTGGCAGCACCCCCTCATCGATGGTAGCTCTCTTCTCGCTTGGTTTTGACCTCCGGATTTTATATTTTTGGGTTTTTTCGTGTCGTTTCTTTTAATTTCAATTAAGTTTCATAGCAATGGTGATACATCACTTAGTGAGGTTTTTTGAAATATTAAGGTGAACGTCTCTGTTGCTGACTCAAATAAACAGGGATTTCCAAATTGTTGTTCCGCAGCTTTATTTGGGTAACGGTATACTCCTGAATGAACATTTTCGCTCTTAACGGTAGCATGGCTTATTGCTGCTGGCACAGCAGTAACCATTGTCGTGTTGCATTGGTTATAACAGTTGCAAAGTCTTCATTACTGAAGATTTTGAGGATGACTTTGAATATTATTTCATGATCTCAAACAAAAATAATTCCACTTAAAAAAATCCTCTTAAGAATTAAAGTCATGGGACCTTGTTACTTTCTATAGAGAAAATATAAATTTTTCAAAAAAAATTCTACTTTTATGCACCATACAAATCAATTCAATTCGCAATCTTATGTGTACTGCAGAACACTGTTCGGAACCAAAAGAACTAATTATACTAATAATGAAAGATATTCCCAAAATACAATTCATTTTAGTCAATAGCATGAAAAATAAGCATTAACCTCTCAGACGCAGAAGGATGCATCACCAACACTTTTTCGACACACCTGATATGCGTTGAAAATCTGGTGTTCATATGCTATAATGCCGCCCCTATATTACATTGCTTATTTAAGAAAAATAACGCAACGCACTATCTTGCCCCAGTAACCCCTAAGTATAACAATAATACTCAAAAATTGGCATAAAATATGCCCTTAATCAAAAATGAAAAAATATAGAGAAAATAGGAAAACCAAATTGAAAAATTTTATATCAGGAAAATTCGTGATTTGTTTCATTTCTGGAATAATGTAAAGAATATGCCCCCTCCCTCTCTTCCGCCTATACAACAGACACCACCTCTGTAATACCGAAAATAACTTTTTATAAATATCATATATGAAAATGGTACAACTTATTTTCCCCTCCTTCGAACCATTTTTTATGAATTTATTAAAGCCACTATAAATTTAGTTTTTCTACTTTTTACTTTCCAAACCTTTTTTTTTTTTATATGGATAATAAATAAAAAAAAATCCAAATGGTGGAGAAGGAATTTGCCTAATTAACAATGAACAATTTATTCAACTGGACGTATAGATGGATGCTATGCCAGGATATACTGTTTATTTCTCTCGACACTTTTATAGGAATTTAATTACACTTAAGAGATACTTTACAATTAATCGTTGAGTCTTATATGGCAATTAAATGGAAGTTAGTGTATAGCTTCAAAAGACTTAATGGTGACGGTGAAAGAATTTTTATAAGTACAAAACAAAAATCAGGATGTACTTTATTGGAATTTTTAAAATTTTCGGTCGCGGAAAGATTTCGTAAGATATCGAACTGGTTTGATTATTTCTGCCAAGATATAGCATAAAATACTTAGACTCATGGCCGGATTTAGCGGAGGGCAACCGTGGCTCTAGCCCGGGGCCTCCACAAGAGAAGGGCCTCCACAACCCGCAATAGAACTATCTAACTACACAGACGAAATACATCCATTTTCATCCACAAACCTCGAAAAATATTTTTAATAATATTACATTATTATAAATATTTTCGGAGGTTACCCTTATTTCGGTTCTGATAATATTGATGACACCAATACGAATGTATTTTGTATAAGTAGTTATAAATACGCAAATAATTATTTTTTTAAAAAATTGAATTGAATCATTTATTCACATACCTTTTATTGCATAAAAGAAATGATAAGGAAATAATGATTTCTTTAATAATTAAAGAATATCAATTAATTGGATATTATTATTTATTTTTATTCATCATTCTATAATGAGAAAAAAATAATCGCGACGAGGAATCGAACACTGAATGCCTGTTTATGCTTGCGTATACTTTATACCCGTTTTTCACCGAGTTCTCCATTTTTCCCCGAATTCTCCGTTTTTTCCCGTTTTCGTCTTTTCTAGTTTATTTTATTTTGTCTTTTTATTATTTTTTCGTGCAATAAATTATTTAAACAATTTAAAAAATTTGTAACCTATTTTAAAAATAATTAGGGGCCTCCACTCCTTTGCTGCCCCAGGGCCTCCACACTTCTAAATCCGGCCCTGAGACTCGTTTAGTTTTAGAAACCAATGTTGTGTCCAATTAAATATGGTATCGATATCAACTTCGAGATTAGTTTAGGCAGAAACGAAGTTGTAAATTTTTGTGTAATCAGCAAATTGACTGCTACACATTTCACTTCAAACGACACGACTGTGTAAATTGATAGGAACGAAAGGCTTGATCTCTTCGTTGAAGTCACAAATATAAATAATGCAGAGCACGGGACCAATGCAAGTACCCTGCGGAATGCCACTAATAACCTGGGGATAAGAAAGCTTTAACCCAATTTAGTATTTCTAAAAGTTCCAATTTGTGAAAAAGTCTGTTATGAGGAACTGTATCAAGAGCGCGTTCGAAGTCATGATTCATGGAATATAAGATCGGGTATACTACTACCCGATATGTATGAACAATTTGATAAGATTGGTAAAGCTCCATATGATTCCAGTGAGTATACTTTTTCAAATTCATCAGCCAAAAGAACAGTAATCCCCGCATCCGCTGTGCATTTAGATCCATCAGGTCTGATAAGTGCAGGAATGCCACATCTCTATGATATTCTACGTCTAATGAATTTGTAAAATGATTTGTCATCATTGACAACAACGTTATTGATAAAATTCTCACGAGATTTGAGTACTTCATGTATTAACTTATTTGAGGGTTTTCTAAATTCTGATGGTATTTCATCCAAGGTAGCCTGTATTTTACGGTAGATGCTACAGGGTTGTGCAGAGAAAATTGCCTCATTTAAAGTCTTGCTTAGAGTGCTCCAAGCTGAAATAAATTCATAGCAAATTTAGTAAATATGAAAATTGGCCGAGTTAGCTGCAAAATCCGCAGCTCGGGAATCGAGTGCAAACGCGGTCAGTTTTCATATTGACTAAATTCGTTATGAATTTATTTCATAGCAAAACTCTATGAAATGCTAGTCCCACATTCAAGTAAATACTTAGTACTTGGCGTATACGGCAGGCAGAAACCAAACCGTACTGATGAGTGTACGGTTCCTGCTGAAACGAAACGCCCTCTTTTTGTAAAAGAAATATCTTTTTCAAAGATTTTTCGTTTGTAAAGAGTTTTTTTCCACTCTAAGACAGTAGATGTTTGGCGATTGAAGTGACATAAATGTGTAGATATATCGGTGTAATTATCAAAAATTACAATAAGTGCAACATTTCTAACTACAGACCTGTCGCTCATTTAAGTTGTAGATATTTGTAAGATCTTTGAATCCCTGGTTTGCGATGTTTTGTACTTCTACTGCAAGCCCTTCCTATGTTCTTTTCAGCATGGCTTTATGAAAGAAAAATCTACTACGACTAATTTGTTGGAGTTTACTAATTTTTACATTTCTGCTATTGAAAACCGTAAGCAAGTCGATTGCATTTACACGGATTACAGTAAAACTTTTAACCGAATTAATCATAAAATTTTAACTCATAAGTTGAATGTTCTTGGTTTTCCTACTGTCTATGTCAATTGGCTTCGTGCTTATTTATCTGATCGTACGCATCGAGTTATATTCCGTGCAGCTCTTTCTTACGAAATAGATAATACTTCCGGCATTCCTCAAGGCAGCCATTTGGACCACTCCTTTTTATAATTTACATCAACGATGTACATATCTCTGATTTTGACTAATTCAAGAATACTTTGCTATGCTGATGATGCCAAAACCTTCTGCATTGTTTCTGATGAAAACGAGTGCCAAAATCTTCCGCATTGTTTCTGATGAAAACGAGTGTGGAGTTTTAAACTCGGACTTAGACACCTTTCATAAATGGTGTGCTATTAACTGTCTTCCTCGTCATATCAACAAATGTAGTACTATGTCCTTTTCTCGTAAAATGAGGCTATTGTACTTTAATTATACTTTAGATAGATGTTTATTAATTAGACTTGACAAAACCAAAGATTTGGGTGTCTTCCTTAATACTCGTCTTTCTTTCGAGCATCATATTAATACATCGTTGCCAGGGCTAATACTACTCTGGGGTTTGTAAAGAGATGGTCAAAAGAGCTTAATGATGCATTCATAACGAAGATCCTTTACTGCACATTCGTTAGGCCCATTTTGGAGTATTCCAGTCCTGTCTGGTCTCCCTTCTATGCTGTATACATAAATCGCATCGAGTCTGTGCAGCGGAGATTCGTCCGGTTTGCTCTGCATGGACTTCATTGAGACAATTTCCAGAGTTGTTTTTGCATTTCAGTATATACAAGGAGTGATAAATTCCCCCTTAAATACTTTAAATATATCTATTCCTGTGCACTCCTTGAGGAACTGTGACTTCTTCGTTGTTCCTCAGCATAGTACAAATTATGGCATGTCGTCTCTTTAACCGCCAGTTTGATTGCATTGACTTTCATCTTTCAAAAAGTCAAATAAGAGATCAGCTTAGTTAAACTTACTTTTCCATTATTATTGTGATGTATACTTTTGTCATTATTATGGTTATATTTCACTTGTGTAAACTCAGTGATGAGATCTTTGATGAAGTTCGAAATAAATAAATAAATGGAAGTTTCTTCAAGATGCCACTTCCATAAGCAGCCACTTATTTTTATTTAATGCAAATTTGAGTAATGCATAATGACACCTCCTGCAATCAAGGAGCAAAGCTCAAAAACTAGGCTTCTATTTCCAAGTCGCCTTCTTTACTAATTGCTAAAATGTTTTGGTAATTCCAACATTTCGTCCCGTAATGTATTTTAAAACATGTATGTAGTTATAAAAAATCAGGAGAATATTTTGTATGTCAATTCAACAATTATTTCTCTCCACAAACTCATATCCGATTCCTTAGAACAGTCAAAATACATTTATATGACATCTCGGAAATTTAGTCATTGTCTAAATTCAGAATCCATCACAGAAATTATTTGCCTAGTAAAAAGCCCATAGTAGAAAGTAAATTAATATTCAAAAGCGGAAATTGTCACTGTACTACGGATATTTTAAGTGCACTGTGTTGTTGCTGTAAATACCTATCGCTCAAGCTCCTAAAATATTAAAATGCTTTTCTCCTTGGCGGCTTAGATTATGGAAGGCATTCCCTTAGCCCCGTACTCATGTATGACGTTTTTAAAATTATTGGAGTACGTCACATGTCTTCTTTCCGCAAAAATCGATATGAAGGAGTGCACATTTGTACGAATGTCGTTCAGAGATACTTAATGCTCCAATGTTTTATCTTTGCAATAATTGTGTACAAACGATAAATTTTGATAAGTGGAGATGTATATTTTTCAAGGTGGAGTAAAATATTGCTACATGCACGTACATATGTATCTACCACGGGTATATCGTGACATGACATTTTTATTGCATTACATCATGTTTTCAAAACTTTTCTTCTATAAATCTTAGGAATAATTTTTCTAATTCGATTTTTTTCGGTTTTTTTCCAGGTGAGTAATTTCACTCGTCATATGATCCTGCTAAAATTTATTTTAAAAACATCAATAAAGGATACTTTTACGGACTGATAGTGTTGTTTATCCTAAATATTTTGTTCACATGATTATTAGGTAATTCAATAATTATTTTTTCGTTTTAAACATTTTTTAATAACAGAAAATATAGACTAATTAATAGATAAAAGTTAGTACTTTAGTTTAATCTACATCTTGGTCTAAATGCTTAATTTTATTAAATCAACTAACTGAAAAATTTTGCATATGCGGCTATGTTGCTGTATTTGCATTACAGCTTTGGTTGTTTGGTTAAATTTTTAATATGAAACTGACCTATTATACGTAAAATAGTTCAAAATACGAAAAATAATTTAACTATTGCTATCATTTATGTAGCCGAAGTACAGGAATACTTGAAACCAACTTCAAATAGACTTGGCATACAATCGACTTCAAATTTATTTATTTATTTATGGTATAACTATATAACAATATTAACCTTTTTTAATCAGACACATCTAGAAAGCAAATTAGCCTATAATCTGAGTTTACGCAATGTATTAAAGTTTATACCAAGTGTCACTTTAATGAAGTCACATTTTATTATTTAAAAAGAAAAAGCTCTTACTTCAAAAAGTTAAACTCATATTAACTATTTAGGAAGTAAGTCTAAGCCACTGGTCATTCTAGCTGCACAAACCTGCACAATTTAACGGGCTTATACCGGGGACAGACTTGGTGTTTTAATTTCGAGATATTGATATTGCAATTATGTCATATTGCAATATAGAATTTCAGAGACACACTTGCTGTTTACGATAGGTAGGTACTGATGAATTAATTAGAGAACTGACATTTGATTTGTCATTTAATTTGTCATTTGACTTAGAAAGCTTCGCGCACGTACAAAATGCGAACAAATATTATTAAATTACTTGTCTATATGGAAAATAAAAACGAAATAGACATTTAAATTTAATAAGTGTCAAATATTAAATGTCAGAAAAAGTTGCAGCCAACATTAGAGTATAAAATTCGACTCTAAAAGGTTTATAACTAACACACTTGCGTTTTAGTCCAAACTGCAATATTGATACCCCAAGTCTGTCTCCAATATTAGATACCGATTTGAAATCAAGTTTTTTTTTTTTTTAATCGAAAAGTGAAGAATTGGACAATTCGCTGGTGGTTCAATAGATAGGAATGCAGCGTTTAATTCGAAAGATCTTAAACAAGTCCCCTTCATTGTTTTATTCGTCTCTGTGAAAACATCAGGGAGAAATGCATTTTAAAATTATTTTCTTCTATTTATATTCTGTCCAAAATCTTATAAAAGTTTATCCCACTATTTTTTGTTAGTTTGTTTTGTTTCGTTTATCCCAGCCAGAACGTGGCTGATGCCCATACTGAATCCTCCTTTAAATATCTCTGCAACAATTATGTAGATCATTTGTCTGTTTCCCACAATCGTTCAAATATTCTTCTTCAACAAGTCCCACGGCACGAATATTTTTGAGCTCTTTTCATAATCCTATAACTTATTATAACAGCTTGTGAATTTTCTCACCCGCACACTTAGCATACCCTGGAAGAGGGAATAATGCCTAATTTCAACTCGGTTATCATCCTTTTTTTTTCCCCAGCATAGACAACAAAAGAATGGTTCTAACACTATGAACAAGCTAACTTGGATTCGATGCAACAAATTTTAAGAGTGTCAACTGACCAGCTTCAAACCCTGGACGATGCGGTTGTTTTTTCTTCTTGTATTTATGATTTGATTTAGAATCGTTAAAAGAAAAGTTCTTAAAAATCTTCTATATTCTTGATAAGTCGTAAGGATGTATAAATTCATTCCGTATGCAATCAAAAGTATCGAATAGTACAAACAATCTTAGTTCAATTCTTAATATCAACAAAGCTATCGTGCATTTCGACATAACGTATCCCCTAAGCCTTGGCTAGCTCATAAAAAAAAAGTGAAAATACTTATAACTCAATTTGACTGAATGTACATTTTTTGCAGATCCACTGCGTGAAGAGGCGCATGTTTCGATAGATTTTTGATATTTTAGGCACCAAAGAACACCGACACATCAAAAGCCGATTCTAAATATGCTTGTTTTCATTAGCTATTGGCAAACAATTCCTTAATCTGATACACCAGTGATTACAGCGTCAATTTTCGCCCCAATAATTGTTTCCTTAATCATCATACTGCTGAGTGGATATTTTCGAAATATTTATGAATACAGTGCAATTTATAAGTTTTCCTATACTCACAGCAGCTCTAAAGAATCTTCTGAACAAATACAATTAGATCTTACCGAGCTTTTATTTGATTCGAAAATCGAGGAATTTTTACATCCAGTATTAGATTGAGAGAATACAATGACCTCTTGTCGTAGGTTGTTGCGTTTTGCCGCTTGACTTCAGTCGTTCTTTAAAATTTACTGAATCGACTTTGAAATAAGTTTCATGTATTTCCAGCATGATATTTGCAAGCTTGGAGCCAAGGACAAAGTTAAATAAATTTTAATTAAATAAATTGAATTTTTGCAAACAATTTCACTTCACGACGTCAAATATCGTACCAGCGGGATGGAGAATTTAAATTTCAACTAAAGGCCTAATTACGTTTAGTTCAATAGATAATTAGTAGCGTAGCTCTCTTTTTAAAGTTAGATTAGTTAAACTCTATAACTTGAGTAAAATATACATACACTTGACGGGAAGTTAATAGAAAACTAGGAAAGAGACTATAAACTATAATTTATTGGTATATGACATTGGTGATACCCTAGATGAATATCCGTAAATGCACCCATCGCTTCTATTCTGAAAATTACAAGTGATTTTTCGCATTTATTTCTAGAACGGTGCGTTGAATAGTAAAAAACCCAGTTTCATAGTATTTTATATTCCGAAGTACCTACAATAAAAACGTCTGGGACTGTCCATTTTCATCATAGTGTATGTACATACATATATAAATTTTTATATGGCTACTTTAGTTGTCCGATTTCGCTCATTTTCCATCTTACATAGAAAGACGTCGCGTGTATAAAATGTAAGCTCTTAAGTTCAATGCCTTTTCAGGCAGTGTCGAAATATACAGGGTGTCGCAGACTAATATGGCTATATTTTGCCAAATGATTCCTCTCATCCAGACAAGTAAATAATTGTATGGCAGGAGAGGGGCAAAATGACACCCTACCGAGTTAAGTGCTGATTACATAGCGTCCGTTCCGTTACATTCCATTTCGGCCCGGTTCGACTCAACTATGAAGTGATCACAACGTCCCGGGCCGTCACGTTATTTGACTGTTATCCTCACTTTGTTTTTAAAGAGGTTTGTGAAATGGTACCAGCTAAATGGAGAATTTATTTGCCTTATTTCAATTTCTACAATGAACATAAAATGTTTTGGGGTGTCAGAAGGAGAAGGCGGTGAGTAAAACTACTAAAAATGGAAAGGGATATTTCTGGGTATTTCGTAGCAACATACCAAAGGATGAAGAAAACAAAAGTCACAATTAACAAAAGTCTCAATTCGGGCCACAAATATTTCGAATACAGACTAGCGTTATCGTATTACAACATTTTATCCCAAGGTGTGAACACTAATTTTTATCATCGAGATTTAAAATGGGCAATAAATAGCACCGTCAGAAATATCATACCATATATATTACCCATTTTGTCCATTTTATAAATGTATATACTCACTTTTAAATCATAAGTTAAGTTATTTAATTTAAATTCAATCAAGTAGCACCACAGTCTACAATTGTAAACAAACAAATTCCGAATTGTGAAGGTTATGTCTTCCGTCGAAATTGAAATTTGCTCAACTTACCCGTCACGTTCCGATCCGTTTCTTACAATGTGAGCAATTACACAGTATTGGGTATGTTCAAATTTGACAGCTTTACGTGACGGAATGGAACGGGCGCTATGTAATCAGCACTTTACAGGGTGATTAGTAAAAAATTCTATTTTTTCATTAAACATCTTATATCTTGTAAAGTACGGGATATACGGTTTACTTAAAGACAGCATTGTATGCAAAACCTTAAGGTCTTTCCTATGAATGTTAAACCATCCCCGTACCCCCCCCCCCGCACTTTAGAGCTATGACGCAAAATTCAAAATTGCTGTTTTTATTTTTTCGTATTTTTTTTTAAAATATCTCTACTAACATACATATTTATTACAAAATTTCGTAAGCTCAGAGCCTTCTCTTTAATTTAACCTATTACACTTATGTTCAATCTGTAACTGTTAAGGAGCTATTAGCTATTAACCTATTCAGGTCATATCGAAATTATTTTTTAAAATGGCCTGTTTTCTGTTACTACTAAGGGAACAAATTATCCGTAACCTGAATAGGTTAATAGCTAATACCTCCTTAACCGTCACAGATAGAACATAAGTGTAATAGGTTAAATTAAAGAGGAGGCTCTGAACTTTCGAAATTTTGTAACAAAAATGTATATTAGTAGGGGTATTTTTAAAAAAAATTACGGAAAAATAAAAACAAAAATTATAACCGAAATTTTGAATTTAAAGCGTCATAACATTCATCTAATATTCATAGAAAAAACCTTAATGTTCTGTATACATTGCCGTCTTTAAATAGACAGTACACCCTGTACTTTACAAGATATAGGATGTTTAATGAAAAAAGAGCATTTTTTACTAATCACCCTGTAACTCAGCAGGGTGACATTTTGCCCCTCTCTTGCCATAAAATTTTTTACTTGCCTGGATGAGAGAAATCATTTGGAAAAATATAGTCATATTAGTCTGCGACACCCTGTATAGTGAAAATAAAACTAATGTTTAGAAATACCATGATGAAGTTGCCCAATTTTACCCATCTACAAACTTTATCATAAATTACTATGCACAAAATTTCAATTCGCTAGGTTAATATTCTCATGGCGCGGTTAGATGGAGGTATATGCGAAAATCAAAATATTCCATGAATCCATGCATGTGTGTTTAATCCATTTTGCCATACTATCATTATTTCTATGAATTAAAAATGTATCAACAAACTTGGTATATCCAATAATTTCATCTAGAGTATAAACGAAAGAAAAAAAAATCGAGCGTTCAATGTACGATTATACCAGGCCTAGCCTTGGTATCAGTATGCCACTTCGGCGTCACGAACGTTAGAAATTAACAAACGAGGATTCAGGAGCACTGTTGAAATAGGACAGATACTTGGGATCACTGTTGAAAATAATTTTATGAAGGAAACAATACAATGCAATTTGATATTGAAATCTTAATCGAAGATCGATCATCATCACGAGGATTTTATTACAAAAATCTGAAGCAGTCATTAAAACCAACACTAGCTTTGCAAGCACACACTTAATCTCAAGACAGGCAGACATTGAATACGAATCAAAATATTGGAGGACCATTTTTTTGATAAACAGACTTTGGTTGGTAATAAAGACGGATTTTCTAAAGCCTCCTTAGAGTTGTGTAGATTCGTAAAAATAACAGTATCTGGTGTTGTTAAAAACAATCTCCAGAATTTCAGTCTTATCAATAGTGTTGCAGAAACATTTTCAACAATGAGTAAACTATGTATTATAGTTACTAATCTCTATATAATAGATGAAAGCACCATATACCAAGTCTTACATGCATTGAGTGAATTAACGAAATATTATACAGACCTCTGACAGATGCAATCTAAAATGAATTCACAGTCAACATACAAAAAGATGTGCAAGTGGCGACTATTGCACCTGAAAAGTACCAAATCAAAATTGATATTGTTGTAGAGACGTGAAAGACGAAATTCTGTATGTTTCAAAATTGTAAACATCAAGCTTGTAACAGATGCAACAATATGTCATGTTAAAAAGAACATTGCTAATTTCAGTGGTAAAGCATCCAAAATTTGCCTTTTTTAATAATACAGGAAGAAACATATTTATGAAAACTTAATACCTAGTTATATCATCCACAATTTACATCTCAACAAATTTTCAAGAATCGCGGAAAAAGAATTTTTTCCCTGTATGGTAAAAAAACGTTAACCTAAATTCCATGCCAATTGTCAAAGCTAACCTCACTTCATTCTGACAACGCAATAATGGTAACGATAATTTTATTCAAATGTCCTTTTATTTTCCACTTGGTTAAAATTTCTGCTCATATGAACATGAAATGTAAATTCAAAACCTAAGTTAAGTCACTCTGTTTCATATATTCCACGTTATTATTTAGTTGTGCTTCAATCGTCAAAGGTATGTAGGGTAACTGCACTAGTACCCGGACAGCCTTCTTTTATTTAATAAAAATAAGAAAAGTACACGCATTAGCCTTAGAACTCCGTTAGAATTTTGTTTATTTGATCTTTTTAGATGCACATCCAAAATTTGGGGGGGACACGGGTCGTTTTTGAGAAAATACTTATCAGTCTGTGTATTTACTTCACGTCAGTAAGTTCAACACAACACGTGTATTATGTAAAGTGCAATTAGTGATTGGACATCAGAGAAAGTGAGATAAAATTATTAAGTATTGCTTTATTTAGTTTAAATGTCTTTGTATTTGTTGAATATTGTATTTTATTAGTATTAAATCAAAAATATGAAATATTTTTTATTAAATTCATAAATTTTTTGGATGTCTGGTAACTAAAACAAAAAAAAAACAATTTTGTTAAGTTTCGGCTGTCCGAACACTGAAAGTATGCTTCAAAAGAGATTGTTTCCTGTTTACTCTCTAATACAATTATAAAATATGTTTTTTAAATCTTTAGTATTCGGACGCATTTTAAGAAATTCCATTTCTGCTGTCCGACTACTAAAATGGCAGTTTCAGTGTCCGGACAAAAAATATTTAATACGTAATCGATTAATTAAAAATAAAAGATACCTGTGTAGTAAATAATCATAATAATTTTCAAAATAATGGATGGTAGTACTTATGCATACAAACCGAAAAACGTATAAAACGATCCGCTAATGATACAGAGATAACTTAAGCTATACATCTATGTCAGGGAAAATAAATTGAGCATTATGAAGTGTGCTGAAAAATAATTATGGAGTGTTTGTTGGCAAGTGTGGAATTTCACTTAAACAAAATAACTTAGTCAACCTGTACAACATATTAAGAAGATGGTCGACGAGGAAGAACATGGCTGAATTTCTTCTTTAAACGAAACACATCATTGGCTGCAAGACAAGCAGGAAGTATTACCAAAGGCAGAGCAGCGATTACTGTTTTTGAAATAAATGGCTCGAGAACTGGACCAATATTTAAAAAGTATCGGATAGGACGACATATTAAATGAACCTACCCGAAAACCAGTAAGGTAACTACATGCCGTGGATTGATAAACGTTTATCAAATTTAGACCAAAGAAGAAAAAGAATTTTATTTTCTGCAGGCAGGAAAATGTTCACCAATGATGATAGCCTTTTCATATTTGCGTCAATAAAGGATATTATAAATCCCAGCAAAACTGTTTTTGGGAACAAAAAAAGGATGAATGAGGAGCGATATCTTTTTCGAATATGTAGTTAATGGCAGAGTTAATGGGTGTTTCGAGGAATAAGAAAATACGAGATCGCAGGCACCCTTTTCATAGACGGCCACAAGTCCACGACGTGAGAGCTGAGTGAAAATTACACCGAAAAAAGTATAATTTTATATGCATTGCCACCAAACATCACTCATATGATGCAGTCAGCTGACGTCAGTTCGAAAAAAACGTTCGAGAATGGCAGTCAAGAATGTTGGTCAACTTATAAGAAATAAAAAACTTTCTGTCCTGTGCTGGAAACTACAATCTTGCGAAATCTAAAAATTTGGAAACACCATAAGAAATACGTACGCGACCCGAAAACAGTTGTGTTTTTAGTGTATGTGTGAAAAATGTGGTTGGAAATTTTGCAGCTACTCTAAATGCTGATAATACCAACTGCAATGCATGAATCAATTCTAGTACAGAAGTTTCACACTGCTATTGAAGTTATTGAGCTAACAGATCATAAGTTTGGAATGAGAAATATTCACGAAAATTAAGTTTTGGACATCATCAAGGAATCCAAAGCAGAAGCTTCGTCAGAATCGTTACCAGAAGTATGTAGATGATCTGACGGAAGGCACATATGATTTGAATGACGGCAGAAAGTTGTAACTGGTAAGAGTACTGATTAGGTTAATTCTGATTCTAATTAAAAAAGTTTGAAACTATTTCTCCAGAACCTAGACCTTCTTGTGTGTCGCCGGGATCAATTGGATGCTGTATAGAGAAGACTAATGAAAAAGGAACAAAGTCTAAAAAAAGTCAATTAAGAAGAAGAGGCAATCTTTTAATTGAATTAGAAAGCTATGTTGAAGATGACGATTTAAGATCATTGGTTGAGATTCTTGTACTAGGTGGTTGGTGATACTACCCCAAGTACACTCCAATGTTTTCATTATCTTACGAGGAGCAAGCAAAGACTTCGTATGCTGAAAATATTAACAACAAAACTAATATGCGATAACTTTTTTGAGACTATTGGTTTTTTTTTTAGTTATCTACTTTATAATATTTTTAAAATTACTTAGGTATTTATTTATTACCAAGTTTAAGGCTCATTTGTTTTTTTTTTAACAAAAAATTAGTAATAAATTTCTTCCAAAAAGCCTATGTCCGGACAATATTTTGGTGTCCGAATACTAGCTAAACGAACTTTTGTTTTTTTTTTTTTTTTTTCAAACCCCAAAACTATAACAAAATATTATTAACCTAAAAATATTTACTTGCCAAATGTAAATAGCTTTAATAATAATAAAAAAATAAAATATATTGCATATTCTTAACAGCAATAAAATTATTGAGCAAACAAGTAAGATGAAACGTTAAGTGTCCGGGTACTAGTACATTTACCCTACCTAAAATAATCCCTATTCAACGAAACTTTCAAAATGTCAATTGCTTCGAATCTTTTTCAAATATATATTTAAATTTTTGTACTGTAGCTAAATGGATGGCGGCAGTGCTTTCAATAGATAATGAATATTCTTTGATGCTTTATTCATGCTCTTACCTGACCGAAAGGTAAATGGGGACATTTTCGGGATGATTATCCTCATAAACGAGTTCCATTCATCTGCTCAGTATCACCCCAAAGTACTGTATATAAAAAAAAAAAAAGGTTGGTGATCAGCCAGCAGCCATTCATTGAAAACTTTGCATTATTCACTTTTCGTAAAAATAGTTCTCAGCAGCTGTTTCAGAAACAGAATAATAGAGGACTTGAATATGTATGCAACCACTTCAGAGAATACTCTATCTGCTATCACAAAAAACAACACCTTGGGTTCCAAGCCGCACCACAATAAAAGCTCCTCTCTGTTTATTGATTTTGTATTTACGCTTTAATCTAAACGAGTAGAAATAGGAAATCTGCAGAAAACTTCGTATTAAATGTGCCGAGTTTAATCTGAATCTGATTTGCCTTCCAAACTTACGCGATTGTGTCATTTTCCTTCATTTTTTTTTCTTTTTTTAAGATTGTATCAGTCTATATCAGGGAATATTTATTTTTGTGGTAGCATCATAAAAAGCTTGATTAATCTGAAATGTTCGAGTACTATGTATGTATGTACCTACTACAATTTGGGTAAAAGCTCAAGCCACCGTCATTATTTCTTTCAATGTTTGTGATGGGTTGGAGGTTATTTTCCTATATGAAAATTCTGAACTTCCAGCAAAGTAAAAAGCACATACACATAGTTAACTCATTTATCACACAGGTAACACCGCTGATTTAATGATGAAACCATAAGCATATCATGATTAGCATGTCACCCCCGCATAAATTTAACAGCTACTACGGTCAATTTCCTTCCTTTATAATATACATATATCTATACATGCACGTATGTATGTAGTATATTATGTAGTTTGAGATTCACTTTCACGTGTCAAAATATCATCAGAGTTGACTTGACCCTTCTCCCGTCTCTGTCTCATGTCTCTAACCCTTCCCTTTTCTTATTGTATTATTGCTCTTCATTTTATCCATTTTCATCCTTGATGGTGAACAAACAACAGAAGTGCCTTGTTAGGGGTTAAATGTAAAAAGTTGAAGGACTTTTAGTGAATTGAGGACACTCCAAATAAGGTGACGTTTTGATAAATGGTGAAAATTGTTTAACTTCTCTCCGAGATATTAAGGAGATAGGCGTAGGTACACATGTCCCCACGGTATTTATCAAAATTTAATTTTCTTCAAGGTTGAGGGACTTGTTTCCGTTTTTACAAGATAGATAGATAGATTTTTTTTTATGTTATACAGAATTATGAAAATTTTAGTTGTTTAAAAAATAATTTTGATAAAATCTTTACTAAAGTCCAAAGATATTAATTCATTGGTGAACATGTCAATCAAAAATACGCTTTATGTTTTCCTTTTGGAAGCATAGACTAAGGATAATTTTCACAGCCGGACTTCAACCAGGACTTCATATCGGCCTTCTTTTACTCGTACAAGAGTGCGTTCCATAATTATGTTGGACTTAACCTTTGATCGTGAAAAGTACAATCGAAGGGGATTACTACGCTACTGCACGTTCTATTTATGTAGATTTCTAGAAATAAGGATCACAGCATGAGCTTAAGAGAAGCAATGCACATGCCGGCAAAAAAGAAGAACTGTATGATTGTAAGCAACTTTTTATGAGGACTTGGAAGAAGTGTTTTCATACATGCTATCATAATCGTTCTAGAAAATTTTACTGTACATAGCAGTATCATCAATTTCCTCTAATACCTCGATAAGATAGGCATCGGGTCATAGGGGGACAATAGTAACTCTCCATCGGACCGATCTTCTAGTCAGTGCAACTTCTGTTTGGATCTTTTATCGGCTCTGGCGGAATCTCTCTTAGCCATGTTGTGGTTGTTGCATTGCTCCATGTAACCAATCTTATTGTATTTCGTCATTAATCCTGTCGTGGACGTGGAACATCTGCAGAATTCTTGATTTGAGATCACGATTATTTTTAAGGTACGACGTACATGTCGGCGATTTATATAAGTTTCGTTGACGGCGTGTTATATCTTCCACAACTTGCAACCATAAGTAGGTCAATACTGATTTCACATTGCAGTTAAACAGTCATAGTTTTATTCTTACTCAGATTACACTAGACTTGCATATCCAAGACATTTAGAAAATGTAGAGTTTTGTTTAAATATTCATTAGCATAATCCAAATAATTGAAACAATTCATCAAGCCCCTTTGTATGCCTTATGATCTTTGTCGAATGGCTTCATCACAAGAACATTGCTAATATTAATATAAGGAATAACTTCAGTAATTTTCAAAACGGATTGTTCGTAAATGTTTTCGCTACATAATATTTTCTGAGGAGGACTGGATCCTATTTAGGATGCTGAGAAAATGCAAGTGTCTTATTGAGAGTTGTTTCATTATTTCGTATATTCTGCTATTTTCACTGATGGCTGTCTTGTGTACGGGAAAAGCATCACTTGCCCTCTTTTATCGCGTCTGACCTTGCGCTTTACTTGCCTGTGAAGCCCGATTTATTCGTTTTATAGTTCACTACGCCTCTATGGATCACTCGTGGAGTTAATGATGTTCTTCAAGTCCCTTATATTTTAAATTTTTGTCAGGTTTCGTCGGATATTCAGTATTCTCGGCCAGTTTAAACGTAATATAGGCTTTCGATAGAAACTAATATAACGACAAATTTTCTTATACGCCACTCTTTGTTGATGTTGGCGGTTTCAAGAACATGCACTTCATTTAAGTTTTGGCGGAATTTTTCTACGCAAATTATTTATATTAAGCCTTCTATGGATAACAAGATGCCCCGTATGTTCCTTGCCACACCAATCGTCAGACGTATATACCTATATATATATTTAGCTTATAACAAGGTTGTGTTCACTACGACGTGTTCTCTTCTGAATCTTAGTTTCTGCATTGACGACTGACTGATATATGATATTTTTGTTTCTTAATTCTTCAATCCGGTGATACAATGCTCTCTTTGTGTATCTTTTTATTCAAAACCAGTCCGACCAATAACTATAGTTGACAATGTCGCTGTTTTTTCGAACGATTTGTACATTCATGTCACCCATTAAAAAAAACGAATATCTCAGACACCAATGCATGCGTAAAAGAAACAAAGAAATTTAAATCTTGAAATCTTATATGAAGTTACAAATATTCTAAAAATAAATTAATCATGGTAATCTGCATAATACTTATGTACATATGTATATTTAGATACATTAAATAATCTGACACTAACATGGAACACTCACAAAATCCAATTACCTACATTTCAAATTAATTTGCATATCTCATATAGTACTACATATAGATAAAAATCTTTATATAAAACTGCCAATCACAAGGACGTGCATGTCCTTTGAAAGTTCATTCAATTACATACATATCACTCCAGTCTCCCAAACCTCCTTAGACTGCAAAATTGAATATTTTACTTCAATTTCCTTCTTGGTAATATTTTGCGATGTTCATATGTAAGAGAAAGAGAATTTCATAGCTGTCCAATCACCCTCAATAATTCTACTTCAGGAATATCTACATAAATCTGCCATTCAGTCAATATCTAACCAAAATTTCAAGATGGTTTTGTCATCTATTGGCATTTTCCTGCCATGGCCTGAGGTTACCCGGACTCTTTTGTGATGTTGCCATACATATTTTAAGAATTTATTTTTTTCCTTTGAAATTAACAACATTCCGTAAAGAAGTTATCTGTGTCTAAAGAATTTGCATTAAGAAATTTTTGGTAAATGTAGGAAACAAGATTTTTGCTGCAATTTTATGCAATAGTCTCTCTCTTTTTCTCTTTCTCTCTCTCTCTCTCTCTTGCTCTCCTCTCTCTCTCTCTCTCTGTTGCCTTAACTCAATATACAACCAAAGAAAAGTCAACTTGGATAGAGCTTACCTCTTTTATCCAATACCAATTACAATTTCAATTGGCATTATTACATTACAGATAAACTAGGCAATCTTTCGTATGCCAACCTCAGAGCTTTGCTATTTATGGAATTTTAGATTTCTATATAAACAAAATTAAACATGAACTAGCAAACTAGGAAAAGCGAATAAATTTATATTAACCGAGTTCGTTAAAGTTCATCATAGGGCAGGGTACTCCTTTGATATTTTTGTATCTCAGTAATTATAATTTAAAATTATTGTTATCACTTAACATGTTTTATACTCGTACTTACATATTTGTGAGAATAGAAATAAAAATTCGAATTTCATTAAATTCATAACAGACTTGAGATAAAATGTTGGTCTTGTTTGAGTTGAAAGAAAGTCGACGACTTGAACATTCAAACGACTGGAAACGCGGTCAAACTGATTTCAAAGCGGTCGGGTTTGATGTGAAAAAAATATACAAGAGCCACAAATAATGGAGAAAATGTCATCCAAAACCCATACAAATAATATCCTTACACTATCTTAGAGATTATCAGAAACTCAATTAAGAGGGTTGAAGTGTAAAGTCTTTGAATAAGGTTAAACAGAAAATTTATATATTGCTCAGATCAATTTCAGCGATATTCTAGATGAGTGGCGATAAATATTGCCAACCCTCTGGTTGGATATCTATAGATCGTTCAATTGTTTTCGCAAAAGATCCAATTTCATAGGCTTTGACATTCCAAAGAACTCTTCACGATATATTGTTAGTATAGGTAAATATTGGAGTTCTTGTACGGCAAGTGTATGAATCCGTTTTAGTCAATTTTTAAATTCAACTTAATTACTCCATCAACTCCACGTTATGTTTCTCTATCACCATGCTCTTACACAGTGTTGAAATATACGTAAAAAGAGACATCCTACGTATGAGTCGCTCAATTTTTCACATTTTCAAACTTTCTCAACGTATGCTTTCTCTACAAAGTTTGAATCAGGTTTAAAAAAAATCCACAGACATCTTACTTGGTAAGATCAAAAGAGCAAAAAATATATTCTTGAAGTAAAATTTGTGAAGGTTTTTTTTTTTTTTTTTCTTTTTTTTTCTTTTTTTTTTAACATAACTCTTAACATGCAACTAGGAAACATATCGATAAATGTATAAAAATACACTCCGACGTAAATTGTTCATCTTACTTTCATCGTATAAATTAATTTATGTACTTTCAAAAGTTAACTCCAATCCATATATATCCATAAATATTTTATAAGACGAATGTCCAAATCACGTTCAGAGCTATAGTTATCGATTTCCAATTTGAGCTAATGGCGACAATTACCAATTAAGAACCAAAATTTACTAAAGCCTGTTTCGTCTGAAATGAGTATAATCAGTGTTATAGCATACAATTATCTAGACATTGATTTCTACGATATAAATAGAGAAAGAAGTACCAAATGTTAGAAAAATATTACAAAAAAAGCTTTCTTAATGGGATATCCAAACATTGAATTAGTTATGAACCCGCACGCTTTTAAGAAAATTATCATGAAATGTGCAGTGACACAAATATAAATTATAAAATTGTTTAATTTTTCATTTTACATGATTAATAATAATTGAGAGTTTTTCTGTTGACAAAGGAATACCATTTATTAGATTTGCTTCTACTGTATACGCAGTATATAGAAATATATTGAAACACTAAAAAAATTCAAAATTGCAGTCCTCAATTTCGGAATAGTCTTTTTAGAAATCTGCTTCATGAAAAGAGAAATTTGCTAATTCGTTGGATGTCTATCAATCTGTCCTTCTTCGTCAATACCAGAATTCAATTTCTGTTGGATAAACAAATTTTCATATCTGATTGGTTTTTAAACAATTTGATTTAATTATTTATCTACGATTGCCGTGAATGGAAACGAATACTAATGTGGAATTCATGTAATACTTTGTTTAAATTTTTCTTCTTTGTGCATTGTATATAGTACAAGAAATCGAAGTAGGTAAGATTCGAACATTTGATAGCAACCAACTTTCAGGTACTGTTTTTAATTTGCCGTAAGCAACTTTCTGTCCCTATTATGACATTCATTTTTTTAACAAAAATAATACTTCAGAGATTTCTGCTATAACTCATGAGTTTACGTGTGTAAAATAACAAAAGCTTTACATACAGAATTACTCTCATCTGAGCTAAGTATCACCTTCATAGGTTATATAATAAGTAAGTTACGGGGTGTTTTGTGAAAAACATACATATTTTATTCACCCTGTAACTCCGAAACAGATTCCCGGGGGGGGGGGGGTGTATTTTTTTTAAATAGGTGTGAGTACTATGGTCCCCTGAGCCGGAAACACCCTGCATTTTGGAAATTCTCAATATGAGTTTCTTAGGTGAAATTATATAACTTGTATTACTGGTACTGGTATAAGATAAGATAAGATAACAAATTAGAGCTATGCGAAACAGATTAACTGTTACTTAAAAAAATATATATGACTTAACCCGATGGTTGTTTGTCAGGTTGCCGCAATAGAGTTACATTATAATAATTTTAAACTTCAGCTAAATTCATCTATTATTAGTTTTGTAAATTTCAAGGCCGCCGATATAAATTTACAGAAAAGCTCATGACCGTTTAATGTGTCGTAGAATTCGTCAGGTATCTTTTTCTTGTTAGTTTGATAATTGGACAAATGCCCATAAAGTGGAACGTATTTTCTACTTCGTCTAGGTTACATAATATAGTGCATATTCCTGCAGTGTTTGTTACCCTTGAAAGCTCTTGCGTTAATATCCAGTAGACCACCTCGTGCCTTGAATATTAAGCTAATGCAATTCGATGAGTATTTGTCATATCAATATATTTAGGTATATTGGTGTAGCTCAATTTACAATACATACTCCTCATAGAAATGATATATCCGTGCCCGGCGCACGTGTTCATCCCAGTCTGTCTGTACAAGTTTTTCTAATATGTTTGCATGAATCTCCTTCCAGTTATTTTTTTGTGTGAAAAATTGCAATTGTACCCCCGCCTTAGTAAGAATTTCACCCTACCACTATTTAGCCCATGTATTAGATAAAATTGTTTCATCCGCCAGTAATAAGGCTGAACTACAATAGAAGTATACGTAAGTAGATTTACTTACGTAAAGCGAACGCCCCCTTTAATTTAACAGGCGTACACAAATTAACTTTAACTCGTGTGAGGGGAACTTTCGTTAAGTTTAAATATCCAATTTTCAGTAAGTATAGTGCGGTAAGAATCGCACATTCCGTAAGAACACGATGTGTCAAACAGTTAATTTATTACTAAATGATTAAAAGTACAATATAAAACTTAAAATGGAATAAAAATGGTACCGTGAATTAATAGAAAGCAGAAATCTACAATTATATCAACTTCCAATTGTTAATTTTTTCACTTTTACCACTTTTTAAAATTTAACACATAAAATGTCATTTGGGCGCTGCGAATTAATAGAGGGCACAAATCTTCAATTACATCAGCTTCCATTAATCTTTTCACTTTTACCACTTTTCAAAATTAAATACATTAAATATCTCACGGAATCTGATATATATTTAGGCTAAAAGTATCAATTTTTTGTAAGTAAACCTCAGTCTCGTTTTTTTTTTCTTAAAGTTTTTTACTTCTATTGTAGTTCAGCCTATAGACTGGACCACAATTGCCGTATTTGTAAGTAAATCTACTTAAGTGTGGCGAACGCACCCTTTAAATTTAACAGACGTACACAAATTAACTTTATGGCAGAGGCACATCCAGGCCTCGAGGCTTCCTCGAGGTGTTGTCAAAATTTCCAACACGGGTTTTTAAATGATGCAACACAAAACCAAGCCAGCAGCTAGCCTCAAGGCCTAGCTGCAAAGCGCGTTTTGCTCAATATTGAAAATTTTCCTCTCTCAGGCCTACTTCTGTCAACAGATGTACTAACAAAATTACAATGACAGCACCGAGCCTGGTGGTATCATTTTGTTTTCATTTCTCTGAGGCAAGCTTGAGGCGAGCTGCGAGGAAGCCTGAGAGAGGCCAGGCCTGAGGCTTGCTTGGATGTGTTTCTGCCTTTAAGGCGTCAGACGAGAACTTTCGTTAAGTTTAAATGTATTGCAGTCAGCAAAGGTGCAGTAAGAACCCGATATGTCAAACAATTCAATTATGTGTACTTAGAGAGCTGAAATTTTGAACGCGAACTTTAAAAAAGAAAGTAAAATTAAGTTCGAAAATGAGACAAATCGGGCAACTCTTTCGTGGGGTTTCCATACAAAAATTTCTTTTTCCACAATATATTTGGACACTGCCTGAGAACGCGTTGATATAGAGAGTTGAAATTTGGTGAATGGTGTTTTCATAGTAAGAACAAATAAAATTTCAAAAATGGAACAAATCGAACAACCCCTTCTTTGTGTCGCCATATAAAAATTTAGGTTTTTTTACCGATACTGTGAAAACGACCAGTCCTAGACATTTTTATTGTACTAAAAACTTCTTCAGAATATGAAATCCTATAAAATTGGTTATAATCATTTTTTCTGTCCGACGAACTGTTCTAGAAATACATGCGAAAAACCACTGCAAAAATCAAAATTGCTCATATAGGTAACCATACGAAATTTCATACGGGCATTCATCAAAGGTATCATTAGAATTGGTCTTAGACTAATTCTAGCTTTTTTACTTGCTAAAATTGAAAACATTAAATATCAAGATAATAACCCTTACGAAATGTGATATCTATTTAGGCTAAAAATATCAATTTTTCGTAAGTAAACCTCATTCACGTTAAAATCTTAAATTTATTTACGGCAATTGTTTTCCATCCTAATCTAGGGAGGTTGTGACGAGAACATTTAAATATCCTCCGCAGATAATTGAAATGCAATGTTAAACTAAAGATGAAAGATCTATATTGATACCTGTCTCCAAGTGCAACATGTACATAGTTGGCTGTATTGAATGGCAGATGTAATAGCCTTTAAAGAAAGGATTGCAGCAGTTTCTCGAATTGCTAGTAAGGCTTGAAGTCCCAAATCTGCATACCATAACATAATACAGATCTTAAAGGAGCCTCGAAGATTTCAAGTTTTTTTTTTTTTTTTTTTTTTTTATAACTTTATTTTTAGTATGTATACATATGAATGTGTAAGTGGAAAATTAGATAATGGGTTACTGCAAATAATCTTCCAAAGTAGTAAAGTAAAGGAAAGCTTGTCAAGAAAATTTCCATCAACATATTTGGCAGTTGCGGATTTATTCTTACAGCCTTTAAAGTAAAAAACCGTTTACATACACCTATACTTAACTAACTCACCCATCACAAGACATAACAGCAATTTTCTCTGGGATTGGAAGCTGTTTATTTCTTTAAAGGAATATTTTTCAATCAGAGTGGCTTTGCTACTATGGAAACAACTATAGCACATACTCAATGTATGTCTGATTTTATCGGCAGGTAATTTATATTTTTGCGAGCGAATTATTATAAATCTCTCTTCTTCATTTGATACCCAAAATGTGTTTTACCAACAATTCAAATGAGTTTGACAATCTTAATATGTTTTGTTTATGAATAATTCTATAAATCCTGAGCGATACATCCTATAAACCCCAATTAGGTATCTAGTTTATAAAACATAAACATCACTTTTATTAATGTTGTTTAGATATCTGAATTTGCTTTACTATGTATATATAATGTTCCTAATTTAAAAGAATTTATTCTTTACAAACAAACTGTGTAATTAATTGCGAAATCTTTAATTGGTTAAATTCAATACAAAAGACTATAATTATACTCTGTCCAGTCCAGTTCAAACAGAAATGATATCGACATTTATAGCATAACTCAATTCAGGCAGTGTCTTATTTCGTGCTCGATTTTATTAAATTACATCATTTCTTTACAAATATACATGGATCCTTTTTTGATTATCACAGCCTAACGATAAAAGAACCTGACAGTCGCTCAGTGGTTGATTACGCTCCAGTATAACCTTGCTTTCTGCCTCTACAGTTTTGTTTTCTTTACACAAATTTTATGATATATATATATATACATCTAGCAATAAATGTAGATTATAGATATATATTATATGTGTATGTATGGAAAACCAAGAAAATATATACGAAATTTGTATAGGCCTATATGGATGAAGCCAACCGTCACATCTAACTGTCAAGCAAACAAACATATACATATAATATATAAGTGAGTAAGTGAGTATATTGGCCCAATTACGCATAAAATCGATAAAGAAAATTCCACAAGAGGCCTATATTCCAAAAATTAGGAAAACCAAGGGTATGTGCGTATGTATATGCATATCTATATTGTGTAGTATATCATAAACATAATATATAAATATGTATATATAATTTTTTAGATGTTTGAAGGAAAGCTTTGAAAATTAACATGACAAGGATATCCATGAAAAGTAGAAAAAAATTGAAGGAGGCCCGGAAAGTGCGGGCGTAAGGATTTCCTAAACATTATGCGAGTTATTCTAGAAATTTGTTTAATTTTTCTAACAAAAAATGAAATTTATATTAATGGTTTCTAGGATGTTTTATAATAATACAATCGAATCTCCCTAAATCTCTTCAAACGAATTTACATTTCTGTGTAATTAAAATGAAAATTTCATGTATCCCTATATAAATTGATTTTATAATTAATGATTAACTGCCAACTTTTTAGTAGTAGTAATTATGTAAATTATGAATGGACATTTTTAATTGATATTTTAGTATACCACAAACCCAATGTAAGTAGGTATCACTTTTCTGCAATTATAGTTAGTCAGGTTATGCAAGAGATTTTAATTTAAATTTATTATTTTGAAATTTCCCGATCACCAATCACCAGTATTTCGTAGATTCAGCATTTGGTAATAACATCTGGTTTTTTATACCCTAGATGAAATCATAGCATAATATTAAAAGTTATTTTGATTATGGATCCTATGTAATTTCATTCATTCCGTCAAGGTAATCCACATCAATGAAAATATATCTGTTGAATGGGTATATCCCATCAGTAAATAAAATCAACTTTAGCCGCTATTGGCTCTGTCTGCTAGACAGAGGCACAAATATTCCTACCTGATTCTCCTAGCGGACGTTATATCATCGATTTGTTTTTTTTTCACGTCGGGCAATAATCTTTGACAATTTGCTCTGAACTATAAGCAGTCACGTCTCGTATACATAAAAAAACTTCGATCAGCTTTAAAATTGTTGTCATAAACTTTTTCGACGAAATCATAAAATAAATCATAATGCACTCTTTGTTTAAGAAAACCATTAGCTCTTGCAAATGACTGCCTTCCGTAAAGATTACATTTTTATTTATTTATCCAATTTATTATTGCATTTATTTCATATAATATGTGCATAAGGGTCTCCTGTTCTGAATGGATGGGACATTGTTTACTAAAGTGCGAATAAATTAGAATATATTCCACATCAACTTCCTATTCCTTCCTTTCAATCTAAGATCATCGAAAGGTCATTTGTTTTCCGGATGTTTTTCCAAAAAATGCTTCAAAAACGACCAAGAGCGCGTCGAATTTTTTTTCCATCACGACAATGCAGTGGTTGCCGGGGCACAGCAACATCAGCGGGAATGAAAGGGCAGACGAACTTGCTCGTCTTGGAGCAGCCTCAGAGGAACCTGCATCTATAGTCGGGATTGCACCAAAACATCTTGTCTCAATCATTTCAAGCTGGGCTGACCGCCAACACAGTCACCTTTGGTTAGAAGATCCCACGGGTAGGACAACAAAGGAACTGTGGGGTACACCAAACTCAAATCAAACGAATAAGCTCCTAAAACTCAACAAGCCAACCCTGAGAACTCTGGTGTCCATTCTCATTGGGCATTCCTCTCTCAGGGGCCACCTTCACAGGATGAGACTTGTTGATGATCCTATATGCAGGGGTAGCGGAGAGCAGTCCGAAACAGTGACCCACTTTCTATGTCACTGCCCGGCACTCTCAGGAATACGTTACAGAATTCTTGGTTCACACCTCCTGGAAGAGTTACATGATGCCGGCAAGGAGGGCTGGGAGCCAATACTGAAATGTATAAGAGCGTTCGGTTGGAACCTATGAGCAATCGCTCATGGGTCTGGAGGGTGAACAATGCGCCTTGACTTGGCCTTCGTTCGGGGGACCTGAAAGGGGTCCCAAATCTCTTAAATCAATCAAATCATGCACCATCACAGTGCCAGTTCACGATGAATCATCCATCATCATGCAATCGGACATTGTGACTTTTTTTTATTTATTTACTTATTTATTATAAAATGCAGGGCTTGACATTTAAGGCAGGCCGCCCATCAAACAGATGCAAATGTGTCGTACACATGCACGACACACTTGCATCATATATACTCTTCAAAAAAGCATCACATATACTTTTAAGTGACAAGCTGCTCACCAATGCAGTAATTGCTTGATGCAAGGTCACTTGTTGTACTTGCAAGCATTTTCGTTCGAGCATTGCGTGTACGCAGGTTTTGCGTGAAGCACCGATATTTGGATGAGATATTCATAGGACGACGTCATCATAAAAACAATTCCTTTATAATTTAAGCACTTTACTTGTGGGCTTACTATACAGCATATGAGAAGTGCATATGCACGACGCATTTGCATCTTTGTTTGTACCGCCTGCCTAACAGCTCTTGAATGTCTGGGGAAACCTACGGTAAATCTAGTTTCTAAGGTGACTACGGTATGATGGGCTCTATGCTCTCAAGATTGGTTTAAGCTAGAGCTGAAAATATCCGGATAATTTGCTATCCGGATTATCCGGAATAATTAGCTATCCGGATTATCCGGAATAATTAGAATCAGGTTCCTCAAATCCGGGTATCCGGATAATCTGAACTATCCGAATCCAGACGAAGCAAAAAATATTCCAAAATTTCCTCCAGATTGCATTATTCCATTGAAAAAATGGAAATAACATGAAATTTATATTTTCCTAATGAAGCAATGCAATCTGGATGACATTTTTAACCTCTTTTTCTTAGTCTGGATCCGGATTTCAGGAATCGGATAGTTTGCAGTTCAAGCGTAGGTATGCAAAATACAAAAGTGTAATTAATTAAATTACTTAAAAGCTTTCTTTCCGCATAACTTAAGTATAAACCCCCGTATAAGTGCAAAAACAGAGCAAATACTCAGTACACTCATTCAGTCTAACTAAGTCTATACACATATGTTTGTTTACAGAATTATCGCAGTTTTAAAACACACAAGAGGTCATGTCTTCCATTTGAAACTCGTAATTTCACTCCCTTTGACACTTGGAATGTTTTTTTGCAAATTAATCAACAGAGGGATTGACTTTCACATGGAATGTTTGATAACTATCAAATTTTTGGAGGCTTGCTGTTGAACACTGATGAAAAGCTTTTAAGATTTGGATATCCACCAGAGCATGCACTATCAAATTGTTATTATCGACGACTTTAGAATTTTGTATTCTCCCAAGGCATGATATGTACATACGCATGTACAACACCAAATTGCTATTGTTGCAAATGTGAGAGTTTGATATGCACCACCATAAAGTAGTGGCGTTGCCTATACTTTTCAGTGGATTTATTAACATATATGTTCTCGTACGTACGTATATACATATGTCAATATTGATTGATGATAGCTTGACTGTAGAGATTTATTTTATGATTGCTTTCCGTAAGCTCTTTTTATCCTTCGGAAATAGGATGAATTTCTATTTGAAAAGCACGCGGGTAGGGGATATTAGTATCTTAAATTGATTATAGCTTTGAAAAGCAAAGGAATTGCAAAACAATTCAAGTGTCAAGAAGAATATCTTAAACGCCAAGAAATATGCTTTAACATGGAGATAAAGAAAACTTGAATTCTTTGAAAACTTTGATTTCACCGGAGAAGATGGAATAGCTTTAATTAATGTCTAACTGTCGGACAAGATATATTTTTTTTTTAGAAGCTTTCTTCAGACTCTCCTCGGCACAGGTCATAGCATAAACTTTGGCCTGTAAACATATGTATATAGTCCCTCTCCTGGGGATAAAATTGGGAAATTCCAGGCCTGTGAGATCTTCACCAGTATAATGAGATTTTGAAACGAAATTGCCCGTATTCAGGATACTGTGAAGAAGTCCCCAAAACACGAGGGGGAGGGGGTGTAACTACCCTGACGGGCGGTCTCCTCCATAGAAGTTCAGAAGTTTGTGCAACTTCAACACTGAGACCATTCAACAGCAGATTATTATATGCAATCGAAATTCGGATTCTTTAAATTTGCAAAAAAAATCTTTTTTCTTTCAAAGATACGCATTCAGTATGTTCTATTTACACTAATCTACATCATTTGTAATTACACTCCTTATCTTAGAATAATGCAGACCCAGAAAATATGTCTTGTTTTCTAGAAGAGTAATATCAATAATTTTTGAGATATTCAGGGTTTAGAGAATTATTCGAGATGATTTTACGTACGAATGTCTTTGATATTACCTCCCACGAGAAAGCACTCTTTATCAAATGTCATCATAATTCTGCCTCGCTAAGCAGGTACTATATCTAAGTATAACCGAAATTATGAATGTCGAAAATTTACTCGGACGTTGAATTCTTCAAATTTTTAAAATGCAAACAAACAAACAAAAATAAACGTGATATACAAAAAATAAATTATACTTATTAAAAAAATTTTAATTTATTTAATTTATAAAATAAAATACACTCCATACAAAACTAATTAAAATTAAATCCGTACAAAATATATTCTTATTCTTAACCCCTTGACGTACGATTAAATTGAAGAAATCTTTCATATCAATACCATTTAATTTCATTCAATTCTTTATACATACAGTGATAATATTATTGATTTCAGTACTTCACTACACTAACTCAACCTGTAACCCTTCCACGTTAACTGACAAGAATACCCAGTAATGATCAATTACTTTTTATCTCCTAAAACACATTCAGGCCCCGAGGCTTCCTCGCGGCTTTGTCAAAATTTCCAACACGGGTTTTTAAATGAGACAACACAAAGCCAAGTCAGCAGCTAGCCGCAAGGCGCGCTTTGCTCAACGTTGGAAATTTTTCTCTCTCAGAGCATCCTTTTCAATTCACAACATCCTTCCAATTATCAACTAATCAAGTTCTAAAAAAAATCTACCTGATTCAATATTCTCCTTTTTCACCTAAACATTATTATTTATGATCAGCTCTAAAATTTTAAGAAAAACATGCAAATGAATTTTTTAATTTTATAATTTTACTGCGGTGTCGGCTTCAGAAGGACTTTTCCTGGTTTATTTTTCTGTATCCTTATCTCTTCTTCCAAGTTTTGTAATTCTTACTAGTCCAGTATTTTATCGCTATAAACAAAACAAATTTGCACAAGTCAAAACTTGTTAATTAGCTCGTCAAATCGCATAACACTTCTGGCACGTTATTGTACATTTTGGCACAGTATATCCATACAGTAGCCCAGCTCTGTCAAAATTGTCAAGCAAGTAGGATGCTTCTATAAAGAGACTATACTTTTTCCTTCAACAGTTTTAGCTAACACAATAGTCAATTTCTAATGCAAAGGTTCCTATGTAAATCTAAAGTGGAAGAAACAGAACTTACAGCATGCACAAACTTGTACTTGAGGAAGAGGGACAAAATGACAATCAAAACTATTTCTACAAGAAAAAAAAAAGCTAAAAACAATTTGTTCCACTTCCCATGCCATTCGGCTTGGTAGAACTATCAAACTGTCACAAACATTATTACAGCCATTTTGTCTGTTACACTGTCCATGGAACGAACACCACTTTACAATCAAACAGCTGTTTGGTAATGGAAGAATACATTTGCAAATAGTGCTGAGATGTGTACTTACATAAAACTAACACTTCTCCCAACCATTGTGCAACTAGCTACTGTTCGTTCATTTACTTCCGTATCATACTTAATAGTTCCCTCTTATGGGAGAAATTTTGAGTTTTTTTTTGTTTTTGTAATTAAAATTCTAAAATTCACTTTTCAGTAGTTTGTTCTAAGCTGGACTACTGTATAAATATACTGTGATTTTGGTATGGGAAACGCTGACGTGCGATAGCCGTCATTGTACGTCAAGAGAAGTTGGTTTACTGAAAATACGGCCTTCAATCACTCCGGATTTGATATTATTTCTTCAGGTTCCATAAGAAGCCTGCATTGCATAGGTGGTCATTGAAATTTGTTTACATATCAGAATTTAGATATATTCTAGACAATAGTTTTGAAGTTAGTTGAGATACACTAAATTTTTTTGTTTGAAATGCTTTATGTATTTTACAAATCTATGTAATTCTAAATCATTTTAATAATTTCGAACTAATTTCAGTCTTTCAATATTTTAGTTCATTCAACGGAAATTCAAATATGTCCTCTCCTGTAACTGAATTAGGGTTTTCACTCAAAAGAGTATTACTTGAAAATGGACTAAATCCGGAGACTGTTTCGTATGGTTACCACATATGAAATGTACCGAAGGTTCTTCGGAATGAAAATGATCATTATCATATCTACTAAAGATGAGTTAATGATGCCGGCTTACTGAATAGAATCGTATCTCTGGTTGCTGGAAATTTTAATATCTAATAATCTAATTCTGTGTAGTATACTGGATATATAATAAGGCATAAAAAAATTAGCACATATTTTTTTCACTGTAGCAACTGGGATTCGCCTCGTTGTGCACGTATCTACGCTCGAACCCGAAATAAGACAACTGAGAATATGTAAGGAAACCAAAAAAATAATTCGTAGAAACGAAATCAAACTGATGAGGTTATATAAAACGAATAGATACATTGGATCCAGTTCCAAGTGACAATGTTTTTAAGCATGCAATCAAACCAAAATATCAATTATATATTGCGAGTGAATCAGAACAAAAATATACAGGGTGTCCCAGACGTACCGCATTTCCTTTATACCCTGAATTCCTCACTCAATTTCGAGAAATAAATTGTATGGGTTGATAGCCAGAAAATGCACGGTGTGGGCGGTAGGGGGTTTATTATTTTTAGTACTGTTTCCACTTTACACCCTGTAAATTACTTGATATACACCCTATCAAGGCGAAATTTATCTTAGGTGATAGCAAACCGTCTATGCTTTGCAATGAATGCCAAACCAGCCCTACTGTCATCTTCAATCTTAAGTTGTAGTACGTCAAAGTCCAAAAATTGGAAAAGTCTTTTTTTTTCAAATTTTAACGATTTTCCCGCCAAAATACATGATAACTGTACAGTTTTATGAAAAGATTTAAAGATTCCGGAATGTTACCTTTAATTTGACTATGCACATGTACCTACCTAAATGCTACCGTTATTGAGATGTTCCCGTTTTTATGGTGCATAATTTCCTTAATTTTGCTAATAACAATTGATATCGCGCCTAACTTTATGCAAATCCGCGCAAATTAGCAAAATTCATGAAATTATAAATCATAGAAACGGAAATATCTCAAAAACGGTAGCATTTAGGTAGGTACATGTGCATGTGTGCATTAAAGGTAACATTCCGGGGTTTCTAAATCATGTAAATAAACTGTACAGTTATCATGCATTTTGGCGGGAAAATCGTTAAAATTTGAAAAAAAAAAAGTGAAAAGGATTCACTACAAGTCACTTTATGCACCAAAGGCAACATTCCAACTTTGTCGCCCAACGTTGTTCTGATTTGAAAATTATGCGATTACCATTCGACAATATTCTTAATATTGTGTACCATATCACTTGATGCCGACCATTGCCAGCGCACAGAAGAGAATTTAACTTTAAAAGTTCCTTAACTATACAAATTTACAGGGCTGAAAAATAACCTCAGACTAGCCGTTTTGTTAAGTTTACGCTGTTGTGTAAATTTCATTTATATTTTGATTGTTTTTACAAAATTTCCAAAGGGTCTCCTTTGATCAAATCCTTTTTTAAGAAAAATATTATGAAATATGAAATTTCTTCTCAACAACAAAATATTTCCATTTATCTTTAATTAAAGGAAAAACTTTTATTTCTATAGAGGACATTTTTAAAACAATGCTTTTCCTGATTGCTTCCTTTTTCTGCTTTGTTCAGCTCGATTTTCCCGCCATAAAATTTTTGAAGGTCAAAGACAAGACAAATTTTTTTCCATCCTCACGGATGTTGATATTGAACCTGCATACCTACATAAATGTATTTGTGAACTTTTATACTTGAGTTGTAGCGTATACATAAGCTGAAAGTTTCATGGTGTGTGTATAGATGTATATGAATTTAATATTGGAATGGTATAAGTATAGTTCTCTTCCTCTCAAAAAATTCCATCCAAGAAAGTTTTTCATTTAACAAACTACGCATATTTTGTTTTTTAAACTGTTTTTTCTTTACATTTTTGTTGTTCTAAAGAGAAAAGAGAAAGTTTTAGTTAAGTATAAAAATAGAATTATTCGGCTTTTTCGGTATGATTTTAAATCTCTATATAGCATAAAGCAGCTGTGTTCTATGCTGATATTGGATAGGTGGTAGTAAACTGGTAGTAGTATAATGACCTGTATTGTGCAGTTTCTTTTAAAAAAAAATCTATTTAAAACGAAGCATATTATTAATCGTCATGAAGTTATGAGAGAGATATATTAAAAGGTCAAAGGGCGGACGGGCAATAAATACTTATATTTATTTATTTATTGTTTCCCCCAAGAAAAAAAAATAGATATATATAAAACCTTTATGTAAATACGTTCAATCTCGTTCATGAAACACTGACTATATGTGGATACAATCTGAATCGCACAAAAGCTCATTTTGTGTATGTATGTGTGTTATAGGATATATTATAAGCTTTTTCAGCAGGGACTACTGGTCTATGCACGTCTATACATCTTCTATACCACCACCCTCTATAATTCAGACATTTTCTTTTGAATACTTAATCAAGCATTTATCACTTACAAAGCTTTTGTTCTCTCGTTTTTATCTATAAAAGTCCCGTTTTTTCCATTAAATTTTCGATTTTTTTTTTACTTAAAAAGAGACGAAATATAATAAAATAAAGCAAAACGCGAAACGTGAAACTCAGTGTGAAACATAATAGTGGGTGAAAATTTTTATAAGTATCTGAGATTTTTATTCGATTGCGATTAAACTTGAAAAGCTCAATACAGCTTCACAGTGAGTAAGGAAAATCATATGTCTTCCACTCTCATCCATCCCCCCTTCCCCATCCTCACCTCCTTCTTCAAATTGGCAACACAATCTCTACCCCATTCTCTTCATGCGAAATTTTCTCAGGTCTCTCACTATCCACATATACTGTACAGCCTATAATACCCCTATACTAACTTAGGCCATATCATCATCCTCGCAAAACCCCCCCAGAGCTTTAGTTTGTTTCTACGTTTGTTTCTTTAATTTTCAACTAAATAAAAATTGTTTTTTCATTACTTCTGGTCAATTTCTGAATTATTATGTTTTTATTTCCGTATTACGTGGCATTATATCTTTCTAGCTATTCACTACGCCAATGAACAGAAATGTTGTTTATTTATGTATATATCTTACATTTTGTGGGAAATTATAATTAAAGGCTAATAAAAGTATTTTCTCTTCTTCTTTCTTTAATTAAATCTAACTAAAAAGAAAGCAAAAATATGTTTTTCAGTTGTTGTTTTTTTTAATGTTGATACGTTTCATCCAGAATTTCCCCCGCATACACACACATTCACAGAAACTATACATGTATGGTGGCTTATCGTGTAAAACAGATATAATTAAAAGAAACGAAAAAGTTAACCAAAAAACATTTTAAATTAAAAAAATATATATATATATTTTTTTTTATTTCTTATTTAATAAATTCTCATATTACCGTTGATTGTTTCACGTAATATCACAGTTGTACACCAAATTGTTGATTTATATCCAAAACTATATCATTGGCCATTATAGAAAATTTTCTGACGATTGTTGATGATGCTGATTACGTGTTGCTTCAGCAGTTTTTGATCCATAATTGTTGATTGAAAATGTTTGGTTTTTTTTTTTATTCCTCACAACTTAAATTTTAACACTTTTTTATTCATTTTTTTTTCTTTATTTTTATTTCATTTTTAAGGAACTGATATTATTATTAGCTGTGATTTATTGGAAATATTATTTTTTTTGTTTTTTATTTTTGTAGGAACGTTTAAAAAAGTAAATCATAAATAAAAAAGAAAATATAGAAAATTAAGTTTGTTTATGTTTTTGGCTTGTTAATTCTTTAAAGGTTTTCTTTTCTTTTTCTTTTTTACTCGTATTAATTTTTTTATATTAGGAAAAATTAAATATAAAAATTACGTTTTTTTTTTTTTCGTTTTTATGTTATACTTCACATTTTTATATGATTTTTTTCACATAATTTTTAAAACGATAGCTTTGAATAAAATTTTGTGTTCATATTTGACATATGTTATATTATTACATAACATTTTTTTTTACTAATACACTCTTATTTTACATTTAGAATGTCTCTTTAACATCATCATCATCATCAAATTCAGATCAGAGGCATATAATTGCTTGCTCTCATTGTGAACACAAAACTTTTACTTTTTATTCGAAAATAAAAAACTAACCGAAAAAAATAACGTAATTATACGTAAAATAAAAGAATAAATTTAAAAATCAGAAGGATAATAATTTTTTAAATATAGTTCTTCCTTTTTTTTCTGTTTTTTTTTTTTTTTTTATTCTTTGAAATTATCAACTTTATTATTATAAGTTCCTTTCGATTTTTGTTTTACATCTAACAAACTGTGAAACACCACTACCATGACTAAATCTCGATATTTTATTAAAGCTTCGTTCGGTTTGGTTTGAATTGCTGGGTGGCTGATTGGATGGCTTGTTTCATATTTGCGACTATATGTTGTACAAGTAGCAGCTAAACTACACAACGTACAGCTAGAGCAAAACAGAGTCAGGCAATCTCTGAATTTCTTCTTAAAAATGTTATATTGAGAACTTTTTCATGTATGTATGACGGTGTGTGTATAACAACTGTTTCTAAGCTATAAAATCCTTTGAGTTTTCTACTTTCTCCTCAGTCATATTATCATGTTCATGTTAATTTCGTAGCTCTTATATTTTCTCCGGAAATTTTACAGGATAATTTCTCTTAGTTTTCTCTTGTTCTTTAAAATGACCTTTCTCTCTTTACATTACATACACATACACGCACTCAAAATAAGCTTATATCGATGATGATGGTTCCTCGTCCTCCCGCGCTTCACGAAAACTGTTACAATACAAATCATATGTTAGGATTGTACTGTTTATATATATATTTATATATACCTAGATTATTATCGTAGAAATAATATTTAGGGAGAAATATTTGACAAATCGAAATTAAAATAAAAATTAAATTATTAATATTCTTTAGATCACTTTTTTTTTTTTTTTTTTTTTGAATAATTAAATAAATTATGCCATCTTTAAAATTAAATCACTAAATAATTTAATCTATAAACAACCACAATCAAAATGTGCACATATTTGGAAATATAGTGCAAAACTCCAAAAGAAGCCTAAAGAAAATTAATCAAATCAGAAAAAAAAAAACAAATTCGCACGATATATCACAAACAAAAAAACGCCGGACGATCAAAAAAAAAACATTGCTATATTTCATAACAACACATTTAAAAAAATATTCTCTCCGCCATATTATTTCCTCTCAAAAGCCGAAAAACTTTTCAAAACTGTCCCATAAAAAAATCCATGGATAATTTTTTCCTTGCCAACATTAATCATTGCAAAATTTTCCTCAAAGCAAAAACATTATTTTCCAATCAAAAAAATTTTCACAGTGGCACAAAATACAATAATTTTTTCTCCCGAGATAATTATGTTTGCGGAAAAAAAATTCATATGTAGGTACAGCCGCCGATTGTGAGGAGATAAGTTTTATTGTTTTTCGCATCAGTTGTGTTGGAAATAAAATAATTATTCACTCGATTTCGTTTCGTTTCTAAGCTTTTATTTTTTTCAGTTGCGCTTCAGTTTAGTTAATATTTAGGTTTTTTTTTTTTATTATTATTCTACACAATTCGAAAAGTTTTCTATAAATCTTGCGACGCGGTAGCGGTCGTATATTCGCTTATTTCAGTTCAGCTGGAAATATAAAACTGAAAAGCTTCGATATGCTCTCTTCAAGATGATGTGTGTAGTTTTAGTATAGATTCAGCTTGTTTAAATGAAAGCTTTTTGCTGTTATTGTTGTTGTTGTTATTTTTATTTTTCTAGTATCTCATTTTTTCTGTCAGGTCTTTTTAAACCCTGCCTGTATACAATATGTTATTGTTGTATATACTTATACATATATAAATACAGTCACCCGAGAGCAAATGTATAATAAAGTTTTGGATATAGGTAGGTTAAGATATGCTGTAATGTATTACGTATATTGCACATGTTTTTAGCACTTTAGACGCGCAATTTTCTAATGATGACTCAGTTTTAATGAAGATTGTGAACCTACTCGCCTTGTACATATAAGTACTATAAGTGTGTATAGTAAAAATTTTATTTAGACTTTTGCTTACGTCAGGATAGTATGTTGTACTACAATTATTTACTTTTACAATTATTTACTTTATAGTAGCACGCCATTGTATTGCTAGCAAGCAATTAGGACACTTTCATAAAGGAAAAGCTAGCTGCTAACTATTAGAGAGAGACTACTCACTTTTTAGCCGCATTTAATTAAATTTACTGGTTACTGGAAGTTTATGAACTCTATGCTCAACTATACTGTTTACCACATTTAATTCAAGTTACTAGGTACCTAAACGGAAAAATTTTCAGCTCTCAGCCCAGCTACAAAGGATTTGGTAACGTTGATAGTGTTGACACCTTTCTATAATATGACCACTGTAATTTATTTAGTTATTAAAGATTCATGTCAAAACTGATTAGGTATACTACAATTGAAAACTATGCGTGTTAAGAGAATACATATGTAGCTAACTTATTTACGAAATTAAAAAAAAATAAAGGAAAATAGATAAAAATGTATTGGCGGCCCAAATGGCGAACAGTTGTGAAATAATAACGAATAAGTTTGGGTAATTCCATAAGAAAATAATACTATACAATAAAGATACTTTTTTTTGTATCCCAACCATTGGGGATTTCAAGTTATTGAAATTATCAGGGGTGCACCAAATGGGGGAGTGACGTACGGGAAATAACAATGAAACTATGACTAATTTATTGAAGATAAAGAAAACAGTGACTTATGGTTCAAGTCGAGATTTTAGAAACAGTTCTAAGTGCTCAGATTGGCTCAGGACGCGACCTTAGAGCCCTATTTTTCCGACCTCTTTTGGCTTAAAACCTGTGTAGAGATACAAAATCCATAGTTAGTCATAACTTATTAAAGAACAATATCAATAAGTCAACGACCGTAATTTCATTCTTTAATATGCAATTTCTACCTTCACTTAGCTATGCAATTCTTACATTCACCAAAGTTCTATGTCAGCAATTGCATGGAAGTACAAGTGAAATTACGGTCGGTGACTTTGCCTACGAAGTAAATTTATGCTGATCTTGTGATTTGTGTTTCATTGACATAAATTTTTGTTATATTTGTTTTTCATTTATTGTCATCCTATGTATATATGTATAGTAATTATTGTATAAATAAGCGAATCAAATTAATAAAAAATGGAATTGATTATCAGATAGCAATCGATCAAGTTTAAATTATATTAATCAGTTCACAGTACATTCAATGGTCCTTCGAGCTTGCTTTGTTGAACTTAGTGTCTTCAAAGCAGTACAAAATTTCTGCAGAATTTAGTGTCTGCAGTTAATTGTTATTCAGCGCAGAAATTCCTGTTGAACCTAGTGTCCTCAGGCAATTTATTTACTAATAATAAATATTTTTTCCAGTCCTAATACCTAAAGCAATATTGGCGAGAAGCGAAGAAGTCCGTTCAATCTAGTAACATCAGCTACTCGAAAATTCAACGAATATATACTACTATGGAGCAGTTAATTAAAGCAAACAAGGCAGATGCTGTAAAACTTCAGAAATTTATAACAAACCACACCAAAGATTCTGACGTACGTAAAACAAGGGATTATTTTGAAACCCGTTTGATTAAAATAAGCAAGCTATGGGAAAGTTTTGACAAAAGAAATGATGATCTGGAGCTATACCGTGAAACTAATTCAGAACAGCCATACTTTAAAGAGAATTTTTATGACACCGTGGAAAAATTGTATGAAGAAACACGGGATATGTTAGAAAATTCCTTGGCGGATTTAATGTCAAGAGCGAAAATCACTGAAGTATTGCAAGATCAACTGAAGGTAATAAAGAAGCAATATGCCATTATAGAAACTCTACAAAAGGCATCGGCTTCAATTAAAGAAGAGATTAAACAAGAGGTATCTGCAGCTTACTGTATGCAAAAAATCAAGTTGGTGAATGACTATTGGGAGCACCTTGTCCGAAACCATGGAGAGATCATGTCGATGGGTAGAACAAAACACGAATATATGGAGAATGATATATTCTCAAGCATTGAGGATACCTATCAAACTACCACAATTCAACTACAAGAAGTATTGAATAAATTAAATCCTCAAGCTAAAAATTCGATCAGCACCAACGAGTCAAAGGGAACACAAATAAGGTTGCCAAGAGTCGATATTCCGTCATTTAACGGTGACTATATCAAGTGGCAATCATTTAGAAATTTGTTCATGGAACTCATCTATAAAGATGACAAGATGTCTGGAGCTCAAAAATTATTCTATCTCAAAGGCAATCTCATAGGTGACCCAAGTGAACTCATACAGCATCTACAAATAACAAACGAAAACTTTGAGACGGCCTGGGAAATTCTTGAAAGAAGATATAACAATAAGAGGACTCTCTTGACAGCGCAATTAAATATACTTCTAAAACAACCTTCACTGTTCAAAGAATCATCGGAAGGCTTGAAGAAGTTACATGACGTGACAATTGAATGTCTAGAGGGTATCAAAAATCTAGGCATAGATACGAAAAATTGGGATCCATTGATCATACACATAATCATAACAAAATTGGATAAAGAAACTCACCGAATTTATGAACAATCAGTGGCCACACCAAGAGAAGTTCAAGAACTAAGCAAATTTCTTGAATTCCTAGAAAATCGATTTCGAGGTCTTGAAGCAGTAGAGCCATCGAAACCAAAACAACCCGAAAGAAATGGGAAAAATACAAAAGTATACCTGGGAATGATTTCAAAGCATTGCGCTATCTGTGGAGAAAATCACAGAATATATCATTGCGAAACATTTAGTAAGCTAAGCGTACAACAACGACTAAAAGCTGTAAAAAAGGCAAACCTTTGCCAGAACTGCCAAGTAAAAGGCCACAATATACTACAATGTAAAAGCCGGTACACCTGCAAGTTATGCCAGAAAAAGCACCACACTCTTTTACATTATCAAAACCAGCAGGCACCATCTTATCAACAAAGTAATTATCCAAGAAAGGAAGCAATTCGAGATGATAGCTCACCAAACGAAGCGGTTGCAGCCCACTTTGCGAAGAAATCAAAGGGGTATGACGTATTACTGGCAACCGCTCTCATACAAGTAATCAATAAATCAGGAGATGCTGTGCTACTCAGGGCATTACTTGACCAAGGGTCTCAAGCAACGTTCATTACTGAGAATGCAGCTCAGCAATTAAGATTACCTAGAAGAAAAATTGAAGCCACAGTTTCCGGTCTTGGGTGCTCCAGTCCAGGAATCACAAAATCCAGTATAGAGATTACAGTAACGCCACGATTTAAATCAACATTCTCTCTCACAACCACAGCCCTCGTATTAAAAAATCTCACAAGAAAATTGCCTACAAATAAAATCATTCCAACTAACTGGACGCATACCGAAAACCTGGTTTTGGCCGATCCAACATTCCATAAGCCGGGAAGGATTGACATCATATTAGGAGCAGAAGTGTTCGGGAAGGTAATACTAGGCAATCTTCTGCGTGGAACCGAAGATGCTCCCGTTGCCCAACAAACAGAGCTGGGGTGGATATTATCTGGAGCTATTAGTAACAGCAACAACGAGAATAAACTTATTTGCATGGTATCAGAAATAGATATAACCAGCGAGCTGCAGAGATTTTGGGAATGCGAAGAACTGGCAGCCGAAACTATTACCACACCAGAAGACATTGCTTGTGAAAGTTACTACCAACAAACGCACAGACGGGACGAGAGTGGTCGATATATCGTTCGCCTTCCATTTAAACAAAATCCAAAAGAAGCCAATTTGAGCAGATCAAGAGAACTAGCGCTTGTCCGACTGTTCCAAATGGAGCGAAAATTTAACCAAGACAAAGTATTTGAAACCATGTATAAGGATTTTATGAAGGAATACCAACGCTTAAGTCATATGGTTCCAGCCGAAGATGATGGTGAGATAAAATACTACCTACCTCACCATGCGGTTTTCAAACAAGACAGTACAACAACCAAATTACGTGTAGTCTTCGACGCTTCGGCCAAAAGAAACAACACCAGATGTCTAAATGATATCATGATGACCGGTCCTCAACTGCAAGGAAGCCTAATCTCCATTCTATTAAGATGGAGAAAACATAAAATAGTATTCACGGCGGACATAGAAAAAATGTACCGCCAGATAAAAGTGGATGTGAGGGATCAGCAGTATCAATGTATTCTTTGGCGAGAGTCTCCAAATCACCCTATCAAGGAATATAAGCTGACGACCGTTACTTACGGCACAACCTCAGCACCATTTCTCGCAATACGCACTCTGCAGCAACTCGCGCAAGATGAAGAAAAACAATACCCTATCGCATCCAGAATCATACTGAGCGATACTTATGTAGACGACGTAGTCTCAGGAGGCGCTTCCATGGATGAAGCAATAGAATCTTGTCAGCAGTTAATAAACATGCTAAAGGGCGGAGGTTTCAAGCTTCGCAAGTGGACAACCAATAAATTCAAGGTTGTTAAGGATATACCCTATGAGTTTCGAGAACAACCTCGCTTTATAGATTTCCAGAAAGAACAGACTATTAAGGCACTTGGAGTGCACTGGAACCCTATAACCGACAATTTCAAAATACACGTTTCAATAAGCATGTACAACAACCCCACAACAAAGCGGAATGTAGCATCCGAGGCGGCGAAAATCTTTGATCCTGTTGGATTACTATCGCCGGTAGTAATGTCAATCAAAATTCTTCTACAGAATATTTGGCTAGAGAACTCGTCCTGGGATGAACCATTATCAAGTACATTATTAACTAGATGGTTACAAATAAAGTCTGAACTCCCAAAATTAGAAGAAATTGAGATTCCACGATGGATTGGGTTCACAGGAAAAGACACTAGCTGCGAGCTTCACGGGTTTTCAGATGCGTCAGAAAAGGGCTACAGTGCAGTAATATATCTGCGAATTACACGAAAATCGCATGTTCAGACAAACTTAATAACCGCCAAGGTAGCCCCACTGAAAACAAAGCTGACAATTCCAAGATTAGAATTATGTGGAGCAACACTACTCGCTAGGCTGATAAACGAGACTAGAAAAAGTCTAGAAAGATGCGCATAAGTGGCAAACATTTGTGGGGAATCGAGTTGCACAAATACATGGATTATCAGACAGAAATACATGGTTTTACGTGCGATCATCCAAGAACCCTGCCGACATCGCCTCTAGAGGAATATCGCCATCACTGCTCAAAGATCATACTCTTTGGTGGCATGGACCTTCTTGGCTTAGCTCCAAGGAAATATCGTTTCCATCAAACCCAAAGGAGGCAACTGACCTAGAGAAGAAAGTGTTGACGGCACATTCTTGTTATGATTCCAAAGCCGAACATGAGAAAGATGATTTTCAAGAACTAAACTTGTATCAAGAGTTGCTCGAAAGATTTTCAACATTAGGAAGATTACAAAGAGTAACAGCATACATTAAAAGGTTTGTGCAAAATATGAAGGTAAGCAAGGCGAACCGTACGTCTGGGTACTTGACAGTAAATGAAATCGAAGAAGCACTAGTACCACTAGTGAAGACTACCCAACAGCAAGTCTTTAAAGATGAAATAGCCCAGTGTTCAATAGAACAACCACTAAATAAGAAGAGCAGATTACTTCCTCTATCACCGTTTATAGACTCTAAGGGGATATTACGAGTAGGCGGAAGATTACATCAAGCAGAACTATCATACGATCGCAAGCATCCTATTATACTGCCCTACAAAAGCCGGCTGACAACACTAGTGATGGACAAAATGCATAAACTTACCTTACATGGAGGAAACACCTTGACTTTGGAAGTCACAAGACAGCAATTCTGGATATTAAATGGCCTGAAAGCAGTTAAAGGGTTCATACATCAATGTATAAGCTGTCATAGAAACAAAGCTCAAATGACCGAACAAATGATGGGAATGTTACCTAAGGCAAGAGTGATCTCTACTCGACCCTTCAGCCAGTCGGGGGTAGATTATGCTGGACCATTCGAACTTTTACTGGCCAGAGGAAGAGGAAACAAATCGCACAAGGGCTATGTGGCAATATTCGTCTGTTTAACGACAAAAGCGATTCACTTGGAGGTAGTAACCGACCTCACATCTCAGGTATTTATAGCTGCCTTCAAGCGATTTGTCGCGAGAAGAGGACACATCGCTCATATTTACAGCGATAATGCAACTAATTTCGTTGGCGCTAACAACATACTTAGCAAATTACACACACAAAAGTCGTATAAAGATGACGTGCAGAATGCACTACAAGAAATCGGCACACAATGGCACTTCATTCCTCCAGCCTCTCCCCATTTTGGTGGCTTATGGGAAGCGAGTGTCAAAGCTATGAAACATCATATGCGCCGTGTAGTCGGTGATAGCAGGCTGACATATGAGGAAATGTGTACACTCATGACTCAAATTGAAGCATGCTTAAATTCGCGACCGCTGTGCCCAATATCTGAAGATCCTGAAAGCTTGGAAGTGCTTACTCCAGGTCACTTCTTGACTGGCTCTTCATTACTTGCCGTACCTGAAAGAAATCATCTTGAAAATAATCCAAATACTCTTGATAAGTGGCAACGGGTAGGACGGATGCATCAGGATTTCTGGAGAAAGTGGTCATCCGAATACCTCTCAAGGCTACAGCAACGTCCTAAATGGACTCAACGACAACCGAACCTACGAATTGGAAATCTGGTACTAATTAAAGACGAACAGCTTCCACCAACAAAATGGGCACTTGGCCGAGTGATAGAAACGCACCCTGGACTCGATGAGCTAACTAGAGTAGTAACACTCCAAACAAAGGGATCAAGGATCAAACGAATAGTCACTAAAGTGTCGCTGCTTCCTATAATCGACAATCACATGAATGAATCGGTTGATCCAAAGAGACTCCTGCATCAAACAAATGAAGAAACTACTACGATAGAGACGGCTCCAAATCCTATCTCCGAGGGCAAAATAATTAATTCGTATTGCATTCAAAGCTCGAACAAAAGGCGGAGGTGCTCAAACTCACTACATGAAAATAGAAATGTTAAACACACCCGACAGCCAAATACAATTCCACCTCATAACTCAAGCTCACTGAGTAAATCATGGCTAACCTTCATGATATTGGCATTGCTCACTATATTAGTTATAGGCCAGCAACCTGATAAACCATATAGTATAACCAGGTTTAAAGAACAAGAAGGAATCTATTTTGAAGACGTATCAGAGATCCAGCTATATTCAAGCGAATGGAATCTTATCATTTACTATGACTTGTCATCATATTGGAAGGAGTTCACAGGGATAAGAAAATCAGTGCAAAGGCTTACAGAAATCTGCCAACAAAACACCCATCTAACAATACCAAAAGAACTATGTAACGCAACAATTTTACAGTTACAACATCAGTATGGTGAATCCTTTCAAATCAATAGTATATTACAACAACAAAATGAAAATGAAAGATTTAGAATCAAACGAGCTCCTCTTGAAATAGTGGGCTCAATCGCAAACAGTTTATTTGGTATCCTTGATCAAGGGTTTGCAGAAAGATACGAAGAGCAAATTCAGAACATCAAGGAAAATGAAGATCTATTGAAAGAACTGCTAATGAATCAAACATCCATTGCTGAACACACAATTAATGTCATAAAGAAGAATAGTGAGACGTTAAATCATCAAATCACTATCTTGGAACATCATATAGAGACAATTGCAAATGGACTTAATAAAGCTGACGAAGTCTTAAAAACTACGCAAGCCTTTACGTCGGCAGTATTACTAGTAACCCTAAATCTGATAAACTTTCAACATATGCAAAGGAGCTTATTAGCTGTAGTAACCGACACAAAACACGGAAGGCTCAACACACTACTGCTCACACCCATTCAGCTTCGTGAACAACTAAGCATAATTAAAGAGCACTTACCAAAACATCTTAGAGTACCAGGAGATGAAACTTCGAAATCATTACTGCCAATATATAATTCAATGCGTGTTAAGATGCGCATCACGCAAAGGAATGTATTATTTGACGTTCGAATTCCATTGCTCAATGCAGAAATATATCGGCTATTCAAACTTACGCCTATACCTGTGAAACATGCAGATCAGTTCATCCACATTCAACCCTCAACACAATACCTGGCTGTAAACATCCATAAGGACCGCTTTACACCATTAAAAGGGGAAGATATCAAGGAATGCATACAATTATCAGAGGCCCAATTAATTTGCAATCTGAAACAGCCTATATACAGTGCGCAATCGAATCAAAGCAGATGTGAGATAGAACTGCTTAACCACCAGGGAAAATTGTCATCCTTCTGTAAATTACGAAGTATACGATTGAAGAAAATGTGGTATAAGCTACACACACCAAGTACCTGGATCTATATAATGGATGCAGTAACTCATTTCGACATCAGATGTGGAACAACGATCCACCCTATAATCCTTGAAGAAAGTGGGATTATACAAATACAGCCTACCTGTATGATAAAGCATCCAACATTATTCATAAATGCAAACAATCAACAACCAGGAAACTTGAACTCCTCTTTTATACCGGAGCAAGAAATTATCTCTACTCACATTGGCGAATATTTGGCAAGTCAAAATACAACCAATACTTCCATTCCCTTGCTAATTAAAGAGATCAAGGCTGATGATATTGAAGAGCTCCATAAGGCAATTAAAACCCAACAACAGTATATCGCGGGAATTCCTCACCTTCACCGTCACCACATACATCATTATGTTGGATTCTATTCATTGGCAGCTATCATAATCATCAGTGTGGCGTCCTATTTCTTGTGGAAAAAGCGACGAAACAACATGATGCCACAACTAAACCTACCTCAACCAACCCCAAGACGAGCAGGGTCCAGGTCAGAAGAGCAACTCGATATCATCTTGGAGGTACCCCGATTTGATAATGCGAGGCGGGAGAATGTAGAGATACAAAATCCATAGTTAGTCATAACTTATTAAAGAACAATATCAATAAGTCAACGACCGTAATTTCATTCTTTAATATGCAATTTCTACCTTCACTTAGCTATGCAATTCTTACATTCACCAAAGTTCTATGTCAGCAATTGCATGGAAGTACAAGTGAAATTACGGTCGGTGACTTTGCCTACGAAGTAAATTTATGCTGATCTTGTGATTTGTGTTTCATTGACATAAATTTTTGTTATATTTGTTTTTCATTTATTGTCATCCTATGTATATATGTATAGTAATTATTGTATAAATAAGCGAATCAAATTAATAAAAATGGAATTGATTATCAGATAGCAATCGATCAAGTTTAAATTATATTCATCAGTTCACAGTACATTCAACCTGGGTACGCTACTGTAAGTTATAATAAGTGTTACTAGTCGGTGATTTTTCATTAAAAGCTTGAAGATTGTCCTCATAGCCTCTCGAATCTCGAAAGCAAAAAAATTTAGAGCAGCTTTTTAACCAATAATACCCTTGACACACAGCTAGTATAAGTACAAGTACTTATAAAGTATGTGGAACGATTTTTTTAATCAGCTCACCTCATGGAACCGCATGGTATATCGTGTATACCTAAATATTATGCAATTCATAGGATAACTAGGCTTGTAATTCCGTTTGGTAACTAAGTTTGTCATTCCGTTTATAGCACACAGAAATAATGCTGGTAGAGCAAAATGGGGTTGGACACCCACGCATAATATAAAAAGTTATTTTGATTTTTGTCTGTCCGTGCGTCGTCAAGAACGCGGAATGCTGAAATTTTTCACACTTTTTTTTTTAAACAAAAAGTAAATTTAAGTTCGAAATGGGAGCAATCGGGGCAACTCGTTCGTAGATTTGATATACAAAAATTTGGTTTTTCACTATACAGGGTGTTTCCCACCGGGAGGTGATAGTACTCACCTAGACGAACTAAAAGAATTATGGTTGTCTAAACTAAAAATTTCGGATTTTCTTACCTTTTTTTTAATTTAACCTCTTATTTTTGAAAAAAGATCGTTAACATAACTTTTTTTTATAAAAACTGTAAACTGCAGACTCTCCTCTTTAATTTGACCCATTACACGCCGTGTGTTAGCTGTAGCCGTTAAACAGTTATTAACTCATCACCTATTCCGGTCACACCGAAATTAGACGATATTTTTTTAAATGACGTGCTAAGGGAACAAATTATTGTTGAGAATAAATAGGTTTGAAAATAGGTTTGAGAATAAGTTTAGAGCTAATAACTCTTAAAGGGCTTCAGATAGCACACTGGGTGTATAGGTCAACTTATAGAGGAGAGTGTACAGTTTACAGTTTTTGTAGAAAAAAGTTATGTTAACGATAATAGAGGTTAAATTTTAAAAAAAGGTAAGAAAATCCGAAATTTTTAGTTTAGACAACCATAATTCTTGATGGGAGAGGGGTGTGGTGCTGATTGTACAGTCGTTGGAAAGGCCATGAAGTTCTGCATACATTGAGCTCTTAACCGTACACCCTGTAGTTTTTAAGATACAGGGTGTTTTGTGAAAAACTAGCTTTTTTCTTAATCACCCTGTAACTCCTAAACGGTTGATATGCCCCCCCCCCCTGCCATACAATTTTTGGTTCGTCTAGGTGAGTATTATCACCTCCCGTTCTATTGACCTCCTAGTGGGAAACACCCTGTATATTTTGGACCTGCCTCAGAAAGAGTCGACATAAAGAGATGAAATTTTGTACACGACGTTTTCGTAAAAATTGGAAATAAAAGTTCAAAAATTGACCAAATTGGGCAACCCTTTCTTAGTGTTGCCATACAAAACTTTGGTTTTGCACTTTATTTAACTTAATTATTATCATCTAGGATATAATATTATTGGTCTCAGACCAATTATAGCTTTTTCTCTTGTTAATATTTGCGTCGTGTTTTTGTATGTAGTAAACCCAATTTACCATGCAAATAAAGGTTTCGGTGGATAGAAAATCTTCGAGAATACTTCACAAGTCATGAAAAAGACTTCCTCACTACCACATGATAGCCCCAACGGAGTCCTAACATTCTAAAATATTTGCAGTGTTCTTATGTAAAACTGACAAAAGTTTGATTTGAACAGCTCCTACGCCCTAAACTACTATTCATACAGAAAAATGATGTTCTGATAATCTTAAGCTTGCTTTCTTATCTTCCGAAACGAAATAAAATTTGTATACCTTTGCTAACAAAATTATTTAAAAAAAAAATTATCTGAACCAAATCTATTCGGACTCCGGCTGCACATATTCACATGTAATTATTGCTCAGTTGGGAGTTAGTGAGCGTAAAATGGTAAGGTTACTCTGTAATCAAAACTACTTTATTATTTTGTTAAGCAAGGTATATATGTAGCCTTTGGGAAGGTAAGAAACCAAGCTGTGAATTACTAGGCTATTTTCCTGTATGGATAGTAGTTTAGGCTCTAGAGAACGGACACATATAGATTTCTGTTTCGTGGCTTAGGAAGTATTCTCGAGGGGTTTGTTGGAGAGCAAAACTTTAATGCCATGTTTATGTATATTTATTGAAATAATATTTCAACTGATTCTTTCTTTGTGCACAATTAAATATCATTATACATTTGTAACAACTTTTATTTCCATTTTTTTCTATTCATTCACGCCTCTTTTTTTTTTATCAGCACAAGGAGCATAAATACACAAATTTACCAGTAAATGCCAACATTTCGGCAATTGTGAGACTAAATGAGATAAATTTTCTTAAATGAAAGGAAACCTCTAAGTAATAATTTGTTCCTTTCACATTTTTTATACCCTAGATGAAATCTGGAACGCGTAGAAATAATGCAGGCAGAACAAAATGGATTGGACATAGACACCCAAGCATACTTAATAATGTTCGTCCTCTCGACAACGCGTTAACTTACAGAACTGAAATTTTGAAAAGAACCTTGGATTCAAGTTGGAAAATGGGAAAAATCATGTAACTCCTTCGTAGGGGTTGACCTACAAAAATTTCGTTTTTCACTATATACATATATTTGGATACGGCCTAAGAACGCATCGACGACGTAGGAAACTGAAATTTTGTATGCGGCATATTTTAATCTAGGGTATAATATTATTGGTCTTATGTTCGACCAATTATAACTTTTTCTGTGGTTAACTGAGGAATTAAGTAAAATATCTCTTCTAATAAGGTTTAGTCGAAACGAAATCTCCACTTACGTATAATTAGGAAACCTCAACATAATTTTGACCTAAAATGTTGCTCGGAATGGGGTACAGAACAATACAGAGGAATAAATCAATTCTTATATAAACACGTCAAGAAGTTTAAAACGTACTCGTAGTTTTTTTTTCTATAACTATACGATTCTATAGAAACTAGACAGTTTTAATTAAAACTATGATTCGATAATAGTATTAAATTTCTAAATATTATTACTATGTTTTGGACAAAACGTGATAAATATTTCGACTGACGATTATCAAAAATCACAAAATAACGTAGTGGAAGAGAGGCTAATAGTTGGTACATGAGATTGCCAACTGATGGCACTAATTCTGTAATTTGTACAGCATTAAGTCGGCTCCGCTTGCATAGTAAAGGAAAAACTAGGATGAGCGAGCAACCATCTTTTTTTCATTCAGGCAATAGCGTCTCATGTGTTCACACGCAAGTTCATTGTAAAATTAGTTTCGAAACAAATTGTGTTATCATCATATTTTGTAAGTCTTTGAATTTCCACCGAAACGTTTTCTTAAATTATGTGTGTATTGTTACTTGAATTAATAAAGTAAATTTCAAATAAAATTATTGCAATATTTTTTACCAATTTAATTTATAAATGGTTGTTTCTGGTAAGTTGACGAATTCAACATCGTTCACAAATTTTGCTGTGACCTTATTTAATGGAATTGTATTGAAATTATATGGAAGAAGACGATGGCAATAATTTCGTGGAGGCCGAACTTTGCGCGATCTGTAATGACACTGAGAAAAATAATATGTGGTATTTCTGTTCAATATGTCGTAAATGGGAAATGCCGCGTGAATGGGCTCACTCTAGCAGTAGCGAAGAAAGACAAAACCTATGTATACGACTTTCTGTATATATAAAAAAAAATCTAAATTGATTTTGTTTTTCATTTTTCTTGTCCTGCGTCATCTTACCCGCAAGCGAGGGTAAGATCACAAATTTGACAGTAAGTCAAACGAGTGAAATAGCGATGCAAAGTTTTTAATTTATGAAAATCAGAAAATTAGTAGTTGAAAGTAAACCAATTAACGATTGCTCTAAATAAATAACTAAGACTTTAAAAATGATCAAAGCTAACTATTGTCATCTTACCTTCCCTTCCCCTAGTTACTTTTACTTACTCAAAATAGTTAACAGTAGGTAATCGTTAACTACTTCGGCAGTAGGTTGGGTATAATTTCAATATCACGATTAGTTTTGTCTACTTTAAATTACTTCCAAAATTTTAGCGCCATATACATTTGAATAATTCAAGTTAATTTCACATTCGCTTTCCAATTAGTGAAATTAAAATCTCTTTTATACCCTAGAAGTAATCATAGTGTGTACCAAGTTGTATCATCCGTTTGTAATTATTTAAATTTATAGGAAAATTGCAATCTTGACTTACCTTTTTCGTTTCTATTTCTTTTTTTTTTCTTTTCTTTTTTTAATAAATTTCGGAAACTGTTCGTGTAAAACTTCAGCAAGAGTATTACTTTAGATATCGATGATGTTTGTTGAGAAATTTATTGTTTTTAATCAGTTGTCAGAAGCGGTAATGTCATTAGACATCAACGAAAAAGTGAAAACGTAGCTAATCAAGTAAATCTGAATACGGCATTATAATAATTTGTATCAACTTTCAGGCGAGCTTATCATTACGCCTCCATGCCTTATTATGTTGAAAAATTGATTTTTTTGATTTACGCGTTACAGGGTGATTAAGAAAAAAAACTAGTTTTTCACAAAACACCCTGTATCTTTAAAAGTACACAGTTAAGAGCTCATTGTATGCAGAGCTTCATGGCCTTTCCAACGACTGCTCAACTAGCCCTATACCTTATATCAAGATTTTGGTTGTCTAAACTAAAAATTTCGGATTTTCTTACCTTTTTTTAAAATTTAACCTCTTATTTTTTGCAAAAAGGTATTTAACATAACTTTTTTTTATAAAAACTATAAACTGTAGAATCTCCTCTTTAAGTTGACCTATGGGGTATGGGACTGATTGAGCAGTCGTTGGAAAGGCCATGCATAGCTCTTAACTGTGACCGTATGCACTGTAGTTTTTAAGATACAGGGTGTTTTGTGAAAAACTAGCTTTTTTTTCTTAATCACTCTGTAACTCGTAAACGGTTGATATGCCGCCCCTGCCATACAATTTTTGGTTCGTCTAGGTGAGTACTATCACCTCCCGCTCTATTGACCTCCTAGTAGGAAACACCCTGTATATGTCATGCAAGTGTGGCACTTCCAAAAAAAGGAAACGTTGAATGACATTTGAAAAGCATATATGGAAGTTTTGGTACAGATTTTCCATTAAAAAGGGAATTGCCTAAACAAACGTTAAAAGAATTTCAATCGCAATTACTTGGACAACAATCATATTTTATTAAACTCAGTACTATATCTAAGGCTGCAATAGTTGCATTTTTTCGTGTGAGTCATGATGTGTTAGCAAAACATAAGAAACCTTTCGCAGATGGAGAAATGATAAAAAACAGCGTTTCTGGAAGCCAGTGTTTCATTATTTGATTCATTCAAGATCAAAAATGAAATCACTTCCGCAATTAAAGACGTACATTTTTCGCGTAGAACAGTGACGCGCCTTGTACAAACTATGAATTCTAGTCTGATTGATCAGCAGAAGGAAGATATGAATTACTGCATTTGCTTTTCCTTGCAAACTGCAACGACTTTATAGGCGTGATTGATATTTCTCAACTTTGCATTTTTTTCTTATCATTGCATTATTCACCAACAAGCTCTCTGTTGTAAAATTCTAAATATGCTTCATGTTATGGGAATCAGCATGAAAATTGTGAACTCAATTCGAGGAAGAAGTCTCCAGAGAAGACTGTTTCGGGCCAAACTAGAAGAAAACGAATCTGATGACGGACAATTGATATATCTTGCAGATGTTCATTGGCTAAGGCGGAATATATATTTACAAAAATTCAGGAACCTACTACAAAAGGTAAAATATTTTTTGGAATCAAAAGATGAAGCGTACGTTGAACTTAGTGATGACGTTTGGTTAATAGATTTAGCTTTTGTTGTTGATATAACAAACCATCTTAATGAATTGAACTTACAATTGGAAGAAAAAATCAAACAGTAATAGAATTTATTGGATTTCTTAATACTTTCAAAAACAAGTTAAAGCTTATATCTTCCCAGTTGATGAAGAATGAACTGAAAAATTTCAAAAATATTTCTGATGAGTTGCTTAAAAACGGAGGTATTAAACAACGAAAAATATTATGATGAAATAATAAAACTTCAGTCCGAATCTGAGAGACGTTTCAAGAATTTACTAGACTAGAACAAATTGTTCAATTCATGTTTTAACAATTTGGCAATGTGAAAATATAAATTATGTATTTTCTTTATCTTCTGAAGAAAGCGAAGTTTTTGTTCTTCAAAATGACAAAATTTTAAAAGCACATAGTTCAAACCCTAAAAATAACTTTTGGAATCTAATGGACGAAGTAAAGTATCCTAATTCAAAAAAAGTTGCATTTCATTTAATATCGTTCTTTGGCTCTACCTACCTGTGTGAATCTGCATTTTCAACGATGAATATAATTAAGACAACATATCGTTCCCATCTTACAGACGAACACTTAGAATCCAGTGCAAGATTAGCAATTAATAATTATATACCGAGATATTCAAAATTAGCGGACAATATGCAGACTAAGTCTTCTACTAAGACTAAGATGAAAATGATTTATTTTTTGGATTTTGAATTGTTTAATAATAACTGTATCATTTCGTATTATTACATTTGTGGCTATTATTTTTATGTTTGTGTTTTGCATATTTATTATTAAGTTATAATAAATATTGTAGTCCTTTTTTTTTTGTTAGCTCATCACACAAACGCCACTGGGTGGACCGCCAAACCTTGAAAAAATTAAAAATAGCCCGTACCCTGGAAAAGTCTGCCCAGCTCTGATTTAAATCATTGATATAACTGTGGATCGAAGATGTACTTTACTTGATATGAGGAGAAAGTTTCCCCGCAAAATACCTTCTACTGTCGGTCTCACATTAATATCTCGATATGACCATACAGAATTTAGTTGGACTAGATAAAATTACAAGTAAAAAATTTTTAATTAACTTAGATAGATTTATATTAAAAAGTATCCAAAAGTAATCTGAAAATGATTTTATTTGTCACTCTCCAGTTCTCTACAATTAGATAGATCAGTTCGCCAGTAACTGTCATTTTTAAAATCTTCTCTCTTTTTGCTGTTACAAATCTATCTCTATCCTCTCCAATTGTTAAGATTTCGCCCTATAGCACCCTACCTCTGCTTTTCTAATTAGCTATGTATGTGCTGTTAGGTCGTATGTTGCAAATGGACATGAAAAATTAGTTTTTTCTTTAACTCACAGGTCTTCAAATAACAGAAAGTGTTTTGTTAATTACTTAAGCGCTCTATGAAGACATCTGTGTACAATGGTCAGCGTTATCGCCGTAAGGAAATTTGCAAACCTTATAAGTAGGTATTAGTCTAAGAACATTAACCTGTATCATCAATGATACATTCTCGCTTATATGAGTACCCTTAACTTGAAGGAGAAAAATACCCTCGACTGTCGGTGTAGGACACCGGCATAAAACTTATGGATGTTGGTCGAAAGAAAACTCATGGATATCCTTTTTGTAGGTATAGTATCTATCAAACAACCACGATTTTGGAATATGATATGTTCGATTGGGGTCCGATTGGAGGAAATGTGTAAAAATGAACATCCTTCTCGATAGAAAATTGTACGGTTTCAAGAAATATTACACTCAGATCATCGACTCTCTTCGGTATCAATTCTTCCGCACAATATTCTACTACAGACTACAGAGTGAGTACACAAAATGTTAATATCCTCTTATCCCCTGTAAGAATTAGAGAATCGTACAGATTGAAAAGTCTGGACCGCCTGAATGGGACCTCATTGTGCAATTAATTGATAATTCCAAACCAATTATAGGCTTCCTTATGATGCCTATCGGGGATAATTCGAAAAATCGGAATAAAATCCGAAGCAAGAATGGCGGACTTTATGTATACCATCTCTTCTCAGCACAACGTGTGGAGATAATTCATACGATAGAAACAACTTAGGTATAAATTTGAATTACCAACAAGCTTATGTATATGGCAAAAGACTAAAATTTGTATTCCCATTCTTCCTAAAAAAAACCAAGCATGAATCTCATTATAAGGTTTCAAAGTCCTGGAAAAGCTTACAAACTTTTAGCAAGCAACCTTTTACAGTAAGCTTTCCAAATAGAAAAGCTACGCACTTGGGTAAATGTGTGTCAGTAGATTAGGAGAATGCAAATCCTCTAAATTAAAGAGAATCTGTATCTCAACCACCTGACGACGCCAACACAATTACAGATCCCAAATATCGACCATCACCGAACCGAAAATAAAATTGATCCAGTAGCCCAATACCAGTTTAATACTTACGTCAATGGAGCAACTAGCTGGCAGCCAGCAACAGTAAGCACTCTCTCTAACTCGAAAGACCCATAAACAAAACTTAAAACGCGAACCATCACCACATGTGGTAATAGCGTCCCCCTCAACACGAGGTTTATTGTCGGGGTCCAAGTTCAGTCTGGTCTCAGTCAGTGCAGACCAGAACATTATTGAGCATGAGCGCTCTTTACTTGCCAGTTTTGCTCATATCTCTCTCTTATAGCGATAGCAAATTGTTTGCTTTAAAACAAAACCAAATATTCCAGAGAAAGTTAATCGACTTGTGGGTGGGATTTTTGGGGGGTAAGGATGCGCTGCATCAAACTGTTGTGCTTAGTGTTCAACAGTTTGCTACTGGCAACAACAACAACATCTACCTACCCTGAGCACGTCGTTGCGTTGTCGATAGTAACTTGGAGCTAGACCCCCGTCCATTGACTTGACACCCAGATTCTCTACACCCACATAAACCGTTGACATTGCTACTCAGGCTCACATATATAGATTGTTTGCAACTTACTCTCTATCCATATTTTTCAAGGTGAAATGAAAGAATTTTCCCATAGAGATTTCGAGAGATAAACTTTCACAGTAGCCTGACTTTTCCCACTTTTGAAGTTTTTCAATTGGTGGCTGATGAAAAAGCTCTCACGACGACGACACAACGACAATGATGAAAAGCTTTTCTATAGAACTCTGCCTGGGGCAGGTGGCTGTAATATGTGTCCCTGGACTGATGGTAAATGGTAATATGCCGCTACCACGTTCTACCTACCTTGGAAACTAGCTCAAATGTGGGCATCCGGGTAACACTTGTTTAGCTCTGATAATTCTATTTGAAGATGCGGCACACGATGGATGCTAATCAAATTCCATTTTTTCACTCATTTAGGTTAAACGAATTTTTCCACTTACGGAGATAGACGATTTGATGCACTTCTGTTCTGGGATGATTAACTTATACTTGGTGGTGCGGAAATGTTTCCAATCGAAATGGAAATGCAACGGAATACGAGGGATAGGTAATAGATTTGCGCTGGCAATTTATTTAGGTCAAGGTTTTCAGAGAAAGTAGAAGAACTGGGGTTTATATGAAATTTTCAGGGATTGTTTTGAAAGTGAACTTAGAGACAATATATATGTACTTACCTGAGTATTGGTAAATGAAATTTTACAAGAAAATGAATTTCTATACCATGTATACACTAAGAATATTAAGCTAACCTCAAGGCTAACGACAGGGTTTCAAAAGACCGCTTATAAGAAAAACCTTCTGAGCGGTTGCTATCCCTCCGTATTTGTGTTTTTTTTTTTATAGAGAATCTTGTGAAGTATACTAACCTTATATGAGCTGCTGTTGCGGTTTAGCACCCATCTAATTCCAAATACCGTTTTTCTTATGTGCTTAGAGTTGTATGGTTGAGCCCGGCCGCTAAAACAGTATCCGTATAATACTGTAATACTCTCGATACATACATACATACTAAGGGTATCATTCCTCTTCTGTTTTTCAACTCCCTGAAATGCCTCCCTGGACCGGGCACGAACCTAGATCCAAAAAATGAAGAACACATCATCCATAAAGCCTGTCATTGAAGAAATTGCACTTCCCAACAAAACCTACCCATATTGATAGAATTTTCTTCAATTATGTGAGCATGAAGGTGAGAATAAGTGTAACATAGAAGCTGTGTTGTTTTGTGTATCTTGTTCTATAACTCCCATATACTGGAGAGAACAAATTGTTCTGTCGATTGAAGCGAACTATTTCTACTGTTAGCTTAATTTAAATATTTTATGAAAATAAATGAGGCGTTCTTTTGTGTATCTTTTATTCTGCTTTGTTCTGCAGACAAAAAAGAGCACAGCTAGATTGATAACTATGGGTGATTAGCGAAGCTTGAACTAATTTGTATTTGTATATCTGGGCCCCATTTCACAAAACTACAAGTGTACAAATCTAACAGCACTTTTACCAATATTCTTGTTCTATTAGTATACTTGTTCTGCCCGTAGTTAGAGCGAACACGCAAATAATGAAGAAATGTGATGGAAGTTATAACCCTGCTTCAAAGTCAATAATTTCGTAGCTTAATTCTTCGGTTTACCAAGTTCAGTACACTGTAACTTGCACTCCAACTAGATTTTTTAAAATTCAATAAATGCTATAATTTGTAATTAATATATAATATACAGGGTGTCCCAGAAATCAACGTCAAGCCGGAATCGGGCAATAGACCAGGTCGTAATAGTTATCAGAAAAATATGAAAAAAAATCTTGGTCATGTACTTTTCAAATTATAAAGATTCAAAAATAAATCTTAAAAACTGACACCCTGTGATGATCTTTCAAGTCCTGTGACTGCAAATATTAACTTTTCGTCAGTTTTTTTTTTCTGTGATGTAACAATGAGGAACCCTTCTGTACATTACAGTTAAAAATTAAAGCATAACTGCCTCAGTTTCAAATAAAAAGTTAGATTTTTGCCCAACATTGCATTCAAAATACACTACTACACTATTTTAGCAAGTAACATTAAAAGATGGCGCGTATAATAAGGATTCTAAAATGGTATAACACTTTCTACAATATTTCTTAGATTACGGAAAAAAAAATTTTCTTCAAGAAACTCAGTTTCGAAAATTTCTTTTCACCTATTAAAAATGATAAACGTAAGACCGTAACATTAAGATTCTAAATTGAGTGAGACGGAGAGTCATTGCACGAAATGTGAGCTCCTCAAATCATTGAGTTTTTACAAATGTGCATCGTCTACTCTCCACAGAGGGCCGACTTCCAAACCAAGTACATGGTGAAGGATGAGTTCCTTACCTTACGAGGACGTAGACCCAAGTACTTCGGTACGTGCAATCCAGGAAAGCACAGGAATGCCTAAAAGTATACCTCACCGAATTTTACAAAAACATGAGCTCCAGAATTACGGAAGCAGTTGAATTTGTCAACAATGGAAGATTTGCCCGTCTGATAACCCGATCCTTCTTAAGAAGATGTCGAACTTGTATTGCAGCTGAAGGAAGGCAGTTTGAACATCTTTTGTAAATAATAAATCTTAGCATCCAAATAATTGGTGTTTAATTTTAAACTTAAGGAAAATTTGTTCTAAATTCAACAAAAAGTTAGGAAGCGTCACTATCTGTCTCACTCGCACTTCATGTAATGACTCTCCATCTCACTCAAACTTGAATCTTAAAGTTACGGTCTTACGGCAATCTCTGGGTACACTAGAATCATTTTTAGTAGGTGAAAAGAAATTTTTCGAAACTGGGTTTCTTGAGGAAAACATTTTTTTTTTTCGTAATCTAAGAAATATTGTAGAAAGTGTTATACCATTTTAGAATCCTTATTAAATGCGTCAACTTTTAAAGTTACTTGCCGAACTGGCGTAGTACATTTTTTTTTTTCATTACAGTAAGTTAAAGTTGGGTGAAATATTAATTTTCTATTCTTGGTTCGAGAAAATGTGACATTTTCTTCCAAGTTGGAGCAGTTGTCTTAGAATTTAAAGCAACAGGTTACATAAGCACTATTCGGGATTACATAAGAAAAATAAAATTGAAAAAATGTAAAGATTTGTAGCAACAGGAGCTAAAAAACCATCACAGGGTGTACATTTTCTCGAAAACAAAAGAAATGTCTATAATTTGAAAAATACATGACTTAGATTTTTATTTATATTTTTCTGATAACTATTACGACTTGGTCTATTGCCCGATTCCGGCTTGACGTTGATTTCTGGGACACCCTGTATATATGCCTGATAATATTATTTCAAAACCACAATGATAATTTAAATTGATCTGTAAAGCTAAATTTGATATTGAATAAATATGAAGAATAATTAAGATTAAATTAAATTTATGTTTAGAAAATTTTATTGTATCTGACAATGTACTCACCAGCTCAGTAATAGGCACTAGATCAAATTGGTTTTCTAATTTATTGATGTTTGGAATTGGACTAATCTTTATTCTAGTTGATATCCAGAATAAAGTGAGGTTATTAATTCTGACTGCAGTCGATACCCACAGAAAGAATCTTTATTCGGTCGAGACCCGTAATAAAGTGGTTTATATTAGTAAATTTCTTATACGGTCGATACCCGCAATAAGAATCTTTATTCGGTCGAGACCCGTAATAAAGTGGTTTATATTAGTAATTTTTTTATTCGGTCGATACCCGCAATAAGAATCTTTATTCGGTCGAGACCCGTAATAGAGTGGTTTAAATTAGTAAATTTCTTATACGGTCGATACCCGCAATAAGAATCTTTATTCAGTCGCGACCCGTAATAAAGTGGTTTAGATTAGTAAATGTCTTATTCGGTCGATACCCGCAATAAGAATTTTTATTCGGTCGAGACCCGTAATAAAGTGGTTTAGATTAGTAAATTTCTTATTCGGTCGATACCCGCAATAGGAATTTTTAATTTAATCGCTATTCAAAATAAAATCTTTAATCTAGTCGATACCCAGAATAATAATAATTATTTGAACTGTCAATTAAATAAAGTATATAAGCTGTTAGTAAAATTTAGAGCACTTGGAAATAACACCAGGAAATAGATTACCAACTTGGTCACTGCACTGCCAAGAAAAAGAGAGCGAGTAAAGTCAGGCTCTGATTTATATAGCCATGGGTTGCTTATGGCACTAAACAACGGTATTGAAAGGCGCATGGCAAATTGGCATAGTAGCTGCACTTCGTTTTCTATTATTTAAATGCAACAAAGGAAAAAACAAACTTGTTTGTAAATTCTATTCAGTCAGAAATATTCGTTGCCTACTCAATTTTTTTTGTATAGATATTCGTTTTCAACTTGCTATGACAAATGCAGTATACTACCCATGTACAGTTGTTTCTGGCTGGCTCACTTCACTGCAGCGTTGTTGATTTAAACTTCTGATGCAATTTTGCTTTAGGTCGACAAAACAAAATTACCATGCGTGAAAGCAATGTACTGCCCGTGGACAGTTATTTGGCTCATGTCTCTGCGAAATTGTTACAATTTAGACCTAAAATATTTGTTTCTTTAGGTCGATATATACATGTGTTGACATTTAATTTCGCTAATATTCAGGATTCTTTGTACAATACTTGTAGATTCTACATTCTTCATCTTCTGGTAGGAAATTTGAAATTTCCCCAGACTTATAAATTCATTGTACAAGTCTAGAATATTTTCTGCACAAATCGGTACATGTATGTATATTAACTTATTGCATGTAGAAAAGCTTAAATTCTTCCATGTACAATTGTACAATGAAAATATACAAATACATTTCAAGTTTTAATTCAATAGACCTAATTTTGGAAGTAGCATAGACTTTGCATGCCTCGAGCTTAGGAATCCAAGAAAAAGAAGCATTGAAGTATATGTTGAAATTAACAGAGAACCGAGAATTTTATGTATTTCAGAGTAAGTTTTCGTTAAATTTATTCGGATAGGTCCTCAATATAATGGATTTGGTATGAAGTAAAAATTAATAATAATTAAAGAATGGACATAAAACATGCAACCTTAATCGTGATAACATGGACTAAAAATGGCTAAAGCGGCTGGACAACTGACATCACTGAAACATTTGGTGAATGCAACATAATAGGCCCTCGGTGAATAAAACAGTCCCTCACACTATGATACTGCGCACCTGTACCGAATCAATGTAAAGCAATTAATATTTTTTGTTCAACACTTAATGCCTTATTTCGATTTGTGGGTATTTGTAAAAAAGGATTTAAGCTTATTATACCAATTGCTGCACCACTGTTTTAAGGAGACGAAATTTTTCAATAAATGCTTTATCGTCTACTCCAAAAAGATTTATTGTCTCTCTATATATTTTTTTTTGTTTCACTGAATACAAAATAAATATTTTCATCTGAACTTGAGCTACTAGACAATATATTTGTCATTTTATTATAAATAACTCTTTTCCCGAAAAACTGTTATCACCAACTGCGCTAACGAGAAACTTTTGATTTTGTCTTGCCTTTCTCTTGTACAATTGCTGCAAAACATTTTATTTTGAATTTTTAGTTATTATCACCTTTAATATGTACATATATACCCACCCCCCCTCCTCTATCCCTACAACGCTCCGTGCTAATTTTCCATTGTTCGAAACAGGTCTGGAAGTCATCTTCTTCATGATGCGTGCCGTTTTTACATTCACAGCTTCAACGGACTGACATCTTGTTCTTTTTAATGCAAATATAATTTTGGTAAACATATAAAAGTCGCATGGTGCAAGATCAGGCGAATAACGTGGATGCTCTAACACTGGGATGTTGTGCTTGGTTAGAAACATCTTGACAGACAATGCAGAATAAGCCGGCAGCGCGCCGTAAAATAATTTCAAGTGATGATGCAATGAAAAAGAAAAAGTGTTTCTCTCATACTGAGAGGAACCTATCTTGTTACTCTTTATACCATATCAAAAATGGACTAAATCGGGCAACACCTTCTTGGTGTTGCATATAAAAATTTTTGGTTTTTTACGTATACGATCAGTCCTAGACGTTTTTGTTATACTACTAAAAAGTACTTCAGAATATGAAATTCGTTATAATCATTATTGCTGTCCGGCTAACCGTTATATAGCCACGAAATATGTATAAGCGAAAAACCACTTCAAAAATCAAACTTCCACAGAGTGATCTCCATACGAAATTAATACGGGCAATCATCTAAGGTATCATAAGAATTGCTTCTTAAACTCTCTTAGAATTACCTATAATCTGTTATCTTTCAATTAAAAAAAAAACACAAGTCATTATTCGAAGTCGTTTAGTAACAATTAACAAAATTAGATTGCATAGTTGGCTAAAATTGTTCGCCCCTGAAAATTGATTTAGACATTTCGTTCTACAAAATGACAGTTATTACAGTTCTTGATTTTTTCCTATAAGTGAGATTATAAGAAGATTGCCTATACTAAATTTCAGCATTCCTATAAAAAAATATTGAAATCTAAAAAAACGACATTTCATTGGACGCCACTTAGTTGCGGCCAATGAAATCGCACGGACCTGGTATTTTCAAAACGGCATTCCACATGTCTATTTTATCGTACAAAATTGATTTGGGCCAATTCCGTTACTTTCTTCAAATTCTATAAGCGTTTAAGTTCAATAAGTCTCTGAGCCCATAGGCCACAATGAGCTTATTTCACTGAGCGCATATATGTTTGTGCCCATAGTACCGAAAGGGTTGTTAACTTAATGTAGGCTATTTTATTGGATACTTAATGCTAAAACGAGCGTGTACTCTAACATAAACTCATTTGTAATAACCCTATTTGCGCATCTAAACCAGTAAAAGCTCAAATTCATATAAATATGAATCAGTAATAGCCTTGTGGCTGCTCCTAGACCGCGCTGAAGTTGAATTTTAATAAATTCTCCACCGACCATTTTTAGAATATCACACATGTGTAAAAACACCATCTAAAGTCAAATCTACTGGATTTGGTTTTGAAAAATATATAATAAGAACAGCATTGTCGTGACTGCAATACTGCTACAATGACTTTATAATTTTAAGAAAATTAATTTTTGGACCCAGCGATCAGAGAGTCTCATCAGTCTGGTTATCTCTGATCATCTACCATAGAAGTTCTATGATGGAGATCACCCAATTGCCCATATAAATATAAATATGTATGAATTGTAAGGTAGCAATATTTCTCATTGCAATTTTCAAATCGGGTAACCGGACCATACTGATGAAATCTCTCTGAGCGCTGGGTCGAAAAGTTGAATTTTTGCTGCATTTTGAATTTCAGTCTACTATAGACGAGAAATTGGCCATCTACAAGTTTATAATTTTTTTCTAATATGTTATAATTTTGTTTTAGTTAAGATTACTCCCTAATCAATTTGTTTTTACTTTTTATTTCAGGAAAAAGATCAATATGGAAACGAAGTACAACGTTTAGCTCGACCTCTTCCAGTTGAATATCTTCTGGTCGATGTTCCAGCTTCAACTCCGCTAACTCCAATTCATACATTTACAGCTAGTGAAACGAAAGTTCCGTTTCCAGTGGAAAATCGCTATTTGGATGGTCACTTACAAGATTTCAATGCTTTAAGCGTCTACCTATCACGATGGGGTCCTGATGAATTTCTAGATGCTATTTCAGATTTTCATCTTCTTATTTACCTTTACAAAATGGATATGCTACCCATGAAGGCCCATATGCATACACTTTTTGAGGCTGTTCGAACGAAAAATCAAGATCTCGCCTATCAATTTAAATCGGAAGAAGTCTGGAGAACATTGGAGAGCTTAATTCATGCCAGTTCAAGTTCAACCGGGTAAATATATAAATATATATATATTTTTTTTATATACAAATTGAAAATTTCTCGAAAATTTCTCTTATTTTAGTGGCACTGGCTCTTATCCATCGGAACAAAGTGCAGCTGCAGCCGCGGAAAATTGGACTTGTAATCATTGCACTTTCATAAATCGCGGTGAACTCACAAATTGTGAAATATGTGGGTTACCAAGATAAGGAAATTGGAGCATATCCGGAACGTTTCTATAACCTAAAAATTATAAAGAACAGAATGAAAACGCAAAATTTAGTCCAAAACACACCTTCTTTCTTAGTTGCCTATTTTATTGTAATAAAGAATTGCTAAATGTTAGTGCATAAGATTCGTAGATGGATCGAATCAAGGAGGATAATTCTAATTGAATGCGCCGTGAAAGAAGGCTATTTATGTAACTCTCTTTCTTTTTTGTGTTTTTATTTTATTTATCTTTATTAGTAGCTTATCTAATTCTTTTCATAATAATCGCGTATCTGTAACAGGCTCACTTCTAGATAGGTGTTGCTTAAGATCTGAATAAAACTATCCTTCTGTATGTAATTATAAAGAATTTTCTTCTTTTTTATATTTTCTGACTGTTTATTTAGTACTATTTAACAGTAGCAGGCTTAGATCTTCCTTACATTCAGGGATTACCATAAAAATGTGGTGGGTGGGTGCTATTAGTTTTGTTCCGTTTGGATTGATCCACTCCAACAGAGTTGCTCTTGCCTGTCAGATCAGGGTCAGGATGAGCAATTCAGAACAGCGTCTGTTACTCATATTAAAGATTAAAGAAAGCGTCGCGATCCACAGTTTAGTTTATTTCCAAAAGAGCTGCATTACACAACGATTATCCTATTAAAGCTAAAATTAAAAGAACTTCCAGGCATGCCCGGGCTTGGAAAATATACTATGAATAATAACCTATCATTTCGAAACTTTTATTTGTTTTTAGCACGACCTTAAATCTAGGAACACTATTGGATTTTATAGCTTGACTACGAACATAGAACAAAAATCATACAATCAAATCCGTTGATACTGTCGAGCAGGTTTTCATAACGAAAATTAAATAATAATAAATAGTAGTCGTTACATTGCATCAGAAAATGCTGAAAATCGATTTGGTATGAATAATAAATACTCTTGGCTGTAACAGTCCAGCAAATTCAATAATGTCCAGAAAAAACTAAACAGTATTATGACACCAGAACAAGAAGGTACAAGGCCGTCACTCAACAGAAGGCAGGTTAAAATCGCAGAGAATCATGCCGGCGCGACCAAGGTATATAGAATACAAGGTATTCCCATTACGAACCACGTTCCGCCATTAGTGACGAATTATCGTGAAAGTGTATAGGAAAGCACGGTACAGACAACACAATATTCTCTCTCCTCTCTCTGTCTTTCCTATAAAAATGTATATACATTAGTCACAGAATTACGTCACAGGCTATCAGCTGCAATATGTCAACATTTTAATGGGAATACTTGTCTTCCCTTGGGCGCGGCAGCAAAGCGTATATTAACATGTCAGCTCAACATGTCTTTCAATAAAATAACTACTTCATATGAGTTGGTCGGAGCTAGAAGGAATGTAGACTGTTGCGATGTAAATATATTCTGGACACATTTCAGGACCACGATAATGAGCTTAACATTTTCAGACTCAAGGAAATCAATGGGCGAGCACATGAAGACACTTCGAACTGTACAATGATCACTGCCGCCTAATACAGGTGCATCTATTTGAGGTGAAGTGTCAATCATTCTGAGAGTTAGTAGACGAAACACGAGAGGTATGAATTAAATTCGCTGTGAATTGATCTTTTAACCCTTGAGAAACATATAATGAAAACAGTTGCCCTTCAAAATACTCTGCAGCAGCTTTCAATTAGCTCCAATCTGTCAGTGTGGCTTCTGACTCCATTCGAGGGTTTTCTTAGCTATTTGGTTCTTGTTTCCTTTACGTCTTATTTCAATTCCATTTCCTAGTTTTGATTTCTTCAAATTATCTTGTCCTGGCTCCTTGCTGGAGAGTCAATACTTCGTTTAACACTCAATTTGCTTAGCGTATTTTTAGGATTCAATTTGGGCATCTATTTCTAATAATTTGCAAAGTGGTTTTGGATTGGGTGGCCTTCCACGTTTCTTAACCATATAGCAAGAGTACACTCACACTAGAGTTGAAATTTCGCAGCTTCGTCTGTATTCAGTTATCTCTGTTCCATATTCGGATTAACTGAGAAAAGGCGCCTCTTGATTTTTTTATGTGACAACCGATATTCCTCTGTACTTTCTACTAATTACACTCTCGAGGTAATAGAAATTCTTAACCCACTCTACGTTATTATTCTCGATGACGGCTCTGGTCGCGTTAATCCACATTTCCTTTCTTAGGCCAGCTGGATTACTTTCTACTACAAAGTTTTGAATGATTCTGTTAAAGCAGCTTATATCAGCACAATCCAGATCTGTAAGACTTTCGAACAAACTCCGCCAGGAATGACAAGGTGTTCCAAAATCTTTTCAGAATTGATTAGAATATATCTGCTAAATGAAGGGCTCTTTTTAATATCCACACCTGTAGGCTGTCTATGCTAACTGCATTACCAGCAATCATTTGCGGTACATATTTCTGTTTTTCATAGAGCGTGGTTTTCGTAAATTTTTTCTTCAAATCGCTCTAAAAAGGTCCTGCTTAGCACTTTGAAGAAGTCTTCCTATCATCGCTGTTTAGCAACATTCCACCCAGACTCTTTATCGCACTTTTCTTTCCCGAGAGCGATCTAGTGATTTATAGTACAACTCTCTGCTATTGTCACTGTTTACAACATTCTCTGCTTCTGATGCCAGGTCCGCTATACGACATTTTTTTCACGATGTACGCTGCATTTAATCTGTGAAGTTTTGAAGTTTCCCCACCGATTTGAATTACTGATTGAATTAATGCAATCATTCTAAGTTCCGCTCTATTGCCAGCATATATTCGTCATCCATTCAAGTTGGCTCCATAAACATAGCCGATAGTTTTATCCATAGGGCAGCTTTTTCCGCATGTCACACCACTTTAAGTTTGGCATAATCTGGAATGCCCAACTGCGGAGTTTTTCTGTGAATATAAAATGTTGCTTCCATGAAGCTTCAGACGTCTTCTTCTCCACTAATAATAAGCATATGGTTAATCTGGCTTCGGCTTCTTCCATTAATACACAGTTTTTTTTTTTCTTTTGGGCTTCGTCTGGTTGAAGTAGGTCCCACCTATAATATATTGACGATAGCATAAGGTACTCTTAGTAACTGTACTGTTTTAAGGCCGATTTGAGCATAAAACTAAGCCATTAATAAGTCGATCTCTCCTCTAGAAATAAAATCGAACTCTTCATTTAGTCACATGAAGAAGTCGTCCTTAGTATCCTATACAGATTCTTCAGTGTTCCTGTTTCTTTTCATCATTTACAATACTTCCACACCAGCTGCTCCGAAACCTATCTACAGCCGGTATCATAACTTTTGAGACCGAAGACTTAAGAAAAGCTATTTTTTTTTCTTTCTAGTCGATTTTTTTTGAAAAGTTTATGTATTTATTATTTTGTCCTAAGCTTTCGGGGAAATATGTAATCTTAAAAATATAGGGTTGTCATCGGAACTGTGTACGTACGTATACATTTAAGATTCACGTCCATCGGGTAATAAAACTAACAAGTGAAGTTAATAATAAAAATTTCAAATTTTGTTCCAAAAATTCGTAGTCCAAAGCCCCCGAATACCAATTCCGAATTGGATATAAATGCCTAAATTTGCCTGTCATAATGAATTTTTTAAATTACGTCCAAAAATTCATTCCGCTACTCTGAAAATCCTTAAATACTGATTTTGAATCGAATCAGACCATAAATATTAACATTTGTTCCCCATGATGTACGTAATTTATTTATCCTGTATATATTAATACCCAATTTGTATTTGTTTGTATGTACCAATATACACTCGATGGCATAATTATTTAAACAAATAAAATTACAAACAACTTTTTACTTTATTTTTCTTCATTGAAGCCATGAAGTATATCCGGGCATCGATTGCCTAATCATATCCTACCTATCCTTAATTAAAAGTAATTTAATTAATTTTTTTAATCTCTTCCCTCATTTGTTATTCCAAAGAAATTCGTACCAATCGGTAGTACAAGGCATAAGTAATATTATGTGACTTATCTTTTACTTGATCCTACTACTATAATTTGCCAGGTATAAACAGGTGAGTTTGCATTATTAAATTACCCTCATCTGTTTAATTAATTGTATTACATATCAAAATCAAGATAATTTTATCCCGAACTCAGTGGTATAAGTTTGTCTAAGCAAAAGTGGTGGAGAGTAACGGTAGTCGCGCGAATAGAAAAGGACGTAGCTAAGAAATAGATTCTTCAGGTTTTAACGTGGATACCTAGCTCGAAGCTTTAATTCCACGGCAGTCTTAATGCACGGATTAGTATCAATGCGACAATCAGCGCCCTCATGAGACAGAGTATATCCTGTCACAATGAGTACCAGTTTATGTCAGTGCATGCTTGACATTAAACTTACTGGTCGAAGCGAAACCCTTCTAAAATCTATGCCGATCTGTTGGTCATGGCACCCGGTTGATTTAACGCAACTCCACGCCAAAAACCAAATATTCAAGCATACATTAATAAGCGAACACCCTTCAGTTCCTCGGGCGCAGTATGCAATTATATAAAGGACATATTTCTCTGTTCAAAGAAGAATGTCCGCCTAAATCCTGTAGACTAAGAGACTCTCTCTCTCTGCCGCATTTGGGCTACCGCAACCACCACGATGGTCCCATCAAGGGGCCTTTTCCATGTTGAAATGAATAGCTCTAGTATAGTAGAACTATCCAGGACTGCTCAATCCCGTGGTACCAAGTTAGCAATGTCGTCTACCCAATTGGTATGGCTTTGCTGTCAATGACAATAAGGCCATGGGTACTCTCAATTAATCCTCATGCAGATCCTTAAACGAGACTGGTAAGTCCGTTCAGGCTTAATCATATTAGCAGTGGACCACGTGAAGGCTATGATCCGCCCTTCAAGTTAGGGGAGGCTTGAGACTACAGTCAGTAATCTTATAGCAAGTACTAGTTCCAAGACAAGACTACTAGGTTGTATACGTACAGGCTTCACTATGAACACGCTCATTCATCAGGAATCAGAGTAACTGTGTTCCCTCAGCATGAAGCATGTGTATAGCCTTTCCCTTGGCAGCTTTGCGCATCACTAACTCCTATTGCAGCTGCCTCAGCAGCGAAGAAGCATGGTGTAGCATGCTCTCTTCTGCGTGTGATAGAGAAAAACAACTCCACCACTGAGAATATACTTTGGAGAAGATAATTTACAATATAAAGATGCATAATATATATATTTATTTTATTTTGTTTATTATTATTTAAAAAGGAATATTAAAAACCACAGTTGAGATACAAAGCTCATACATATGTGCTACTCGAGGTAAAAAAATTAATATGATAAACAAAACTATTATGGCAAAGCAAAAATAAATTATGTATCTAGTAAAATGTATTCCTAAGTATCAATATGTTATACGCATTTTATAATAATTATATAAGTGATCCTAATTAATTTAAGCATTGAGCAAAGCATTCTAAGGTTCGTATCCATTCCAAACTCTGGCAGCATGAATGAATAAGGCGCGAGCGCTAAAGAGAGTATGAAATCTCAGTAATAGTAGTAATATGGCTTCAACGAGATGACAGAAGTTCAACATAATCCCTGATGTAGTCCGGAGCTGAATTATTTAAAATTTTATACACCATTATGTATATTCTAAAATAAGATAGCTATTCAAATCATAACCCAAGACTTGTTTAGAAAAAACAGATATGTGATCATACCTCCGTAGATAGACCGAATATATACCGCGCACATGCATTGAATGCGACATTGAGCTTTCTTCTACATGAGGAATCAAAATTGCAATATACACACTCACCATATGTGATTAGCAACACTCTGACCAAACGCCCATGAAGTTGGCGTGGTGTGTACCTTGCATGACGCCAAAGATTCCTCAATCCTTGCTAAACTTTTGAAACCGTATCAATATGCTTATGCCAGGATAACCTAGAGTCAATATGCATCTCCAAGTTTTTCACTACTTTCATATATTCGATGGGGATATTATCCAAATACAGCATCGACAAACGTATTGACCTGTTGGATTATAAAATACAATACTATGGGATTTTGAAGGATTTAATAAAAGTTTGCTCAGTGGTTCAGTGCTTGTGAGGCTAAAGCACTGACTCGAGCTTGGCGTTAAATAAATTTTAAAATATTGATAGCCATGCTATCAACAGGAGATGAAGGAAAAAGTTGCACATAATTAGCATAAAGTAAAATCGAACAGTGTGTAGGAATTAGAACTATATCATTGATGTATAACACAAATAACAAAGGACGCTTAATGCTTGTCGTACTCCTGAATAAGTTTTTAATACTGTTGAGCTGCGAAATCCACGAGCAGTGGCTTGAGTACGATTCATTAAATAGGAAAGAATGAAATTTGCTGCTGAGCTACGAAAATTAAATTGATTTATAAATTTCTGGCCTAGTAGCCGTGGGCCTAAAACATTGTTTGCATTTAGACATAGGCTTAATCTTAAGATTTATGTAAAAGCAAATTATGTAGAAGTAAACAAATAAAATTAAAAGTTATGATATCTGGACAACCAGACTATCAGTATACTAGATTGGATTTTTACTAATCAGTAAGAACTTATTTTCTAAACATTCCTCGTTCCACCTGTCGCTCAAGTGGTCGTCAGTTTTTTTTTTTCAATCCATAAGACCTTGAAACTCTCTTCCTATTCAACTCAGAATTGTTTGGTTGAATAAATTTTCTTGTGAGGCATATTAATATTAATACAAATTATCTTTTTGCATATCATGTTTTGTATAGTTTAAGTTAAAGGACCGTTTACAATGACAGAGTAGACTGGAGTGAGCTTTTACCAGAGTAGTGTGTATACACAATAGAGAGTGGAGCTTCATTCAGATTTTCGAAATCATATGAAAATGATGTGACAGATTATCATGTGTTTACATTTGAAATATATTTCAAAACAGAACACAGTTTGTCGATTCGTATAGTTTAGTTAATCAAATGGTGTTAAACGACATGGAATACTTCTATAATTACAACAGAATGAACTATGAACAATTTTAATTATCACAAAATACAAATTAAAATTTATTACGGACACTTTCGAAATAAACAACTGCCATCTATCAGTACGTTTACATGAATACTTCAGTACTTGACTTGAAATCCACTTGAAACTCAAGTAGGGTTTTTGGTTGAATTCCAATTACTTGATTTAAAATTTACTTGAAGTGACATTTTACCTTTGACACCTCTGCATTCAATACAAAATTGCGGATTTTTAGATAAATATCTTGAGTGCTAAAAATCAAAGCCTGAATTATCAACAATAATCTTCTTCCTGTTCCTCTTTGCCGTTTTCATATCTCGCACAAATAAAAAAATTTCAAGTACTGAAGTTGCGTTTACATGATTTGTTTTTCAAGTAAATCGAACAAAATTTTGTGATTTACTTGACTCAAGAACATAAGAAAATTTTAGTTCTAAATTAACTTTATTTTGTTAAAATTGAATCATACAAATACTAAATACATTTTAAATTTCTTATAAAAAATATTTATTTTTGGTTTTTTTCTTATAATTTATTAATTTTCGTTAGGTAAAGTTTGTAATCATCTGTTAGAAACTAGTATTTCGAAACAAATGTTGAAAGCTTTCGAAACTATCAACGTGAGATTAGCAATTGTTAAAATCTGACGCTAGTCTGTAAAATCCAACACTGGTGAGAGCGTGAAGAACTTATATTAGAGTGCAAACTTGAGAAAAGGATAGAAAATGCAATCTGGTGACTCTACTCTACTTTGACATTGTAAACGCGCTCCTTTAGTCTTCAATTTTTATTTCTAAATGTGTAGTAAGCATAATTATAAGATTTTGTTTTACTTGCGCTACACAAGTTAATAATAAATACTATTTGAATTTGTCAAGTAACAACGGTGAAATTATGTTGTTCAATATTACGACAAACGACCTCAGTGTGATACACGAGCGACGAAATTGTGTTTTGCTTAGATCTAAAACCGAATTGTTGTTTAGCAATCATACATCGAGTGTCAATATAAGTTTTAATTTGATTATAAAGAAGACGCTCCAATATTTTAGATAGCACAGGAAGAACACTAATAGGCCTATAATCTTGGGGACTGGTCTGTTTTGCCTTTTTTCCAAATGGAAGTTTTTTAGAACTTTTCCATTGTAAGGGGAAACAAGAAGTAGTAACAGCAGTGTTAAAAATATGCAATATCAGTCTTATTATGCAAGGAAGAATTAGCTTAACCCTGGAATACTAACCCGTTTCAATATTCGCTTATTGGTAACCCTGAGTAAATATTACTCACCCACCAATAAAGTATAAACAAAAGAGCTGAAATATTTTAGCGGAATACAATAACAGAAAAATGAAAGAATAGCATTCCCGCAAGAATAATTTAAAATTTATATAAGGAAATTTTAATTAATAAAGTAAGGATAATTAGAAATGAAAGAATCATATTTTGTACACCTTGTAAATTTTTTTGGTTTTTAATAGATTTTGTACTACAATTTTGGGTTACCGGCCAATTAAGAGCATGAGGAATGAGAGGGCTGACCTGCTGGGAAGGCTCTCCCTCCCTTAAACTAACAATCACGCTTCAGGCAAGGCACGTAAGAAGTGGGGACGCTGTGGTCATATGTCGTAAAGAGCAGTGCAGCCTTCTAACAGAAAGTGAGTAAAATTTACTCACGGGTAGCATTCCAGGGTTAAGGAAACATAAATCTATATAGTCAATTTCAATCGCATTTGCTTTAAAAGATTTAATAGAAGAAATAATTTTTATTTATTTATTTATTTTATTTACGTTTACAAAGCATCCCTATTACACAATTGCCTTTTTGTTCTTAATATGTGTCATTCGATCCCCTCTTTCAGTCAGCTTTGCTGGTATAAGAAAGAGGTTGAAAAATTCCTAACTCTGCAGTGCAGTATGCATATTTCGAACTATCTAACACAGTCAAACACCATTCCCTAATCTACAGCTTATTAATACAAGTTATGTAATACAGAATACTTAATACTTATGTTGGTAATAGTACTTGTCTTACTAGAATGTGATTAGCCAGCCAATTTTGTAGCCATATTTCATTACATAATACAAATACCTCCATAGATCAAGGAATATTATCTAGGTTCGTCAATAGAAACATTTCTAAATGAGAATTTATCATCGTACTAAAATTAACCATCGAAAGATCATTAAAATTTGAACGAGAAACATTAGGAATACTATGAACAAAATATATATTGAGCTCATCAGGATGATCAATTTTTGTTGTTTCATTCTTTTTTGGAATATCAGTTTGCTTAATATTTTTCCCAGGTGTTTTCGATGGTTGTGAAGGGTCAAGCTTACACCAATAAAAAGTAATTTTGGCACTCCGAAATTACAAAGTCCTCAGTTCGGATTGGATTGTTCCTCAGTTCCAATCCACCTTATCGTTTCCAAGTATTTATAAACGATGTCGCTTTCCATAATCTGTTCTCTAATTCTATCATTAAACCAAGGTGAATAAAATCGATTTGCACAAGAACGAATTCATTAAATGAACTTACAATTACATTATTTAAGTATTCTACTTGGTCATTGACATCGGATATGGAATAAATAAAATACCAATCTACCGCGACTACAGATTCATTCAAAATTTTAATGTTGACTGATTTTGAATTTCTAAATGTGAAGTGTTGCATAGTGGATCTAGTCAACTGAAAATCTAATAAAAAGTCACCAATGTGGCATGGTGGTCCCTAATAGCGGATAGGCGATAATATAAAAATAAAATAAACTTATCTTTAAAATTTTAAGCATTTCTTAAAATAAAATAGAATAAATAAATATTTTAGAAAAGCTTTAAAAAATACTTACAAATATTTTGTTATATAAAAAAGTATTTTATTAGGAAACTTGAAATACAAAAACTTATTCAGCGTTTGACTCATCAGAAGTTGCAATGTTATAGTCAAATTCTAAGGGCATTGTTATGCTCGTAGTCTTGAAATTCTGGCCCAGCTGCAAAATTGAAAAAAAGGAAAAAGAAGAAGAAGAAAAACGGTGGGAAGTGGCTCTTTCTAAACTTCTTGTCTAGACAAGAAAGGTAGAAAAAAAAAATAAGTTGAAAAGCGAAAGAATCAGTGAGGCTAGCGAGTTTTTTTTTTATCACAAACGGAAGAAAGATAGTTCCGCGTCTGGAAAAGTGTGACCGAACTGGCACATAAATAACACAAGCTTTCATTTTATCTCGAGTATCACAGATCTGCAAGGCCGGGACTGCCGATTGTTCACTGTTGGTAGTAACCTGTGGTTTTTGGTATAAAATTCTGTTAACTGCGTAGGGGCCACTTCAATTTGAGGACCCCCGTATTCATCTTTAAACATTGAAAGCCAAAGCAGAGGGAATTTTCATCTACTCCTCCCCAACCATCCGCACTCTAAGGAGCACCTGCGACTCCACTCTAGCGAGGCCATTAAGTAGCAAGTACAAGAAGTCAAACGTGCATCCATTGTACTGCCGAATCGCATAAGGTTCCAGCAACAGACATCAGAGAGCCCAGTGATGTTGGCAAAATCGCCTAGTTATTAATAGTTGTGAACCGGATCATGAAGCCGTCGACCACTGGACAGAGGAGCCATACACCTTTCTTTGTACATCCTGAAGAAAATTTGTAGTCCAACGTCAGCGAAATTCAGCTCCGCTCGGACAGTGAGATATGCAGAAAGTTGTTGATTATATTTCTTCTATTCTGTTTACTAAATGGTATACTGAAAACATTCTGGACGCACCTCGGTGATGGAACCAGAACAACTGAACTCATTCAAATTGCTGCCTTTTGTAACATTTTTTGTAGATAATTGTCTAGAGGTAGAGAACGGTAACTTTCATGCCAATATATCGATCCCAGCTTTGTTTTGAAATGACAGGATAATGTGTCTGAAAGATGTAAATGCACAGATTAGTCTAATTTTGCCTATATATTAACGTTTAACATACATATCTAGTCAGATGGGGGAACAATGTTAATGTTAATAGATTCATTTTTTTCTCTAGAGCATTGTTTGAAATTTGACTGAATTTATAGGATGTTTTGTTTTAATCCTTGTATTGCATATACTTGCTTCAATTTAGCTTAATATAACGTTTTAACATCCATCTAATCGGATGAAGAATCATAAACATTAAAAAAAAACTCTAAAATTGATCAGTTTCAATCATGTAAGAAGTATTTATAAGAGTATCGTTTGAAACTCAATTAAAATTACAGAATTTTTTCTATTTAACCACAATAATATACAAATTCAGTTCTACTTTGCTTATAATAAGTTTTTTTTTTACATTCGTTAATGAGATTAATGCATACAAGTATTAGAATTAAGAACAGCCATTCTTGAAATCCGCTGCAAGCTAGTACATTTTCGGCTCATCTAGCCATATAATTGGTATAATGATCTGTGAGTCTACATATGAGTAGCGAAACCTGTTCAGATAAAATTTCCTTTATAACGTAATGTCAAAGATAACCTAATAAGAAGATAGGACACAGCCGAACAAAATTGGAAATTTTTCGTGTTTTTTAGACCGAAACAAGTAATGTCATATACTTTCGTCTTTTGCATGAATGGGGAAAAGAACTTGGCTATGTACCTACTATTGTAGTTCAACTAAAACAACGAGTTAAAAACAAAAATCGAAAGAACGTAGGATTACGCGAACGACAAAATCTTATTGAATCCCTCAAAATCCTATCAAACTATTCATAATAATGTACATCGGGTCACACTAAATCAATTTTTAAAAAAAAAATCTCATTTTTCCCGAAAATATCAGAGAACCCAGCATGAGTTACACCCACTTAATCTCTTCAAAGCAAAACGAATGTAAACAAAAACACGTGCTTTTCAAGTATCATAGGATTACAGCAACAAATTTGGGACATAACATACGACTACAACAACAACTTCGGAACAAACTCTCAATATTTCAGAAAAACCTGTTTTCGCATTTTATGAGAGTAAAAGCTGAAAATTCCGACCCTTCTCATTTATATACGAAAATGAATCATTTGCCATTCTGTTTCGTTGCATGCAATTTGCGCTTTCACATTTTTTATCTTTATTCATAAAAATTTTAAGGAGAGTTTTATGTTTTTGTTATTTTTTTCCTTCTTTCTTTCCTTTTCTTGTCGTGTACATTTTAAATGGAAAACAATCGAAAAACTCTTTTGTGTCCTAACTTGTCATTAAGTTAACTTTGGTAATGTTATAAAGCTTGTTCTTTCCCTACATCTCACGGAGCCCCTCGCACTAATCATGAAGGCTAACTAGGTCCACTTCTCCACACATTTCAGGTAACTGAGGGCATCGAATTATGGGCGGCATGGAAAAGGCATTCAGAGGATCACCATCATCTGAACCTCAACCAAGTTCGGAGGTAAGTGATGATAGTCCCTTCAGGACTTAACTGGTACATGGCAGAGAGTAGTTAATAATAATAATATGTGGAATAAAATCATCTCTACTATGTGATTGCCTTTAACCAGGGAGCGAAAATAACGATTATTTCAAATTTTTCAAACATGGTCGGTCATATAGAAATAATGATCTGATCTTTGAATAAATAAAACCAATGCCTACGGACGAAAATACATTCACGGGCACAAGGCACAGGTCACTGGATGCACACCTCTGAGACAATGTAATGTATTGTCAAACATTCGTGGACACAGGGCTCAAGTAACGCTGTGGCCAAATTGATCGAATCTCAGGCCCGAAATACATTCACGGCCACAAGCCACTGGATGCACGCCTCTAAACAAATAGAAATGTATTGTCAAAGTTACATTCGCGGCCACAGGACACACACATAAGCGACGGTATGGCCGTGGCCAAGTTTGAGCAAATCTTCTCAAATTTTGGGACTCGTGGCCCCAGTATTACCAATATATAAAAATGGTAGGTTATTCAATATGGCGGGGGATTTGTAATTAATCGGAATTTTATTTATCAGTGAGAAGTGTTTTACCTGTGTGAACTTATTCATATTGTAATAATTCTGCAAAACAATAAAATGGAAGAAGAAATTATTAATTACATACATTTATGCATAATCAGAAGTGTGAGTTCTTGTGGCCAGTGGCCGTGAATGTAACTTACTTAGCTTCAGCAGTCGGCCACGAACTTCAAGTGGCTCGTTACAATCGTTATTCGTTGACCGTGGGCCTGACTGCTTCTCGGCCACCACACCACATCCTATCCGCTCATCTTACTATTCTCCCTTTTCTACTGCATTGCAATGCAATGTAAATGACAGTTCTCTCAAACAAAGTATCCCAGTAAGACAAATGGGATCTATTCCCATTGAATGTAATTTAGAATCGATTCCAAAACGAATATGGTGAATCTATTTCGGAATAAGAACTTTACGGGCAAATAGCCGAGCCCGTACTCGACGTGTGCGTTTCGATTAGTCGAATAGATTGTGAAACAAAACGAAATTAAGTGGGTGTCACACCGGGAGCGGCGCGGCGCGGCATTTTTCAGTTGCCGCTACGCGATTGTTCTTGCAAAATTAAATCTATAAGTCACACCGGGAGCGGCGCGGTGCGGCAAAATAGTTGCCGCGCAGCGATTTTGGATATACTCAAAAATACAATTTTGCCACTGCCGCTGGCGGCAAAATTCCTTTTTCATTCGAAATAAGTCCGCAAAATTCGTTAAATGAGGCTTTTGCAATCTTAAGTATTTGTAATGGAACCTTATCACTTTTCTCTGTTTTTCCTCAACCAGAGCTACTAGTACACCTCTCGATTTGCACGGTTTCGGTTTAACACGACTGAAAAAATGAGAAAAAAATCCATTTATATTATAATAATTTTCAGTTTAACATGGTCACAAAAATTTTTGAAAACAAAAAAAAAATTAAAACAATCGCGCAAACTTAGAATTCAAAATCTAAAAAAAACTACTATGTAGTAAGTACACAGGTATCTCGCCTGCTTAGATCGAATAAGAAGCATTACAATGAAATATTGTGTGTCCATGCTTTCATTTGAATGAACTTGAAAATATGTATGCTTGAGCTCTGAGCTTTCAAAAAAGGAGAACAAGGCGCACAATGCAACAGAACAGAATGAAGCAAGAAATAGGATAGGAATTAAGAGCTAAACACAGTTTCGATGGCAGACGGTAGACTTTTGCAGCAATAGGAACAATTTTCTCCAATAACGTTTTATGGAGCGTGTATTAGTGTATTACATAGGGATGGATTGGGATCGGAGACGAAGTTGGTATCCGAAAAGGGTCCCTGGAACGTAGGCTACAACAAGGCCCATTGTTCATCCTCCAGACTTATGAGCAATTGCTCAGAAGTCCCAACCGGACGCTCTAACAAAATTCAAAATTGGCCTCCCAACCCTTCTCTCCGACTTCAAGCAGTTCTTTCAGGAGGTGTGAGCCAACCAATCTATAACGTTTTCCTGAGGGGGTCGAACAGTGACAAAGAAAATGTGTCACCGTTTCAGGTGCCTCTCCGCATCCTCTGCATACCGGATCTTCAATAAGCTCCATCCTATGCTGGTGACCCCTGAGAAGAGTGTCCAGTGAGAATTGACACTACAGTTCTCAGGGTTGGCTTGCTTAGTCCCAGTAACTCTTTCGTTTCATTTGGGTTGGGTAAGCCCCGCAACTCCTTTGTGGTTCTACCTGAGGGGTCATCCAAGCAAAGACGACTGTGTTGGCAGTAGGCCCAAGTCGAGGTGCTAGAGGCAAAGGGGTTTTGGTGCGATCCCAATTGTGGAAGAGATTTCCTCCGAGGTTGCACCAAGATGAGCAAGTTCGTCCGCCTTTTATTCCCGCTAATGCCGCTGTTACCTGGCACCCAAAATACCAGTACCCCGTCGTTCCGAGGAAGGGAATTCAGGGTAGTTTTACATTCAAATACAAGTTTGGCGGTTGTAAAAGGTTTTAACAAGACCTTGATAGCTGCGTGGCTGTCCGAGCAGATTGCAATCTCCTTGTTCTTAGTAGGTATCTGAGTCTAGAAGATACCTTCCCGCTTCAAGGATGGCCTTGACTTGGAAAACTGTTACATGGCTTTCAAGGTGAATGGAAATTTCCATGTGAGTCTCCGCGCAGAAAACACCTGCTCCGGTGTTCTCTTCCAATTTGGAGCCGTCTGTATATACATATGATAGGGTTCGTCAATGGTTGAAGCACAGAATATGATTCTCATTCTGCCCTATCTGGAATTTTCGAATTAAAGTTGCTCCTCAGCATAGTCTCGAAGAGGTACGATGGACTACACCAATTCAAAGACGGATTGTTGTGGAACATTTGTACCAGTGTGAATCCAGCTCCGATTGAGATGCAGCCTCATCGCAGCGATTGAAACCCCCATCTTGACGTGTATATAAACGGGGTCTGTTGACTTAAGAGCACCACTTACACTAAGGAGACATAGTCTTCTCCAAAGGATCGTCCGTGGTTTAAGTCGACACTTTTTCTCTATGGATCTACAGCAGATCGTGAAGCCTTGATGAACGTGAATCGCTCTGTTGGGCTTCCATCTTAATTTCTATCTAATATGATAGCAAGATATTTTACTCTGTCCTTGAGTTGCAAACGATAGAGGGCAGATTCAATCTGGTAGTGTTCCTTTTCTTAGTAAAGAGGCATAAATCTATTTTCAATCTTTAATGCAAAGTCCGAAATCCGTAGCCCAGTCCCTTTGGATCACTTTTTACACCAATCCGCTCCAGTTCAGATTCGTAGCTACCGGTGACCAAGATCAATTGGTTGTCGGCATAACATACTGCTTCGTACCCATCCGGGTAAGTGTTAGAGTGGTAGAGATCATCGATAATTAGCACCCAGTCTACTTACACCTCCCAGTTCGGCAAAGAGAGTTCTATTGCTCAACATGTATGCAATCCAGTGTTTTAGGCACAGGTTCACTCGTTCTCGATTTAATATGTATGTTCGCCTGAATTTATGAAAAACTACATACTTATAATATCAAAATATGTTAATATATGTGTAATATTGTTTTACCTTAGATCTACATATACTTTTTCAATATATAACATGAATTTAATTGAACGATTTCAATTTACACGGTTTCGGTTTACACGGTACTTCTGGAGAACGAATCCACCGCCGCTCTCCTCGGTGTGAACAGTTATTTTGCCACGTGCCATCGCGTCGTGCCGCGCCGTGCCGCGCCGCTCCCGGTGTGACCAGGGCTTTAATCCTTAGTTTGAAGTTTAAGTGGAAGTGTAATGTTGTCGAAGTGAAAAATATAGGTTAATAGTCTAATTAACAGGGATGTAAAGGACTCACATTTTGACTCAACTCATTACTCAACTCAGGATTTGAGTCCGCTCAACAGTTGAGCGGTGGTTCATCGCTCGAAATTTGAGCGGACTCACTGGTTGAGCGGACTCATTGCTTGAATGCACTTGAGCGGACTCATCATTTGAGTTGAGCGGACTCAAATCATATTTTAAATAACATAAAGAGAATCTGATTTAATTAAAATTGAAAATGAAATTTCAATAAAATAAGAAAAGCTTATAAAAAAATCATTCATTATATTATATTTTATTAATTTAGCTTTTGCTAATTTTCTTAGCCAACATTTCTTCTTCCTCCTTCCTTCCTTATTTAAAATATGATTTGAGTCCGCTCAACTCAAATGATGAGTCCGCTCAGGCAGTGACTCCGCTCAAGACTTGAGTCCGCTCAAGTGCATTCAAGCAATGAGTCCGCTCACGATTGAGTCCGCTCAACCAGTGAGTCCGCTCAAATTTCGAGCGATGAACCACCGCTCAACTGTTGAGCGGACTCAAATCCTGAGTTGAGCGATGAGTTGATATGATAAATGAGTCCGCTCATTTACAACCCTGCTAATTAAATTGGGTTGATCAACTTTTGAGTGAATCAATAATTTGAGTGAATGAGTGAGTAAAAGTAAGCCGAAAAAAATAAATAAATTTGTGGTATTATAGTAAGACATTTTCGCCAAGGAAATAGGGAATGTAAACAACAATAATAATTTATAAAATTGCTTCTTTGGTAAGATGTTAATTAATATCATTAAATAATAATTAATTTGTTTCCGCAGATATTTTAAAAAGCACCCAATTCGGAGAAATTGAATGTAGAAAAGTGAAAAAGACGTTGAAAGCTGCAAAACAACAATTTAATAAAACAGAATCGCTAACGCGACAAAAAATTAACCCGAAAGAATGAAATGAAGTAGGCTTCACATTGACTGAATTCATCTTATTTTTGTATTCTATTATTTGAAGTTATATTTTTTTTTCTTGAGTGATGTAGCAATTTAATAAAAATAATTTTTTTCGATGTTAAACTAGTAATTTTAAAATTATCAAAAATTTAAATTATTCTTTTTTAGTATGAGAGATCAAAATTATATAAGCAAATAGTCAGACCCACGGATTGAGGCAATACCAATTCTATACTGATACATTAATCTATTTAAAAATCGACTCTATACCGATTTCAAATATATTCGGGTCACTTATGAAATATATTTTTCAATAATTCAAGAATCAATTTGTAATCGATTATAAGATCAATTTTTTATTTAGTGCTGCTAAAACCAATCCAAGGAGCCGAAAAGGCAGACATTTTCCATACAAAATAATTCATTTTGAAACGAAATAGAATCGATCCTTCGATAGCTAAGAATTTATTCCGTATCTCAGAAGAATTGACGTCCCGCCGTTCGTCACCGTAGTGAGTGGAGGGTCGTGAAAAAGCAGAGAATTTTCGTAAAATTTGTGAGAGCAGGTCGTAGTAATACGACCCGCCATATAAAACTTTTCAATATACGAGATGGGTACTCTTTCTGTTAGATGTTTTTGATAAAAACCGATCTTAACCTTTTTAAGTGAACTTTCAATACATATCTGGCGTAATTTAAAAAGTATAACAAATAAAATAAAAATTATACTTACTTTAATGGTTAATTTTTGATTAATTTTTTTTTTTATATTTATGAAATAAGAGTTATCGATATATATTTAATTTTTCTCAATAATAAGTTATTTTGTGATAATCATCATTTGACAATTTATTTATTTTGGTTTGGTATACAATAATCAACTTTCATAATTCTTGTCAATAAGAAGAGCTATTTTTCGATTTTTATTTTATTAGTTATCCATTCCCTCAAATTGAATTTATTTATTTGATTGATCCACAAGAATAACACTAGTCGACAAGATTCCTATCACATAAATTCTATTAGATGATTTTTATAAATTTTTGCAAATTGAAAACGAATCCAGTATTCAAATTCTCTAACTCTTATTATTGGGGAGAATTAAAAAAAATTTATCGATAACTCTTGTTTCATAACTAAAAAGAAGAAATTGTAAAATAATGGTTAAACGTTAACAAAAAAAATAGTCCAAAGATATTAAAGTGCAACTTTTATCATAGATTAACACAAAATGTTTTAATTACCTCGTTATCGCCTAAAGGGATCTTCAGATGATCGTAAGTTTCGCTATGTCCATCAGTTTTTCAGTAGGCCGCCAGTAAATAGCTGATCTGGTGCCTACCACAGTTGATGACTTATTTAAAGTCTTTGCATTGGAAATTCATGAGCTTCTTCGCATACGCTAGTCCACGAAGTCTCTGCTGTTGTAAATGTTGAGCCTTTTCTGTTTTTATATTACCATAGAAGGGTTGGGGTCCGGTAAATAGATATTCTAGACAAGTTATCAGCATTAATTTCATGCTCTCATGTCCTGGTATCCAAATATGAGTTACATTATTTGCTCTTGATAGTAGATCTAGGACATCCCTATAATTCAAAACCAGCTTTGAAGCGAAGGCATTGGTATTTAATGCCTTTATCGCGCCTTGGCTGTCAAGTCAATAATTGCAGATATATGTGTTTAGGTGCCGATAACCTATTTATAGATTGATTCTGATGCAAGTTTCTGGTATCTTACACCTCCGCTCATAGAACCCTACACCCAACATACCTTCCTTCAAGCATTTGCATTCGACCATAAATTGTAACATGCTAAACATATTTAAAAAGGATTAAATGTTCTCTTTGGAGCAAGTGCTCAGGTGTGATCCTGCGATATGGTTGAAAGGACACGCTCATAAATCATTAAGTCACTGCACTTCCTTTGAAAAATGAAAAATGCTCGAACGTAAGTTGTGAGGACCAACGAATCAAGGAATCCTTTGGAATGTTCTATCCTACTTATTTACCGAACACCCTGTATATGAGTATTGTTCAAGCCTAGCCATATGCGTAGTATTGCAGCACATTCCTTAGCTTTACATACCAAAAACTTAAATTTCATTAATTGTAAATCTGCTTACTAATAATTTCTCACCTCTGCCCATCACAATTCTCACGAAATTATCTGCACTATGCAAGTAAACAAGATCATATTGAATGAGAATTGTGATAACAGAAGGCGCAGTGACAATTATTTTGTAGGAAGGTAAGCAAAATACATAGATCTGATTTCATGTGACTTTATGGGAAGGAAATAATTTAGAATTATGCTGATTTTGATTTCAGTAGATAATTTTGTATAAAAAAGGGAATTTTGAGAAAATAAATTATTATTATTTTTCATCGATAACGTATTAAGGTTGAGTACGTTCAATACAACTGTTTTCTATTGAGGTTGAGTACCACAATACACTTCGCCAGTATAAACACCGCTTTAAGGTTGAGAACCTTAAGGCACAAGTCCTATTAAGGTTGAGTACCTACCTTAATATACCGCCATAACGAAGTCGCGGGCAAGCAAAAAAGTTTGATCGCAATACAAACAAGTATACTTATATAAAATATATTTTTTAAACCTTTTGTCAACATTTCAGTTTTCGTTTTAATGATTTTGAACTTTTATTGTTCAGTACAATTTAATCGAGATTTTATTTTGGAATTTGGTGATGATCCCAAGTTGCTTGCTAAATTTTGCTTTTTCGGATTATATTTTAATGTTTTTCCGAAATTTTTATGGTGTTCCAGGATTTTGGAAAATGTGAAGAATATGTACTCGTTGCCTATGGACGAAGAGCTTTAGGATTTATTATGTAACAAAATATTCATAGTTGTGCAACGGGAAAGTAACAAATCACGATGTGGGATGGAAGATGAAGTCCACTACAAAGTCGAAGTATTTTACTTTGACCGATAACTTTTTCGGGAAAATAACGACAACTCATAAGAAAGTGGAATGAGTTTAGAAAATCATTTTGTCTTGCCATGGAACTGCGCCTTGTCCTAAAAAATAATTCACGTATTTATCCATAATTTCTGGAGCATTTCTTGCGAAATTGTCGCTACGAAACGATGAGAAATTTCTGTAATACCATCCGACACGTATGAAATTTCCATGATCCTGCTAGAATTATTCCGTGACTCAGTATATTCGTGGTTAATAATAATAAGCCAAAAGTGTTTCCCACTATTCTCCGTACTCGTGATAACCGATAATTGAAGATTTTTCTTATAAGTGAGAGCTCCAGCTGCAAGTACGGTTTCATTATTTTTTTTTTAGTGAGTTGTAAGATATAATCTGCAAAAAATCATTCTCACCCATTGCTGTTTTTAATATTGAGTTTTTAAAGATTCGTCCATTGCATCCACGTAAAAAGAGCAGAAGTCTCTGTCCATACTAACACACGATGCTGCAATCTCTCTCAGGTAAGGCAAGCTTGTCAGCTCATCCGCAGATGGAAGGGCACACCTCAGAGTTTCCAGGCTGGAACGGCCCAAGGTGGGAAACGCGCACAGAAACTGTTTCTTATCTCGAGCTCTCCTTCCAGGCAGGACGGACACCGGCAGCTGTCCCCTCATTGATGAGAGAGCCGTCAGCTTGTGAAAAATTTTAGAGTGGACCGAGAAAAGTTCGACAAATTCTCACAGAGAATCGGCGATCCAATCGAAGTTCCTGTACCATCGAATCAAATGGCATGCAGACCAGATTCTTTCCCCGTTCCAGCCCAGAAGCCAATGAGCAATGAGAAGAATAACCCTAACTGTCCTTCAAAGATTCCCATGAGCTTCCGACATACTTTCCTTTACATTTCCACAGTAGAAAAAAATTATAGCCATACTAATATTAAAATTTAGTGAACACACTCCCAATAGAAGGAGGAAATAGTGGCAGTAATACGCATCGGAATATTGACGGATACTGTTCCTATTAAAAACAAAGAAACGATCATGTCCCTTTAACTGGAGAGTTCGTCAAATCCACCACCAAATCCGACCAATTTTTCTTGTTACACATAAAACGAAGCTCAAGTGCCATATAAAAAGGAAACGAAACGAATTTATATATCTGAATGGAATGGTGTCTGTGCTACAAAATATATCACGTCGAGTTGATGAGGAAAACGAGTTTTCTGTATTTGGAAAGAGCGTTGCAAAGCAATTGGAAGTCCTTCATTGTCCAGATAGACACGTGCAATCAATTCTAGTTATATCAGAAAAACGTTGAGTCTTTAGAGAAAGCAAATGTAGAAAACCCTAGTCAATTCAGTATCAGTACTTTTTGGCTAATTTTGCAGGAGCATCTTCCATGGGCAACAAGAGCTGGCGCGCAAAAAAGCAGGATTCGCAGGATACTGCAGTTACTACAGAATTCGACAAAAAAAAACACAGTAAAACCGTTTATCTTTACATTTCACACTTTTTTGTTTTGGTTTTTTTTTTTTAAGAATATAAATTTTCTTTGTTCATAAACTGTAATTTACCTCTATGAAGTCCGTCGAAGATTGCATTTAAAACAAGAACTTGAATATTGTTGACTTAGAAATCCGCCAAAATGATTCTAAAGATGAGTTGCCAGTAACGAAAACCACTTCTAGGATGTGATCAATTCGCACATATTAGTTTTCATTTTAAATATTTAATGTTGAGCTCCTAGCTGTAGGCGTTTTTTAAACCCCTCTTAAACCGAGTAAATATGTAGTTGGTAAATGGTTGGAAAGGTTACGCTACAAAAAACCATTTTGAAATTATAAATACGATAAAATTTATTCGCATATAAAATGGAAATGCACATTAAAATCAAACAAGTACATATGATGATGTACCTACAGAAAAATGGTAAAACACAATATAATACAGAAAATACAGAGGTAAATTACTTTTTTCTTCGAACTTTTTGTTTTTAATAAAACTCTATTAATCAAATTTAAGATGTATAAGACTACACAAATTTAAAGACTATTTATTTATTGCTTAAGTCTAAAGTAATAAAAATATTTTAAACAAAGAAACATAATTTCTAATTATATTAATAGAAATACTAAATAAAAATTTTACATTTAGCATTGCTCCTAAAATGACTACAAATTGTGATTCTCATTTCTATGATTTTTCTTTACTCTAATTTTACATAAAAATTAACTTAAAAACTATAAAACAAACATGAAAACTATAAAAATATGAATATCTTGGCATCACGATATAAAACCGTTTTATTTAAATTTTTAACGTAAAAAATGCATGCACTATAACGACACTCTATAATTAAGTGGAATTTTATCTTCATATTCTAATGTAAAAAACAAAAAAAAAACAAATACTTTGAGTTTCTAGCCTTTTTTTTCTCTAAAAAAAAATGTAAGTAAAATATTTTGCTCGTTCTTAAACGAACATTTTAACATTATATTTATCCTGTTTTAGTAAAAAATGTTACATTTAACCAATACATTCACACTAAAATTATTCGGTAACTATCAATGTTACATGGAAATGGTGTAAAAATTATATTAATTTTCTTTATTTGTGCGATTTATTTCATTTAACCTAATTTTGCAAATAAATACTGTCCTCATTATTATTTTTGGAATAAAGGCTTTGCCTTCAATTATTTTTATAATACAATTTTCGTAAATGTAATGCGGTTAAATGATTTCAGGAGTTTTAGTTGTTAACACATGGCTGTAGTTTTATTTTCAATTACAATTAATATCAATATGTAAAGCCTGAGACTGCGCCAATTTTAATAATTACGAGTTTAGCAATCTTCACCGTTCCATTTTTTTTTATATGTTTCCTGAACAATTTGTTTTGCACTTTTCTTTTATACATTCTTCTGAGTGTGAAGAATAAAATTGATAATAAATTCAGTTTTTAAATTAATTTCATATAAAAAATGTCGACGAGAAAGCTCGAAAAGAGAAAAAGAGAAGGAAAAAATGTACACATTAAGCAGCAAAAACTTCTCGCAATATAAAATTGCAAAATTAGTTAGAATAGCTTTCGTAAAAGGGTTAACTGTTGAATGAAACGTAGGCTTGGGTAGAAAACCAGGACCAATCAATCCAAAAATGGTGGAAGAGGTTAATGGCGACTTTTAACAAAAATCCTAGCTAAATTTGGAATCTCAGTAAATTACTTATGTTTAATATATATGTGTGTTTATAATAAAGAAAAGTCTAGGATTGAGGTCCATCAAAGTGCAAAAGGTTCTTGACCGAACAGAAGCTAAGGAAATTGAGGTAAAAAAAAAACACAGCAAGGAAACTGTACGAGAAATTTTTGATGTACTGCGATTGCATCATTATGAAAGTTGAAACGTATGTGAATGCTAATTATAGTCAAGCCTATGTCTAAATTTCCGAAGAACTTCTTAGTTTTGATAACAATTTTGCAGTTGCGGGTGGTAAAAGTTATTTTTTAATAATATCAATCAGTGTCAACTAAGAAATATACATCAAAAAGTGGCTTTTACAAATTATTTTTTGGGTCGATTTAGCAAGCTCCCACTATGGAAAAGCTACCTTAAAATGAATGGCATGTGCAAAATGACGTAAACACCATTTTCAAAAAGACAGCAATTCGCTTAGCTATCCAGACTCCGTACGCTCTGGCTCTCAACCAGTAATTTGCCAAGACAACCTGCTCAAAATTAATCTACGAAAGTCTAATTTTCCCGCGATAGCGTCTGTACCCGGAGAATATGCGTTTAACGATTGCTTACATTTCATATTCATACTTCAGAGATATGACCATATCTCGCCTTACCGGAATCAGCTGGTGGAATTCTTACTAACTTACTACATACCTCAACTTGCTAAAAAAAATATTGAACCTTATTACCTCAGAGAATTGTTTAATTTCACAAATTCTCATCGAAATAAGAACGTTATTTTTCTTCGTTTTACAAGGCTAGTCATGATAGATTCTTATCGTGCCCAAATTACACGCTTTTGCAATGCCTTCCCATCACGTATCCAGATGCATCGTTAATACACATTTTTTAATCAGATGCCCGTAAATATTTATACTAGAACTTTACTTCATAGTCTTGTTAGGGTCTTTCGCGAGGTGGAGTGCTATCGCGAAATATTGAAAATCGTAATAAATGTACTCTTCTTATTTCATTTGTAGGTACTTCATGTCTTTGTCTTTTGTTAACTTAGTTTTAGTATTAGTGTTCTGTTTTTGTTTTTATAACTGTTTGGTTAAACTTAATCTGTATATTATGCAATTCTATCTTAAGTTGCCATTTTTATAATTATAGGTACATTTGTATTTGCTATTATTCTTTTATGGACTTCCACCTCGTTAGCGACCAATTTATTTATTTATAATAACATTATAAGTATATGCTATCGTCCTAAATAGATATTTTATTGTATCCGGAGCCTCGGCCGATTGAAAGAGCAAAAATTTAAAAATTTGTTTGATTGCTGTTAGTTGACAGCCATGAAAGGATAATCGGGGATTCAGGACAGTTAGAAATTGGGTGGCGTTAAAATGATTCTAAAATGTATGGATGTACATATTTGATAAGATTAATGTTCCAGTTTGTACCAGGTTTCAAGTGTAATGAGGTATCCGGGTACTCGATTTTCGCCTCCAAGTTTACTCTAGTACTCGGGTATTTACAATTGTTGATTCCGGGTTACCCGCTATTCAGATACAGTCGATTCTCAATTTTTTGGTACTCCGATACATTACAGAATACAGCTATAATAAAAGATAGAGAATCTCTGAAATATTACAAAACAGAAGTTTAGAGGATATGGACAATTCAGAAATGCTGATCAAGTATTCGAAACAGTCAAAAGTGAATAGGATGATTTCATAAAATAAAAAAATGATGCCGAAGTTATGTAATGAAGTTATCAAAAATAACGGATACAAAACTAAATATTAAGTTTTTTTTTGCAATAAAATGAAGTTACTTATCTGTTATTACCTAGTTATCGTTTTTTTTTTGTGGATTGTGGAAGAATAGTGTTTTATTGCTTTCAGTTCCCGTTGTTTGAGGAAAAAAGTGGCATCACTTATAGGAATCATGAGAAGAAGAGACTTCTTTAATCACCAGATGAGAATCCTAATCTACAATGCATTTATACTACCAATAATTACTTACAATATAATTAACTGGTCACAATGTAGCAATAACTTACTAAACTGCATGCATAGAGTTTAAGCAAAGCAATAAAGTCCATATTTAATTTACATAGACTTACATCAACGCATATGATGTATAAATCGACAAATTTTCTGAGTTTAAAACAATTAATTTATGTGGAAAAAGCTAAGATGTTAAAGTTGAACATAAACTTAATAGAGCATGGTGAACCACATAACTATGACACACGATAACACCAACATATACCCTTTACGTTACGCTAGAACGGACAGAAAACTAAAGAGTTTGAAACATACAGCTGTATCCATACATATACAATGAATTGCCAGAAGAATAAAAAATACAGAGCAGTAAGTGCACAAGTTCAAGAAACTAATAAGGAAGTTCGCAAAGGCGCCCAATTAGTTCATATAAGAAAAAATTAATAGGCAGATTATAGAGATGGACAGAGTGGTGGAAAGGAGAATTTCTTGGTATTTTCTAATTTCTAAAGGTTGCTCGAAAGTCGTCACCAGAAAAAATCTATTAAACTATCAAAAAGTTTGATAAATATTCAATACATAATTTTGACAACTTATAATTCGGAGACTTGGCGAAATTGAAATAAAAATTACCGTTAACACTAAATTTAGGGTAATTTGAGCTTTTCAATTTGTTACTGAGAATTTTTAGTTGCTCTTTCAAATCCCATAATAAGGAAAATTCATAACATATAATTGTAAAGAATATGAATTCCACTATAGCCGATTTTAAATAAAAATAGTTGAAAACTGTAAATGTAAGAAATGTAACTATCAGCAAAAAATATGGGCTATACCAATGTCATTACCAGTTTAATTTAAAATAAAATTTAGATAAAGGTTGAGAAACGATGACAGAGAAATGAAGTATTGCTCAAAATTAGAATTGTATTCTCTTGAAGCATCCTTTTGTGTACTAATTGTTCTACATTGTATGAATGAAGTAGGAATTTCTGTAGAATTTCAAGTTTACCCAAGCTACTACAAATTAATTTGAATCTTACATTTTATTATCTTACTTTTTTAAACTTAGAATTTTATTTTAAGACGATTTTTAACAACTTTTATAAAGATGTTTCGAATCTAAAATTAAGATTTGATCAAAGATTAAATTAAAAGTTTTTCGCAAATTATAAACATTTACTAACTGTAAAAGTAAATATTTATTTTCATGAAATCATTTAGCCACACTTTCAATTAATAATTAAAAAAACATTCTTTCCATTATACTTATCCATTAAAATACAGATATACTATTGCATGTACAAAAATATAGCAATAAATTCGTTTCATTTTCGATATAAGATGATTCTTAATTTTTCGTAAGATAAATTTTTCTATTACATATATAAATTGTCTCGCTTAATTTCCAACAAGCTTCATTTCAAAAAATGCACACGCTCTGTAATCTGTTTGTTTCTTTCTGATCTTTCATATTTTTCACATGTTTTGAATATAATTGAATGTATTAATAATTATGGAAAATAATTTTTAATAAAATGTTTAACATGTTCGTACATACGTAACAAAATTAAGATAAAAAAAACATTCGTTTTTTCTTCCACTCAAGTCTGCTTATAATTATGATAAGAAAATAATCAGGTTTCACTTCAGCACTGTAAGTTTTAATTTTTGAAAATCAGATAGAGATAACAACAGTTAATTCCGCTTTCACAATAAACTTTTATTGGGTTTTTGCGATAAAATCGTATAGATAAGGTCTACTTTACTAAAAAAAGTTATTTAAAATTAGACGTCCTCAAATTTAATAGACATTTTCAAGCATTTAAGAAAACATAGTGTTTGTCAGATAAAAAATTTACATTTTGGAAAAATCTTAAATTTACCTTAAAACACGAGTTGAGTACAAAGGCACAATTTTACAAGAGAATTTACAGGAGCAAAGGAAATATATGCAAGTTTAAAAACATTCTTTTTATTTGTGATCAATAGCACAAATAAATAAATACAGGCAACTAATGCATTTAGTTGAAACATTTTTTGACACGAGAATATACATATACATATTTGTAACAATCATTCGCATTGCCAACAGACATCGCTAAGCACATAAAACTGCTCCAATGGTATTATATTATTGGATCCTGTAGATTTGGAATTTATTTGTTTGTCTATGACTGTAGATAATATCAAATGCTGTAGGCATAATTACAGCCAGAACTAAATTCCTAATCAGAATATACATACCCAGCAGTAAAAGAAGAAATAAAAAGCCATTCGTTAAATTTAATTCCCTTTCGACAATTTTTATAAGCTCAAGCACATTTTCAGAAGCAAATTTGACAATTGAATAAATATAATGGATGCGCTAGAAATATGAAGGAATAAAGCAAAAAGTTTTTCGAAGAATTTATAAATTACGTGTGAAATTATAAATCTTTATAAAGTCACCTTTTACATCATAATGAACGACAAAAGGAGAAAAACTGGACTGAAATCAGCAAACAACAGGAAAATCTGGTAAGTTTTAACGTCTTTTTTCTTCTCAATTTTTTCACTTTATTCATTTTCCTTCGACAAGCATAAACTTTCTATTTATATCTTTAAAATATAATTTTAAACAAAAATTACAAAAACCTCACAAACTGTTAATTACAGCTGTCAGTCATACATAATTAAACGTTTGTTAATTTTCAGAGCCTTGCATAATTAGCTATGCTAACTTATACAGATTCTGGATGGGTCTTTAACCCCAGACCCACAGTTAAGTTTTAAGTTAAGTTTAAGTTTTATGGCCATTATGGGGGGGGGGGGGGGGGGGTACCAACCCCTATAGGGGTTGTCCAAAATGATGTGGTATCAAATTAAAGAGGGAGGTGAGTGGCGGGGCTCGTTTTTTCATCCTGTTAACTTCATACGGACGATTTACCTTATAAAATACTTTTTGTTATTGGGGTCATATACACCCCATTTCATTCTTTTTGCATATAAAATCGATATTTCGATGGATTTCAATAATTCTTTTTTCCCAATATAGCTAAGATATACCGCAATACTATGGGTGTTTAAGGGGTGAGCCCAGCAGGGTGGGGAAGCGGAGATAAAAACGGCAAAATTTTTGGATTCTTAAACAAATTATTTTTTGAAATCAGTTTTTAGTTCGGAAATTACAAATAGGGGTAGTTAATTAAAACCCCTATTTATTCTAAAAATAATTCTTTTCGCTAAGCCTTGATCGGTTTCTAATTTCCGAGTCTAAAATGATTTCAACAACAACAATCTACGTTTCATCGGTATTACATTACTTTCAACGCAATTTTTCTGCTAAATTTTACAACATTTAAGCCATTTTTAACTCTAAAATTTATTTATAATCTGTCGTCTTTCATTTAAAACCGTTTAGGAATAATTAACAAAATTAGATTACATGGTTCGCTAAATTATTTTCGAATTAAGTTGCTACACCCACAGGTATGCTACTAAAAAACCACCACCGTTTATCTCGGCCAAATTCCAACTTGTTCCAACAAAGCCGAACATAATCGCAATTTTTTGTACATAGTTAGATAAGATTTCTAGCTTCAAATTAAAAATAGAAAAAAAATCCTAGATGTCCTCACTAGTGAATTTTTTTTTTGAACAAATACTATTACTAGCAAAAAAAATTTTCGTTCGGTGCTGTTATATTTTTTTGTAAAAAATATAAAACATTTGGCATTTGAATCAGACAAATCGGTTGCTTCGTTCTCCAGATATGATTTTTTGAAAATGATGTTTCATAGTCAAAACAAGAAACTTCTAACACGCCAAGTGTGTGTGTGTGTGGGGGGGGGGGGGGGGGGGGGGGGGTAAATGTGTGAGCTTTTTTGGTATTTCCTACAAACTGAAAGTTTCAACTAAATCGGAGATGGTCGGGTGCGATATTACCGCGTCGCCAGATGAAGCGAAACATGAATATCGATGCCGGCGTGAACGTGTTAAGTTCGAATGGGCGCACGAAGGTCCCTAAGTGCCTTAGGGGTAATGTCACAAAAGATCTTATAGGTCGCGGTAACTAGATGGAAGGCGATAACTCTTTCTGCATCCCCCACTTAATTATAATATGCTTGAGTTAGTAGGCAACGTAGCCATCCATCGCGTCACAAAAATAATCAACAATATTGCAGAGGAACATTTGAAGACAATAGCAGAAATTATGAGAATGCAACTTACAATAATTGTCGACGAAATAACGGATGTCATGACGACGGTATGCTACTAACTTTTGTTAATTAGTACATTATGCTTTCATGTTCTAGTTCTACATTTCTTGATAATCTCGGATCGTTAGAGAAGGATTTAAAAAATAAAGAATAAAAGTTGGTGCTCGTGTAACTTATATACAAGGAACCCCTTATAAGAATTTAGTATTGGTCATCTGTTACTATGGCAACGTTTTGAAAAAGGTACTACATAGATTCTTAACGCTTTTGAAAATGAAAAAGGTGACGCTATAGCATCTGTATATAAGCTTTAGGGTGTGTTTGTCATTCCTTGTATTTGTACTCTTTCGCAGCTAGCAAGGAACTTTCGCGTAATTGAAGAATCGGCAGAAATATTTATTTATTTTTCTCCCAAAGTATTAAAAGGCAGAAAGTTTGAGCATATTGTCACAAAGCCGCATAAAATACTAAAAGTTTCAAATACGAGGTGGTCGTGTCTAGGAGAATTTTTCAACGTATAACCGAGCAATGGATTGATTCCTCTGAAATACTATTTCATTCCCAGGAATTTGAATACAATCAAGATTTGAATTAAGTAATACCAATGAAGTATATTTCCATTTTTGGCATATGCATTAAACATAACGAATAACATAAATATGGAATTACGAGCTTCTCATATTAAAACAGTTTTATGTGATTCCATCACAAATGAACATATTCAAATATATTCAAATAATCCAAATTTATTTGGATGAAATATATTTAAGTGACAAAGAGTATCATTATACAAGATTATAACTGATTGAACTTTGCAAGCACAGATATCTCAACATTTTGTAGAGATTTCCAAAATTTCAATGAAAACGAAATTGCGTACAAACGACATATATAAATATAATTGCATTCTGAAATAGATGTTCCAAATTCATCTTCGCGTTATCTGTACGCCTATTATTGCGGGCAGCTAGTTTAAAACCAAATTTTCAAGGATTGTGTAAAGTGATCACTCGTTAATAAAGTCTCGTTAAGTAAAGATCATTTAGTTTTTTTTTTCTTCGATCATATACAATTTTCAGAAGTGGAATTGAATTTCTGAATGGAATTAAAAATTTTGCTTAGTTTAAATACGACATTTTAATGTTTGACAAGTCGGCAAAAGGCTTTTAAGGGCCATTCACCAAGCAAAATTAAATAAATTTTCAATTAAATCTATTCACCAATTTAATTTAGTTTTAAGTGAGGCAATTTCGATATCAGCTGTTTGAAGTTTCATTGCGTTAAAAAATTGAAGAAGTGAGAATTTAACTAATTAACGATATCGGTATATACAAAAATTTAATTGTGGTTCCCCAATAATAAATAAAATAAAATGAAATTTGTATTAAATGGCTTGGTGAATATGGCCCTCTGTGTATAAATTAATGTGCATGTGTGTATAGAATATCCTTAAAATCCATAAACAAATTTAATAATTTTATGAATGATTATGATCAGTGGTGATTTGAATTAATATTATTTTAAATAACTTTGTGAAAGTTATTTTGTATGTACCTATAAGTTGTACATTTCAGAAAATCACATAGCTACAGAACGTGCAGCAAGATTTGTAAAAAAGGCTGCAGTAAACAAAGGAAAAATTAGCCGATTTGTGTCATTCTAAAACAGGACCGAAAAATGTGCTTAAATTGCGTATGGATACAGCTATAAAATAGATTACGGTCAATCAATTAGAGCAACATTTTCTAGAGAAAATACTAAAAATATCTTCCAATAATGATACAATTTTAAAAAACTCTGCAACAAACACTAATCGAGATAATAAGAAGGAGATTTCAGAATTTAAACAGAAAATTTCACGATTTTCTGAAAAAGCAGTCCTTAAATCATATTTTAATTTTCGTGATGTTGAGGAACCTATAAACCAATTCAACAGGGAAGATGGCTCGAAGCTTTTGAAGAATCGTCAGATATTCTTGGATTTCATGAAAAATGTGTATTATGAGTTTAACGAATTTTTGACAGTAATTATAAACACTGAAAAACTTTTCAGAAAACTAAATCTTCTTAATCTTGGAATAAGTTTAAAGAGGCTTTAAATTCTCAAGAAAAGTAACCACAACCGAGTGCATAATCAGCTACACAAAGATAAAAACAAACAAGACGACCCGGTTCAAATGCATGTTTTCTTAATGCACGAAATTGCTTCCTTGAAGAAGCTGACGTTATATACTATATCATTACTGGTATTGTGGATACACAGGTAAAAAATATGATATTGTATAGTTCCACTACAATTGAAGAAAATATGAAAGAATTAAGGTTAACCAGACATCCGTCTGGAATCGGAATTACCAAATCATTTCTCCAATCATCTGAGGTGTTTTAATTCTACATATTAGTACTATGTAGTATAAGTGCTCAAAACTGAAGAGAGCTAAAGGTGCCTGTTTCCGATGTGGGAACAGTGACAATGGGCGATACGGTTAGGAAATTTGTCCTCCTAAGGAAAGTACAGTGCCATGCAAAACTGAACCATGAATGCAAACATTTCTTGTTTTTTGCCATTTGCACCAACAACAAAAATATATGATATGAAAAATCATATTTACCCTTCACTGAAAGAATAAAGCCTACTGCGTATAGTTCCGATACAAAATAATTTCAAGCAGCTTCTGAAATTGCCAAATATTCAGTTGAAATTTTCTGGCACAGATTAAAAGAACAATGGGAAAGTATTGATCCAGATTATGCTGAAAGATTAGTAGAAAGTATGCCGAAACCTATCATTGAGACTTTGAAAGCTAAGGGTCTGTGGACGAAATATTAACTTCCCCGAAATAGTTACTTTCTAACTAATATACTTTATCGAGCAAAACTGAGTCTTAAGATATTTTCATTTTTTTATTATGAAAATGAAGTGAATGTAACATTTTTATTACAGTCTGTTTGAAGTTCATTTTTTGTTAAATTTTGAAATAAAATTTTCTTTCGCTGATTAAAAAAATTACTTTGTGTTGAAAACTACCTCAGAGTGGTTAGTTTTGCATGTCACCGTATATAACTTTTTCTAATAATAATAATTTTTGCTTTGCTATAAAATAATAGTAAAACGTCTTGCCAGTAGTCAAAATTTACAGATCTTATTCTCCACATTTTCTAATCACACCTCGTATTTTGAGTGATTGAGTTAAACTTAAATAAGTAAGTAATAAATACACAAAATAATATATATTATATATTCTATCAGTAAAGTTCAACTGCATGTTAAACTTTTGCGGAAACAACGGTAAATAATATTTTTTGTTAAGTCATCATGACAGTGAGGGAGAAAAATTGTGGCAGTTGAAGTTTCACAGTGATTTGTAACTGGCGAAATGAATGAATCTGGAAGGAAAACGTGCGTTAGTTTTTACGTTGTTTTCGCGAAATTTGAAATCGAAGGCAATTTGTCGTGAGTGCAGAATAGTAGGAATTGGAGAAAGATTTGCTTTTCGTACAATAAAACGATTTCGAGAAACCTTTAATGAAACATAGGCGAAATCAGGTAGAGCACCAGCGGTTATCGAACAAGTTCAGGAAAAAATTAGAAGGAATTGTAATTGATCGCAAAATAAAATCGCTGGCAACATGGAATAAATTAATAGCCAGAAACATATTAATAAAGGATCTGAAAACGAAAGAATTTAAAAAGAAAAAAAATCATGGTACAAGGGAATTACAGAAATTAAAAAGGCATCAACGTTCTGTTATAGTCGCACGAACACTGTATTAGCTTTTCTAGTTGGGTTCATGACGAAGAATCGAACAGACAATGTGCTGCTTGTCCAATACGAGGACGTACACCTTAATTATGTTGTTTTTGTCAAGCGTTGATTATATATTTTTGAAGGAAAAATTAATCATATATTCTATTACTATTATACATGCTATGTTATTATTTAGTAAGTTAACGTCCATTTCATGTATTCATTATTTGAATATCATTTTTATTATGGTTTTTTTTAATATCATTCTTTTGAATTATAAACGAAATGCGCTTCAGGTACGCAAGAAGCTTGTTCGATAAATTAACGTACAGTCTAGATATGTTGTGGTACAATTGTAGTAACCCGTCTACTGAAGATTAAAACGAAATGTAGAGGTTAGCCCAAGGAAAATAGCGATCAGGATATCTTTTAGATCGTTTGTGACTTAACCACCACCATCTCCGGTATGCCTTCTAGGAACAGTGTAGCACGATTTGCATTAACGTGCATTAACACATAGCACTGGTACGTCCGTGCCCTACATTGGTACGAAACATGTAGGCATATATCCTGGTATGTACGGGTGAATTGACAATGGATCCGCGAAGGTATTGCATGAGTGATTGTGAGCGGCTGGGTTAAATACTCAATGAGTAATATATTGATTATACTCACAACTCAAACTTTTTATTGATCTTTGAAGAAAAGTGCTGAGTGTACATACTAAATCGAGATAAACTTTTGAACAGGGCTGAATAATGCATTGGCAAATTTTGATCGCATATACACGTATCAGCTTAATCAGAATTTAAATACTTAGTTAGAGTAGGATTTTTTATAGGTGCTCCTTTTAACCAATGTTATATACAAGTGCTACATATAGCAAGGGTCAATATTATAATCATAACCACCACGCCTTGAGCAACCTAATTGTTCGGAATAGTTGATGATGAGCATTGAGCGTGCAGTTACGACTTATAACCATAGGTACTGATCCATATTAGATTGGCAATAGGTGTTGTGTTGGATGGATCAACATCTTTCGTTTTATATACATATATCACATCCCTGCGATCAAATATCCGTCGAGCCCAGTTAAATTCCATTAGCTACTCACCTCTGGATGAGTTTGGCAGTAAATATCCAACTAATGTGCACAATTTCCGAAAATTGACGACCACGTTCTCTCACCCTATAACTCTACTACTGCCCTTAAAAGTAGGTCAATTGATGGAGCTCAATCTCCCAAGGACGTGGCAAAAGCACGGGCCAGGTCAGATGCAGCGAGGGTCGTCCAAACCGAACCCCAAGATTTGCGCTACTGGAGTTACCTCCCCGCCCAAACGAAAAATCAAAGTTAATTACCGTCAACGGAGTGGTGTCTGCACTCTCACTGAGCCTAAAAAGTGCAAGACTGAGAAAACTGTTGCTTGCATCTCCTGTGCCTCCTGCGAACTTTGGTTCCATTCGGGTAACTCTGAAGCAAGAGTCTTCATAATCGAGGATTTAGACTCGGAGGAACTCGGTCTTCTACATCTTGCCTTACGACTAAAAAGGATCTATTTTGTCCTGGAGGTATCTACTAAACACAGGAAAAACTATATATATAGACACTCTACTACCTCTGCCACTGATTTCCAGTATGAAGGCTTCACACCTGCCCTTGGGGAGCAGCTGCCCCAATTAGCTTCCAAATACAGTCCGCGCATGCACCACCTGCTACCCACTCAGGAAGCAGTTCCCAATTTTCTCCCTCCCAATAAATTGATCATCTCCTCAAAGCCCGATCAACACTCAAAACGTTCGCTGAGATTGGACATACTGTCCGCCTTGGCAAGGCCAGTATCCTCGTTGTCGGCTAAACATGGTCCTTCAATTCCACAAAGATGCTGAAAATATTTGGTTATAGATTGCACAGACTTGACCGGACTGAAAAAAAGGTGAAGGGACTGCAATTTATCTGACCAACTCGCTGCTATCCGGGGTAGTCTCCAAGAAATCATCAGCATTGGGAAATCCTTATAGTCAAATCCTAGGATTCTGGCAGCACAAATAACCCAAATGCTATGTTGTCTTTAGACGAGTAGCAACTTTTACAGACATTGACTTGTCTATTCTTGGCAGTGCCCTGAGCCTATTTGCTAGGCAATTCTCGAGTATGACTATCGTGGATGACTTTAACATCGACATCAGTGCCGATTCCTGTCTGTAATTTTCTGGCTGAGCTCCTGGAGGAAGTTGGACTCAATCTCGTTAATCACTCGCCTACGTGTCATGGCGCATCCTTTGTTACAACACTGGATCTCCTAATCACATCTCCCCATAACGGCATCGTTATCTGGCCAGTGCCACTGAGTGTCTGATCATGACATAATCTTTGCATCTTTCAACATGCTATCTTCGGCACCCAGAGCTGCGCTCACCTATCGTTACTTTACAGCAATCCAGTCGGACGCCCTTCAGGCTGACATTGGGAACAGAACTCCTCCTACATTTATAATATGGCTGAACCCGAGGATGCAGCTCATCACTTCGTGCATGCAATTAAGGGAGTTTTTCTCAATAATTTCCCCCTTAAAACAGTCCAGATCACGTGTGCAAGTGATAATATGCTTCGTAGAACCGACGTGTTTATGTTATTGCAGATTCGCAATATCGCCTACGTTCACTGGAAAACTGCAAATATCCCGCTAACCTTTCAAAATGCGCGTAGAGATTTAATCAGAGAGTTTACCATGAAGAATTTCAAAGACAGTGTTGATTGGAATAAAATCAGAAACTTGAGTCTAGGATCTAAAGGCACTTTCACATCAAACACAAGAATCGAAAAGATGTAAACCGAAAAACTCAATTTATTCCACTTTAAAACAAGATTTTTGCTCCAATGATTAATAAAATAATGGGAAATAGGATAAACTAATAAATTTACTAATAAAATAGTATATTTATCTTAGAATTTTTAAGAAAACACAACTTTTATGATTTATCGGACGAATTTTTCCGCCGAAAAAGTTTTTCGGCCGATAAAACATAAAAGTTGTGTTTTTCTTCAAAATCTGAAATAAATATAACTATTTGCTCAGTAAAATTCTTAGTTTATCCTATTTCTCTGAATTTTATTAATCATTGGAACAAAAATCTTGTTTTAAAGTGGAATAAATTGAGTTTTTCGGTATACATTTTTCTGTTCTTGTTTTTGGTGTGAAAGTGCCTTAAAGCTAAAACTTCATCTAGTGTTGTCGATGCTTATCAAGTAGGAAATGGTTAGCCCGGAGTAGACACTGACGAAAATGTATCAATTGCAATTTAACGGCAACTCATGTGTCACAGAAATTCTACAGAGATCAATTCGATTATGGCTTCAATTTATCTTCTCTAAGCCCCAGGAAAGATAAGTGTGATTTTCGTGTGCAGTACAAAGGCACGACGAATCCAATTGCAGAGAAAAGCTCTAACAACTAACGCACAAAATTGAGACTTGCGGCTGGAAGGCTGCAAGAGACCTCGATCGAAAAATTGCGGATCCAAACGTTACACTTTTATTCTTCGCAGGAAAATCGTTAATTACATCTACTCCAACCATAAAAAAAAAATTTTGAACTCTTTTGCAATAAAATAATTTTCACACAAAATGTTGTAGATAATCACATTCGTCTTGACGCCATTGGCGAATTAAGTGGCTTTCATCTTCTCTTCCATCCTAAAGTGTTAAAATGGCAAAGTGGTGTTTTTAGATTCATTGAGAATATTTCAACAATAGGAGCTTGCGTCGGTTGATTGAGTGTAAGGCAGGCCACAGACGATACAGCTGTTGGTCCAACGGCTGTTGACCAACAGTTGTATGGTAGTCCACACACGATACAACTGTTGGACCGATTTCTTCAGCAATAATTTCTTCCGAAATAATGTCATCGGTTGTCAAAAAAAAAAATGTGCATTTGCTTTTCAGCTTTGATTATGTCTTTGAAAATTAATAATATATCAATTAACTCTTCCCAGAAGTCCTTTTACTTAATTGACACCATTTTGGTTTGTTTTTTACAACGCATTTACAATAAAAAACTTGACAGATAATGAAATCGGATCAACGGTTGAACAACAAGCCCACACACCATACAACGGTTGCATATACAATAGCGGTTGACCTGCATGCACATCCAACCATCCAACCGAGCTTGATTGTTGGATGCTTCGTACCAATTGGCCCACACACCATACAACGGTTGTATGCCAACACAGATTGGTACAACAGTTGGACCAACAGTTGTATCGTCTGTGGCCTGCTTAAGTTAATTTCAGACAGATCTGTAATGCTGTCACATTGGATAAAATCACTAAAGAACTGACAAACATCGCTTCCAATACAGGTCTTCTGCAAACATAAAAGAAACTTATACCGATTTCCATTGATCACGTTTTCTAGCAAAAGTGTTACACTTTTTTTGTAGTGTTACACCAAAATCGTTCCATTGACCTGCACTGCTAGAAATGGTGTACGTCAAAACGCCTCTGGTGCTACACTCGAATAATCGGCGGTGTTACACCGGAATACGCACACATTTATCTGAGAAATGTCACAACTGAATGTCATTGAGCATCACATATAAATCTTCAACTACTGCTCTACCAAATTCATCCGCAATCACGCCAAAATCTTTTAAATTACAATTTTCATAATTTTTACGTTATTCGTGATATTATTGTTCCCAGAAAATTGCAATCTGACAAATTACACGGATATGAGCTACTATTTCATTCTCATCGCGTCAAAAGTTGGTCCATTGAACTTGTTTTTCATTGATTGACGTGCACTTTTCTTAAAATATTAATGGAAATCGACATTATAATTCAGCTTTTGTATGTTACCGCTACTCATTACCTTGCGAACAAACACACCTTTTCCTTTCTTTCCCACTTATCACCACTCTTATCAACTGGACATAATCCTTGTTTTAAATAAAGCCGCATTAAGCATCATTAATCTTCAAATAAGACATATGATGATAAAATCAATAATCTGAATCATTTAAACGTCAGCTGGTTATTTAGGCACTTTCACATCAAAACCGAAAAACTCCAATATTTTTGTTCCAATGATTAAAAAAAATCATAGGAAATAGGATAAACTAATAATTTTCTAACAAAATAGTATATTTATCTCAGATTTTTAAGAAAAACACAATTTTTATCTTTTTTCGTCCGAAAAACGAAATTTCGGTTGCATTTCTGTCAATTTCTTTTTTGTTTCCACATGTGAACGTTTCGACGAAAAATTTTTGCGGAAGTACTAAATCTCACTTTTATGTTTACATTGAGTACGTTTAGATCGCAGCTATTTAGGACTAGTTTTACGTAAGTCGAATTACGTAGTACTAATCCTGCTGCTGTTTAGTCCGCTCGTATTAAAGCTTTGACAGTTGTCAAAATTGTCAGATCTGCCTGCTATTTCAGGAGAAAAATGAAAAATAATATATTGAGTTTGTTTGTACACCGCATGCACAAGAAAATGGAGCATAGAAGAAAATTTAAAATCAGAATGAGGAAATACTGCTATTTATATTACTAAATACCCAAGATAAAACATGCAAATTTTCAGGCTAATGGCAAAACATTATAAGATAATCTGCAACAATTATTTATTAATTATGTATAAGGGCGTCACTATTTACAAACAGCCTCGCATTACCTTATGTGACGTAGTGTCTCCATTTAATACTAATTTTTGTAGGTCAATACCGCATCAGAAACCAAATTAAAGTAGGACTAGTTTTTCGTAATACGGAATGCTTGGACCACTTAATATTAGTACTACGTAAGTCGACCTACGTAATACTAGTCCTAAATGGTACGGTCTAAACGGGCTCATTGAAAATTATACAACATTTATAATATGGATAGGGATTTCGAAGTAAAGTTAAATACGCTTTTTCGTATGAGCTCTCATCATAAAACTTTTCGATAATTAAATGTTACTTATATTTAATCGAAAAAAATTTCGGCTTTTGTTGTGAAAGCAAAAGCGAATTTTCGGTGTTGAACTTATCGGTTTTCGGTTTCGATGTGAAAGTGCCTTTAAGGTGAAAACCCAATGAAAGCGACAGGCGTCATGTCGCTTTGACAGTTCAATCGAATATACGTGTTTAAGTCGGTGCTGCCCACTGACTTATAACAACGGACTAAGCGATTTGCTATTTCATGTGGCACAAAAAATATTGTGTTTCTTTTGTGTGCGTGTATCTTTTTTCCGCTTCGTAGATCGAACAGATTTTTTAGAACGCTCAGAGCACTCTAGAAAAAAAATGCAAATCCGGAGGGCTCTGAGTGTTCTGGTAGTTATTTTTTTTTATATTGGACGGATTCCTCCAAATGCTCCGAGGTTTATCTACGATCAGTTAGAGCACTATGAGCATTAATAAAGATACACGTTCAGAGCGCTCAGAGTACAAGAAATCGGTGTTCAGCCAAGCGCTCTGAACACCGATGCTCTGAGCAGAATAGAGATACACGCCCTGTATATCACCGTTAGAGCACCCTTTAAAACGACTACATGAAATTTTACACTCGAAAATCGAATTTAATTAAAAAAATATATTTTCTTATGCCCAAGTGATATTTTAATCGCTTATAAGGAATAAACTCATTCCGACCTTAATTTTCAAAAGTTATTCTTAACTGAATCCTGCTTATGGACAAGAAAGACGGAGCATGGTAAACACTATCTTTACCTTATTTCTTCTAAGGTGATTGCATCTGTAGCCAACATAAAAACATCAAATGCCATAAGCAAACGTTCCAGAACGCAATATTTTGTGTTGGTAGCTCAAACTTTGCCATAGGGCGAAAGGAGAGAACAGGTCTGTTCGCGTACTCAGTTCTGGGACAATGCATTGCAATGCATTTGCACGAGCTTACACATTTTCCGTTCGCTTATTTTCTCGTGCACACAAAATTACACGAGATTTGCATACGTCACAGCTTCCCCTCTTGCATGAATTTACCCCAAGTTTTTAGTTACTGCATCATATTGCAAGGAAAATTGACAACTGTCATAGGAAAAGTTCAATTTTTCAATTTTATTAAAGTTTTTAAAACACAATCAAAATGTCGAATGAAGATGGTTTGACTATTCAATGCTCCCGTGGGACTTTCGCAAGAGTGCAACAAGTTAAATAAATGAAACAATACTCAATTCGGAAATGATATTCCGCACTTCTTCTTCTTGTTTTTCACGAAGTTGCATGAAAAGCGTTCGTTTACTTCTTCATGCATTTTACATTCTTCCCCCACCATACGAGTAAGTTTTTACCCAGAAAGTTTTTGCACGAGAAGTACGCGAACAGACCTAACTATAAAACTTCTGCCATGCTTTCCTATAGGAAAATGACAATACGCTCAGTCCATTGTTATAAATGGCTGCTGCACTTGCCGGATTCGACGCCAAAGTAGAGCAATGTTCTACTTTAAACGCGCGGCGGACGCTTGGACAGTTCTTGGTTTTAAACTGTATGCTTGAAAAGTTGCAAATGCAAGAAATGCCACATCTAAAAACTGATATATCCACTATTTCACTTTTAAATAATAACTCAAGCTTCTCTATGGTTTTTTTTATAAATAAATCCACCAACGCGACTGCCGCGGAGAGCTGTCAAAGCGATTCCACGCCTGCCACGTTCATTGGGTTTTTACCTTTAAGTCTGAATTACAATTACGACTGATCTGTCGACTGCGACTTGACGTCGAAGTCGACGCTGAGGTGAAATTTGTAATTAAATTAAAGCTTCAACTGCTTGAACAAACCCGAAGTCTCGACTTCTGTGATTGAACGAAGTTGGCCGCAGCCAACCAACTTTGCACTTTGAGCAAAGCTTAGTTTCAGCCGAAGTCGCAGTCGAAGACGAAGTTGCAATTGTAACTTGCCACATGCATTTACCATTTGGGCAAAGTCGTAATTGTAACTCACGCCTTATACCTCATTGAGGCCTGCCAGAGCTGTGAAAATCCAGCTTTCACAGTGAAGCCCAAAGGTTCATAACTTATCACAAAAGAAGAAGGTAATGTAATGATCAATGATGGATATAAGTGTGAATTACAATTACGACTGATCTGTCGACCGCGACTTGATTTTAAGTCGAAGTGGACACTGAGGGAAATTTGTAATTAAATTAAAGCTTCAACTTCTTGAACAAACCAGAAGTCCCAACCTCTGTGATTGAACTGAAGTTGGCCGCAGCCAACACCAACTTTTCACTTTCAGCAAAGTTTAGTTTCAGTCGAAGTTGCAATTGTATATTGGCACATACATTTACCATTTGGACTGATCAGTCGTAATTGTAATTCAGGCCTTAAACAAGAGCTCCTCCTTTTTTGGATAGACCAAAAAAAAGTCGTCAACAAAACGACAAGAAAAAAAAGAGACTTTCCTTTGATTTTAGGCCTGAATTACAATTACGACTGCTCTATCAGCTACGATTTGGTTTTCAGTCCAAGTCGACGCTGAGATGAAATTTGTATATAAATTAAGGATTCAACTGCTTGAGCAAACCAGAAGTGCCGTGCCGTGCCGGCCCCGACTACTGTACTGTGATTGAACTGAAGTTGGCCGCAGCCGATACCAACTTTGCACTTTGAGCAAAGTTTACTCAGTCGGAGTCGAAGTTGCAATTGTATCTTGCCACATGCATTTACCATTTGGGCAAAGTCGCAGTCGACTGATCAATTGTAACTGTAATTCGGGCCTTAATTATACAAAAGAATTACCGACCATCGAAGTTTTTCAGAGTACTGTAGTGTACACTTTAAAAGCTAATGGTATAAAAAATCAATGGAAATCCAGATGTATTTTAAGAGCATTATTTGTGAATCTGCAGTGGATGAATGTCAGGCAAAGGTTGATTTATAACACGATAATATTTATATACAGGGTGGGCCAAAAGTCACCATGGGGTTTAAAAATTTAATAACTTTTTCGTTTATATATTTTTTTTATTTTTTTTTTTAGATTATATAAATAACATCTGGAGAATAAATAATGGAGAGATTCACAACTGAACAAAGAACCAGAATAATAGAATTTTATTACTTAAATCAGCGATCAATTATTTTAACGCAAAGAGCATTTTTAAACCCCATGGTGACTTTTGGCCCACCCTGTATTATTCTGGTTCTTTGTGCAGTTGTGAATCTCTCCATTATTTATTCTCCAGATGTTATTTATATAATCTAAAAAAAAAATAAAAAATATATATAAACGAAAAAGTTATTAAATTTTTAAATCCCATGGTGACTTTTGGCCCCCATGGTGACTTTTGGCCCACCCTGTATAAAAGTACATGTACAATTTGCTATCAGAGTAAATGAGTGGAAAATTTCTTATATAAGGGAAGCACATCCATACCACAGTATACATATCCACACATAAGAAGGAATACTGATTTAAGATTGCGAGGAAGAAAAGCAGCACCTAAAACTCATTTATGTATAAAGGATTGCAGTATGTATTTTAATAGTTTGCCAGCCGTAATTGATGTTATTCAAATTAGTGATCTTGGGTCTAACAAATATTCATTATAACTAAGCAGTTATGTTTGTTGATCAAGATAAGTAAAATTATATTACGGTATTAGATCATCTCTCAACCTCTTCCTCATACCAGCACTAGCTGCCAAGAGGAGCGGATGGAAAAATAAGAAGTGTAAACTGGTAATTAAAAGAGGAGACTGTATTCTGGTTGAAATTGTCATAATTTGTCTATAATTAAAAATCAATGAAGTATTTTTGCCTTTAAAGCACAATTAGTTAAATTAGTAATACAAAAAGTATAGTAACAAATTAATGGATAATCGAATTAGTTAAGGAGCTTTAAATATGAGAAGACTGTCAAAAGTTTTATAAAACAAATAAACAACTAAACATATTTCATTTTTCTTTATCTTATTAATTTAATATCACTTCAATGGAAGTTACTTAATTTTTTTCTTTTTATGAGTAGAACGCAAGATAAGGGGTACAACATCTCAGTCGTGTCACTATCAATAAAATGTCAACATAGACATTTTCGCTGTTGCAGTTCATTTAACAATAACAAGAGAATGCAAATTAAACAAATATCATCAGCAGCTGTGGAGGCGCTAAATAGACGAGTTTCATAGAACATTGATTTGTTGGAACGTCGCTAATATATTATGCGATATAAGTTTTCTAAAATTTAACAACGTTTTATTTGCATCTCCTACTGACATCATACTTTCTTTAAATTTAAGAAACGATACTTTAATTAAATAATTCTTAATGATCCGAAAAAGGCGAAAAAAAATAAAAACAAAAAAAGTTTTAAACATTTTAAATAAAGCCTTCAATTATTATATAAATTGGGAAATAGCATAATAAAACAAAAAACCAATTTGAACGAAAAACAAGATGATAACTTAAACATTAAATAAATGCCAAGTTCACGCAAAATTTGCCGAAATTTATATTTGTAGTTATACTTATATATGCATATGCACGATAAAAAAAATAGTGTCGACTAGTAAACGATTTATAAAGTTTTGAACTTTATCTAGTAATATCTTGCAAGATATTATTGACGGCTCAAAAAAATAATAAATAAGTGCTCTACTATCTCTGCACAAATGCATTATCACAACCTGAGAACTAATCAATGAAGTAAACTTGAGCAAAAAAAAACGTAGCAAAACATTTGCTATAATCTTTGAAAAACATTTGTCTTCTAATATTCCTCATGATAATAATATTTTTTTAAATGCTAGACCTACACCTACTACCTTTTCGTTATAATGAAATTCTTACATCGTCTACAAAAATTACACGACACCAACATATTGCCTTTATCAAAGGAAATACAGCAAATTTATCTCATTTTCGTTGATATCAAAAGATACAACAGAAAACCAAACGCGTGAAAAAATAAACATGCCTGACCTTGATGATTAAAACACGTGCTTAACACAGCGTCATACATCACTATTTCCCGACAGCAGTGCAACTATTCTCAGCTAATTAACTCGTGAACATTAATTAGCACGTATAGAATCAAAGGCAATGGGAAGCAACCGAACAGTCAGTGGCATTGTGCATGCAATGAAAATGAGACGACGAATAAAAATGCAAGTTTCAATAGTGGAAGTGCTGATTCGCAGCACAATCACCCCCTTGGTCATTCTTATCGATTTTATGCGTAAAGGCTAAAAAAAATAAAAAATGTTCGACAGCATGAGTGCAACATAAATTATGTAGTTAAGAGGCCTTTCAAGTCCTACACAGAGTGGATGAGTCAGCTTAAAATATCTTACCTCTACTATTGTGTCTTGAAATTAAGAGGAAAAAATACATAAGCTTGAAAATAGTCTACTAAGCGGAGAAGTTCAACCAATTAAGAAGATATAAATCCGAGGAGTTGGTAAGCGGTCCGCAATGAACGTGCAAGACTTACGTGGGAGGGGAATACAGATAAGCAGACTTGAGAGATTTTGCATGCAATAAGAACTTACGCTACGAAAAAATTAATTTCCTTTATATATGAAAAAAGGCACTAAAACTCACAGCCTTTTCGATTATCTTGCTTTACATCATGTCTGTCGTCGCAACACTCTTTTTGCGGCTTTTATATTAGGCACGAGGGCTTTTAATTCACAGCAGTCTTGCAGGAACGGATGTTTAAGTAGTTCATCAGCTGTAGCTCGTTTATCCACTTCAACTTGTAAGCATCTATCCAGAAAATCTTGAAGATTTGGTGATAGTTTCTCCCAAGTCTTAACATCAGGTCTTCCATTGGCTGCAATCAAATAGAGCGCCCGAAGTGGTGTTTCATTTAGATAAGGTGGCTGACCCTCGATCATTTCAATTGCCATTATACCTATCGACCAGATATCAACTTTTTTGCCGTATTTTTTTCTTGTGACCACCTCTGGCGCCATCCAGTATGGGGTTCCAACCATGGTTTGCCGTTTTTCATCCCCCTCGATATTAGCACAAAAACCGAAATCGGTTACTTTTACAGAACCATCCATTCCTAGAAGAACATTATCTGACTTTATATCTCGATGGATGATACCTTTCGCATGTAGAAAACTAATGGCATAAAGAACCTCTCTGCAAACAGAAGCTATTTGTCTATCTTTCATTACGGTCTCTGTAACAACATCTGTGAGAGGACCACCATCCATGTACTCCATAATAACCCAAAGCTGCTCTTCGGGTTCCAGCAGATATGCATCCAGGAAGTTTACTAAATTCTTATGATTGAAATCTTTCAAGACACGAATTTCCGTTAATATCAGGTCTTTAGAAGACTGATTCTTTAAATCAATCGTTTTTACTGCTACGTCCTGGTCAGTCTTCATATCAGTTGCTATGAATACTATACCAGAAGCGCCCTTACCAACTTCTAATTTTGTTCTATACCTCTCTCTTGGATCTTCAAGATTGCAAATGGCCCTTAATTCCTTATAAACTTCTTCATCTGATTTTTGAATTTTCTTTTCCTTGGAACGTCTCAAAATAGATTCATCTTCTTCTGGAACATCTCTAATAATCATAGTATCGCTTTTATTCTCGTCTATGACTCTTAAGTCTTGCATTCCTTTTGTTAATTTCTTACTGCTGCTTGTGATCTTTGGTTTGGGCATAATTTGTGGCTTCGGTGGCAAGGTCATTGCTTTCTTAAGGGGTAAAGGCGGAGGAGGTTCATTACTTAAACTATCTTCGCTACTTTCACCCCCACAAGAATCTAAACTTTCACCCAAAGAATCCTGGCTTTTATGGGCACTTTTTAAATTTACATACTTATCAATCTCCTCAGATTCTTCGTGTATAGCTTCCTCTGTAATGAAAGGCTTAAACGGTTCTGTGTTATCTTTTTTCTTTATCGAATAATTATAGTATTTAACAGCCTGATAGGCTGCATCTGGATTTTTATTCTGTTCATCCTGGGTGATTTGTGCATTCATCAGGCGAACCCATGACGTTGGTAGGCCCTCTAAATCGCCAGTAATTTGATTCTTACTAACATGTACATGCCTCATAAAATTCGTTGGCCTACCTATCTCCGAAATTTGATTCTTCTTGCTAAACCAACCTTTTATTCCAGTAAAACTAGTCATGTTCGCTTCTCGTACTTTTTGCCTTCTTAAAGAATTGAGTCACACACAAAAATGTAGACTTTAGCACAGCACGGCAAATGTCAAACCGCACATTTAACGCATAATTTCTTCCGTTTTTTAAAACACTTTCACTTTAAAATTGTTCCGTTGAAAGCAAACTCGCCGTTTATTCAAGGAAATAGGAGTGGCGCAGACAAAAAAACTTACCACCCAAAATAAATACAAAAAACATTAAATCGAAAGATGGGACAAGAGAAGACTCTGTACCGATGTGACTGATAAAAATAAAGTGACGAGTTGACATCTTTCGTCAAATAGGGGGGCGGTTATTGCCAGATCTACAGAGCCCGAAACAAGTACAGTCCGTTTCACTTGATTTGCTAGGTGCCACACCCTGCAGTATGCTTCTCTTTTCATTGATGATTTCGTGGGAAGGAAAAATCCCAAGGTATATAGAATACAAGCTATTCCCATTATGAACCACGTTCTGCCAGTAGTGGCAAAAATCGTGAAAATGTATAGGAAAGCACAGTAAAGAGAACACTATACTCTCTGCGCTCTCTCTGTCTTTCCTATAGGAATGTATATACATTAGTCACGAAATCACGTCACAGAACATGTGCCAAAATTTTAATGGAAATAACTTGTATTCCATATACCTTGAAAGATCCCTCCACCGAATGTCTATCATCAACGAAAAGACTTGAATGTTGCAGTGTGTGGTCCAGGGCTAACCTGCGGCAGCAGATCAACTTATATTATATTATTTATATCATTATTGTCATTATTATTATTATGGTTATTTTGTTTCATTATTTCATTATCTTTGGCTATAGTGTCAATATGACTTTTGGCTGTGGTGAGCCCCTGCCATGTTAATTTGATAAGCATTTTGTAGTCCATTGGCAATTGTAGTAATCGTCACTTTATATCTTGCATCTTATGTTAATTGACACATTGGCTATTCATTGGGCTCTCTATTGTTTGAAGTTATTATCTTAATATATAATACTAATATTAATTTCTACTGTAATGAGTTTGTTCGTTGCTGTTTTGTTAGTTTGCTTATCAACTTTGATTCTATCGATTATACCAACTATCAAAGCTATATAGAAGACATGCTATTCCCATTAAAATGTTGACACATTTCAGCTGCTAGCCTGTGACGTAATTATTTGACTAATGTATACACATTTCTACCGTATTCTGTACCGTACACTTTCCTACACATTTTCACGATATTTCGTCATTAATGGCGAAACGTGGTTCGTAATGGGAACACTTATAATCTATATACCTTGCCACTTACTCGTTGTACCTAACGTTGTAATGTAGCGTAAGCTGCGATTCTTCAGTAAACTCTTTTCTATTCTATTCAAATACTGTAACTTAATTGAACACGCAAACAATTAAACTCAGGAATCATACTTAGATTATATAGCAAAAAGGATAGGCTATGCCACAATATACCGCTATGCTGTGTAAAATTCGTGTACGTGCGATAAGCATTTTTTTCCGGTGGGGGGGGGATAACAAAGTGAGCTTGGTCGTTTATTTGTTGCCAGTTCGAAATTTCAGCTCATTTGTGACATTACTGATGATTTTACGAAATGATTTCCCGTGTTATTTTAGGGATTAAAAGTGATTTAGACTTTATTATAGTGAAAAACAATAGTGATTTAATATTTTGTGCAAGAGATTTATTATAATCTTTACTCCGGAGTCTTGAATTATGGTTGCGAAGTGCGCTGTGCTTTGCTGCGGAGTTATTGCCGTAGGAAAGCTTTTTCAAGAAGTTTAATTAAATTATATAGTGTTTTAAATAAAGTAGAAGTGTAATAGTTATAAAAATAAACAGTCGTGGCAATAAAATAGAATATTTTCCAATGCCAGTCTGTTGTTTACAATTGAATTGACAGTGGTCATACTTGCATGATATGAGTCACACGATACACAGTGTAAGTGAAATGTGTGAAAAATAAGACTGAAATACCTATAATTTGCACTCTTCATTGATTATTTAAGATCTTTTTATTATTTCTATAGTGAAATTAGTTAGTGGTAATGGTAATTTTCCCAAATAGAAGGCATATTTGCATCATAACGAAGTGTAAAAAGTTTGGTTAGTGGCAAATTAAAATGTGGAATACAATTCTAATAATCTTCCTTCAATTTATCTTTATGTTTAGAAAGTAAAATGGTACACTATTTTAACATTTTAAATGAATCCAGTAGAATAAATTTACATAAATATTAAACAAAAAATGGTACAAAGGCAACGCCAAAAAATATTGTCAGAAAATTAAGGGACACAGGAAAAGTTCTTAAAAATTAAAAAAATTATATAATTATAAATTTAAAAATTAATATAATAATCATTTTGTGGTATAATGAGATCTGTTCTATTGAACTTCTTCCATACTTAATAAAGTTTCAACCACTAAATTATGTGCCCGCTCTGAAATTATCGTAGTTTGCGACTTCAATGACTAAACAAACCCATCAATGCGATTCTACGACATGAAGAAAAATGCTTAAGTTTTTCTTCCTCATAGCCTATCCGTTTTGCTATATAATCTAAGGGCCTTCCCACACTAGAAGTTTTTAAGAAAGGAAGGAATTTCCTATTGGACTGAGACGTACCAGCACAATATTGTTGCTCCGTGTAGTTCCTTATATACATATATTAATTGTGTGCGTATTCAATTAAGTCACAGTGTTTGATATAAACAATAACTGTATCACAAATTCAGAACACGTAATGATTATTAAATTATTATATTATCACCTCGAATCGCAGGTAAACATCTGTATAGCCAACCTATCAGAAATTTCGCAACTTTAAATAGCCGGAGCAAAAACCCTCTAGATTACTTCACAAGCCATGAAACAGACATCAGAGCTCCAACGGAGTCCTCACATTCTAAAATATTTGCAGCGCTCTTACGTAAAACTGACAAAAATTTGATTTGAATAGCTCCTCCGCTCTAAACTACTATTCATACAGAAAAATGGTGTTCTGATAATCTTAAGCTTGCTTTCTTATCTTGCGAACTGAAATAACATTTTTATATCTTTTCTAACAAAATTATTTAAAAAAAAGTATTTGAACAACTTGACTACGATTCCTCAAACAAAAACTCTCATCATTGAAAAAGTAGGGATAGCACCTGAACGGTTGGTGTGCACTTCGATTCGAAATGTCAATTTTGGAAGTTCTTTAAGAACAAAACTACTAAGCGCACCGAAACACTACGCTAGCAGACCGTCAAATATAAGAAGGTATGGCCGATTCGAGAGGAACTTTTTGGGTTACTACGTCATGTGGACACAAAAGTCATTTGTCAAAGCATGTCAATTATTTTGTAAAATATCAAAATATTTGTATCTGTCAGTGAACGTGGTTGCGTTTGGATGTTTAAAATTTTATAAATTTCTTAAAATTTGTTTAAAAAAGAATTCGCTATAAGAAGTTGTCCGATTGTTGACCGTAATTTGAGATTACATTACAACAAATCATATCAGCAGTGCTCCCTTAAGCAATTAGGTACTCTATATTCACACTTTTTAATTTTGTGATATATATCACAAACTGTTGTGAAATAATATGAAATTTTAGCTTTCTCAAATTAATAATCACAACTTGAGACAATGACAGATCGCACGACTGAATGACTTTTGTCATCCTACGACGTAAGCACCCAATTGACAGAAAACTCGGCCATACCTTGTTTCTTTGTATCATGCACACCGATGTGCTGGGGAAATGACAACACTTCGGTCGCCTGAACGACATGATGTGTAAAAATATGACATTATGTGACATTCTGCGTGCGGCTGAACGCACGGCTGCTATGATTTTCCAGGATGCACGTTACTAGGGCCTTTACGCTTCACTTTTTGTTGATGAGAGGCATTACCTAGGCGTACAGGTTGAAATATACTTCAACGTATAATGTCACTTTGTGTAGATGAGAGACATTCTGGGGAGGAAAGTTTCCTCCTTTAAGTGTCTCTCATCAACAACATGTGCATCGAGTACGTCGGCCCATTCGGGGGGAGGAAAAATTCCGTGCTACCAAGATTGTAATATTTCTAATCGGATGGCTGTGCGGTTTTTACCTGCGATTTGAAGTTATAATATACTTGATAATTCAAATCTTATTAACTGCTGTGAATTTGTGATAATTATTATTTATATATAAAACTGTACCTTAATTGAACACGCACACAATTAAACTCGGTAATCATATAAGGAGCTACGCGGAGCAAAGTTATTGCGCTGGCATACCTAGGTGTAATCCCCAGGTTAAATCTCTTTAAATGCATTACGCTTATACCCTATATTTTTCTCTAGATATACCTTACTTGAAAGTTCTCTCAATAGTTGTGTAAGACACTATCGGTGCTTCACACCATTTATGTGAGGCTTTACCCTGCTTCTCCAAGTATAATTGATCTTTTACTGAGTAGTAACAGTAATAGTAAGATATTGTCGAAATATTTTCTATTTTCATAAAATTACACTTCCGGTCGTTAAAAATGCTTAGCTTAATATTTAATATCATAATAATGCACTCGTTTATGGATCTTCTGGAATTTCAGAAGAGCTTGTAGTATCTGAATTGGGTCGAATAAGCATTCTAACATCCCTCAGAGAGTAGTCGCCATGCCATTTTTCCCATATAATTCCAATATAATCATGTCCTCTTGGTGTATAACGATAGATTCCGTTCAAATTTGCTTCTGAACAACTGAGAATTAAAGTAAAATTAATAATTTTGTGTAAATAGCGATCTATGAAAGGATTTTGGGTCATACTTACTTATCATACCACCAACCGCTTCCATATCCAGGTGCACATGGGCAGCAAGGATGTTCAGTGTTATCATTGTTCATATCATAAGTGCTAAATCGAACAAAGGAATGATATGACAGCGAATCAGATGCATTTCCGCTATAATCGGAAATATCTAAAGCATAGAAGTTGTCCTCTGATGAGATTCTAAAAAATTTATATTCTGCCCAAACTTTCCCATCGTCGAAATCTTCGAGCTCAATTCGTAATGAATAAGAAACAGCGTCCGTTAATCGATGTATAAATTCTAAACCAAACCAGAAGTCTTTGGATAGATTGCCAAACCCATTCTTATAATCGCTCCATGATCTATTAAAATTTTCCTGCTCTTCATACCGACCTCGCCGTTGTATTGTTGTCCATCCCGGACCAGGTGTGGGAAAAGAGCAGTATTGTTCATTGAAATCACGTCCCTCATCATTTAAATCTTTTAGTTTGAATACGTACACTCCTTCTGCATCTGCAGAGTCTAGATCGTGACAACCAGATTTGGCCGGCTGAACAAAATCTGTAAATTCAAAGATAATCAGAGTCAAAATATTGTCATTATTGGTGTAAGACCGAACCTGAACTATTTTCTTCACTTGCGAAATCAGAAATTGTAGAGTGTATTGGCTCACTAACAGTGGACTTAGGAATATAATCCTCCTCAGCATCTGTTTCGGTACTTTCTGCGCCCTCCAAATCTAGAGATGAGTTTGACGAACTCTCTTGCGACAAATCCTTCAATATAGATTTTTTTCGATCAACTTCCTCTTGAATCGATAGAACGAGTTTTTCGATTCGTTTCAAAAGTAAATCTGCACTTCCGGTGAAAGTAGCTAATTCATTTGAAGTGGCTACACAGTAACTTTCTAGCTTTGAACTATGGTTGCTTTGTGAATCAGACATTCGCAAAGTCCTATCATCAACATTACGCGCCAACTCAAGAATTTCTTCCAGTGTTTCTGCGTTTTGTTTTCCTGCTGCAATGTACTAAAATAGAAATATATATATATTTTTTTATATTAAATGTAACAGCAAATCAAAAAGGTCCTAACCTTCTTAACATCTTCGGTGGATAGATTTTCAACAAGCGTATCAAGTTTAATTTCTAAATCTTTTAATATAGTAGCTGTATTCATTCCAACTGGTTGTGCCAATGCTACAGGACTCCTTGTTATGTGGCAGTTTCCATTCTCCATATTTATTACATGTCGCAATATGTTGCTCAACCTATTTAAAGTCTCTCTTTTATCAACTGAGTTCATTTGCTCACAGCTGTTAACGACTCTATTCAATTCACTCAACTTTTGTTCGACAACTGGAATTCGCTCTTGATTTCTGTCATTTATTTGATCAACTTTATTCAAAATATGGTTCAAGATAAATTCCATACTCGTAAGTTTACTCTCTATTGATTGGCTATCGTCTTGGGTTCGCTTGAGTAAATCAATCTTGTGGTCTACTGCTTTCATATGATCATCCCAGGCGTCAATATGATGCCGAAATATATCCCAAACGTGTGCCTTTTCTTGCAAAGCTTTAAAGTTAGCATCCAGAGTACTCATAGTTGCAACAACAGAAGTAAGTTTCTGATCCAATGTCGTTAAATAGAGCTTGTTAAATTTCTCAAGCTGTTCCGATAATGTTTCCACTTGTTTTTGTAGACTTCTTGTAGTTACATCTGGTACCATAATGCCCAGCAAAAAATTGGGCATTAAAAGAGAAATCATCAATGTTTTGATTACCTACAAAAAAGTATTAAACAATAACTCAGCATTTTAAAAGATGGTAAGAGAAAAAGTTACGATTAGTCTAAGACCAATACCAATAATATTATACGCTAGCTAGATGAACAAAAAAGCTAAATAAAATCAAATCCCAAAGCTCTGTACGGCAACACCAAGAAGGAGTTTTCCGATTAGTTCATTTTTGAAATTTTATTTACCATTTTTATGAAAACGCTGCGTACAAAATTTCAGCTCTCTACGTGACGCATTCTCAGGCAGTGTCGATATATATAGTGAAAAACGAGATTCTTGCAATGCAACCCTACGAAGGAGCTACCCGATCGGACCCATTCTCGAACTTAAATTTACTTTTTTTACGCCTTTATGCAAAATGTCAGCACTCTAATTGAACGCGTTCTCGAATTATCGTACGAACGGACGAACAGACAGATGGACATGTAAAAATCAAAATAACTTTTGATATTATGCGTGGGTGTCTAATCCATTCTGCTTTATACCATCATTATTTCTATACATTACAAACGTAAAGACAAACTTAGTATATTCTATAGGGTATAAAAATAACTAAAGGCCTAACTACAATGTGCATAAGCCAGCATATGCAAGACATAAAAAGTTGACGACATCCGCTACAGACAGAAGCTGATAAATGGAATTAAACGTCTTCTTATCCCTACTGTGGTTTGCCATTATAAAAAGCATTTTTCCGCGTCTGCTGGCATATGCTATGCACATTACAGTTAAATTAAAATTTTAAATATAGTTTGAACATTCCAATCTCATGGTTATCATAGTGCTCGAGATCTTTGAACAAAATCCAGGTATCCTGTGTTGAATACCGGGTTAAGTCAAAGGTAACGCATATCCGTTTAGGAGTGACTAACTGTATTTGTGATCCAACATGTACATACACTCAAATCTAAAGTGCTTGACTTATACCATGACTATATCTACTATCCGCGTATTCATATTTCTCTACGGGATAGAACTAAATTTACGAATCGTGCTGAGAGTTCCGGCTAATGTGAATAATCCCGGTATTCAGACTCTACTACAAAAATCCTAGTTCTAGTAATGCAAGTAATAAAAAAAATCGAATACCTATTAATACCATATTCATCAGAAAGAAAATTTGTGGCAAAATTATCTATTGCTACTGAAATCTATAGTTTATTGATTCTATGCTCCCGTTTCATTTACTCAAATTAAAAGAAGTCCTTGGGCTCTATCAGAGGAAAGAAGTTTTTTCTAATTTCCCAGTAAGACCCATGCAGTAAAATCTTTTTTCCAGGCTTTAACCTGTCCTGGAATACTAAAAGCTTCACTTCAGAAGCAGTTCTAGTGGAAGAGTCATGCTCACTTTCTTTCAAAAACAGCTAATTTTTGCATCGGGGAATCTACACATAATTGTAGTCTTTTGGAATTGGAAGTCTCATCGCAGCCCTTATAATGGTTATATCTTGGCACTTCACTTATTGTCCTGTGGTTCCATTTTCGAATAGGATATTACTATACTTATATCCCCAGAATCGTCGTACAAAATTTAAAGCTCCTCTAACGCTAATTTTATCTACATTTAAATACATCTGTGTTGGTGTTTAGTGAGTGAAACTTCATAACTTTCTAAACATGAGTTTTACCGAAAATTAGTATAAGAAAAGCGGCAGTATATCGGCTGGTGAACAACAAAGCCTAAGTTACTTCCATAGAGTCCACCAGCAATAGATATCAGTCGAAAATCTAAACATATCAAAAATACGAATAAGAATTGCAGACTTTATGTGCAAGTGAGACACAGTGTTCGGCCCTGATTATCGCACAGGAAGAAGACAAAAATTAAACGGAAGATGCGATAATCAGTGGCAAAGCAGAAAATATGCTACGCAGATCCAGAATGGAAATTTGATGACCATAGGTGAGGAATATCTCAATAAGTCTAGAGGGAATGTTTTTTAAACGCTCTAAATAAGACATATATACGTGAGAATGGGCAACTTTACGAATTAACTGAAAAGCGATCGCGAGCAAAATTAATAACCGCTATTATGTAGGTTGCTGACCAAAAGCATAGTTACAAGAAAACATAACATCTCCTAGCATATATCCAAGAGTATCAACAGATTGTCCTCCAACAAATCTTAGAGCGTGGAACATCTGAACACTTGCTAAAATAATTGGATTTAATGAACGATCGATTTGAATTATGTGAACCAATAACGCCTAACATAGGAAATATTAAACTCAGCGAAAGCCAAGAAACAAAAATAAAGAAAAGTAGATGTCGGTTTAATATAATAGTTCCAGCACTTACGAGAAGTCTAGTCTAATAACCTGAGACTGGTATTATATAGAATAGTACCTGGGAATTTTACTCCCCGGCAGAAATACGAATGATGAAGAAAGGGGTTAATTCTACCCCCAGCTCTTCGCAACTATGAACAGCAAGATCATCTGATATCAACAGCTCGAAAAGCATACCAGAAAAGCATGGCATGAACCATGAAAAAAAAAATTGTATAAATATAAAAAAAATCTTCCAGAAAATTATGGATATCTGACGAGGCAAGAACAAAATTTCAACAAAGAAAAGAACTGAACACTCAACGCATACAACGATATTATGATCAAAAGTACCGGAAAAATTCTAAATATGGAAAGAAATCAGCTCAGCAATGGATTCTTTCAAGCACAAAAACAATAATAGTCGAAAAAGATATTCGGGTAGTCAAAATTAAAAGAGTCAACTACAGCAAGGATAAATCCAAAAATGAAACATCGAAACAACAACCGTTGATTTTCTATCATGCTAATAAGAACTTTATTTCCTCGGGAGACTGTCACGCGCTCGTTTTTGAGTTTAATTTATTTATTTATTATAATTTGATTTTAAATTTGATTCTAATGTATTTGTGTATTGCCTTTTTTGTACGGTTTTATTTTTAATAAGAGAAATACAGCAGCAGACACTGTGGCCAATATAAGTCACGAACACAGAACTCGGATTATAATGATGAAAAGTAAGATTTTTCGCTAAAAAATTAGCAAAGTACTAATTTTGTAACAATTTAAATTTATTCACAAATTCCGTGTTTCATCTCAAGCAAACCGAACATATGAACTGAACAAACTGTCCACAACATATATAGTATTTTCTTTCGCTGCGTTAAAATTATCGTAAAAAGTTCATTGAAAGTGAGGTGTCGTAAAATGTTGAGCACAGTCAGTCTATGGTACAAGATGCAATGAATTACACACCACCAATATAAAAAAACCTCACAACTTATTACCACAATCAATCACTAAACTTTTGAGTACCTTAACACAATTTTAAATTTTACCATTTTTCTGATCCTTATATTTTCCTTTCTACACTGCAGAGAATCAACTCAAAACTAAACTACATCAATAAACTGATGAGCACAACTGTTATGATATTCCATAAAGCTCCACAAATAAAACACATCAGCGTTTGCTTGTATCCCATATGGATGTAAGGAGAAACATATGTGGTCCAGAGCAAAGGCAGAAATGCCCTGATAAGATCTGTTAATAATAAAAAAATCTTTTGGACCACTTTGGCTCAATTAAAACTTCGAGGAGTTTTTGTTCATCTCAAGATCAAGAAACTAAACTAATTGTCGGCTACAGTTAATGCAAAATTCAAGGTCAATGGTAATTGATTTGTTACATTCCTTTTTCCCGCATTGAAAGTGAATCTATTTTTATGCTCTGTGCTCTTTTGATATAAATAAGTTCACTAGGGATGTTGTTTCACGCAGAAGAAACTTGTAAATGTTGTTTACGGGTTTTTTTTATTATGTTTTGAATTTTAATTACATACAACTCTAGATAGAATAAAGAAAACTTCTTGTCGTATGAAAACGAATTTGAAAAGAATAATCTCAAGCTTTACTTAGAAAATATCCAACATTTTTGATAACAGGCTGAAGTAATGTACACAGGAGTATAGTTGTATGGACTTGGATTCAAGTTCCACTTATGCTCCATAATAGTTGATATTTAATTCATCGGTTCGAGGCCCCCCTTTAATTCTAGGTTCCAGTACAACACTCAAGAAATGGACATAAATCTACAGCTCCATGTCTCCGGGAGATTTAACGGAATCCAAAAGAAATGCAGCGCTCAATTCATCCAACTGAAATAAAACAAAGCTTAAGTCTTCCCAATAAGCAAAAACTCCAGATATGGAATACTTCGCACCATTTCAACACCACTTTGTTTTTACGAATATAATATCATAAAAAAATTTATATTAATTTATATACACACACCTTTCTCCAACTTTTCCAATTATTTTGGGTTCAGGGTATGGAATTTAATACTGATGTTAACTTTTGCCATAATTCCGTGGCATCTTTTGAACTGAAAGAGTTATCGTTTTTACCAAATTTCAGTTTCGGGTTTTCCTCTAAAAACTCAATTATTTTAGTTTTTTGAGCATATGACATTTTTACACATTTTTTATCTCCCATTATTACCCGTAAAATAGCAGCTCATTCACTCTTCTTATGGCATAACGAATGGTTGAACCCACTCGTTAAATAACGAAGGGTTTGCGTTCGGTATCTAACGAATGCGGATTTCAGGAATATCCTCAAAAATTGCAGTGACTAGCCAAAACCGAAGTGGATATGCAAAGTGACAATTCGATAATTATTATCAGCATTGCCTGCTAATGCTTTGCCAGAATTAATGCAATTATACATCCATACTATACGTCAGGCATGCGCTTACCATTCAAATTACCCCGATATATGTGTATCAGGGGTCTTCAATTAACTAGGTAATTAAATTATCCTGAAACAAATACCCAGTTATATTTACCCTATGTGTATCATAAGCATTAGATATCTTAATTAAAAAACACGGAAAAAGTATTGAATTTCCTTGGAACTCCATAGAAAAATGCCATAGAAAAGTCTTGGAACTCTTTTTAACTTCCATGCGAAAACAATATGGAAAAAATAGAACCCGTTGGATCTCCACGTTCAACTCCATCTACTAAGCTATCAAAGACCTGGAGTATTGGCACAATTCTCTTCGGCCAAGAACACGGAATTCCGTGCGAAATGCTTAACAGTTTGATACAAAAAAAACGAGGTATGAAACTAAAATGCGCCGTTTATTGTTTAAAATGTAGGAGGGGTCAGGATTATTGCTTTATATTTTATATCCTTGCAGATTCCAGTAGCTTATAACTTTATCCGTCCGTGGAAGTAAGGGCCAACCAATGTAGATGTGTTTAAAAAATTGAAAAAAAAACACCAAAAGGGTTTCATTTTTGGTACAGAGTGCAATTGGTACTTTTAAGCTGAAGGTTTTTGGGGCTTCTTCATTCAATATGAAAAACTGGTGTATAAAACTATTAATTAAATAAAAGAAAGTGAGTAAAAAGGAGTTATAAGAGTGATTCATAAAAAAAATAAGGAGTCTCTCCTACCTCCCAAATGACGTATTTAATCCTAACCCACAATTATCATACAATTTGTTGCTCCATTCGATATTCCTATTCTGCATCAATGCGGCTTCTCCTAACACATCTCCTGCGTTTATCAGTATTGCTCTTGAAGTTAATTCTGTTTCGTAAAGTTAAATCAGAAATCATATGATGAATCTATATTAGTTAGCTCTCGTAGTAATAGAAATATAGATGTGTTACATATGCGTAGCTCATAGTTTAATCTATGCATACCGAAATTGCTCCCACATGAAAGATTTTGGGGGACCAGTCGGGCCCACAGATGTTGAGTCTTCTGGAGCGGATAATCGCTCTCAGCAGATACCCGATTGTCTTGAAGCAATGATAAAGTTTTGACGTCTTGAATGGATGTCAACTAGTACTCGTTTGGTCAATGCGGATGTCCACGTTGGGAAAATTGATGATGAAGACTTATTTGCTAAGCGCACAGTTGGATACTGCGTCGGCTTGAAGCAAGCGTCCGATTGATTACAAGAGGTATAGTTTGATCATTTATTAGATAAAGGAACTGTTGAAGACTGTTCTCTTCAGACCTGAAATGTTTTCCTACACAAAGCAACAAGGTGCTCTATAGGTGAGTAGTAAGTAACTCCGGAAAGTATCGCCAAAATGCCAAATAGATGAGGGGCAACGCCAAATCACGGGCTGTCCCTATGACAGTCGAACGGTGTTATTCCGCAATAAGGCTGTAGCTCAGGAATCCAGACGGCTATGATACGGGAATCATATCGACCCTATCCCGGGGATTACACTAGTCAGTAGAATTGAGACTGAACTTGGACACTCACACAGGCTCCTGTAAGCCCCTACTGATCACTCTTTTTTACTGATTAGTCTGTACCACTGCCATATATATAAATGGACTGACTGATCTCCTGTTTCATTTGGCACCAGTTTTGATTTCACAAAGTATGTAAGCTGTCGTAAAATGGCGCTATATATAAATTATTTGGGAATTTACTTATATGCATGTCAGTGAGATTTACCGAATTTACCAGAAAAGTATTTGGGATTATTTGTATTGTTAAATTTTAATTATGTGTCGAAGGAAGTGTTTTTTACAAGGCTGTTTTGGTTGGAAATACCGGTGAACCTCAAGCAATTTCTCGTTCCCAATCGTTACACTTCAGTGGGAAAGTATGCTCTCACGGAAAGTGGTGCATTTGCTTTCATGCATTTTTCGTTCAACAAAGTTGTCCAAGGTGTACAAATTTTACGGCGCTTATGGTCAAACAGTCAAACAATATCAGTGTCAATGTGTTAGAACTGGGTACGTGATATTTTCTCATGTTCATCTCCTTCAGTTCTTACCTCGTTGAGTTCCGGACAAGAGTGTCGCCACAAGTTATACAAATGCGCCATCAAAATAATTACATAGCAGAAATTCGTGTTAAGAAAGTTCATTATCAAAAATTTGCCTGCATTGTAATCAAGCTCGATTTTCTCTAGGAATGCATGGCAGAACATTTTAACTGCAGATAAGCCATCCAATTCTTAGACACAAAATGGGCTGCGATCCCTCTATGCAGCCTCTCCGCATTTTGACGAGACAACTAGGCTAAGGCTGTTCACTGCCTTAATTTTGCCACACTTCCTTTATGGGGATGTCGTCTTATACCCCATTTCGCAGACCGGGTTAAACAAATTAGTGAGAGCACTTAGAGCATGTGCTAAATACGTGTTTAATCTTCGAGGAAGAGCTCATGTTGGACCATTGTTGGATATTCTGATACCTGGGTTACTACGGTGTATGTATGAGCTTAAAGCCCTATCGTTTATACATAAGGCTAGACTTGGATTTCTGCCAGGCTACGTAAGGAATCGCTTCTCTTGGAGTAGGCGGGACAACAAACGGCTTATCAGTTTGGTGGCAAGAGCATATTCGCACATGGTGTCACGAGCTGGAATGGATTGTCGGGTGAAATACGGGAGATCAGCTGGCCTGGCGAGTTCAAAACGAAAGCCTTAAGCGCTCTCACTTCTTAAGAAGTTCAATCTTGTACCCATCTGTGTTATTATCTCTAAACCCAATATCCTAGTATTTCAATAGCAAATACTTGCTACATCTTACTTCAGCTATTGTGTGGCAGCTACAATGTGACAGCTGTCCGACTGAGATGTGAACATAATTTATTGATCTAGCAATACCAACGTGATACGTTATTCTATTTTTCCATTTTACTTTATTTTGCTGGATATATTTGCTCTACTGAATGCACTTCATCATACTCCTTGATATTGTATTATTTTATACTTTCTTAAGTTCTGTTTTCCAATCCTTGATCGAGCCATATGAATCTTAATGCCTTGTTGGGATTAACTGTATAGGCTGGTGTATTCATGTATTGATGGCTGACGATTGGTGGCGTGTGATGAATGTTTATGTTATGGCTGTTGCTGTTACTGTTATTGTTACTGATGTTCGAATAGGTGTCTGGGCTAACATTGGCCTCAGTACAACTCCGGATAGATCATAATTAATTAATGACTAAGTGTAGTTCAACTGTGAAATCTAAAGATTGTTATGACTATATAAGCTGTTAATTTAATTTAATTTAAACTAATTGAATCCTGTTTAAGTTGATATATTGTTTCTTTTGCTAAAAATAATGTAAACTAATTGATAAGCTTTATACTGTCGTGGAACCCGGCGTTATACGTTGCTTTAAGCAGGGGTTCACAAAATAAATGCACTTGACTTTGACTTTAAATGAAATTAAGTCATATCTTATCCTCTTAGGCTATTATCGCAAATTAATCAATGACTTCCCAAAACTCACTAACCTCTCGCCAAATGTCTAAAAAATAGAAAGTTATTGAACTTTCGTGTAATTCAATAACTTTCTATTTTTTAGACATTTAAGAGCTGCTCTTGTTTTCGTGCGCGCCATGCAAAAACTATACTGTATATACTGTATACTATACAAGTTTTTCCCTTCTTGAACAAAAGAGAATAACCGATCACGCGACGCAAAAACTACACCGTCTAAACAAAAACTGCAGAGTGTACGCCTGGCAATGGATGCGTTTCTATCTAATAACAAGGAGGCCATCTAGTGCAATAAACACGGATTAAATTGTAGTTGTCAAAAGCAGCACGAGTTTCGTCAAGTTTTCTTGTGTTGGGAAAAGTCATTTTTGTGTTCCTCGTGAAGAAAGCCGCTGGTTGAAATATCTGGAAAATTACTTATTATTTCAAGTTAATTAAAAACAAAACGTGCAAAAATGGTAATTAAATATAAGAAATTTTTAAAAGAAATATGAAAATTGTGTGCTCAGGTACATATAGAAGTAAGAAATTTAGTCATACGGTTTATGACTGAAAGTTTTTGAATGAAATTCCAATTTCATAAAATATTTAATTAATGAATAATGAGAAATTAAAAATGATTCGAGAAATACTTCCTATTTTACTTTTACTATTTTTTATTTAGTAATATTAATACCGATTAATTCTAACCTCAATTTAATAGAAACTTCTGGCACACCTGAGCGATTACTCACCTTACAATGATGTTTTTATTCCAAAAAATATTAAAAATCGTATTTATTTTAGCAACCTCAAATTGTTTTACTAAAAGAAGGAACAGACTCTTCACAAGGTAAACCGCAGCTAATTTCAAATATAAACGCCTGCCAAATTGTTGTGGATGCGGTACGCACTACTCTGGGGCCCAGAGGAATGGACAAACTTCTTGTCGATAACGGTGGTAAAGCAACAATTTCCAATGATGGAGCTACAATTATGAAATTACTAGATATTGTACATCCAGCTGCAAAAACATTGGTTGATATTGCCAAATCTCAAGATGCTGAGGTAAGAATAGTTATTTCAAAGATATTTTTATGAAAAGATCAGCTAATATCTTATTTTTCGGAACTCATTAGGTTGGTGATGGCACTACCAGTGTTGTTCTCCTAGCTGGCGAGATCCTTAAGCAAGTAAAGCCATTTGTTGAAGAAGGAGTTCATCCACGAATTATAATAAAGGCTATCAGAAAAGCATTAAATCTTTGCATTGAAAAAATTAATGAAATGTCAGTCGGAATTAAATCATCCACTGATCAGCGAGCATTGCTGGAAAAATGTGCAGCCACAGCGATGAGTTCAAAACTTATCCATCAGCAAAAAGATTTTTTTTCCAAAATGGTTGTTGATGCTGTTCTGATGCTTGATGATTTGTTGCCTCTTAATATGATTGGAATAAAAAAAATCAAGGGTGGTGCCCTGGAGGAATCACTTCTTGTCTCAGGTGTTGCATTCACAAAAACTTTTTCCTATGCTGGTTTCGAAATGCAGCCGAAATCTTATAACAACTGTAAGATTGCTTTGCTAAATATTGAACTAGAATTAAGGGCTGAACGTGATAATGCTGAAGTTCGTGTGGATAATGTAAAAGAATACCAAAAGATAGTGGATGCTGAGTGGCAAATCTTGTACAACAAATTAGCAAAAATTCACGAGTCGGGCGCGAATGTGGTTCTGTCTAAACTTCCAATCGGTGATGTTGCCACTCAGTATTTTGCAGATCGTGATATGTTTTGTGCCGGTCGTGTTCCAGAAGAGGATCTGAAGAGAACAATGAAAGCCTGTGGTGGCGCAGTCATGACTACTGTTCATGATATTAATAGCAAGGTCTTGGGACATTGTGACTACTTTGAGGAGAAGCAAATTGGGGGTGACAGATTTAACATTTTCAAAGGTTTGTACTATAATTATTTCATTTAGAAGAAACAACCATTTATTCTAAACTACAATTGTAGGCTGTCCAAACGCTAAAACATGTACTATGGTTTTACGTGGTGGAGCTGAACAGTTCCTCGAAGAAACTGAACGTTCCCTTCATGATGCTATTATGATTGTTAGGAGGACTATTAAGAATGATTCCGTTGTTGCTGGTAAGTGTACTTCAAAAATATATTATTTATCAGAATGTGAGTGTAAAAACTCTCAAATTTTAATGATTAGTAAGCAGTTTGATACCATTTTTTTTAACCAGCAATGAGTCAATTCATCATATACGTATCTTAAAATCTAGGCTATTTTTGCTTGAATTTATACTTTGTTCGTTTTAATTTTTTTCTCAAAATGACATTTCCAACTCGTTTTGAAATCATTTGATTGGAAGAAGTGGCTGCCGTAGGGCAGATACGGTACATCTGACGCATTTTGATAATTTTTTCAATACATTACTAAACATCGTACTTATTTTCGACGGAACCTTGAGAATGGTATAAACTCGATTTTTGACCCAGATCTAATAGCCTGGAGTGCTTTTAATAGCGGTAATTGATCTCGTACAACTAATCAGTGAACGTCAGCTGCTGAAACTTTTTTTTTTAAACAGTTGATACCATAGTGAGTTGAAAAAAAAAATAGCTGCATCGTGGAGGGGGTTTATGAGTCAGCTGCTCGCATGAGCTTATAAAATAAAGTAGTATTAATAGCCTGAGAACTCGTTGTCATAAAGTGCTGAAATTTGGACATGGTCTTTTCATTCATAGTAATACTAAATGAAATTTTGAAAATGGATCAATTCGGGCAACCCCTTGATGTTGCCATATAAACATTTTGGTTTTTTACGTATACTGCGAAAAAGAGCAGTCCTAGACTTTTTGTGTACTGAAAAGTTCTTCAGAATATTAAATCCTATGAAATTGGTGATATTCATTTTTACTGTTCGACGAACCGTTCTAGACATATGTATATGCGAAAAACCACTTCGCAACGATTAAACTTGCACAAATGGGTGACCATACGAAATTACATACGGGTATTCATCTAGGGTATCATAAGAATTGCTCATTCGGCCATTCCAGAGGCGGTTTTTCTTCGTTTAGGACAACAACGAGCAGTGGGTTCATGTTCCTCGTAATCACTAGATAGATCTTCTCCTTGAACGGTTATTTCTGCGGGTTGAAGCAGAATGTTCCTGGACAAGTTATTGATTGTCGCATTGTCCTCGTCTCCAGAATCTTCATCAGTAGGGCAATCTGGATTTACAGGAGGAGGTAAAATACATATAACCCTTTCCCGGTTATCTTCATCGTCAGAAATATTCTCCAAGATGTCTAATATCTCATGAGCAGGTAATGGTCTGAAAACATAAAATAACTACTTATTATCCTACTGGACTATATGTAGGACACCAATATTTCAAATCAATTGTATACATGGTAGAAAGTCAAAAGCTAAAGAAATTTAGGTTATGTGTAAGAACGTCATTATTCGAAACTAAAAAAAGCAACACAATGTAAAAAATAAACAAATAACAAATTTTATTCTTATCTTTTATCAGCCATGTCTGCTGAACACGTGTATTATGCACTTTGTGTCTAAATATTTCACTGAAAACTTAAAATAACTATGGGTTTATATTTTTTTTGTAGCAGCTAACAATATGTAACTTTTGTGCATCAACTCTTAAACGCGAATATTGATTCTCCCCTTCTACTTAGCAAAATCTCTTTCCGTGATAGTGCGCACAATTTGAGAAGGTTACCTCTGTTGCATGTTAACGCCGCAAGATCCAACTTTAGTATGTATGAACCCATCAATCGCATGTGCATTGTTGTTAATATTAAGGCTGAGCATTTTGTCGTTGATATTTCCAAGCATGTTTTAAAGAAACGTCTATATAATACTTAAATTTCTGTTTCCATGTCGCATTGCATGTCATCTCATTCGGTGTTTGGTCTATGTTTAGTTTAACATACTAATACTAACACCGACTAAGTGATGAATCGCATGTATTGTTGAGACGTTTATTTATTAAACGTGTCCATGCAGCAAACTTGTGTTAAGCTGGTTCTGATAGTCAAAAATATATAAAACTTGAAATAATTTATGTATCTTATGTGGGTAGGTAGATAATTTTTGTTGTTTTCACTGACCTATATATAGGACAGTAGGCTTATCTGGGTTAATCAAGTATGAAAATTTACATACAATAATTTTGTTTTTTCCTATAAGGATTTTTGGATATTGATTAAAAACGTGTTGGCTTACCAAACGATTACACGAGTCAGTAGAGCTGACGGACAGCACTGATTTTGTCTGTCAAATTTACTGGCTAAAAACCCTTTGCGTTTGATCAACTGACTAGTCAGTTCATTATAAAGTGTCGTCAAGCGTTGCTGACATTTCTTATCTGTATGCAATGCTAATAATTTCTTCCTTATTCCGTAATTTTTCTCTAAAAAATTAAAATTGCAATATGTATATTAAACTCTTTTCAGTCATTCCCCACTCAAAGAGAGAAGATTGGAAATATAAGCACAAATTTCCACTAGTATCTACATTTTATTTTCAGTTTCGGCCATTTTAACATTACGTTTGACAATTTATTGACTAGTCAGTACTAACTGTAAGGACTCAGACCTAGTTGGCGTGTCATTTAATATTCGAGTTGTTAAAGCATTTAAAAAAAAAGTTATTTTTCGGGTTAGTGTTTTCTTTGAGAATCGTTATTATAATAAAAATCGTTGATAAGAGATCGAAAAAGAGCACAATCATGCAAATTCTTCATACACATCTTTTTTTAAATATCTAAGTTTGAAATAAGTTAAAATCGTAGAGTTTCACTATATGTATTTGGATGCTGGTCAAAAAGAGCTGCCATAAAACCACAAATTATGGGTGCAGTAATTGTATTATAAAACCACTTGTAATTTGAACAATGAACTAAATTGAGTTTATTCTTCTTTTACGTTAAGTAAAAAAAAAAAAAACTCAGACGCTTGGGTGTAATGAATACTTTGGGATATAAAAACCAATGAAATGGATGGTTATAGCATGTTTACCATCCGACGAGCCGTTCGAGAAATAAATCCGAAAATTTTATTTTCAAAATAGGCTGTATTTACGTGGGTATCAACTAGATTATCGCCAAAATTGGCCTTACGCTAATTCTTATTTTTTTCCTATTTGTACTATGGCTGGCCGACATCCCAAAAGAGTTATCTCTCCTTCAGTATTAAATGAATGCAATACTAATTGAAAAGAAATTCTTTCAGAAATCCCTTGTGAGGTAAGTGTTGAAATAGGTATATGAAACGAGAATAACTATCATAATGGAGAAAAAACAGCATGATAATAAATATGTATACATAGCCTAAATATCTATTTCCTAGTTTAAACTTCCGATGTGCAGCACATACTCACTTTGCTGTTCTATACCCTGAATGAAATAGTGTTTAATAAATATTATAATTTGTAAACTAACTTTTTATTGGTTTGCTTAATCCAGCCATAGAAATTCTAAAAAAAAAACTGTCCAATAAATTTCTAAGAAAAAATGTTTATTTACGTTAATAAAAATTGCTACTGCCACAGACATCCGAATAAATCTAACTTTTTTGAACATAATGTTCGTAACAGATTCCCTCTTCTCTAGTTGCCTAATTCTGCTATAGTAGAACATGCAACTTCTGCATAGCCATTTTGATTGAATTTACTTGCGTTTTTATACTAAATTTGTCATTCCATTAGTACATTATGGAAACAGTGATGGCGAGCAGCACCCAGTATACATGATATTAAAAAAGCTGAAATTTTAGGCTTTCTTACACTGCGTGAGAACGCATTATCTTAAAAATAACTGAGGATTTTATCATACAAAAATTACGTTTTTCATTATATATTTCGTGTATGGGCTGAATAGCATCAGCTCCTCTCAGTCGTTATGCCGGTTAAAACTAAAAATTTCGGATTTTCTTACTTCTTTTTTTGTTTTACATGAAGGTGTTTATAAAAACTGTAAACTGTGGACACTCCTATTTAATTTGACCTATGACACATGTACTAACTGTAGCCGTTAAACAGTTATTAACTCATAATCTATTCAGGTTATACCGAAATTAGAAGTTACCGAGGAAACAAATTATCTTTGAGAATAGCTTTGAGAATAGGTTAAAAGCTAATAATTCTTTAACGGATACAGATAGAAAGGCTAAGAAAATTCGAAATTTTTAGTTTTGACGACCATGACTTCGGGGTTGGTGAGGTGTTGGAAAGGTCATAAAGTTCTGCATATAATGAGCTTTTGACTGACCATATACCCTGTACTTTTTAAGATATGGTTGATATTGACCCCCCCCCCCCCCCCCCCCCGTTTCTCCTGCCAATAATTTTTTGTTGGTTTAGGTGAGTACTATCAGCTCCTGTTCTATGGACAACCTAGGGGGAAACACCCTGTATTTATGGGCATAAATCAGCAAATGCAAAAATTTCCGTATACGATGTACTATCTCCCTCATAATATCTGGAAAAAATGCATGCCATCATAATGTAAATCGCCCTTAAGCTACACTTGCATTTTAATTAACAAATCTGTTGCTCCGTTCTCGAGATATAATTTTCTGAAAATTACGTTTCATCGTGAAATCACGAAATTTCTAACTTGGCTGCATAATGCTTTATATATGTATATATAATTATCAACTTATAATTATTACAAATATAAATACATCTCTTTAAGCAAAACGTTAGCTTCAATTTTTAATCTAGACATAAAAAGCAACTAGACCGGTTCACAACGAGAGAAAATTGCAAAAACCTGACGATTGATAAAAACTGCTGCACCACCAGAAGAAAGTGCAAAAAACATACTTCATCATCGTCTATCGCTGTTGTCAGCAGAATTTTTTAATTCAAATCAAATTGAAAATGCATCCGTCCATAAATAAATGGAATTGCAATTTAATAAAGTTAATTTTTTATTGTTGCTTTCTGATAAGATAAGAGAAGAGATGCATTTGAGTCGATAAGAAAGAAACAAGCCTTTGTTTTAGTGTTTGCAAGCTTTTTGTACTTCAAGTAGTGAACAAATAATTGAACCAGAGAGCACTCATTTGAGTTCTCGTTTTGTATCACTATTGTTATAGCAACCACCACAATGTGTAGTGTACTGAATGGCCCGCTTAACTTATTGACTGTATTTTATGCGACACGGGTTAACAAACCTTTCAAGGCAAAACTATACTGCCTGGTAGAGGAGTTGGGTTACGTGCACTTTTCATGTACAGATTTTCCTCTAATCTGATCCGATGTTGCCTTTCATGTATAAGTCGTTTGCAAATGGAAAGTTTATTCATTGGCTGCTTGCTTTCAAGTTGAGTCTTTTGAAAAAAGTAGGATAGGACATTTTTTTTTCGAAACTGTGGCTAAATATAGAATGTACGACTGCTCAGACATACATATGTATGTTTTTAATGATAGTTTTGTTATGCCCAAATCGTTGTACCACAGAGAAGATTACAGTCCGTTGTTCTATTTAATTTATGGGTAGAGACTTGTTAAATTTTCTCCCACAGCCATTACCTCCTTTTATACCATTGTGGGGGGCTTAAGGCTAGATGAAAGAGAATTCACAGAAGTAAAGCGTATGAATTTGGAATGAACGTAAACCATATTCATATATACAGTTCTTCCATTTATAAAAAAAAGTGTGTCTCATTAGTCCCTTTGTAAAGATAGGAATGGCTGATATGGAAATTATACAAAAACATATTGTGCAATTACAACCATTTTCCGGAGATCTAAGGAATTACTGAAAACATAGAAAGAAATTGTGTTGATGATCATCCATGGAGGGATATACTTATCAGTATATTGAAATTTAGACTCGAGGTACATATATTCTATTACAGTTCTAACAAAGACTTTCTATCATCACATCCTTATCAGCCTTTCTCACTAATAACTATTCACGTATTAAGTAATTTTTTGAATACTCATTATCATTATGCAGTTTCTTAGAAACAGTGGGGTAACTTGTAGGCCAGTTTTAGTAACAAATGATATTTGGCTCAGTACAGAAGGAGATAATTGACTTGAATAAAAATTCTTAGTGTTCTGCCCCCTTTTCTGAATCTTTCTAATCCCCTTGAGAGTTTCTTTTGCTCTCACCTTTCTGCTACCTTACCGCTTGTAATAATGAGACTTCTGAATTAGTTGAATTCTGATACCTTTTCCTTTAATTTATAGTCGCGTGCTTCAAGAGAGTTAATTTTGGTTTGAATGTCTCTGAATAAATAAGCTATATTGCGTAGTGTAGTGTATACTAGACACTAGCAAGGGTAAAGGGGATGTAATCTTGGTAGGGGGCTCTGATCAGACGTATTATTTTTCTAGTTTTTCTTTTATATTATTAAGCCAAGCTCAGGGGATACCCTACAATGCAAAGCACAGCATGACAGGAAGGAGATAGGTGCGCTGAAAAATAAGATGCACAAAGGATAGTTCGATTCTAATAATTCTTTTATAATCAATTGTTGTGTTTTGAATATGCTTATAGGCATATATCTGTCCAAATGTTATATTCTTTCCTTCACTTGTTCTTTCGGTACTTTTTTCTTTCATCTGCTTTCTGGAGAGAATTATCAGATCTAATACTTAATACTTTAATTTAGTTTAATAAGACAATCCTACGCCAGTTACTGCATTTCTCGTTAAGAATACTTTCTTCCAGATGTTTATGATTGTTCCTTGCTTACAGACGGGTCCTATTCTTGTCTTTTTTCACAGTTTTTCATGGATAGATGGTGGTAGAGTACGCCCTGCGGTGTTAGCTCTTAGTTGTAGTTCTCAGTGTGCTGCTACTGTTTTTGTACCTCGTTTTCAATCTGTCTATTTGTTCTTGTGTCAAGATTCGTACAACTTACAATGGCTTTAAATTGTTGGCCTTTTTGCAGTATTATGTTGCTTTAGAGGATTACAGCTTTGGGTTATTAATATTAAGTTCTATTTATTGAAATTTTTTTCAATGGTTCATTGGATATCCATGTTTTTCGATACGTGGCAGAATTTGTTCATGTTGTCTATCTACAAAACTAAATCCTTCAGATCTACCTTATTCCTATCCTGCAAATTGCTTTTAATGTGATAAAAAAAAATCTTTTTCGCAACCAAATTTCAATGTGCAAGAAGACCAATTTTTTAATTGAAATTGATTGAAATTGAAAAAAGTCCACGTGGAAGGTTAAAGTTGTTTTTGCAAGTTCAGTATTAAGTTTCTTTTGGTTTCTGAAAGTGAAATTTTGTCCCGTCGGTTCGAGTTACTTTAAGCGCCAGCAAATAACGTTATGGAAAGTTCGGAGGTGTGATCTACGTAATAAAGATTTCTGTAAGAACGTTGCGAGTATTAGGGGGAGGGCACCGAGTGCATCAAGGCAGCTGTACCCGAGTTAATTTTTGTAATTACACCTGAGATTTCAATATAACTGCATCCAAAATGTGGAGTTTCTGTCATAAAAGCCTCTTCACCCAGTATGCAAATATATGTACATGATAAATCAGAATTGCCCAATTTCGTCTATATTTTAGAACCAGGCTCAACAAGGTTTAATGCATTGCGTGAGGGAAAGCGGTCCGAATCAATATCCAAATACAGGGTGTGTTTCCACCTAGGTGGTCCATAAGGAGGTGATAGTACTCACCTAGGCAAACAAAAAATTGTACTGCGGGGGGGGGGGGGGGGGGGGGGTCCATATCAACCGTTTCGGAGCTACAGGGTGATTAAGAAAATATACTATCTTAAAAAGTACAGAGTATACGGTCTCCGTTAAGGGGTTAGGGTTATACCCATCTAAGCAGTCGATAAAATTTGTTTTTTTCAAAAATATCATATTTATATATAGATTCATCTGCAGCCTGCAATTTTTTTTTTAATTCCCAGAAAAATCGAAGTTACATACCTAAAACCGATTTTTATCGACCTGAGATTATCCTTCAATTTTTTTGTTTTAATATTTACTATAAGTCACTCTACTCACAGAACAAAAGCAGAAACGTAACCATTTTATGAAAGGTTAATGTATAACATATTTGCTTTTTTTATTAGTTTAGTTTAAACGTTAAATGCGTTTTTCAATGTACAAAATTTGAGCGGAATCGATTGAAAGCAATTAGGAAAATTTCCGTGCCACCGAAAAAGCTTTCTTCGATGGCTATGGTCAACACAAGTAGGCACCCACCACCCATCCAATGGATTAACTTTTTTGACAGAATTTAAATTTTTTCAAAGATTATTGATATTGTGTTATAAAATAAAAAAAAACTATTTCTGCCACACTATTTATTTAAAAAAAAAAAAAAGTTATGGTGTACTAAACTAAAAATTTCGATTTTTTTTTTTCAAAAAGGTGGTTAACATAATTTTTTTTATACAACTGTAAACTGTGGACTCTCCTCTTTAATTTGACCTATTGCACCTATGTCCATCTGTAGCCACCTAGGTGGAAATATCATGTAAAATGAAAAACGAAGAAAAAAGCTAGAATTTGTAAAGACCAATTGGTACGATACCCTAAATGAATGCCCATATGTAATTTCGCATAGTCACTCCTCTCTGCAAGTTTGGTTGTTAAGCTGGTTTTTCGCATCTATTTCTAGAACGGTTTGTTGGACAATAAAAATGATTATATAACTAATTTCATAAGATTTCATATTCTGAAGAACTTCTCACAATATGCGTAAAAGACCTAAATTTTTATATGTCCATACCATGAACGGGTTGCCCAATTTAGTCCATGTTTGAAAATATATTTACTATTTTTATGAAAACTTTGCGTACTAAATTTCAGCTTTCTTCTACGTCGGGCAGTGTCCAAATATGTAGTGAAAAACGAAATTTTTGTATGACAAAGATGAAGTTACCTGATTTGTTTCGTTTTCGAAAGTAAATCTATTTCAGCTCTCTAAGTAAACGCGCTCTCGAGTTATCGAGAAGACAGACGGACGTCCTGAAAAAATCAAAATAACTTTTAATATTATACGTCGGTGGCTGATCCATTTTCTCTACCATCATTATTTCTATGCGTTCACTGACATATAATAAGAGTAGACTGAGCGTTCTTGCTTCAAAAATGGCACAAATTTTGAACAGGCTTTGAAAACCCTTTATTTCGTTTAATTGTACACAGATTCATAATTTATTATTGGTTGTCGATTAGAAACACTAAAGGCACTTTCACATCAAAACCGAAAAATGTAAACCGAAAAACTCAATTTATTCCACTTTAAAATAAGATTTTTGCTCCAATGATTAATAAAATAATGGGAAATAGGATAAACTAATAATTTTACAAATAAAATAGTATATTTATCTCAGATTTTTAAGAAAAACACAACTTTTATCTTTTTTTCGGCCGAAAAACGAAATTTCGGTTCCATCTGTCAATTTCTTCTCGGTTTCCACATGTGGAATGTTTCGGGACGAAAATTTTTTTCGGTCGTACTAAACTTCACTTTTGTGTTTACATTGAAAAATATATTATTTTATTTTATTATTTATTATAATATTACAATATGGATAGGGATTTCGAAGTAAAATTAAAATACGCTTTTTCGTATAACTTTATGATAATTAACTGTTATTTATTTCTATTTAACCGAAAAATAGTTTTCGGTTTTTGATGTGAAAGCAAAAGCGAATTTTGGTGTAGAACTTATCGGTTTTCGGTTTCGATGTGAAAGTGCCTTAAAGATGTTGAAAACTAGTATTCCATTAAATAACAATTACTTAAGTAGTTAAGCTTGTTTTAATTTCCACAGAAATTAATTTTTAATATTACTGCAAAATGTGCTCCTCTGCAGTTATGATATCAAACTTAATTGAGCTGGATATATAAACAATATATTTGTCTGAGTTTTTATGTCAATTCCAATGCATTCGATTTAATAAGCCCATACTATTTCAAAATTGGTATAGGAATTAGATAAGATGGTTCAGTCCATTCTTTTTATATGCCTGTGGTTACAAACGGAGTGAAGAACTTAATTCACCTAGGCTAGGGTATATTTTCAAATTTTATAAAACAGTTGTATACCTACCAAATTTTGCCTTAGAGAACTGGACATGCACAGCACAGACTTATAGTAGGTAGAATAGTCTGTGATTTTATCTAGGTTAAAAAAAAAGGCGGAAGAATACAGCTCCAACCTCCCGGGCGTCCATTTTTCTTTAACTCTTAAATAAGCTCATAACCATCATCTCTTCCTGGTACGAGTATTATTCAGCATATACATATGTATGTATGTATTTACCGGTGATATTTTCATACTATTAACAGTCAGCTGTAAAATTTCATACAGGAAGTCAATCGCATTTATTTTTTCTCAGCAGTACCATTTGCGGCGCTTTCCACTTTATCGTTGAATCTAACTGTTGTAGTCAATATCTTTTTTTTTTTTTCTCTTCTGACTTTTTATCAGAAACTTGATCTTCTACGTCCTCCTTAATATGATATTACATACATATATGACGTGGACTTTGTAAGCAATTTATGTGTATGTAGTGAGTACCAGCAATCGATCGAATGCAGGCGATATCAATTTTTATGCATGGAAATGTCTCGCCCTTCGCAATTTTCTTTGCTCTGTTTGCTCATCTCGAGATCAAATGAAATATAACCTCAAGTAGATAATAGATATTCATATATTTTTTCCACTCCATTAGCTCCACTAGTTTAAATTAGCTAGTATATATAATATGTATGTAGTTCTAGTTCAAAAAATTTAAAATTTTAACACAATCAGTGGCATTCAGATGTTTTAATAAATCAAGGTAAACATGTTTGTGGCTGTAGCTCTTGACTTTATGTCGCTTCTTCGTTTCCTCTACAAGACTCACAAGTAGGTAATCCAAAACAACTTTTGGTTAGGTACGTTTTCCAGCTGCGCCTTAATATACAACCAAAAGAAGCATAGGTACATATACCTATATTGAAATATGGTGGTTGGTTAGTATATACTCATATGCATGTAACCGGAGCCCTTTTAATTTTTCGTTTTTTTTCCCCTACATATTTGTCTGACTTATTTCAGATAAGTCTATGGGAACTAACATAACGAAGTAAGGGCCCCTTATGTTATGCTGCTATTGTAGAAGCAAGCAGCGTTCATTTATAATGGATAGAAAACGAAAGCGTCACAGCGACGTCGTTAAATCGTTATCGTTTCATCATTTAATCGTTACAATGTCAGAAAAAAAACGCCATGTGAATTTTTTCTTGTTTTGCTATGTTTCTTGAAGAGTATAAAATTAACGACCGTTTTTCCATTTTTCTCTCTGGTGATGAGTTTTATGTCGAAATGTTTTATCTTCTTTTATGGTATCATACATGCCCCGTTTACCTTGTGAAGGGATTTTTTTAAAAAAATATGATGTATTGAAATATTTTTTTGAAGCAGCAAGTAATATTACAACACTATTTTATTCAGTAGGTACGTATTATATTTATTATATTATGTGGATATGCACTTTTGCGAACCATTATATTGAACATTGATATGCTAATGTACTGATGTTTCTGCTGTACTGATTATTAGCAGCACTAATATCTTAATGAGGCATGCCACATTAAGAGGTATAAATTTACTAATGTGATACTGATCTGTTGATAATCAGCTAGTGATTTGAATGTTGCTGATTTTTACTTACATCAGTCGATATTTTATTTTCAAACTAATTAAGTCGGGTAAGTTTAAACATATTAAAAATGAGTGAACGAAATTTTATTTCAAAATTTGTGCGAAGTTTTGAAAAACGAAAATGCCTGCGGGAATCAACGTCTGCAGATAAATCGAATGATTCTTTTGACATAAATTTGCTTAAATTTGTCTGGTAAATTTTGCCACAACCGCTGCACTATACTTAAAATTTTTTGTAATAAAGGCAGTCCTCGCTTTACGGCGTTTCGTTTTACCAAAGAAACATAAAGATGTCTATATGTTTCTTTGGTTTTACGTAACTTCGTTTTACGTCAAGCAGCATGTTGAGGCCAACGCTCATATTTACGTCTCGATTCGTTCGTTTTACGTCACACGCATGCACAGGGTGACACTGACAAGTAACGTCGGTAATACAGGGAAAAGCCAGAGGTATTAATAAGTACGCTAACGATTACATTTTAGATTAGATTTTTTTTGCGGGGTGAGTGGCAGTTACACTACAGCCATCATTGGCTTATTGTACACCGCTTGCATTACAGTTCGTCCAAAAAACCCACTTTTCCTAGGAAGAGCAGTATGAGCCAAAAGCCTGGAATCTACATTGTGCCATGGCATCGCATTCACACAGGACGTGTTCTGATGTTTCATTCTTTTCGAAACATAACTTACCCACATCAGTGGGTGAGATACCTACCTATCCGATTCATGTGTTTGTTAAGTTTACATACCTAAGAACCTAACTAGATGATTTTGTATAGAAATGTATAAAAAAAAGGCGGTCACTAAATTTTAACAAATCGGGGGAACCCCTTCGTAGGGTTCCCATATAAAAATTTCGTTTTTAACCTTATATTTGGGCACAACCTGAGAATGCGTCAACGTAGAGAGCTGAAAATTGATATATGGTGTTTTTATAGCAATATCAAATAAAATTTCAAAAATGGTCTAAATTGTCTTTGGGTTTTCATTTAACTTTTATTTTCATCTAGCGTATAATAATAAATATATAACTTTTTCTCTTGCTTAATAATAAAAAACAGCAGAAGCTCTTCCTTTTCGCTGAATTTCATTTTATGTACTTGCGATTTTGACATAGAAAAATCATGTGACTTAAAGGTGGGGTGATGTCCTCGCAATATATCAGCTGCGGATTATTTTAAAACTTCATCATCACCATATCAGTACATCAATAGTCTGGTGTGCCTAAATCAAGCAAGCACACAACTGGTTAATTAACATGCGTCTGAGTGTTCATCTCTATCTTATTATCAGTAGAGTGAATTTCGGTTACTTGGTTGCTCCTATTACCTAAGTTAATTATCTGGTTAAATATCCAGGTATTATACCGGTAAATTTGCAATACACATTACTGGTAAATTATCTGGGTAATAATTCTAGTTAATTAAATGCTTAGCGAAGTAGGCATTAACAAGTTGAAATGTGGACCTCAGATTTAAAGTGTGGCATGTCTCAGTTTCGATAAACTAGACTGATATCACTGAAATGGTTAAAATATATTGAATTTTACAAATTTATCGCACTAGTGAATATATGCATCGTTTTGGTGGAAATTTATATAAAAACTGTGTAGTTTAAAGTACGTTCTTGGTTGTTAGAAGCGAAAAATCTCCTGAAGTTATTTTAAAAGGTAGTAATATTATCTGTGATTATGTATATTTAGTTAATTAATTTTTTAATCTTGTAAAAAATACGACATGCAGCGTGGTAAAGTTTTAAGCGAGGAAGAACGAACCGCAATCACCGCTCAAAAGGATTGTGGACTTTCAGATTAGGAAATTACAAGGAGGATCAGAAGATCCAACATTATAATACACAACTTTCATAAGTTGAGCGGGCAGCAATGGTAAACTTTTGAAACACGAAAGAAGCAAAAAATATACAGGGCAACAAGTTCGATTAATCGTCCGTGAAATAGTGAATAAATTAAACTTTCCAGTAACAGGCCGACGGGTGCGGCAAATATTAAATGAAAATCCGAATGGCGGAAAAGTTCTTTTGGCCTGTCTGTGGCTCGCAAAAAAACAAATTGCTAAACTCGATTGGCCGGCAAGGAGTCCAGATCGAAAGTCAAGTGAGAAGGTGTAGGGGATTATTGCAAGCCGTGTCTATGCCAATGGACGCCAATTTCATAACATTCATGAGTTACAAATCCACCACTGTATTTCATTATTGTTCACTATTGAATATTATTACTTAATTTCTCTAGATATATTTGTTTTAGCTCTTTTAATAAGTATCTATCTTTAGTTTTTAATTAGTAAGTATAACATAGATTAATGTAAGTAGAATCATATTTTTGTGAGACACATTAGTTACTATAAGTACTAAATTTGAGGCATGCTGACGCAAATTCTTCTTTTATTAGGAAGATGAGCTAATCATGTTTTAAGCATTATTAGCTTATATGAAAAATTTATTGATTATATTTTTATGGTTTTTATGTACATATGTATATAACAGTTATAATACGCGATTATTTAAAATAAACGCACAGGAAATTTTTTGTCGTTATTCGAATTGCTAGGTAACAATGTTAACATTAAAGTATTGCCAACACAACAAAGAATGAAAAATAAATCTAAAGGGTATACTAAGTTTGCCATTCCGTTTGTCATTCCGATTGTAACACCTAGAAATAATGAGGGTAAAGCTAAATGCATTAGACATCCATGCAAAATATTAAAAGTTATTTTGATTTTTGCATGTCCGTCCGTCCTCACGATAACTCGAGAACGTGTGCATTTAGAGAGCTGAAATTTTGAACATAGTGTTTTCATAAAAATAGTGAATATAATTTAAAAAATGGACTAATTCGAGCAACCCCTTCTTGGTGTTGCCATATAAAAATTTGAGATATTTACGCATACTGTGAAAACGATCAGTCCTATGCGATTTTAATGTACCGAACAGTTCTTCAGAATATGAAATCCTATAAAATTGATTACAATCATTTTTTCTGTCCGACGAACCGCTCTAGAAATATGCGAAAAACCAATTCAAAAATCAAAACTGCACAGATGGGTGGACCATTCGAAAATACATACGAGTATTCATCTAGCTAGGGTATCATAAGAATTGGTCTTAAACCAATTCTAGCTTTTTAATTTGTTTAAAATACAAAATCTGTTATATCACAGCCAAATTGCACACAAAAATAAAACTAACAATGTCACTTCTTGTTTTTTTCTCTCTTATGGACCTAGTAAAAAAGATCACGTGGAATTCATGTAAATCTGTTCTTTCTGCATACAATCTTCTTTTTTTTTTTGTACCTTAAATGCATGTTAATTTACTCTGATAAGCTCTAATTCGAAGATTCCTCGAGAAATACAAGTAACTATTCTACGTGAATTGCACGTAATTGTTCACGTCAACTTTTACAGACACCGCCTAGAACATCGGTATACGAAATTCCACCCATTTTCAACGTAGAGTTACGTGCTATTTCCACGCAGAATTTACATAAATTGCACGTGATATTCTTACTGGGAATATAATCGCAAGGGGAAAGCACGGTTCGCTTTACTCGTGGATTTTTTTTTTTGGTACGTATTTGTTCTGTTCTGTTAATCTAAGTTTAAGTATTTGAAAAGAATATATACCTGCGATGCTTTTCTAGTTTCTGGGGCGGGTTTCTAGCGCATAGCCGTTCACTTGACTCAAATTTGCAATCTTGCATATACACAGAATCTTGTGACTATGTTATGTATTGTAGAATATGAATGTTTTCAATTATTTCACAAAATTATACAAAATGCAGTAAGGCAGTAGTACTTTACGAAATAAATTGTCAAATTCACGCGTCACCTTTTGAGTTGGCTACTGGCACTTGATTTTTTTTTTCATTACTAAGCCAAGCCAAAGATAACGTAATAAGAAAACGATAACACACAGTCGAACAAAATTGGAAATTTTTCGTGTTTTTGCATGAATGGGGGGAAAAAATTGGCTATGCACTATTGTAGTGCGACTGAAACAACGAGTTAAACACAAAAATCGAGAGAACGTAGGATTACCCGAATAATAAAACCTTCTTGAATACCTTCAAAATCGTTTCAAACTATACATAATAATGTACATCAGGTAACACTATCTCTATTTTTTAAGAAAAAGATAAATTTAGCTTTGGCCAAGGTACTAAAAGGAGATATAAAATTCCTCTCAAATGAAATTCTAATTTTTGCCGAAAATATCAGAGAGTCCAGCATCAGTTTCTCCCACTTAATCCCTTCAGAGCTTGAAGGCTCTCTTCTGGACAATATTTAATAAAGCTAAGGCTGTGCGACCAGCCCCAGCCCAGGTATGACTTGTATAGGAGCGCTAGATTCGATGAGCTGAAATGTTTCTTACACATTTTCAGAAATCCGAGACATTTCGTTACTTCTTTGGCAGCAGAGAAAATTATTATCTTGTTTTAAAGAGATGAGACAGTTTTGGGTTTTAGATGCATTGAATTCGACGCGGTTCGCTTCCTCAAGTGAATATATTGGCAAGATCGCTATTAAATGATCTAATTATGCAATCTTGCTGACAGATGTGGAGTTCCCTCTGGAGTCCGCAAGAGTATCAAAGGCGTAAGCGAAATCAAGGGTACTGTCGTCAGTGAAGGTATGGAGGAGATTCAAAATAAGAGAAAGCAGATCATTAATGAGAATTAAGAAGAGAATTGGAGAAATAATGGAGCCCCGGGGCAGGCCCGCATTTATAGGATGTGGTTCAGATGTAACGTCATATAATACGACCCGTATCAGACGACTGGATAAGATATTTTCAAACGGCTCCAACGTTCCGTAAGAAAAGTCTCCAGATGAGCGACCAGTTCAGGAAACCGTATTGGCGATGATGTGATTGTATTCTAAATAAACGCTTAATACTATTACTATAGCTCTAATATAATAGACTTACATATTAGATGATATTGTTTGACTATCATTATTCTCTTTTGCTCTTATTCCAAATTCTGTTTTTTGAATGTGGTCGATGTTAAGAATGTACTGTAGATTGAAAAAGTATTACTTATCTCAATGTTCGTTTACTGCCAAACTCAGAAACGTAGAAATAATGGGCAACCGACTTGTAGTCATATAATTTTCTTATATTATACATAATATAATAATCTCTACATTTAATATACAATTCATCCGTGATCGGCAGTGATTTGTGCTTTTTTTCTTCAAATTCATCTCTAATGCGCTTTCTAAAACCAATAGCAATTGTAACAGCAACGTGAATAAACTGGATAGATAGCAATGGATAATTGGCAATCAGAGCTTAGCAAAGCTGACTTTGATTGAGTGCGAGCAATTTACTCCATCAGCTTCCTGTGCTTATCTAGCATGTATACATACTGTGTATAGCCCAAGAGAATATTATAATCTACGTCATAAGTAGCAGAAAGACTACTACTTTTAATTTAATTAGCTTATTTATGAACTATTCGTTCGCTCTGCCGTTATTCATCTGAAATGGAACCGGTTTTAATCCAATCGAAATTCGTTCGTATCTAAAAAAAAAAAAAAAAAAACTTTGCTTTTCTTATCTTATTTTGTTGGACTCCATAAGCAAACCACTTTTGTCGTGATTTTTGCCATTTTTGCTTTCTTTTTGTATTTTCTGAGATTCAATATTCCTTTCTTTGTTGTGTTTACTACAGGTAGGTAGGATGTTCATGTAAAAAAGCCGTCGTAATTGCAAAACCAGTTTTAGTGTCAACACTTTATACTTGTTCTTTCTGTTGCCGTGCTTCTTTCACATTTCTTACCACGGCTGGTTTTTTTTTTTTGTTTTATTAATTTCGCATTCAGCTAATTTTACGCTTATATTTATTAATAAGTTGCTTGTTTATTCTGAAATCTAATAAAACGTCAAGGCTATAAAATAAAGTTTCAAAATGTTTAGAAATATTCAAATGTGGTGAATAAGAAACTGTAGAACGTGTTAGACCAAATGTGAGGTTTTTGAGAACAATCAAGATGAACTTTTTCTAAGATAAAACTTTTCATAATAAATGCAGCACATGTACTTTTTGTCTTTCTTCCTCTTATAATAATGCATTCTGTTTATCCGTATCACTAAGGAGTCTAGTGATACACAACACATAAAACGTCTCAACGGAAAACATATAAGCCAATAAGTATATGTATGTACGTAGGTAATAAGTCACCCGTTCTCTACTTATATATTTATTATTCAAGTGAATTCTCTCGTAGGAATATTGTGGGTCTTTGTCAATTGAGATCATTGTGTATGCCGTGTTCAAAATAAAAATAATTCTATAATTTGGAACTTGCTATCATCATGTTTTAGAGCTAAGAAATTATTTATCTAAAAATATAAATTATTTATGAACGTTTTATAAAAATTTAGATTTCCCAGGAGAAATCGGTAAATAACCCTATGATAAAAATTAGTAAATTTTAATAAAAAATTAAACGGCCCAGGAATATAACGAACAGACAAATTCTTTCATATTGTTTGTTGCTTTTCTCAGTAGAAAAACGAAGAGTACCACAGCCACTCACTGTAATTGGAATTTGAACACATAAAACCATGTGGCAATGTTATTACATATATAATCCACTAATCGTGCCTTTTATACGGATGGATGTTTCTAGATATTTAATATGACTTTTGTCTTTTGCACTGCAATTGAGTATACTCCTCGCCAAACCATATTTTGCCGTTTGATCATAGCTTAAAGTCAATTCATTCTGATGCAGCCAAAGCAATGTTCAAAAAAGGTGCGCCTTTTAACCATGAACTGATGCGAATCAGATCATTTCAAAGAAATAACACGATCAGCTTTGATTTTGCTTTGCAATTAATTCCAATATTAAATATAGAAAGAGCGTTTAATGCACCTCTATACCTACAAGATGTTTTAGACTTAAACGGTACTACTGAAGAAAGTGTAGGTACCTACAAAAAAAAAAAATTAAAAAATTATATTTTTAATTGGTCTAAGACAAATGTTGCCAACACACCCCAAATGAACATAGTTGTCCATCCTCTATTATGAAAATATGATCGATAGATCGTTGTTTCATGTCTTTTTGGAACAGCTCATCGGATGGTAAAAATGTTATAACCATTTTCATAAGTACTTTATTCCAAAGTATTCTCGAAGACGGTTTTCTCAGTAAACGTGAAAAATGGGACCTTGTGTATATAGCAACTCTAAGAAGAGTTTGCATGATGTAGTAAATTTTTCTGCACGCAAAACTTGAGATCTATTTCTGCGTTCTTTTTCTCTTTCAGCATGAATCTCTTTCAATCCATTTCGGTCTTTTTTTTCGCGCTGAACATCATACATAATTTCAATCTGTCTTCATATTTTTCGGACTCCGCATGGTTCTGAAAGCTCCTGAGTTTGTCCCGGATTCAAGCATTCATTTGTATTCGTGAAGGTGTTGTTTACATTTTGGATGGGGTAATAGTTGAGGTTAAGTACTCTTTGTTGGAAAATGGCTTTGCTTTTGATAAACAACAATTTTTTACGAATTTATACTTGCCTTCGCCAAATGGAAGAAATGGCAATCACTTGAAATGGTTCTATTTCGTTCCTTCTCTAGGTGCACAGAACTAAATTACACACACTCTGATGGTGATCGGTCTCTTTCTGTTGAACAGCTGTTCAAGAGATTTCTCTTTGTATATTCTCGCCAGACACTAGCCAACTATTACTATTATTCGTGGAAGCTTGTCTTCACCGGTCAAAATTTGAGTGCCACCTTAGGCCAATCGGCCTTAGGCGATCGCTATATTATCTCTGATTACAGTAGCTGAAAATTTGGACCTGAATAAATTTAAGGCTTCAAAAAATCAGAAAGCAGCAGACTGGGATTACATAAGGATGTTCTTGCGTAGAGCAAAGCACCCTTTCGTAGAGCAAAGCACCCTTTCGTAGAGCAAAGCACGAAATTCTTATCCTTTATACCTTTTAACTTACATATCGACGCTGAAAAGCATAAACGTCGTAACCGACCAAAATGAAACTTTTCACTAGAGCCCAAAAACTTTTTCAAAATCAGGAGAAAAATCATAACTTCTAAACTATTTGTGATAGAAGTGCTATTTCTGAACAGGCTTGTTTAAAAAATTATATTCACAAATTGCAATAAGTAGAATTACGCTAAAGTTAGTATAAGTATTAGTTTTGCCAGTTACAGCAATCAGTTTTTTGTTTTACGGACTGAATGAATGCTGTATCCTGAATAGCTGCAATGTATGGAACGAAATCAATGTTAAAAAACTTTTAGTAACTGAAATGCTGTATCAATAATACCTTTATTATTTGTATGATATATGTGAGCTGTATCCAAGTTCTATGTTTAAAACAAGATCTAACTTTTGATGTACAATTGCACACAACAAAACAGGTAGTTTAAATAACAGGCTGTAGTTACTAGTAAGTTTTTATTTAATACCGTCATTCGGGGTGAACTCGGACGTTTTTGCCCTTTTTTGTTAATAAAAATTACAGTTTTTAGAGGAAAATTTGCAAAAAAATTATGTAGAATCTCGCATGTCACTATTGTCAAATGGCAAAGTAGAAACAGATAAAGTTTCATTCCTCCCATCACTTTTTTTGTTGTTAAAGAGTGTCTGCTTCCACCCCTATGTGTGGGGTGAGAGCGGACGACCACATATTAAGCATTAAAAATTGTCCCTTAGTACAGGGCAAATTCGGACAAAAAAAAATAAAAATATATATTTTTGTTTACCAAAGTTTACTAAAGATAAACCACATGACAAAGAATAATTCATTTCGTTTTTCCATTTTTAGTATTTCCTTGTTACAACAGTTTCTTTTCGAGTTATCAAATCCTAAGGAAAAAATATTTATAAAATCCTTACTTACGTGCTCTACGAAGAATTTATTCAGAGGAAAAGTACACCTGACTGTATTCAAACTTGTACTGACGAGATACCTATATGCCGGTCGTTTTAGTTTTAAGCGTCGCGCCCTTTAAATAAAACATTGACCAATACCTTTCTGTCCGAGTTCACCTCCACAGTCCGACTTCACCCCAAGTGACGGTACTCTTTTAACGTAGTAACACCGTATCCTGAGTTATCTACATATAAGCTAAAAGAATAGAGCAACCGCATATCTCATGGCAAACTAAGCAATAAAAAAATGCATTAGAAGCTATTTGTCATAGTCAATAAGTCCTTTAAAATGTAGTAACCTCGAACAATGTCGAGAGTTAATCACAGAAGTCGTTATTTTACGATCCGCAAAAATGATGTAAACCTCTCCAGCCGTCAAACCTCGGATGCTGTTAAAAATTTTGATTTACAAACCTTCCTTTGCTTTAAGCAACATGTGTTTGAAAAGTAGCGGATTTTGACCCTATTACTGCAAATAAGTCGAAGTAACTGGAAAAGTACAAACGTTTTCAATGGCGTAAATTATTTTATTTGCATCGCAGAGATATGAGACCCAGACCATTCGACGCAGTCTTTTTTCGACATTTCGGTCGGCTACGACGTTTATGCCTTCCAGCGTCGATATGAGAAGCGCTGAATCCACGCGGAGTTCTGGCAAAAATAAATAAGTTAATAAAACGAAATCCTCTTTACAAGTCCCACAGTTGCGAGGTAAATTCTAGATTTCATATCAAGTATGAATACTTCACTGCCTTTATTTTAATGTAGTAGTGAGTAATGATGTTCTTACGAATTTATGGTGATTGATTGATTGTCTCAATTATTTGGATTATACATATGTATATATGTTTGCTAGCCCAACCGATATCAGCACCTTATCACTTATTAGAATACGAATAAAATAAAATTTGTCAATACTCTTATCTACATAATTATGGAAAAAATGGGGGAAATGGAAAGCTTCTGTTGCGGTACAGAGAAAAATAACAAATTTTGTATCAAAAATGCCAGGTGTACCTTTTCTCAGATATTCCAGATATGGAACTTCTGTAAGATATTCCAGATATGGAACTTCTGTAAGATATTCCAGATATGGAACTTCTGTAAGATATTAGTTAAAACAAAACTGAGCTTTGAACTATAATAGGTGTGCATCTTGAATGTGTCAAAATTTGCTGAAGCTGTCGAGTTTTATGGTGAATTTTTTTCAACAAAACCGAACTGGCATTGAACTGAACCAGAAGCTGTCAGATCTACCCCGAACTCGCTCTGTCCCGAACGGAGGACAAGCTGAAAAGAATGCAAGAAAGTAGAGTATCCGAAAATGTTCCTTTATTATGATTGTAATTAAAAAATGGTCCACTTTAATAAAATAATTTCACATTGACAAAATGTCCACACCTCCACACTTTGATTACAAATAATTTTGATTTGACGTTTAACTCCCGAACCGTAACCACAAATTTTCATAGAGTAAGAAAATGTAAAACCGGTACAGAAACCAAAAATATGTAGAGCTGCTGTGAAAGAAACAAACTTGCAGAACTAGCTTTGGGTCAGTGTGGTAAATAAACACTTACGGTTTAGGAACCGAACGAGTTACGGTTCAGTTCAGGCGAACAAAGTTCACCATTAAACTAAGAGCGTTGAATACTGTCAAGATCCAGATCCACTCCGAGGACAGAACCATTTTACAGAAACCACGTCAACTCGGAGGTCACAGTGATCCAAATGCTGACATACGAAATTCAATTCAATTTTTTGTTTGGAGGAAACACTGTATTATACCAATACCAACCCTATATTAGTTAATTTGTGTTTCTACCAGAGTATAAGATGCTTTCTTTGTCTCGGTAGTTTTGGTCTCCTGCATTGTGTCATCTAATTTCACCCGGCGATTGAATCAGCCAAAACCCTCGAGAATACTTCACAAGCCATGAAACAGACTCCCTCACTACACATGCGAGGCACAACGTAGTCCTTAGATTCTAAAATATTTGCAGTGTTCTTATGTAAAAGTGACAAAAGTTTGTTTTGAATAGCTCTTCCGCCCTAAACTACTATTCATACAGAAAAATGGCGTTCTGTTAATCTTAAGCTAGCTTTCTTATCTTCCGAACCGTAATAAAATTTTCATACCTTTCCTAACAAAATTATTTAGAAAAATTGATTTGGACCAAATGACTACGATTCCTCAAACAAAAATTCTCAGCTGAGTAGTAGCTGCGTACAGATTCGGACTACGGCTGCACATACACACATGCAATTATCACTGAGCAGAGAGGTATTGAGCGTAAAATGGTAAAGTTACTTTGTAATCAAAACTATTTTATTATTTTGTTAAGTAAGGTATATAGTAAGTGTACCCTTTGGGAAGGTAAGGAACCAAGCTTTAAGTTACTAGAAGACTATTTTCTTGCATGGATATTAGTTTAGGCTCTATGGCATATATATAGTCAATGTTTGGCACTTTTCCATAAGCATCAATATAGAACATTTTAGAGAACGGACTCCAAACGCACACATATAGATTTCTGTTTCATGGCTTGGGAAGTATTCTCGAGGGTTTTGAATCAGCTCATTTATGTTTTTTTCGCCTCATCCGATTTTCTGAAGATAGGATTGGTATTCCTTTCTTGATCCAATTCATCGAATGCTATTTGTCTTCATGTTCAAACATGTTCGACTCTGCATTGTCCTTGTGGTAACGGCGGTGTTCTGCAATACCTAATGGGAACTCTGACTTCTTTAAGTTAGTCGTAGTTGAACCACTTCTTGATTATCGGCATTTCTTCATGGATAGCTTTCTATTCTTTCCTTTATTTACAGGTCTGTACTTTCCATATTAACAGTAAAGAAAGCGAAGGTGATTCAGAGCTACTGAAAAAATTTTAATTTTTCTTAATTAGAAGAAGTTGTTACATAAAGAAAAATTGTTGCCAAAATAAGTACTGGCATAGAACAGAATTTCGCCAGATCTGTTAATATACATATATAAAAATGTTGCTCGAATTTTGACGTCTTTGTCGAATTGGTGATTGATATCCGAATTTCTGAAATTTTCTACAAATTCAATATAATTTCTCATTGTAAAGTAACTAGAAGGTCAAACACAATTCAGCCGTTTCCATTTGATCCGGGGCCTATTCTTGAATAAGGGATAGTTTTTATGATTTCGGTAACAAACGAATGGTTGATAACGAATCGAATACCCGGTACGTATTCTTGAAGCTCTTCGTTATAAAGTCGAAGTGGTGAAAATGCTTTTCAACATAACGAGTGCGCTAAGACTAAATTTGTGAATTTACAAAAGAAATACTGTTAACTGTGTCAGTTAATAAAAACAAAAAAAAAATTCTTGTGCTTATTAAATTTGTATGATATTGCTTTAAAATATAATTTTGTATATATATTATTGCTTTTAAAAAATGGCTAGCTAAATTAAAAATAGAATGCATCCATTTATATAGAATTAGCCTGAACGAAAAGAGAAGGACAATGTCTCTCGGTAGCTCCAGTTAGTGGCACAGTAGTTAGAGCATAGCCGTCAGAAAGTAAAAGCCCGCGTGTTCGTGTGACTCGCAAATAATTACTTTTTCCTTCCTCAGCCAATTTTAGTTTCTTTTATTTTCGAAATGATTAAACAAATTATATAATTAGACATATTTTATTTTTTATGTTCTGTTCTGCCAATATAAAAGCAGCCAACAATTATTGCTAACAGTCAAATTCATAAAATGGTGCTAATTCCATAGTACCTACACAAATTACACTTATTTTGTCACTTCGCGGCGCGTACATCTTTTCTTCTTTCTTTTCACTCTTCGTTTAACAGAACGAATGGTTGAACCCACTCGTTAAATAACGAAGGCATATAACGCATTCGTATTTAAGAATACCACATGTGTCCATGTCGAGTCGATTCAGAATGGTTTTGAAACCATGACGAATACAGAATCTGCCTTTGTTCTTCAAGACTGGGGCCCCCGGTCCGTTTCGCTCAGTCGAATGCATGGACACAATTGTTTTGGTGGTTGCGCTTTACATATTATGTAAATGTAAAATTGATTTTTTTGCCGTATTTTGATTTCCTCAACAAAAGCCTTTGATCCATCTTTGAGTATATACAAATCTTTAAACAGATGATTTTTCTATGTTGTATCATCCGGAGAAATTAAGATTTGCGCAACTTGCTCCGTGACGAATTCATTCCAGTTCGATTCATTTCGATGTAATGTGCTCAATTGGACGTATGTCTCATTTATGACATTTATGCGAACCCAATCGAAACGATGGAATTGTGTTTGAGGCTTAAAGGCCGAAATACAATGATGCCGACACGACATTTACGACGACAAATTAAATGTTGACAATACCATGTTGCTGTACCCAATGGCGCCGACCGATTTTGTCGCCGTAATCAGAGTTGGGAATAATTCAACTTTTGTCGTCGTTGTCGTCGTAATTTAATTTTCACAGCTGAGAGTAATGAGCAAAAAATTTCTTTAGAGGAGCAATTAATTAATTTAGTGAGGGAAATGAAGTATTTTTATGCCAAAAGAAATCCTCAAATACATATTTAAAAGAAAAAAAAATAAAGAAGAAATTGGAGAAAAGTTGAAAATAAGTGGTAGATGATATTTTGTAATCCACATAAACTCGGCGTTTATCTTGTTTATTACATTTTTACATTTTTTTTATATCTTTCTCATTTTGTTAATAAATTTCAACAAATAATTTTACCACCTACATATTTTGATATGCCAACGATCATAAGAATGTCGGTGTCATTGTGTTATTTCGGCGACATTTACGACGACAGTGTCGTCGTAATTGCCGTGTCGGCATCATTGTGTTTCGGCCTTAAAGCGTGAATTACAATTGCGACAGATCTGTCGACTGCGACTTGATTTTAAGTCGAAGTCGACGCATAGGTGAAATTTGTAATTAAATTAAAGCTTCAACTGCTTGAACGAACCAGAAATCCCGACTTCTGTGATTTAACTGAAGTTGGCCGCAGCCAACACCACCTTTGCACATTGAGCAAAGTTTTGTTTCAATCGCAGTCGCAGTCGAATTCGAAGTTGCAATTATATCTTACCACATGCCTTTCCCATTTGGGCAAAGTCGTAGTCGACTGATCAGTCGTAATTGTAATTCAGGCCTAAAATGTTCATACCTTTTATTGCAATATAACAAAATGAATGACAAATGCATATCATTAATGTGTCCATATAAAATATTGATATTTAAAAATAAACATCTTGTCATTAATATCAGTAAATTAACATAAACTTTTAAATATTTCATACAAATTTCCAATCCTCTTAGTAGTTTATTAGATTGTACGCAGTCATTAAATGAAAACGGTTACAATTGTCAAGAGAAAATTAAAAATTCCGTTATAAGTTACCCTAACCAGAGCATATGCAGAAAATCTCACCCTCTTATTTCATATAGAAATTACGAAAATGCTGGAAGGTAAAGGTCCCCTTGAATTATATTGCGCAATCGTATTTCGTCGTAATTTCTGCCTGTATTAGCGTTATAGCGTGCTTTAATAATGTAATTCATTTCTAGTTTCTAGGCGTTGAATGGTGAAGGGGACTTGGAATTTGTTAGGGTTACTCATTATTATGTCCTTGGGCTTTGTAAAATTCAGTTAAAACTGCGCAGCTTTAATTGCATGAATGGCTGGAAGTTTACGCAGTTAATGGGTTTTCATTGAATGTTTTTTTTTAATACTCTTTGGGATCATCGAGGATCGAGCCTCCACATAGCTTTTCAATCAGTTCTGAACGTTCATTTGACTTTCTAGGATAATTCTTGGTTTTTTGTTTTTGGCTTTCTCCATTGTTTTCCAGAAATTTCCTCACTGAATAGACTAGATACCAGGGTTTCATAACGTTATAAATTTACATCAACTCATATGATTTTTTCTTTATTTTTAGTATCGAAATAATATTTTTACATTTATAACGTTGTTTCGAGTAAGGGTACGTGCACAATGCGTTCAGTTTCTTGGTAAATCGCGAAGTGTCATCAGATTCTGAAGAAGAAATTTTGTGTTTGTAACGTATTGCACCTATATTGCATTTTTCAGGCTTGAAACACAATTGGATATTTCCAGCCAGCTTTATCGCCAGCTTTCTGACTGAAAACGCCGATTTGAACACAATTGGCGTTTTTGACATTTGCAACTTTAACTTGTTTATGTTGAGAACTTTTATTAAGGAACGATAGTTAATGTATCCGATTTTCCAAAATTACGATAAATTCATTCTTTTTTGGATAGTTTCGAGATGTACCAATTATATGTAAAAATAATACTGAGTTTTTTTTTATGTCCCACAATAACTAGTTATTTTTTACTCACTATATAAGTTTTCTTCCATTTTAATATTTTTGGTAGTTGTTTACTTCTTAAATGTGTCAACAGAAGTCATTCTCATCTGATATTCGCTTGATAGATTCTTCCAATATATGAGCATTAGCATAGAAACTTTCGATTATATTAAGCAAAGATTTCAATATAAACTTTAAAAAATGTGTCAAAATTTACATTCTAAGGATATAAAATTAATCATTTTCTGTTTGTCCGGCTGCAGTTTTGCTTGTGTATGGGGTCACAATAACAATTGATTCGAATTTGGGGAATTCCATCATTTACATAATATATGAAGATTTATATATTGATCTTCATAGATTCTTCCAGTATATAAGAATGAGTAAAGAATCCTTAATTATATCAAGGAAAAAACCTATAAGAATATGCCAGCTATCAAAAATAGCGCGCTGCACCTCGCGAAAAAATCAAAATTTTTATTCTCAGGAGAGATACCTCGAGGTGTCTCGCCACAGTACAGCATACAATCATTTTATTTCTTCAAACTCTTGATATAGCCTCCACTCTCCTCGTTGTGCACGTACCCTAACGAATTGATTTTGGTTTTTTTTTGTATTTTAAATAACGTTACACATTATTATTAAGCATTACTTCGTTATAATTCATTGTTTAGAAAAGTAAGTGTGGAATTAAATATCGTAAGGAAAATATTCATCTAAATTTTGGTGTGGATTTATTAACATAATTTGCCATGTTCCAAACAAGTCCCAAGAAATGGCCTGATGTCACTAAAAATTGTAGTTGCAACATATTTTAACCAATTGAAATGGTTCTTATTTTGTTGGAATTATAACATCCTGGACTATGTTTTAGAATTTTCCAACCATAGATTTGCGGCAGGTATAACGTCATTTAACGCACCCAAAAATTACTTTTTTCATCGACTTATTCTCGGAGAACCTATAACCTATTATCTATTGCTTATAACTTAAGAAGATTACATCGTACACATCAATCACTACCGTTTCAATAGTTTTAATCAAAACGAAATAAAATAAATATAAGTATCGAAGAATTCTTTCATTTTTTTATAACGTTAATGTTATGAAATAAATTTTAAATAAATATTTTAAAATTTAAATATTAAATAACGTTATCCATTGTAACAAAATATTTTCGTTATATCAATAAAGTTTTTTTGTCATAATTTTTTTAATAGTTATAAATAACGTTATTTCTGAGTAGGGCTATAGGTTTTCGAAGCTGCGAATCTTCGAAAGAATATTTGAACAACGAAGCTTCGAACGGAAGAAATTCGAATCTTCGAAGCCAGCATGTGACCGTGATTTAAAATTTGCCGTTGAGCTACTGAGCTAGAATTTAGCACACTTATAGATCTTGCATGATAATATAATATAATTTAGCACACTTATAGATCTTGCATGATAATATAATATAATTTAACACTTTTATAAAATATAAAATAAAGATGGCGGCCGAACATTGTTATTATGGCCCGATTCGACTCAAAATCATTATCTCAGGATTGTACGAGTCACGGATTACGAATATTTGTTCAAAGAATTTTAAGATGGCGCCAATATGTCTAAAAAATTTGCCATTTATTACTCGATTTGACTTATAATCGATATACGGAATTTATGGGGTTGCAAATTGTACCAAAGGAAACATTATTTTTGCCTAAGCATTCGACCTCTGAAGATATGAAATCGTCTAGAGCTTGGAAGTTGAACCCTTCAAAACAGGAACGTTTTACCAACGAAGTATTGAAGTATGGCACAATGCTCAATAGCGCAGTTAAAATTAATTAAAGTTTGCTTTAAAATTTGATAATAGCTGTGCTCTTTTGTGTATCTTGTTCTAGAACTCCCATATACTGGAGAGAACAAATTGTTCTGGCGATTGAAGCGAACTATTTGTACTGTTCGCTTCATTTAAAGCTGCGTTCTTTTGTGTAGTTTTTTTTCTGCTCTGTTCTTCGGACACAAAAGAACTCAGCTAATGTGTATTTAAAATTTCAGAACTCAATTCAAAAGTATCATATACATACATTCTTATTATACCCTGATGAAATCTGTTGGATATTATGTGTTTGATTCAAAATTTGTAATCCAGATGTAGGGCTTCCACCTTGCGAGTAACCCTTCGGCCACTGGTTCGTAACTACGAAGTGAAGTTAAAATCAAACAAATCAATAATCTTCACTACCTAAAATTCGCCAGATATCGATTTTTAGTCAAATCTTACCATAAGTGATGAAGTTCGTCCACCATTTTGGAGCCGCCGTATTGATTTTATCTTATGTAAATTTTCATCTAGAATGTGTAAGTGTGACAAATTTTAGCTTTAAACAAGACAAAAAGGTGTGAAATTAGCGTTAAAAGTTTTGAACCGCATTGCGTTTCAAATCATACATATAATAAAATATATTTGTATGTTCTTATCGACTTATAATACGTCTATTCCACGAAAAACTCAGAGACTCCTTCAACTATTCAAAAATTATTTCAAGTCACCTCGAATATTTTAATTAACACTGCAGAACAGGCACCAGCAGGAACAGTTCATGTTTCGAAGCATTGGTAAAACATTCAAGTCAAGTTTCGGCAAAACGTTCATGCTTCGAAGGATTCGACTTCGTAGCTTCGAATCGCCTGCTTCGAATTCAGAAGCTCCAGAACGATCAGATTTTATAGTTTTAAATATTTACTTTCATTCTAGATCAATATTTTTTCGATTGGCCTTAGTTCCGGACAATTGGGATGTGTCGATTCTTTTGGTACTACAGGTATGGATTGGGCTTCCTAGAAACCTTTCAATTTTCTGGTGTAGGCGCTACTTGCTAAATCCAGTCAAAAGAAAGCTGAAATATATCACGATATATGTACATATTACAGGTTATATATGCTTAAATAAGTTTTAACTATTGAAGTCATGGCGGCTTATGGAAAAATTAGGTAAACAAAAAATCGTATGAATCACATATAACGTAGTTAATTAGCAAATGTAACGTTATACGTATTGGATGCGTTCATATTAAGGCGGTTTTACCGGACTGGCGCATATTGCAAAATATTAACCGAGTGAAGGCGAGAAATTGTCATCGATGATTGACGATAGCCGATGATGAATATTCCAACTATAGTTGGTATTATCGGCTGAGTCAAAGAGTTAACATTATTCATGTCTTTCCCATAAGATACGTCTCCTGTTTCCGTTTCTGTCTCTGACAAAACGACGGATATAGACGAAGTACAAATTTTGTCGGACGACGCACAACTTTTGGAGATGTTTGAAAATCCAAGCAATATTTATAGAAAGCCATCAAAGTTCTATATACGAAAGGGCAGACAAAAATCTTGAACCAAACACCCTGACAGACAGAAAGACAGTATTAACTTGACTGTTTGAAGACAGTGTGTATATAACGTAGAAACTCACAAAAACTAACTGCCTTAATTATAACTGTGTTCTTGTACATGCAGCTATTCTGCATATACAATGCATACCAAATTTGTCTCTATATTCATGAAAATTTCTATGCTTCTATTCAATAGGGCCACTCCTCCTGTTCGTACAGTGCATAATATTTATTAAAGACTTGAAGCTCAATATGAGGATCCACCTAAGTCTTATGAGATACCGTTATTATCTTAATTTTTTCCTCTTTCAACAACTTCAACTTCAATACTTAGTGGAATATGGAGCAGTTGGCCTCCCAACCACACAGTGAATAATCATCCGCAAGTTACAACATTCTAATGGCTTTATATATATATAAGAATAATCTGCTGTTAATAGATTGCCTCGACAATTGGTTGTTGCGGATTGGGTTTGAAGCCCAGATCCATAGAATCATTAGCCAATCTGTTATCTATTACACCACCGACGAGACTACTTCAAAGAAGTAACCAAGAATTAAACAAATTGTAAGTCTTGTTTATTACAACTTTAGAGTTCTTTGTCGATTTTATATCGAGGCATGAAGCATTGCTAATTTTTTGTTCGAAATGGACAGTATTATATTACTATTTGGTCTGGCTCATGATGATAATTTTTGTTAGGTAGTATGGTACAGGAGAGTCTAGTTCTTGCAAATCCCTGAAAAATTCAGCTCAATGAAGTAAATTGCTGAATTAAATTTCATACTCTAAGAAATTGATCTTTTAAAAGATACGTATTCCCCAGGTCCCCTATGCTGCTCAGTTTTTGCCATCATGTTACATCTATTGTGTATAAGCTAATCAGGAGGTTATATACATATATTGTAAGTTATATCATTATGTATTTAAGTTACTAAAAATTTATATTCACTTCTACTATTAAGGCTGTTTATATAGCTACCCAGATTTATATAAATAATTTTCAAAGACCACACAAAAATACCTTTCAATCTTGAAATTACTTTTGAAGTGGAAGTCGTTAACATCTGTAAGTCAATGGTGAAAACCAAAGACTTGTAAGAATCTCCAAAAATAATCTTCAGTCCAATGGCAAATGATCGTTCTCTCTCATGCTTTTGTTTGTTTTTTCTAGGCTAAAAAAAAAAAAATAACATTCATTTTAATTTTTTTTTTATCTTCTCTCGATAGGTGGAGGTGCTATTGAAATGGAACTTTCAAAATTGTTACGTGACTATTCACGCACGATTGCTGGTAAAGAGCAATTGTTAATAGCCGCCATCGCAAAGGCATTAGAGGTCATACCACGGCAGTTGTGTGATAATGCTGGTTTCGATGCCACCAATATACTCAATAAACTGCGGCAAAAACATGCTCAGGGTAAGTTGTGTTTTTTTTTAATGTGTTCTATTTTTAGATTTACTTTTTAGTTTACCATAATTATATATACAACCGCGCGAATGAAATGAGGTAAATATTTAACGTTTTTGTCTTAATTTAAAGCATTGGTTTTATAGGGCACAAAAACGTTAGTCAGAGGTTAGCCGACAAAAATCAATCGGGAAAAATCTAAATGATATACTTTTGTTTGAAAACCTTAACGTGCCTCTTTTAGATGATGATATTTTTCAAGTGAAACCCAATTTTTTTGCAATTTCATTTAATAAAAATTGGTATCGAGTAAATAATAATTTTTTTTTGCTTGAAGGCAATTACTGATAGTCAATTCTTGTAACATTCCAAGTTACCCCGTTTACTATATAAAGCTTCGGTATTCACTTCGAGTTATTCTACAAACGTTCGCAAGTCATCATTAAGAGAACTTAAGTTAAGTTAAGTTAAATACCTACTACTGTAAAAATAGAATTATTAAAGGCTATAAATAACATTTTCTGGGATAAATCTGATGTTAATGTGAGCAAAATTTGTGTTTTTCAAAAAAACATAAAAAACAAAATGTTCATAACCGTTTTGTTCCTCCTTGTACTTTAGACTTCTTTTATAATTCATCTTGAAGGATACAAGTAAGATATAATATTCTAATCTGTGATTTTAACTAACGAATTTTACAACAAACAAGAATGCGAGTGAGTTTCGTATAAAATTCGTATACATGAGTGATGCCGGAAACTCTCCTAATAGAATTTCGAAGGGGTAAGTGATAACGAGGAACGAAAAATGAAGAGCAACAAATTTGGGCTCCTATTAGAATAACTTGAATGCTCCTTCATGCATCCTGCTTGCTATTAAAACTGCAATCTGCTCTTACACTAGAAAACTTGAGCTCAACACAAATATTGGTCCGGATTCACTTAATTTAGCTTATCATCATTCCTGTTTGTTATATATTCTAATTCTATTAGTGATTGTTGGCTGACTGAACAGTCTTAACTACAATGTAACTTATTTATTGGTAGCTTCCCCATCGGCCGTGAGGCCGGCTGATTCATGCGACAATTTTAAGCTCACTTTGCTTTAACTGAGAATTCACTGGAGTTCCATATCCAGGTGAGCTATTAGCATGACGGGATATGCTGTCTTCTATATCGCCAGAATCGGTAATTATTTTACCGAGGTAACACAATCTTTCCAATTCCTTCACTCATCGATTATATTTACGTTGTGGGTAGTATGTATTATATTTCAATCTGAATTTTATTTATTTGCTTTACTGAAAAATTCTGTTGTATGATTTTCTAACATTGCATTATATATATTGCATTAAATATCCTTAACGAATTCTGCAGTTCACAGGTAAAGAGCATTTTATCCTCTGTTATCTTTGGGAAACTCGAGCGTTTCCATATTTCCGCTAGTCAATTAAAGGTCTTTTATAGCCAACAAAACCAATTTTTATACCCTAGGAAATTTATAGGCTATACTAAGTTTGTCATTCCGTTTATAACGCAGCAAAATGGATTGGACATCCACGCATAATATTAAAAGTTATTTTGATTTTTGCATGTCCGTCTGTCCATCCGTCCGTGCGCACGATAATACGAGAACACGTGTACTTAGAAAGCTGAAATCTTGGACTTTAAAAAAAAAAAGTAAAATTAAGTTCGAAAATTAGACAAATCGGGCGACTCCTTCATTGGGATGCCATACACAAATTTTGTTTTCCACTGTATATTTGGAAACTGCCTGAGAACGCGTTGACATAGAGAGCTGAAATTTGGTACATGGTGCTTTCATAGTAACAGCAAATAAAATTTCAAAATGGAATAAGTCGGGTAGCCCCTTTTTGGTGTTGCCATATAAAAATAAATTTAGGTTTTTTACGGATACTGTGCAAACGATCAGCCCTAAACATTTTTATTGTACTAAAAACTTCTTCAGAATATATGAAATCCTATAAAATTGGTTATAATCATTTTTTTCTTTTGGACGAACCGTTCTAGAAATATATGCGAAAAACCGCCGCAAAATCAAAATTGTCAAGTTTCATACAGGCATTCATCTAGGGTATCATAAGAATTCGTCTTACATGGAGGGGGTCCTTACTCGTCATCAACGATTTCCTCCAAATTCGCAATATAAGTAGGGCTAGACTAGATATGACAGTGATGCAAGTGGAAGCTCCAGAAACCAAGCGAAAACGAAATAATGCATAATGTAGGGGAGCCCGGGTTTTTTTAGGAAAATAGAAAATGCTCAAATTTGCTAATTTTCCCGGGAGTTGTCGCTGTTAAATTGCAACAGAATTTGAACGAAAGTACCAAATTCATTCGAGGAAAATGCCAACCACAGAGGAGATATGTAGATTTCCGATTCTGTAACTGGTATTTCCGTGCGTTTTCAATGATCGCCGGTATATAGCGAAAAGTGGGTGTGTAAAATTTTTATAGATTTAAGTTTTTTTAAATAGGTAATGATATCCGATCTTTCTTTGTACAGATAATCTCTTAGTGTAAAAGCACATCCATAAATAAACCAAAAATTGGATTAATCGATAAATTGTAGGAAAACACTTCGAAATAAATTTTTCAGACAGAATTTTGGGCGTCGAAAATTAAATCTCGCAACTAAATCAGAAGGGGAGGGAAAATATGTTCAAAAAATTAAAAAAAAAATCACAAAAAAAAAACTAGCAAAAAGAAATTTGCAAATCAATATATACTTATATGTATATCAATATATTTACCGCACCTTCCTCAAAACACCCGAATTCGGGAAATGAGAAAGTTTTTCCCATTTTTATATATGAACCTTTTGGTATTAAATTTATTATCAGATTTTGATGAGATTGTGTACGAATATTCTATACAGATGATAAAATATAAAATAAATACCTCCACCCCGGAAAAATAATTTTGTTTTTTATAATAATATATGGTGGTGGGTTACTACTCTGTAACCCGCTGCCGTACGAATCTCGTAAAAGTTTCATAAAACTCGGAATGAATTTAGTAAAAAAAAAAAAATTTAAAATAGCTTGGAATTTGGCCGAGAGATAAAGGGTGGTAGCCGTGCAGTATATGCTGTTAATTATAATGTAAGTTGAAAGTAATTTAGCAAACTTCTCAATCTTATTTCGGAAAGCGCTCCTAAACTAATTGGGATAATGATTTCAGGTTTTTTGTATATGAAAGATAACAGATTATAGATAATGTTAACGAAAAGAAAGTGGCTTAAATATTGCGAGTATGTCTGCAAGATGGGAATTATCAAAGTTTTCCGAAAAGTGTTAATTTTAACTCCGAGTTCACCTATATTATGCATTATTTTGGTTTCGTCTAGCCATCTGGAGTTTCCACTTGCGTCTTTTTCATTTCTAGTCAAGCCCAACATATTTGGATGAAATCGGTGGTGACGAGTAGGAACCCTCTCCTTAGTAGACCAAATCTGGCTTTTTTACTTGTTTGATCCACGAAAGTCGCCTTTTTTCTGATTGTTTCGTTCATTAAGATTCTGGTTTCTAACGGATGCTTCCTTTTATTTTGCTCGTGTCTTATTTATTCTGGAATCATCATCTCTGATATATTTTTCGTACTTAATTGTTGTGGACCTTGAAATATATTCTAGATGACAATGGCTGAGCTCTTTGGCATTCATGGTTAAATTATAAACTTAGTGAAACAATTTTCGTTCAACTTCAACGATTTCGATAGTTGCGTTCACGTCAATTTCCAATTAACACTGCGTTGATCTAGCGTAGATTGATAGCTATGTATAAGGAATAATACACGCACACACCGTGAATTAATTATTTTTGGAATAAAATTGATTAATTTCAAATCCATTACTATCGAGTAGAATAAATGTAAGCCATAAAAAAAAATTTATAAAAAATGTATTTTTAAATAAAAACCATGGCACAAATGAACTATTCGGTTAATGCACATAACAAAAGAGTCGAAATATTCGAAACAAAAAAGTAAACAACAAAATTTCAAATATTACTAATACTTATGATATTTCTTTTGAATTATTATTATTAATAAAACAAAAAATCTTTCAACGAAAGTTAAGAAATTAGGAAATTATGAAATTTCGAGGAGTACATAAGAAATGTTAGAATAAGAGAATTTTTTTCAGTCTCACGTACGGGGATTTCACATTTACCCGGCGATTACACCAGCAAGTAGAACTGACGGTCAGTAGGTACTGAATTCGTCTGTCAAATTTACTGACAACAAACGCGTTGTGTACGTTCACAGTCCAGTTCATTATAAAAATGTCGTCGAGCGTTCTTCTTTATGCATTTCTAATGATTTCTTCCTTAATCCGTCATTTCTCTCTAAAAAAAAAATAAAAGGCGCTTTCGGCAAGCACTGTCTCAGTGAGACAACTGAGACAAAACTTTGAGCAACCGTCTCATTTGTCTCAGTTCAAACCAATAGCTGATTTTCCAATTTTGACATTTAAATAATTTTGACCACAGAAAATGGATAGTAATAAATTGAAGAAAGTGTTGGTAGTTTATTCAAATAGCTCACTAAACTTTAATTAGCAATTAAAATAACGAAACTGAGTAATCTGAGACAAGAAAATTCAGTTTCACTTGTCTCAGTTGCTCAGTGGTTGCGTTCGAATTTTGTAGCTCAATATGGAACTAAGACAGTTCACCGAAAGTGCAGTCTCAGTGAGCCAAATGAGAATATCTCACTTGTCTCACTGAGAATGTGCTTGCCGAAAGCGCCTAAAGATTACAAGGTATATAAGCTCTTTTCAGTCATTTCCCCCTCAAAAGAGAAGATTAGAAATAGAAACACACATTTCTACCTTTTATTTTCAGTTTCGGCCAATATAATTTTACGTTTGACAGTTTATTGACTAGCTCGTGTAATCCCCGTGTTAGTTCTTTCCTCGTATTAATAAATAAAAATCGGCTTATAAGGAAAACAGTGTCTACACATTCCATATCTGGCGTCATCTCCATATTTTATGACTTGATCTTGAAGTTCAAAATTATGGAATTAATTTTCATTTGAAAAAATGGAATTTCTGTCTTCATACCATCTTTACTATGAACAAATTTCAAATTTATGAACATTGAGATGAATGGCTGTACATAGAGTTTTCCATTAGAAATGTATTTTTCTCAAGTATGTCTACACTGTCTATCCCCTATATAAATGGCGATGTCCACGGCATGTGTAAGCGCTGTGTTAGAAGCATTGAGTAAAGAACTAATAATAATATTAGTGTGCTGAGTTTGTATTCGTTTCGTCGTGGCAGTAGTGAAATAGTGATATATTAAAGGAGGACATTTTTTATAAACTAAATTGCTGTGTAAAATAAAGAAATTGTAGCGCCTCCTACATACAGGGTGTTTCCCTCTAGGAGGTCAATAGAGCAGGAGGTGATAACATTTTATGGCAGGGGGGGGGGGCAATATCAACCGTTTAGGAGTTACAGGGTGATTAAGAAAAAAATCTAGTTTTTCACAAAACACCCTGTATCTTAAAAACTGCATAGCGTACGGTCACAGTTAAGACCTCATTGTATGCAAAACTTCATGGCCTTTCCAACGACTGCTCAACCATACCCCTCTCCTATCATGAATTATGGTTGTTTAAACTAAAAATTTCGGATTTTTTTACCTTTTTTTTTATTTATCCTCTATTATTTTTGCAAAACTGTCGTTAACATAACTTTTTTTTTGTAAAAACTGTAAACTGTAGACTCCTCTTTGATGTGACCTATTATATCCTATTGTGCTATCTGAAGCCCTTTGAGTGTTATTAGCTCTAAACCAGGGGTGGCCAACCTTTTAGCTTCCCTGGGCCACATTGGAAGTAGACGAGTTATATGGGCCACACATAAAATATACGAACCCTAAAGATAATGAACAAAAACGATGAATATCCATACTTAGTTAACATTTTTAAGTAATTTAAGCTCCATTAATTCATACATTTTTTATTATAAAATTAAGGAAATAGCAACATGAAATTGATGTGATATTTGACATTGTTTTTGAGACAATTATGCTTCGATATCTTGCGATCGAAGTTGTTGCAACTCTCAGTATGTTCTCAAGGTGCTCATAAGTTATTTTGCTCCTATTTTTATTCTTTATGTGGTTCATCTTAGAAAATAGCTGCTCACAAATGTGGGTGCTTCCAAATAGCAATGGCATGAGTTGTGAAGCAAGGGGTACTTTTCTCTTGGAAGATAATTCTTATAAAAGTCCAGTAAAGAGAAATTATTAAACTTTTCTTAAATTTGAACATCAGATTGCAGCCATTTCAGTTGAAAAATTGCTGGTAAGTTTATGTCAACTAAAAATGGAGTCGCAAATATGTCAAAAAATTGATGAATTTTTTGAAATCTTGAAATCTTTTCTCAGATTACTATATCAAATCGAAAATCAAGTTTGCATATTTTTTGTTAATCTCAGGATGTTTAGCCAACGTTTCAAAATACATAAAATTATTTGGTTGAATTTGTGACTACCATAGTTTCAGTTTCATTTCGAAAGCCGTTATAGTTTGAGGCATAGTATTATGAGTTGTTTTTCACTTTGATAACGCAAATTTAGCTCATTTAAATGGGCTGTCTTTTAAAAAAGCAAAATCTGTGAGCCTGTTTTCATCACCAAGTTCTGGCACAGATTTTATTCTTGATTCCATAAATGACTTGATTTAATTTCGCAAATCATAAAATCTTTTCAACATTTTACCCCGAATTAACCATCTTACTTCCGAAAAATAAATAATGTCCCCAATATCTTCAGTGTCAATTTGACTAAGTACAATTGGACATTGAAAACTTTCTTTGGCCACATTGGGCAATTGTATCTACATTTATTATGTCGAGAAGTAACTACTCCCATGGAAATGTTATATAGATAAAGAAAATATTTTATAAAATTAACTGAGAAAGTATTTGCATATATGAGTTTTGTTGGGCCGCATTCAAAACCGTCCTGGGCCACATGAGGCCCGCGGGCCGCGGGTTGGACACGCCTGCTCTAAACCTATTCTCAAACGTATTTTCAAACCTATTCCCAATGATAATTTGATTCCATAGTACGTCATTTAAAAAAATCTTGTCTAATTTCGGTGTGGCCTGAACAGGTTATGAGTTAATAACTGTTTAACGGCTACAGTTAACACATAGGGTGTAATAGGTCAACTTAAAGCTTAAAGAGTTTACAGTATGGGGCTGGTTGAGCAGTCGTTGGAAAGGCCATGAAGTTCTGCATACAATGAGCTCTTAACTGTGACCATACGCGCGGTAGTTTTTTACGTTAAAGAGTGTTTTTTGAAAAAAAAATTTTTTTTCTTTATCACCCTGTAACTCCTAAACGGTTGATATTGCCCCCCCGCTCCGCCTTCCACAATTTTTGGTTGGTTCGTCTAGGTGAGTACTATCACCTCCTGCTCTTTTGACCTCATACTGGGAAACACCCTGTATAAATGATTTTCCGCCTTAATTACGGCGATTGTTTCTGCCTCACACAATTCAGCACTCTAAATTAAAAGCTTAACAGCTTTATTTTATTTTCACAAAACACCGAACTCAATCAAAATATACACTTCACGTTTCCGAAATAACACAATTTCAAATATTTGATATTTATTAAAACAATTATATTTAAAAAAAGTTTAATTGAACTCCCGAAATTCTGAAATATTTACTTTCAGAAACGTCAAAGCAAGTGCAATTAGACTGTCATTGAATTGCTTACACACGTACACTGTATTCGCACGGTACCCTGCTTCCTTATTAGTTCTTTATTCAATGGTTAGAAGAAATATATACACTATTCATATACTTTAGTCAGTATTCAGAAGGCACACATTTTTGTAGATATTCTACTTTCCGATAATCGTTTCATGGCTGGCATAATATGAAATGTCTAGGGCAACTATTTTGGACTCACGAAAATTGTGAAGACTACAGCTAAGGTAAGTCAGCAAGTCTCCAGATGTGCATCCAGAGCGAAAGCCATATTGTCGATCGTTAATTAGTTTCTATGTACTTAATTAATTTGAAATTAAAGATAGAATCAAAGACCTTCGAAAAAATTGAAGTAATTGCAATTGGTCGATAATTTGAGAGATTGGAACCCTCTCCTGTCTTTGGAAATAGGTTGAACGTGTGTTAGTTTCGAACCAGTTTGAAAAGTTAGCTGTTGAATAAAATCCTGAGGTACTGATTGAAACTTTCCCAATCTATTTTTGTAAGTGATGAAGTAGAGTAAATGAATTGATAGAAATAAATCTAATGTATTAGCTCTATCTGCATAAGCAACTTGCGTTGCTGCAGATTAAAAAACTTGCAGAAGAGTTCAACAACTCGGTTGCATTGACAAAGGTCTGTGTACTTTCAGGGAAAACATAAAACCTTTTATTTCTTTCCCTATTTCATAGCATCGTATTCTCAGCTTTATGTTCATATTACAGGATTTGCTATCTAGGCTGTCACGAGAATAGTTTTATTATAACAAGATTGTATTCTCTGGTAGAGCATTTTCTAGATGTACAATTAGTATTCAGCAAATATACTCAAAAAAAAATAATAATAATAATAAATAAAAACAGTATTAAAAAAGGAAATAAATAAAACTTATTTTAAGTCACTTTTGCAATAAGATGTTGTAGAGGGATATACCTATGTGTAGTGCATACCTATGCTTTAGAGATATCGAATATATTGTTGTATAGCCTTACTGCAATTACATACTTTTAGTTATTGTTTTGTTTTGTTGCTCGATTATTACCGTTTTGTTGTTTACAGTCTTTCATTTTATCGAGATTTTTTTTTTATAACTTTATTCACATCACGTTTTTCTGCTCGGGACGGTAAAGTCGAAACTTCTTACCACAATTCATTGTGGCACACACAAACTGGTGAGACATGACAGAATTCTTGTGAAATTTTCTTCCTTGTGGTTTCTTAATTTATTTTTCGTCGAAGTAGTTTCTCCTTTTTATGACTTGTGTAAAGTAGAGTTTAGGATTATAAATTTTAAGTTCGATATTTTTATCGATATAACTATGATATAAAACTAATTCTAATGATTACCGAATTGAACTGACCTCTATACCAAGACTTATATCTGATTTTAACTTGAAAGTGGCTTTAAAACGTATTCTTGAGGTATGTATGTCGACTAAATGTAGAAGAAGCTGAATCAATGTGACTTCTTTCTAAAACCTATGATGTCTGAAAATATTGTATTTTGCGCAATATAACTTTTCTACAGACCACGCTACGTCGTAAATATTTCAAGCTAAAAGGAAAATTGACACTTTATTATGAAGTTTAATCCAATCTTATTTTTCCGAGCTTAGTAAATGACTTTTTAAATACTTACAATAAAATATTTAATTAAAATTATTACCCAACCACCCCCTATACTGGCCCTTACAAGATTAGGCCTTTATTTTCTGAATGACACAATTAAAATTTGACATCAATAGATCCTAAATAGGTAGCTCATACCAACCTTTCCGTATTAACATATGGACTACTGTATCTTTCGATTTCCTTACATTTAGCTTGTGACCTAATTTGGACCAAAATTCCGTTCCTCTCTTAATTCTATTTTCATTTGACACCCAAAGCTTTATACTACTAAGCATGTAGCAGTACATAGAGTAGTATAATTTAAGAGATAAATTAGTTTTGCAATACATAATGTATGTATGTTCGGGCCAACACATTTTTTTAATTTTTTTCTCTTCTGACAACCCTACCTACCTTCTGGTAGAACGTTATAATCCAGAAGTATATCGATTAGTTAATGCATAAAATCTCTATATTTTTATCGAAAAGAGTTCTTAGTCCTTATATACAATACAAATGTACACAGAGTGGACTGTGTGTTACAGTAAGCTGTTGAGTGTCTAGAGAGGATCTCGATGTACGTCTTTTTATATCGAATTTTGACGGGGAGAAATAAAACATATTTTTTCTTCAATCAAATAAACGTAACATGCATACATAGTAAAGCGCGTAGTTTGTACTACAATCTCTTTAGAAATACACGCTACTAGCGGAAAGTGTATCTTGAGTGAGACCACATGTAGCTTGCGCCTGCCTTCTTTGAAGTTTCTACTCGACATGAAAATGTATCCCAAGATATCATAATAGCGACTTTCCAATAGCTAGAGGGATTAGTACAATAATTAGTCTGGTGTTGTCCATGGTTGAATCCAGTTTTTTTTTTTTGTGGAAGTGAAGGGCGTCAGATTTGAAAATTATAAAAATTAAAAAAATCCGATATCCATGACAGAAATCGTTACATTACACTTGGATTGGCCGACCGAAACTATTTTTCTGCATATTTGGTGAATGGTTGCAGTTTTGGTAGAATTTCAAAAACTCAAAAAAAGAAGAAAAAAATCGTAAACATTAATGTCCATGGAATGAGCGCGTCAAGAAAGCGACCATTGCACTGTATGTTTTTGCAAGAAACTTTTTGTAAAAGATGGGGAATACACCTCGTAACACACCTGAAAATTCTTACTAAAATACAGAGAGCTGCCTGTTTAGTCATTACAGGTGCTCTTCGAACTACACCCACGGCAGCAGTGGTGATTGTGTTCCGGCTCTTGCCCCGCACGTCCATGGAAAATGTATAGCTGCAAAGAGTACGCTAAGACTTAAAGAGTCGGGCTTCTGGATAACAGTAGAATACTGGAGATCTGTCCTGGAGACTGTATACGGGGAGCTTCGAATTACAATGTTCCGAGACTAGACTGAGAAAACGTCCTTAACTAACATTCCTAGTAGAGAGGAATGAGATGTCTCGATATATGTGTCTTTACGGACGGTTCGAGAGTGTATGTGGGAGCGAGAACCGGGTTGTACTCAGTACTCCCTCAAATACAGGAATGGTACCGCCCACGGGACCACTGTAGTATATTCCAGGCGGAGATTCTGGTCATTGCAAAGCAGCAAGTCTGTTGCTTACAACTTATGAAGTATACCTAGCGATCGAGCCATCAGCATTTATATTAACAGCCAATCTGCAATCAAAGCTCTGAACTCGAGCACCTTTAGATCGTACGGAGTGCAACGGTGTCGTTATGAGTGAAACTGGGTTCTAATCACAGTTATTCTCTGCTGGGTGCCTCGTTACAGTGATATACCTGAAAACAAGGCAACTGTTGCTCTGATCAGAAAGGGTTTCGCTTTGGATATATTTCTAGCGGAGGAGTCCATAGGCCGACCCCTAAAAACAGCGAAGAGCATTCTAGATGTACAGGCCTGTAAGCTGGCAAATCGCAGATGGAGAGAACTGACTGACCTCATGCGTGATTTCAAGATAGCTTTGGTCCGAGATGGTCCGGAATGATGTGCGTAATATTACTCACGGGACACTGCCTCTTGGCAAACATGCAGAGCTCATACAAACTCCATACAATGACTTCTGCAGAAGCTGTATAAACGAGGAAGAGGTTGAGAGCGCTTAGCACCTGCTGTGCGAATGCGAACTGGGGGAACTAGCAGACAAGGAGTTGGAGATCTGGTAAATTTCACTATTTTGGATGGTTTCAGGTAGATCGTAGGTATGTCTTCCAGAAACATGCTTTTACGGTGGCCGCCACTCTATCCTAACCTAATTTCCATCCACGATATTATACACAAATAATTCGTCTCGATGTAGGGAATGCGCAAATATTATTTTCTGCCAAAATCGATCTACTGTAAGGGATGAAATTTACCTTGCAAAGTACGCGACGCCCTTTACGCGCGGCATAAGATCGCTATTAATGGAGATTTGTGCACTCCACACCAAACCTATATGTATATATCCAATACAAAAGTCTTTTCCCATATTAAAATAAAATTTAAATGCTAGGTATTAGCAAAAAATTGGATTGTAATTACTTTTCGTTTGTCCAAATGTAATGTAACCATTTCTGTCATGCACATCTTTTTTTTTTTAATTTTTATAAATTTCAAATTTAACACCCTCCACGATTGATGTGGACACTTCATTTACAAGAACAATTATTAGAGCGCGATATAATCTACCAAAAAAGCCTTAATTGTCATGCATTGGTACCACCAGACCGTTATTGCATTGATCATCTCTCTAGTTACAAGTGGCAACATAAATTTATTTTACAAGTAAAAAAAAAAATAATTACGCGAGAAAAATTTATATTTTAAGAATTACCGCCGTATTAAAGCTTTTACGTGGGTGCTAATGCAGAGAAAGCTCACAGCAAAAATCGATACAGCTGAGAACTAGGCCCTTAAAATAGAAACGCGTCCATCCAATCCCTTGGAGGCGAATATGTAGTACTGTGCCAGTGCCATCACATAATCCATCCATAGTATGGAATGAGTATGGGTTTCCGTTATTGGGAGTTTGTTTTGGTTTTTATAAGAGCCGTTGTTTATTTTCCTTCTTTCTTATTTCTTACAGTGACGTTATTTGACCAGGTCTTACTTAAGTCTGAAAAAGTTTAAAATAGTGGCCACAACACGTTATAGGTTGCCTTCGAATTTAGCTGTATTATTTAGAGTGAACTTATACATATGTATAGATATGTTATGTACATATCTATGCATATATGTATGGCTACATTGTCTGGAGTATTACCACACAAATAAGGGTGATTCATTTTAAGATAAAATTTCCTGATGCGCAAAAAGCATTCGGTAATAAAAACCGCCCAAAGTAATACTGTAGATGGGTGAAAGCTTTTTTTTGGTAGTTCTCTGTGTAATTCCATTAATGAAGAGCAAATAATCTAAGAATAGTGTTAGACCTAGGTAGTACATATATTTGAAGGTATAGTTATTATCGTGTAGCTATATAGTACAGCAGAAAGAATTTAACGCAATTACATATTAAGAGTTTTTTTTACTTTATTTTCTTATGCTCTGCAGTACAGTTTTGCAACTTACGTTAGCCTTTTTACAAATCTTAATCAACAATAATCTTTTTATACCCTAGATGAAATCTATAGGGGTATACTAAGTTTGTCATTCCGTTTGTAACACCTCGAAATAATGGTGGTAGAGCAAAATGGATTGGACACTCATTCATAATATTAAAAGTTATTTTGATTTTTGCATGTCCGTCCGTCCGTCCGTCCGCCCGTCCGTGCGCACGATAACTCGAGAACGCGTACACTTAGAGAGCTGAAATTTTGTACACGGACTTTAAAAAAAAAAGTAAAATTAAGTTCGAAAATGAGACAAATCGGGCAAATCCTTCGTGGGGTTGCCATATAAAAATTTTGTTTTCCGCTATATATTTGGACACTGCCTGAGAACGCGTCGACATAGAGAGCTGAAATTTCGTACATGATGTTTTCACTACATTAGCAAATAAAATGTTAAAAATGGACTAAATCGGGTAACTCCTTCTTGGTGTTGCCATATAAAAATTTAGGGTTTTTACGCATACTTTGAAAACGATCAGTCCAAGACATTTTTATTGTACTAAAAACTTCTTTAGAATACGAAATCCTATAAAATTCGTAATAATCATTTTTTCTGTGCAACAAACCGTTCTAGAAATATATGCGAAAAACAACTTCAAAATCAAACTTGAATAGATCGGTGACCATACGAAATTTAATACGGGCATTCATCTAGGGTATCATAAGAATTGGTCTTAGACCAATTCTAGCTTTTTTACTTGTTTTATTAAAATTCGCATTACTATCGCAGCAAGCAAATAATTGAGTTCTGCCCTGATGATAACTCGAGAACGCGTTCACTTATGGTGAACTGAACCGTAGCTCGTTCCGTTCCTATACCTAAAGTTATTTCTTCACCCCACTGACACAGAACTGGTTCAGAAGAACGTATGTTCTTTTCACAGCGGTTCTATGTTCAGTTTCTGCTCCGGCTTTGAACTTTGTTGTTCCATGAAAATTTGTGGTTACGGTTCGGAGCTAAACATCAAATCGGAAGTATTTGTATTTAAAGTGGGGAAGTGTGGACATTTTGTGAAAATACAATTTTTTTATTGAAGTGGCTTATTTTTTTTTATTAAAATCATAAATGACGAAACATTTTCGGATATTCTTCTTTCTTGCATTCCTTTCAGCTCGTCCCCGTTCGGGACAGGGCTAAGTTCGGGGTAGATCTGACAGATTCTGGTTCAGTTCAGTGCCTGTTCGGTTTTGTTGAAAAGAATTCACCATTAGAGAGCTGAAATTTTGAACGCGGGCTTTAAAAAAAAGTTAATCTAAGTTCGAAAATGGCACGAATCGGGTAACTCCTTCGTGGGGTTGCCATACAAAAATTTTGGTTTTCACTTTATATTTGGACACTGTTGGAGAACGCGCCAACGTATAGAGCTGAAATTTTGTACACGATGTTCTCATAGAAATAGTAATTTCCAAAATGGACCTTCTTGTTATTGTCATATAAAAATTTAGGATTTTTACGTATGCAGTAACTTCTAGACTTACGATGAAAAAATTTCATAAAAAATTTACAAAAATGTATCAATTTTTTTTATAATTTTCGCCAAATATATATCATATACCTACATACATACAGCTGCTGTAAAAAAAAATAGCACTGAAACTCCTGGAAATGTTCGTGATTGAAAAAATGTAATTCATAATATAATAAATCACATAACCACTTCAAATTTTTAAAGTTAAAGTACTCTCCTACGAAAATATGTAAATCAAATTCAATCCTTTAAAAATTAAAATATATTTTTTTAAGATACATCAGGATTTGGCCGTTCAAAATAATAGCACCATAAACACAAATCAATATAAAAACTTAAAAATTTCACAACCTCTTTGGAATTACAGTGTTAAATGAGAGATATTATAATTATAGAACTAAATTTAATTAAAATTAATATTTGGTTGCATGTCCTTTGTTAGCAATAACTGCTGCACAGCGCCTTGGCATGGAATCAACTACTCGCTGGCACCTCTCAACAGATATTGCATTCCAGGAATCTTCAATTGCACTCCAAAGATCATATTTATTTGTTGGTTTGCGAATTGAAATGCTTTTCTTAATATCCGCCCAAAGATTTTCAATTGGGTTGAGGTCAGGTGATTGTGCAAGCCACTCCAATAAACCTATGCATTTGTCCTCAAACCATTTTTTCGCTTTTCTGCTGGTATGCTTCGGATCATTGTCCTGTTGGAAGACCCATCTGAGCGGAATTTCTTCCGAAGAATACGGCAGCATGACATTCTGGAGTATATCAACATAAACGGTTTGATCCATGATGGTTTTGATCCAATGTATTGAGCCAACACCGTAATAAGAGAAGCATCCCCATACCATGATGCTAGTACCTCCATGTTTTATGGTTTTTGTAGTGAATCTTGGGTCGTATTCTGCATAAGGGGGTCTTCTAACATAACTACGAGACCCTTTACCACCGCACCGTATAGCACAATTTTACTTTCGTCAGACCAAAGTATATTTCTCCACTTCCCCACTTCCCAGTCCAAATGCGTTTTAGCACAACGTTAACGTTAGCAGTTAAGAGAGGAACTTTTCTTGGACTACGGGCTTTAAGATTATTTTGTCTTAATCGTCGACGAACTGTTTCTGCACTAGCTGTCACATTGAGCTCATTTTTAAGCTGCGTGGCTGCCATGAATGGTTCGTTTTTGCTTAACCGTATAAGTCGGTGGACCAACAAAGGCGACATTGCCCTCTTTCGACCACGCGTTTCGGTTTTTTGCTCAAATAATTTTGCATTTCTAATCATTTTATTTGAACAATTCAGGGTTTTTCTGATCTCGGTGTACGTTTTGCCTTCTGATATCATCTGTTTAATAATGTTTCGTTTTTCCGGTGTGCAATCTTTTCCACGTCCCATATTCACTTCACTTCCACTAAAATTGTTATAAATTTAATATAATTACGATGTAAATATATCAATTTAACCTTCCACAACAATATTTTGACATCCGTTTGAATAATCATTTGTTTTTTCAATGATAATTATCAACGGTGCTATTTTTATGACTGCACTAAATTCCACTTATTTATAAAAGACCAACAAAATCAAAAGTAATCGTGGTCGATTTGAATGAATTGATGTTTGCTCTGAGAGAATATTACTTGTCTATCGGTATTTTAAAGTGATGGACACTATAAGTGTCCATGCAAAAACAAAATCGTCGAAAGCAATCAGAGGACTTTTACAGTGCTATTTTTTTGACCGCAACTGTATGTATATCTTGCACACTTCTGGCGGCGATTGATGTAGTAAACGATTAAAAATCAGAAATAAAAGTTATTAATTTTGATGTACATAAGTACGAGTGTGGTCCAAGAAGTACCCGACCTTACCAAGAAAGTTTGGAAACAAAAAATAATACGAGATGACTAATCACGCGAATAGGGTGCGTGGGGATGCAATTTCAACTTTAACTGATTGATTTTGGCAATGGCAACTACACACGTGTGCACTGGTGATTATCTTGATGAAAGAAAATTTTCTTCTTCGCCAAATGTGGTCGTTTTTGCTTGATTTTGTCACTCAAACGTTGCAATAAGTTCGGATAATACTCGCCGTTGATTGTTTTCCCTTTCTGAAGATAATCAGTAAAAATTATCTCTCGCGCATCCCAAAAAAACTGATGCGATGAACTTGCCTGCAGATGGAAGTGTCTTCGCATTCTTTGGAGCCGATTCTCCCCTCTGATTCCATTCTTTTGAGTGTTGCTGAGTGTTAAGTGATGGACCCATGTTTCATCCATGGTTATGAATCAAAGCAAAAACTCGGCTTTATTGTTGTGAAACTTCGCCAAACACTCTATTGAAACATCCTCACAGCGCTGTTTTTGTTCCATTGAGAGTATTGCGGCACCCATCTTTCGCGCAGCTTTGTCATGTCCAAAGTTTCGGGCAATATTCGATGTAGAGTACTTTTCGAAATGCCTACCATGTCTGCAAGCTCGTACTCTTTTAGTCGACGGTCATCCAATACCATTTTGTGGATTTTTTCACCATTTCTGGCGTGTCACTTGTTTTTGTCGACACCTGCTTCATCATCTGCATTGCCACACTTTTCATTCCATTGTTTTTGCATATTTGGCTATTTGTTTTACACTCATTTTGGGACATTTAGGATGGGTATGAAGAAAACAATATCGAAACGCTTCTTGATAAACGGCTTCTTATTCCTGTTGTGGGTTGCCATTATGAAAAGCACTTGCTCGCGCCTTTGCATATGCTAGCAACCCCACCTCAAATCTTTCCCATATATTCCAAAGCTCCCTGTATATACGAGGGTGAATCAAATATAAAGGTAATTTTTTTTTATACATTTATTGATTAATGTTATACACACACCCTAACTTCAACATTACTCAATGTAGTCTCCTGCGTGCACTTTTGCCACCTATTTGAAAGCTTCAATATTCTTTGTTCATAGCACGAGACGAGATTTGACTTTCATAGACCAGTTTTTATCCTTCCTAATCCTAATTTTGTTGAAACCAAGATGATCAGTGATAACGGATTGAGCACTGTCATAACTGATACTCACTTCTGACGAGATTTCTTCAACATTTAACCGGCGATCACGTTCAATTAGCTCTCGAACGTCACGGATGTTGCCACTGTAAAGCCAGTCCTTGGGCGTCGATCTTGACTGTCGTTTTCGACACGCTTTCGCCCACCCTTCTAAGATAGTGTATGTAGTGTCCAAACTGTGCCTTCAAACGTGTACAATTTTCCTAGGGTTTAACACCTTCATTGGTTGAAAACTTTAGTATGTGCAACAGACACATTGACCTCTTCCTCGGTCATGGCTGTACTGACGACAGAACCAAGCGCGCCCTCTAACCAAAGTCGCTTCCCTCACTCCTCATAAGTCAAAGATCAATTTCAGGCCCAAAGTACATTCACGGCCGCAAGCCACAGCAGTGTTGGTAGATTGAGGGAATTCTCCCATATTATGGGAATTTTCACCCCCAAAAAATTATAAAAGGGAAAAAGAAATAATCGCGTCTCCTAGAACAAAACAAAATTTACACAAAAAAATGAATTTTTCTGCATAATTAGGACAACATTGAGCATGGAATATTACTAAAATATAAAAAATTGTGACAATTTTAGCTACATATTTCTTGAAATAGCACGATCAAAACCATGAAATTAAAATATCAAGCACTTCTGAAATAAAAGCGACGAGAGGAGAAAGCAGCGATTCTGAAAGAAGTACAATTTAAGCGCTTACGAGGTATAATTTGGCACTCTATCCAGAAAAATTAGTAAGTAAACTCAAGAGCTCCTGTACTTGGAAGTTCTATAGAAGATTAGTCTACTGAAGCGCTTCTTGGGAAGCATGCACCACTGTCTTTCTCTGTACCCATGTCCTTGCCTCATAGGGATGCCTACGGTTGCAAGCGTCCTACTACTTTCTGCGAAAACAGTCTTGAAGGTCCTCTTATGAGATTAAGGAAGAAGCACTGGATAATTATTCAAAATAAAGCTTTTCAAATGAAATCTTCAAAAATCTTCTTCGTCCATCATACCTCATTTAATGCTTCTGTAGAACAGTGAAATGCTTGCCTCTATTCGTTTCAGAAAGTTTTTTATAGCGCTCCTTAACGCGAACATACTTTTATAGAGGAAAAAGGCTTTCTCATGAGTAAGCTTTTTGCTTAACTGTTAGATATGTATTATATTTGAAATTGTTATCAGTAAAAATGAATTCGTTTTGAAATATTACCCTAGTTGTTCCTTCTATTGTATTTCTATGGTTTTTCGTCCTAGAGAAAAAATGTGGGAAAAGTGCCCAGAAATTTCCAATTTTGGCCACTGAATGCAAGCCTCTGTTCGCCTTCGCTTACTCAGTTTTGGGACAATGCATTGCAATGAATTTGCACGAACTTACACATTTTCCGTTCGTTTACTTTCTCGTGCACACAAAATTACACGAGTTTTGCATACGTCATAGCTTCCCCTCTCGCATGAATTTACCGAAAGTTTTTAGTTACTGCACCAATCTTGCAAGGAAAATTGACAGCTGTCATAGGAAAGTTCATTTTTTTAATTTTCTGAAAACTTTTTAAAGTGCAATTAAAATGTCTAATGAAGATAGTTTGACTATTAAATGCTCTCGTGGGACTTTGCAAGAGTGCAACAGGTTAAAAAAATAATAAAACAATACTCAATTCGCAAATGTTATTCCACGCTTCTTCTTCTTGTTTCTTACGAAGTTGCATGAAAAGCGTTCGTTTACTTCTTCATGCTTTTTACATTCTTCCCTCACCACACGAGTAAGATTTTATCCAGAAAGTTTCTGCACGAGAAGTACGCGAACAGACCTATTGTAAATCTATTGCCCAAGTTACATTCGCGGCCATAAGCCACGCTGTGGCCGAGGGCAAGTTTGATCAAATCTCAACTTTTGTGGCTCGTGGCCTCGGTACTACCAACATTTAAGTATAAGAATGGTAGGTTATTCAATATGGCGGCGGATTTGTAATTAATGGGAATTTTATTTATCAGTGAGAAAAGTTGTTTACCTGTGTGAACTAATTCATACTGGGTTGTAATAATTCTACAAGAAAATAAAATGGAGGCAAAAATTATTAATTACATAAAAACACATACCAATTGCTGTTTATATTTGATCCACCCTCGTACATTACAAATGGAAGCAGAGTTTTATATTCTCACACTCAATTATCTGAAGTATACAACAGAAAATGTTTCGCCATCTTTCGAACAGTTCATAGTTAAGCAGAAGAGTGTTTAAGGGATTAATGGTGCATTTAAAGTAAGGAAACTGATTGTAACCTTTCTTCTAGTTCCCTTATTCTTATTTTAATCCATATGAAAGTTCTGGAAAAGAAAAGAGCCCGCATGCCTTAAATATTGTAACAATTTTACCGATCTCCATAACTAATAAAATTCTTAAGTATTTCTGTTGTTATATCAAATTATTTTTGTTACTATTTTAATCACATGCACAAGTTGTGAACGGCCCTGGTTATAAAACATTCTGACTCTAGTCGTATCCATCCTTTCCTATATTTAACTGCTATTTAAACATTTTCGCTTGGTCTCGCGTGACTTTTTGTTATCGCCCTAAAAATTGTGACGCAATCAAATGGTTTGATTTAAATACTCTGAGCATTCTAATTTTCGTATATAACTAGGGATGAGATTGCCTCTACAATTTATTAATAATTAATTAATCTTTGCCTTCATTTTTTCCTGGCGAGGTTATGTATATAAGTATATATATTTCATAATAAAAACCGCTCAGACTTAGTCACATTTCCAGATGTCAAGGGAACCACTTAAATTTTAAAATTTTCGGCAAGACATACGAGCACATGCACATCGTTTTTTTTCTTTCTTTTTTTGTTCTTTTAAAATTATTTTTAGGTGTATTTACTGCCGCACCGTACTAGAGTCTTTTATTTAGTGAAAGTTGTAGACATATTTTCCTTTAATTTATTATATGCTCGTTGTTTTTTATGGCACATCGCACATGGTCAATGCAGTGAAATCGACTCCATTATTTTCGTAACGATTTTCGTCGGGCGTTAAGTGGATTTTAATAATTTTCGTAAAAACATTGAATTTATTTTTAAATTAAGTATAAATGAGTGAGAAGATAGCATTTAATTTTCATGCTGCGGGAAACATTCAGTATTATTCAGATTTTTAAGAGACTGATTTTTGAAGTTTATCTAATTTTTTATGATAGAAATTTATATGACTGTAAAAGTATCAAAATCATCATTATATTCCACACTCTATGCCAGAACTGTGGGCCCACCATCCAGAAAAATACAACATAATTTAATATATTCCAAATAAAATTGATTTTTTTCCTTCCTCCTTTGGAGGATAGCGCCTCCACATAAGTAGCCTCTGCCCTTGGCGCATTATTCAACACGCACACGAAACTGTTTTCTATAGCCAACATCAATTTTTATAAATTTCATGGCGAAGGTTATAGCAGACCTTTATCTTTGGGGGACTGAATTCTTTTTCCATACCTTCGTTGATTCTTGTGCTGTGTGTGTTCCTTATTTGAATTTTGTCGACGTCTTGCCAGATATTTTTTTTTCTTTCTACACCTACACCTCATTCCCAAGTTATTCTCTTCCGTTTAATGTAGATATTTGATTAATTTTTTATTTCCATTGTATTATGGTGAGTGTTCAACTTGTTGTGTGAAATCTGGCAATTAAATAGGTACTGGTCTCCTGTTGATTAGCCTTTTTATAAGTTTTCTAGCTTTTATTTTACAAAAACCACATTTACTGTCATTTTGCTACCCAGAATAGGTACACGAATTCTCTACCTTCTGGTGTTGTTATTTCTTCTAATATTCAAGCTCACGACTTATGCAAACATACAATCAAAGCTGTCAACCAAAAAATTGAGCATACATTAGAAATGTATGTTATAAATCACAAATAAAAACTACATATACGTATAGGAAACTATTTGAATATTACAACTTGTTGTCAACACAGTTCACAACATTTTCTAGCATAAATAGAATTTTTACTTTGCTGTAACAAAACCTGTCTTAAGTTATCTACGTAATAGTCGAGGTACTTTAGGCAAAAAATGGGCTTATCTTCGGAAAAAGTCCAACCATAAGCTACAACTTAGTATACACTTACCTTTCAGCTCTCCAAATAAGGTCTGAAAATTCCCCGGAATTCGGTTGTCCGCATAACTTATGACGGCCCATAAAAGGGGGAAAAAATTACGTTTTTTCGGTTTTTTACGAATATATTCCTTCCTGTCGGTCTTACGGCTATAAAAAAGAAAGAGTGGAAAATTCTCTACAAAAATGGTGGAATAAAATTTATTGATAACACTTATAGTTTTCCCGTAATCTGGCATTGAAACTCCAATATAAATTTTGTATGCATATTTAATTGTATATGATGATGGCAATCGGAGTTTCTGTACGGTATCTAAACAGCTTTGGAATGTTCACGTACAAATAGAACAGTTGTTGTTGGGGAAGACGTGGATCTCTTGATAATTTTGGTTGCTCGCACTCCGATTGATGAAGACATCTTCTTCCTCAAACCAGGCAAGGGAAAAGTCGAGCAAAAACTTTACTCTTTTCGAAGTTTCAATGATCACGAAGATATCAGGGATCATCTTTTACTTCTACTACACGCTTTCACTGGATGTGACACAACGTGACACAATGTTCTTTTTCATAAACGGTAAACTGCAGCTCTGAAACTTTTCGCGAAACGTCAAGATCGACGTGCTGCAGCACAAATTTTCAAACAGGTGGTGCTTCCCGAGAATCAATTTATTCGGATGGATTCGAATCCTTCTAACTGTGTATGGTGCTCCAGTTAAACAAGATGACTTGAACGCATACCGTTATCTTTGCTTTATAAAAGCAAAAGGAAGAAACAATTCGGTAAATTTGAGCTTATTACCCCCAACAGCTGACGCAGCTAAAGAGCACCTATATGTTTACTATCGGGTGCAGTATTGATTAGAAAATCCACTGGAGCCAATAAAAACATCACAATCGTCTGTCCTGGAGCATCTTTTGAACGTGATTTTTTGTATTTTTTCGAAAGGCTGTGGCGCATTGGGCAGCTGTCAGAAGTTGGGCCTCCAATGTTCAGCAGTTTCGGCAATTGTCGTGGAATATCTTGCCTGAATGCTGTCCCAATCGAAGATTCGATAGAAAAAAGAAAGTTATCGACAACCCAGAAACCGATTTTATTGATTCCGAGCAATTTTAGAATTTCTCACGAGTCCCGTATGAAATCAAGAACAATTGGAGAAATAAGAGGATGGAACCGAAAAAGAATAACAACCAAATTGTTAAATTGAAAAATAAAATAAATAAAAACAAAGTTTATCGCGTTAATTCGATCCATATTGCTTCTTTAATGTGATAAGTTTATCAAAACCAGTTTAACAGTACCACTTAATTAAAGAAATGGCTATGTGTCTACAGTTTATAATGAATCATTATAGACTAATGAGTCATTAGTTATTTCTTCATTAAGCGTGCTGTGTGCCTAGGGCATTAGCCACATAATACGGACAATTTTTACCACTTTTACTCTCATTTGCATGATTTGAGCTGCACTCCATCGAAGCTAGAAACCATTTTGAATGAAATAGGCCAAATGTTGTCGTCCTAACTTAGACCTAATTTCGAAACTCTCATGTCTGTTGAATGGTTGAAATCGCAACTCAGCATAATTATGTAATTCATTTTATGTTATATCCCAGCATTTATGCATTATTCATCGTTACTTGAAGGATCAGAAGGTCAATGATCGATACTTTACTTACTCATATTTTGTGTACTACTAATTTTGGTAGACAGCACTATCAACACATAATCAGCTGATCAAATAATTTGAATCTTGTAAAAAATCTGTGGACGTCCCCTATAAATGCCCTTAAGTTCAAGGTTTTGCTAGTTCTTGAATTAATCCTTGTCATATTCCTCTCACGATTGTCGCTTGTCCTGATCATCATTCCTTTTTCACATGGAATATAATGCAGATTTCTTTTCTTTTCCCTGCAGCTCCCCATCTTACATACATATAAACTATTCTGATGAATAGCTTCGTAGCGGCAGGAAAGTTGACATTCCAACTCCCGCTGGTCACCCTTGCTCCGTTTTGCTAAAGAATTCTATTAGCTTTACCTCGGTACAGAGAATACAAGCTATTCTCATTAAATTTTTTACACATAAGCTGTGACGAAATTTCGTCCACTAATGTATATACATTTCTATTGAAAAGACAGAGAGAGGAGAGAGAATATTGTGTTCTATGTACCGTGCTTTCCTATACATTTCGCGACATTTCGCCTACTAATGGTAGAACGTGGTTCGTAATGAGAATACCTTAGTAGCTGTTTACTGGCCGTAGATATTGCTCATGACGTACATAATTTCAAGTTACATATTATGCGGTCAGGTTTCTAGGAACACTGAGTCCTGTGGAAGAGTCAGATTCTGTAATACGGAGAGCTAAGATGCTTAGGAAAATGAAAAAAAAATTGAAATTTAACTCCTCGGCAGTTATACTCTATAGACGCAAAGCTGTAAAATTCCAAGTACAAGAGCCAGTACCACTAGTAACAGTACCGGGGCTCGTACTTGTACTTGAGTACTCTGGTACTAGTACTTGAAAAAACCAAGTACCTACCAGTACCTTTTCCCAGTACTTCAAAGTACTTTCGAGTCTCTTGATGGGCTTCTCTTCGCAATTTTAAATTACAAAATTGAAGTGAGGAAAAAATATTTCAAATATTTCAAAAATGTTTTATTATTATTTTTGATTGGTAGTTTCCAGAAATGCCCTATTAGCTTTTAATAAAACATATATTGAATTCTTTTCTTCGAAACGGTGTAAACACTACTACCGAATCTGCCATTTTCTCCTCTTTTCTTCCCACTACATCAGTAGGGACAGACAGCGAGTGAGAAAAGTCTTTCTACAAGTTCAGATGAAGTTGGTGGCGATAATTTTCTCAAAAGAGGATATTTGTCCAACATGCTCATTCCATTTCCAACGTTTGGATCGCCCAGTACGGATTGCCCAGTACTCATATTCAATCTATCTGGATAGCGGTAAGTTACTACACGAAGTACTCAATTCGCTCAAATTACATAAGTAATTAAATTATACAAAAGCAGTTACAACTGCAAAAACACGGTGAATGTAAGGCTAGTATGCTACTAAAGCCAATTAATATGTGAAATAAAGTTGAATTGAGACGAAATGTTTTCATTTTCGAAATTTAATGTACAATCGACAAGTGACTTCTCCACTTTTCTATGATATACATAGCTCTAGTTGATTAAAAATGGTAATTCCCATTTCCTGTATACATCCAGCGAGAAATGGAAGCGACCAAAAAGGAATGCAAGAGCGCTTCCCCCACAGTATCCTTGTTCATATCGTTTTAACGTGAGTTGCTTGAGTAGCGCTCTAAGGGCGCTTGTAGGGTAGCACTCTCGGAGCACTTATATGGAATACAGAGGGAATCAAGATAAAGGTTTTACTAAAAATTTTTCTTTTATGCTGAACGCGCTCCATTTAATTTTCAATCTATACGAGTTCCGTTTTTTAGATATCGTGGAGACCAGTTAAAAAAACACATTTAAAAGTGGATTCGTAGTTGCTGTTATGGTCTTCGGTGCCAACAAGGGCATGTTTTTGCTAAACAAAAACAGCAATATTGTTATATTATATTATTAAAAAAAGTATGATTAACCGCACACTTCAACTGACTACTAAAGAATGAAAATTCTGCTGTGCTTTCAGATGCATATGACTCATATTATCGCACGCAAAAAAACAGATAGGTTATAAATAAGCCTAAACTCAGAGATGGGATCTGCTTCCGCAAAGATTCCTTTGACTATGGTAAGAGAGCACTTCGGAAAAGATTAAAACTTCTGCTACGCTTTCATATGCATATGAGCATAGAGGGCACAAGAACTAGATGTCGCATGCAGAACCAAAAAAGTAAACAAAATTTATATGGCTGGGTGGTCCATTCCTGATTCATATTTTTGCGTATCTGAAGTGTTGAGGAAATCTATCAAATGTATACGAAACTGCTGTTTCCTTTCGGCACGCTCTAAAACATGTTATGGTCCATTCCAGAATGCACTACACATTTAACAATCTGTATACTCTGCTCTAGTATGCCATGCGACATCTAGTTCTTGTGCCATCTATGATATGAGTCATCTTTTCACAACAAAAAACGAATAAGCTCAAACTCAGGTAAGAGATCTGCTTCCGTCAAGATTCCTTTGGTTTTGGTAAAAGAGCGCTTCGGAAAAGTATTTTCTGGCTATGTTGTGGAAGCTCTTCCACTGACAAGCGCTTGACATATTTCCCGCTGGACAGTAATGCACAACTGTATTTTGTTTGTAGTAACGTATGGGTTAAAAGTATTGAGAACAATTTCACGGTGAACCCAGTAGCCTACGCGGTGCAAAAGTATTAACTATTTTTTGTACTCACGTGAGGACATTATGAAGTAAAATATATTATGAGTCACAATTTTTGCTATGGAGTAAAAGGAAGATTTACGGAGACGAATTTATGAATTACTTGGCCATCAGTGGAAAAAGTGGTTATTGATCATTTTAAAGCGGAAAGTATTCAAACGACAACAATATATAGGGTAATAAAGCGTTACGAAAGTGGATTGCTATTCAATGAAATGTCAAAATCAGGCTTAGGCGATAAAAAAAAAAATAAAAAATTTCAAAAAGAATGGAGAACTGGATTGGGACATCACAGCGCAAAATGGCGAATAAATAAGGAGTATCCAGGGGATGTATTCGACACATATTGACCAAAAACGAGGTAAAATATCATAAAAGAAAACAAGCACCTAAATATTCAGAGCAGCAGTTAGAAGCAATACCAAAAAAATGTCGCAAATTATGTAGGGAATCTTGGCAGAAAAAAAAATGGATTGTTGTGAATGATGAAAAATATTTTAGTTTTTCTAACAAGGAGTTGTGCGGAAATGATGTATATTATACCAGAAATAAAGAGCAAGTTCTTTGAATGTGAAACTTAAGCCGAAATCCAAGTTTGAGAAGAAATTTCTTGTTTGGGTGACCATATCTGGTAAAGGTATTTCAGAACCCGTGATAAGGAATTCATTAGGCCCAGCAATCAGTGCCGATGTTTACCAATTATGATAAAATTTGTTAACACGGACCATGCAGAGGACGAGTACATTTTTTGGCCAGATTTAGCAACTTCCCATTACGCCAGATTGCATATGCAAGATTGGCTGAGCACAAACTTGACTATTTTTAAAAAAAAGCTAAAATAACTAAGCTGGAAAGGCTTTTTAATTTTTCTGGCAAAAATTGCTTGACTTTATTTTTTCGAGCTGGAAGTAACAGGTTTTGAAGCCGGAAGTTAAAAAGCCAAGTTGACTTCTTATTTTCAAAGACCGAATCAGTTATGAATTTATACGAAAAAAAACTTAATTTACTTGTTATTCCGGGCCGGTAATAGTTTTGAAGCTAGAAATGCAAGCGCAACGGCTTGATACTTTTTTTCGGTAAAAATATAAAAAGCGAGCCCAGCTTTTTATTTTTTCTAGCCAAGCTGGCTTTTTATTTTTACCACAAAAAATAAAAAGCCTTTCCAGGTTAGTTTTTTTTTTTTTAGCTTTAAATTATTATCGGTCAGGAATAACAAGTAAAGTTGGCTTTTTTCGTAAAAAGTCATAACTGATTCGGTCCCTGGTTAAAAGTAAGCTACGTAAAATCGAAGAAAAAGTTCCATTTTCTATATTATAATTAGGTATATTTAATTATTCACAATACTTTATAATTTGTAAAATTAAAAAAATTATTTCATTCCCCAAACCAACCAAAATTTTCAATCTTAAATGAAAGTTTTTCTCAATACTTTTAGCCCACACATTATAGTACTAGGTACCTATGGATAGTTGAAACATTCATTATGGATACATTGCTGAAGGGGTTATTACATAAACTATACAACAAAATAATTTAAGTGCACTGCACACACAGTTCGCCCGAAACAAATTCAATCTTGACCTTAGATCTAGATTAATATATCTGATTAAAAACACACAACAACACAAACTACTTTGATATTTACGTACGCGATACTTGGTACTTGTGCCCAAGTTTTTGGAAAAGTATCGGTACTTGCTTTTTTAAAGAACGAGTATCAGGGTACCGAAATGTCTGGACAAGGTACAAGGTATATTATGAAACACTTAAGTACACCTTATAGCTAAGCTATGTACATATATATGTGATCTTTTTCTTCTGTCGTAATAGTCTGTTTAGTTTTCCAAAATCGTTTGTAAACAGAGTTACTCATTATAAAGCCATTGATTGGGATACTGTAATATGCAAGTGATATATTTCATTTAGTGGCTCATATTCATGGTGTTTGTTCGAGTATTAATATGGAGAAAGATATTCACCCAAAGCAAGCTGCAAATGTTTGCCAAGAAAATATGTAATGTACCCAAAAAATAATTAATACGTTGTATGTACAACAAACAGGCACAAATTCAAGAGTAAATTGTCAATTAAAGTGAATTAATTGCAAATTTCTATCCCTTTTACGCATCGCATGAAACTTGTATACTTCTTCGAATTATGTTTTCTTAGCACGTCCACGTCTTGCTCAAAAAATAAAAAAATAAAAAAAGTTTTCTGTTTAGAAATGAACTTTCTATCATCACTAAATAAAACCGTCTGTTCTGTAATCTATGGTTGTTGGCTCTATCTCTTTTTCTCGGACCAGGCATGTTGCTATTGCGTAAACTTGTAAAAAAAAAATGATTCAATCGGTCGTTCACCGCTCCTATGTAATCTGGCCAAAGAGAAATATTTTGAATTTTACCAACTAACTAGTAGTAGTCGTCGTCGTATGCGTATCATAGAGCTTTAGTATACGTGTGTCGTTGATTTGATAATTTATTTTTAGTATCGAATTAATTTTCTATATTCCTGTGTGCAAGATCTGTGTATGTATTGTAACTGGCTTTTTTGTCGATATAATTAAATATTATTTTTCACATTTTTTTTCACGATATTTCAAAAATCTCTAAAAAATACATGCAAGATGAAACCTTATATATTTATTTATAATCATATTCATGGCGTGGTGTCCGAATTACGCGCCACCAGTAGTCACGTATACACTTTTTGGGTGGTTTCGTAAAAGTTGACATCTCATCTATCCTCAAAGTCACTCCGGTTAAACTGAAATTGTCTGACAGAGAAAAACAAGATTTGGACTTGATTTTATGTTTGTGAGCTAAATTTACACTTTTTATCACAGAAGAATTTAACAACAACAAAAAAAAATGTTGCTTTGATTATGCCTATCACAATTTTCGTTTACGTACATTGATAATATTATATGTACTATTTACATGTTTCTCCCAAAATATGGCACTCCTTATGATAAGATAAATGGGGGACTCACTCACTCACTCTACCTACAAAAGTAAATAATCGATTTCGGTAAATTAAGCTAGGTGACATGAAGGTCATATTTAAAACGTAGAAAATTTTGTTAGTTCATGTTATGACTGTAGAAATGAAATTTTCCAGGCCTTCTTTACATTTAATGACTGGTCTGTTTGCTTAAAAGTAATTTATTCGTGTTAGAATTGTAGGCATGTATACAACAATAAATGTTCTCGTTATGGATTGTTCGTCGCAATTGTGGTAAGAATGACACACGAAATACATTTCTGTTGGATTTTATGATTACAGTTTAATTAGTCTCTTACATGTACATAGATACTCATTTGATTGCAATTATTTATCTACAATTTCTTGCAGTTCTCTATGAGGAGGTGATATACTTATAAATTCTTTCTTTTAAAATGTAAACATCTAAAGGAGTCATCCTAAAGATGATTTTATAAAGATCTCATCAAATTTAAGAATACTTAAAACAAAAATAAATTAAAAATCTTTATAAATTTAAATACATATATTGATCAATTATTTATTAAGCCAAGCTCAGGGGATACCCTATGATGCAAAGCACAGCATGACAGGAAGGAAATAGGGAAAGAATTAAGGGATATTACAAGAATGGCGGACGTGCCAATGTATGTCGACCTTAAACTTTCGTAGATTGTACACCGGATGAAAGACAGGATTGTAGACTGTTCCACATTCGCACAGTTCGGGATAAAAAGGCATCACGGAATTTTACTATACGGCCGAAAGTAATTTGAATGGTAAAAGAATGGGCGCGCGGTTTGCAGGACGAGTATTGCAAGCAGGAATTATTCTATAAGGGATCAGAACATTTACCATGCATATAGCGATAAAGGAGCGAAGGGCATCCAACATTGCTGCGGTGCTTGAACGAGTCGATATGGCAAGTAATTGCCACCATCTCCATTGAGCTTGAAGGCTCTCATTTTGTGGCAGGCCACTGAGTTGTACGGTAGCATCTAGAAATGTGTAGGTCTGGAAGTAATGAATGGAACGGGTCCATAATTAATTGAACTGTCGATCACTCGTTCTTATGGTTAAATCAAAATTTGTGTACGTATATGAGTAAAGCCAAAATTACCTCTTGACTCAAAAGGTAGTAGCAAAGGACGCAAAATGCAGAGAAAAATTAAATATAAAAAAAAAGTAACAATTGGAAACTTAAGTGATGAATGAATGGCAACGTGTAGAAATTTCGATAGATTTCCACTCCTAGAATAAATCGACTCATCCTTCATGACTTCTGCTAGCTGTTTATACCTGCAGACTGCAATGTGTCTTTACACTAGCGAATTTAAGCTCAACACAAATATTGGTCCGATCTTACTTAATTTAGTTTATGTGCATAATGGAACGTAAAGGTGCGCATCGCCTCTATCATCCATGTTAGAAATTGTGTAAAAACAAATCTGAAAATCCCGCACGTTGTTTTTACGTTTAATTTGTTACAATTGGTAAAAATGAAGCTTTGTAGAGGCTGAACCACAATGGACGAAAAGAACTTTATGAATTTGAACGATACTGATTAATTTTTGCCCTAAATAGATGTCACATTCCGTAAGGGTTATTATCATGACATTTTTAATGTTTTCAATTTTAAAAAGTGGTAAAAAAAAAATCCAAGTTGATTTAATTGAAGATTTGTGCCTTTTACGGACATAATATAAAAAACCTACGAAAAATCGGCAGCTCTTCCAGAAGCAATATCTTGTTTTCTGATCTCTTTCCCATACTTTGCTCCTTGAAGGGATCACCTCTTTTCACATTCTTCTTCTACAATAAAATAAAATACTTAATTAGAATGTTACCGATTTCATTAATATTTCATTAATATCATAGGATAAACAGACGCGTCCGAAAGTAACAAGTGACTTTCACCGCACTTCATTTACCATAATTTGACATTTAAACTTAACGAAAGCTTCTTTATCGAGGCTTAAGGTTATTTTGCGTACGTCTGTTTAATTTAAAAGGCGCGTCCGCATTACGGAAATAACTTCACTTAAGTATACGTCCATTGTGGTTCAGCCTTATAGCATCTCCTTCAGTCCTACGTGAAGGTTTTGTCCAAAGCTTGTCCAACTACCAATTTTATATGCTTATATTTTTAATTAAAAGCTATGTTGTTAGTTCTTAATTCTACTCGTATAATAAAAAAAAAACCGGGCAAGTGCGAGTCGGACTCGCACGCGAGGGGTTCCGTACCATCGTACAAGATTTAACACTATGTACGCCAAAAAACACGCTTCTTAATTTTTAACTTTATTTCATTTTCATTATTTCTTGTTATAGCGCAGCTATAGTATTTATTATTCAATCTTTGAAAATTTCAACTGTCTGCCTATGACGGTTCATGAAAAACAGTCCGCTGACAGACAGATGGACGGACAGTGGAGGTTTTGTAATAGGGTCCCGTTGACACTCTTTGGGTACGGAACCTTAAAAATCAGCTGAAATCATAACATCTTTCTTTGAATTGAACTACGTAAGGAACGATGGAATGGGTCCAAATTAGATTAGATCCGGATCCGAATCCGGTTCTGAAAATTCCTGGGAACGACACATCTCTAGTATAGCACCTAAACAAGATAGGCGAGATTTCATCCTGCCACTTCTGTCAGGATGCTCATGAAATCTCAGAATCTCAGAGCAACTGCTCTGCAATTGAGCAAGCGTTGACCAGGTGGAGATTACTCCACCTCGAACATGCTTTTACACTACCACTACGTGTGGAATGTCAATCCCAGAATGGTTCTGGACGTTATTAACAGTCTAAACCTAGAAAAAGAGTAAATTGAAAGGGTACTCACAATAGATCTTTCAGGTCGCAGTGAATGCGAGGTTAACGCCTGCATACCCCTCCACAGATCTAATCAATCTAACACCTACTGTAGGCTGTGGCCAGAAAAACTGCATTATAAGTACACAAATATTACAACAATTTAAATGTTTGGTCTTTACCAGAGCGATCATGTTGATGGACAGTAAGCTGAGAAAAACATCAAGATGGGCCATAGAATATGATTTCTTTGTATAAGCCTGCCTGATTTTTGTTGAAGATGCAAATTCGCGTATTCGACTACCATATAGAAGAAGCTTAAAATAAGCATGAGTGATGATACTATTAAGATGTACATCCATAGCTGCATTCGCTTCTTCATCAGTATATACATCTCCACATTAGCTTCGAGTAAAAGTAGGCACTAACATGATTAACATGTGAAGATAGAATATTTTCATGAAGTTTTATAAGATAAAACTGTCCAAGGTTTCATCTTATTGTGAAGATTAGAGTCAGCAAAAGGACACATACACGTATGATTCACATGACAATATGTTTATAGACGCCTTGAACGTAGAGTTCAGATATGGAGTCAGTCTCAAGCAGTGGTATTAAAAACTGAGGGAGGTTTAATCACCCATTGCACCTTCTAATAGCAGTGAAGCAACATCGAAATGAGTCGATGTCAGAAGCCTACAAATGTCTCCGCTCGACTTCATATAGGAATCTTCCTCTTTATTCAGCGTACCTAGCTTAGTCACCGAACTATTAATTAAATGCCTCGTAAACCAGCTTACTTATATGGTTTTCCAAATCCATTCCTGAACTCGAATAAGAATAAGGAAATCAAATCAATTGAACAAGCTCTATCGAATCGTATACAGTCTCGAAGCGAGCTCTAGAATAAGATCTTCTTGTTCTACTTTGTCCAACGGACAAAAAAACAAATACACCCAATATCAATGTGACTTAACTAACTTAAAATCTTTGCTTTAAGAAGAATTGATCGTCTTCCATTTAGTGCATCTAAAGACTGTTTCAGAAAATCAACAAGAAAACCCTTCTTTTAATTAAACTATTACTTAATCATCTGCATTGTACACAGCAGACATGAGATAATTACTACGTGCTATAAAATCGGTGAACTTTTTGCTTTACGTTTTTCAATATCGAACGTATCGAACGCTCTTTTATACTGCCGCTTAAAAGTGTATCTTTGATGGGTGTTTTTTTTTTTAATTTCTTTTAATATTAGCCCAATATTTTCCCATGGGCCTTAGTTCCGGGGACAATTTGGAGGATTCGCTTCATTACTTATTTATTTATTCACTTATAATAATAATAGTAATAGTTATTTATTTATTCCTTTTACTTCCAAATTTAAGCTTTGGGCATCTCCCCCAGACTGCCTAGGGCTGGTATTAGTGAAGAGCACTTCTCCTTATTTCCTCTTTTTTAATTTTCTTATTTTTCGTGAATTAACTTAGTTACTACAATGTGCTCCGTTTACACATCATACAATTGCAACATTTTCTTGTGCAAACTTCTTTATCAGATTCTTGAACTTGTTCACTTGCTTTGTATTTTCTATTTCTTCTGGTAATTCATTGTATATAGGTACGTACAGCTGTATGCTTTAAACTCTAGCTTTCTGTCAGTTGTACCATAAGGCAGACGTATATATTGTCGCAATCTCGTGTCGTGGTTATGTATATCTCTATGCCCTATAAAGTTATGTTGGATTTTATCATTTTATTTCTTATCTTATACGAGTATATCATTTTAGCTTTTTCCACGTATATTAATTGCTTTAAGCTCAGGAATTTTGTCATTTCATACAGCACAACCGTTGGTGTAAGACTATGTAAATTGAACATGGTCTTTATTGCTTTATTTAATACTCTATGCATTGATTTTCTTTGATTATTGCTACATTGTGACCAATTGATTATATTATAGGCAGTTATTGGTAGTCTAAAAGCATTCTAGATCAGGTTTCTCGTCCAGTAATTAAAAAATTCTCTTCTCCTCATGATACATATAAGTGGTGCCACTTTTTTCCTCACATATGTAGTGTGATGTTTCCAGGTCAAATTATCGTCCATTATCATTCCCAGATATTTTATTGATTCAACTCCTTTAATGTGCTCACCTTCCACTTGTAGTCTAATGTCCAGGTTTTGTTTGCCTTTCTCTTGATACACCATTAAACTTGTTTTCGATGTATTGTCTTGTAAGCTTATTACCATATAACCATCTTGAGTACCGCGTTAAGTCCTCATTTATGTATTTCCCTCTGTATTGCTTCACCATTCCTTCCCTTGTACAGGAGTAGTGTATCGTCCGCATATATATAATATTCTGCGGTCATCCCAGCTTCCATTAAATTTTGGTTGTACAGAGAGTAGAGGAGCGGACCCAGAATTGATCCTTGAGGGACTCCAGTATTCATCATTTCATTCTCACTATAACAGAGTTCCACTTTCGTACAGCACTGTTTATCATCCAGGTTGGCAACCAACTGGTTAGTCTTTCCTCTAATTCCCAATTCGTTTAATATTTCGATTAGTATATTATGATTTACAGTATCAAACGCCTTCTTTAGGTTTACAAATACTCCAATGACATCGTTACCGACATCTAGTTCTTTGTTAATGTTTTACATTACATCTGTCATGATAGTTGTGGAGTTGGTTTGCTTTTGGAATCCATGTTGTTTTTTTTTTTATTAAAACCTCCATTGGGTACTACGGGCATGCATTGAGCATCGTTAAAATCTCCTGTTCTTCTGCAGTAGTAGCAAGCTAAGCCCGGCTAAAAAAAAGGTGATGAATGAAAAAAGAAGCTTCTGTAGACACTCCATCTGTGTTGATTATGCCTGTTGTCATGAATAGTGATGATTTTGGGCTACACGTACATATTTCTTGCCAAAATAAGTATTTACCGGAAAAATTAATTATCAACGTCAATGCTCTTTTTTGACACAAAAAGTTCCTGCCCTGGAAGCAGGTTGAAGTCTGCTTTCACCTAAGTTTCATCATCCATAATGCAGCAGTCGAAATTTTCATACAAAATTCGGCTTCTGAATTTTATAGCTTGATTATTTTCTGGATTCTGTTCAGTGTTTCCTGAACATTGAAACTTCGTAGGCTTTCTCTTTTTTTAATTCGATTGACCGTAACGGATGACGTTCCAGTCTTATCACCTCTTTGGCCAATTCTTAGTCTACCAAATCTGATTTACTTCCTGTACCGGATTTTCTTTGGACACTAAAAGATTCCCGAAATTTACTGGGATCATTTTGGATAGTCGTCCTCGGAATTTTAATTTTTTACCTAAGCCTCTTTGAGACATAATCGGATTTTCCATATATGTGTGGAAAGAATTAATATGGCACGTTCTTTTTGACTGCCTTCCATTTACACTGCTTAAGATCTTTGATGATGGCTTGCAGTTATAAGTGCACAACTTTTCACAGATACAATCTTACAAGCGTTCCCTAATTTTGTTTACACCTGGTACTCATCGCCAGGGGATAGGTGATGGTTTTTTTTTCTGAAACAGTCCATACTTTTTTTTTTCTCAAATATTATGCAGTCATTTGTACTTTCATTTCAACCTAATAAAAAAATTGTAATCTCTGCATAAGATTAGTTTACGGAAACTCATCCTATACACATTTAAAAGAGTTAGTCAGAAGCACTAAAACTTGATAAACAACAACTTATGTATGAACCTTTTTCTTTTTTGTTTTCCAAAGTAACTAAAACATGAGTTTTCAGTGCGACTTTAATATAAGATAGTAAAATTATTGATTTCCTACAAAATTGCAAAAATTTACAGAAACGCTCTTTTTAATAACTTTCTACATATTAACTTACAGACCCCTGATTAAGAAAATTTGATGTCTAAGCGCCTGAGAGTGCCGTTCGTGACGAAATAGTTTTAGGGTAGTAAACATGGATGGATTTACATGGGGTTTTTTGATTTAGAATGGGTGAATGGGGTAAATTGCTCTTACGTGTTGGGGGGTTTTAATCTGGTTTAATCTGAGTTCTAGCATTAAACTTGTCTTGTTTATATTTATACTTTTCAGTCCATTTTATTTACAAAAGTTATTTATTTTAAAAGTTTTTTTTAATATATTTTATTATATTTTATTGAATGGTGCAACAAATTAAAAATATTGCATTTTCGTTGTAAAGCATTCAATCCTTCTTTTATCAAACATAAACATTTCGAATTTGAAAAATACAGTGAAGTTAAAATGTATCTGAATCTCATTAGATTTTCCAACTCCTACAAGTGGTGCTTATGTTGCACGAAACGGACAGACAGGGAATTGATTTAAAAGTAAAAACAAAAAGATCAAAATCGAATGAAGCAAGTTTTATTCAATAAAAACATCTTAGCCCTGACTATACACTTGTTTTTCAGTTAGTTTATCTCCCTATAAATAAAACCACTCTGAAAAGAATTGGCTGAGTATATTATTAAACAGCAGAAAAAACATCACCAACTGTGCCCCTTACAGTTTGATATGCAACAGGAAAATTGCAATCATCACGATTTTATGCTGCCTTTACAGAGTGCACTGAACTCTGTTTCTAGCATCAAAGTGGGACGACGAAAATAATAGCGATACCGTCGAAAATTTAATGTCAAAGGAAAACAAGCAGTAGTTAGTAGTATGGCCTCCTCCTCCACGGAAAACTAGATTCTTTATTTTCGTTATTTTTTTTTCTTACTTAAATCTGAATAAGAAAAAGCCTGTCTTACGAAAATAAAATTTTACCTTATTAGTGCTCTCGTCGTTCATGTCGTAACAACAACATCAAACGATTTCACATCTTCGAATCGATAAATGTCGCGCATAAATATTCTATTCAGTGCCTGTTTGAGCTGTTGCTGTGGTTTTCTTGCTTATGTTCATTACATTAAAAAGTATGTCCATATATACTATGTGTGCATGAAAGGAGCTCTAAATGGGAACAGGTCGGGTATAATATGATTGCACAGATAAGTAAATACCAGATTTACAGATTTAGAGACGTTATTTTATTTTATGTCACTGAGTGCACGAAGTCTGCTAGTTAGTTAGTGTGCTAAGAAAATTGAATATTTTTGTCTGTTAGTTAGCCCTAGCCCTACTGTAATGACTACTGTGACCGCGGAAGAAAACTATCAAGATGAAATTAATTTGGATTATAAATTTTTATGTATATAGTTCAATTTTATGCGCTTGTTGTTTATTTTTTCTATTTTTGGTTCGAGATGTAGGGTAAACGCATCAATTCGCGTCCATTTAAGGAAATGTCATTCTTACAAGAATGGTTTTTAGTAGAATTTACTTAATGTCGATGTTTAAACTTTTGTAGTACAATAGTAAGCTTTTAACTTAAATTAAAAACTCAAAACATTTATCTAGTCTGCATAATAATTGAAAATATCAGTGTATGCTGAAATCATCAGTTTACGTCCAGTCTAAGCCAGTTTGCGTCCACCAAGATAGCAATTCGCGTCCAGGTTAATAAAAAGTTATAAAAACTGCTTTTATATTGGGGTATTAAATAAATGTCGTTTTCAAAAGCCATTAAAAAATAATAAGTTGTGATATAATTCACAGAAACGTAACATTCTTCAACTTAAAACTATGTAATTCAATTCAAACTGTGTTGTACTATATTCAGTTCAATATACTTTTTAGCCAAACTTGAAGCTCTTGATCTCTCCTCTCCAATTTTATTATGGATTGGAAGTTTTTGATCTGTTTGATGTGTTACATCTGAAGCTCACCGTATAAATGTCGGTATGCCCCAGGTCTCTATTATCTCTCCATTTTTCCTCTTAATCTTCAATGATCTGCTTTGCCTTAATTTCAATCCCATCCATAGTTTTGCTGATGACAGTATCTTGATTTCGCTTATTCCTTTGACACTCTTGCCGACTTCGAGGGAATGTCACATGTGTTAAACGAGATTGAATGATTAGAGCATTGAATAACGATCTTGGCAATATCCCATAAAAGTCATAACAAAACAAGGAAGAACAACTCAAACCATTTTGGAATAGATCATGCCAGTGATTTACGGGAACTCTAGCCCTTGGAAAACCATGATTTCTAGGTGGTATTATTTTTTCAAGCAAGACAGATTGAAAACAATCGACATTATTTCGGTACGGTGCTGTCGAACCAGCATCAGCAGAAAATCCGGAAAAAGTTTAAAAACTTGCACTGGGGATGCCCGTTTAAACAAGAAGAAGCTTACAGAAATGGTTAAAATAGCGCCTACAACCATTTTAGAAATTCTCCACACTCATCTTGGCATGACAAATTTTTGGACAAGGATGACATTTTGTGTGGATTGTGCTACCGTTGATGAAATTTGAGTTCACCACTATGAACCTGAATCGAAGCAAAAATTCGTGCAGTGCCATAAAAATGGCACACCACTCTCTGAGAAATTCATGGTGCTGCAGTCAGCTGGAAAGCTCTCATGACCATTGTTTTTGGGTGTACAGAGTGTAACATGCTGACTAACTAAAAGATAGGATGTCACAATAACGGGTGAATATTACACTTGGTTGCAAGAACGGCTTAAACAGGGTATCAAAGAGAAAAGAAGAGGAAAATTTGGCAAAGGAATGTTGCCCAAGGGACCAAGGCCAAGGTGCTGTAGGAGCAGCTTAAAACTTTATAAAATTCGGAAGGAAACTGGGTAGGATGAAAAAGCTCAGAACCGTGTTATATTGGACTCGAATCCCCGACCACCCGTAGACATAAGAAAAGTTGCGATGGCTTCCCTTCAGGGGCCGGATTCTGTAATACGGGAAATTTTTTTTTTTGACATTTAATTCTCCACTTGGCATTCTGTAACTCAGCGAACTTGATTTGAGAATTGCTAAATTCTCTACTCCTCTTCTCAAATTCACCGGTGTTCTGCAAGTGGAAGAAAAATTCTCAACTGAGAGAATTGTCTGTTTTTTATGGAAATTATTTTCTTGCACTTTTGACGATACTTTTATGGTACGGAATTTAACGCCGAGGTTATATTTATTATAAAATTGTTGCTTTATATTTTTTTTTTTATATAATTAATATCACGTTGAATTGAAGAGTATAAAAAAGAAGAGACATTAATTAAAAAGTACAACAATACATAATGACGCAAAGGTTACAGATACCACGGCATGATTATGATAAGTCTACAGAAAGTACAAAAAAAACTTTACTATCGTATAATTTATTGTTTAAGCCTCGAATATTTAATTAAAAACTTTCTGCCGTTGCTGATATAAAATATCAATTTTCTTCTTTTATTCTTTTTCTTAGTATCGCATTTGCACAGTGTCCATTTACAATAATTCGTGTCAAGGGTTCATATGACTAAAGATAAAAAGTTATTTACTTTTTTTTTTATAATTTAGAAAAAATAAGAACTTTGTTCCACACAACAGTTATTGTTTGATATTATGGTGGCGGGCTTAGCAAGCGTGGAAAAAATACATAGATAACAAAGTAGCGTCTCTTTTCATAATATTTTATGTGTTGTTTTTTATTCTGTTTACATTTTTTATATGCCATTTGGCACGTACGCCATGAATCATTTGTATACAATAAGGACTGTTCTTTGAGTGGCATAAACAATAGGGGGAAAAAAATTAAATTAAATTCATAAAATGATAAACGGGTATTTGTTAATAATTTGTCATTTGTTCCCAAATGAAGGAAAATTTTCACTTTTTCTAATATAAATTACGCGTTTGCTTTGTTTAAACAATTCTTCCACACGAAACCGATCATCTTGGAACTCAACCATCTCCGATTTGAATACAACTTTCAGATTTTGTAGGGAATATGAAAACAGCTTACCCATGTTTTTTGTTTGTTTCTCCATACCACGCTCCACCACTGCGGAGCAACAAAGTATCAAATCCAAAAAATATTTATAATGGTGACATTGGGTCATATGCAAAAAGCTAAAATTTAACAGCAACTTGCGAGTCCTATAGCTCAAAATACTGACTTTGAGCAAACTAACGGAGATAACTTACATCTAGATATAAAAACCTCAAAAATAAGAAATCCGAATTAAAACTATGAACCTAATGGCCCCTAATAGAAAGCTCTATGCATTCTCTCGCACTCTGCTGTAATATACCATATATAAATTCTTCGCAACATTTATTATTGATAGCTTTCTTTAGTTGAATATAAAGCTAAAGAGCTTTGAAAAAATGATCCTGGTTTATATGGAGATTTTCTTATCTACAGAAGCTCACATAGTTAAGTCTAATGACTCCCATTCTCTTACAGATTATCCAGAGTCTAGGTAATCTGAGATAACAGGACTGCAGATTTGTAAACTGAATACAAAGTGTACAATTTCATCAGTCAATCATTATTTCCAGATCAGTTTGTTATTGTCGTCAGATAATTGTGATTTTTCATCGTTCCCCCAATATGATAGAAATACAATATTTACTTCAGAGTTGATTGAAGTGTACAAGAAACATTAAAAGTAAAATATAATTATTATTCTGACAGAAAGTTAAAAGAAAAAGGTTATAAGTAATTAATAGAACCTTATAAAGCTACTACCGATTCTGTTAAAGAAAACATTAATAACCTCTCATGTGAGATGTTTTGTCTGTGAAGCAACCAATCTTTCATCCAGAAACGTTTTTTACTTTTCGCTGATACTTCTGATTACTATTAACGTATGGGGAATGAAATCCGAACACATATACAAGTGCATTTACATTAGATATTCGCGATCCATATAAAAAAAAATCATTTATAGAACAATAACGGGATATGTTATTGTGAAATTAAAGCATGCGAGATTTCTTTGTTTTTATAATTAGTCGGAAAAATGTCGTTATCCGAAGTAGATCGCCGAAAGTTAATTTTTAAATTTTGGGAAGAAAATCCAGACAAAAAGAAAAGTGAAGTGTTTCAGCATTTTACTTTAATGGGATTCAAGAAAACTGCTATATATCGTGCAATTGGAGTATTCCAGAGTGGAAGAAATGTAGAAAGAAAAATCGGTTCTGGTAAACAGTGTTGGCTTCAAAGCGCCAAAGTTCGGTCTAAATTAAAAGCGGAGACTTTAGGACGAAGTGCAAAGTCAGTCGTTCAGGGAGTTAGGAAGAAAGTATGAAGTGGATCACAAAACCATCAAAAAGTACCTGCAAGCCATGAGAATTCGACAGAAAGCAAAAAAATCTGCACCATTTACGTCACCTCGTCAAGTGGGAGTAATAAAAAGAAGACTGAGGATACTTCCCAAAATCATTTCTCTGCTAAATTAATTTATAAATGTGTCATGGATGATGAGAGTTATTTTACAGTTGAAGGGAACGAAAGGCAACAAAAATTTTACTACGAGAGTATGGACCATGTAGCACCAGATGAAGTGACATTTATCCCGAAATCCAAGTTTCCACCAAAAGTTTTAGTGTGGTTAGCTTTAAGTGAAAGGGGCATAAGTCAACCAGTTTTTTTCAAAGGTGGTTTGGCAGTAAACAAAATAATTTATATTGAGAAATGCATCCCGAAGCTTGATAAATTTATAAAAAAATATCATAAAAAAGAAAAAGTAGTGTTTTGGCCCGATTTGGCATCTGCGCATTATGCCAAAGACACTTTACTTGAGTTGGAAAAGCGAGGAATAGAATATATACCTAAGGAACATAGCCCACCAAATGTTCCACAATTGAGACCCATTGAAAATTTCTGGGCCAATTTGAAGGGAAAGGTATACAGCAGTAATTATCGACCGAAAAATGTGAATTCTTTAATTACAAAAATAAAAAAAGAACTAAATATAATCGATAAATCTGGAACCCAGCAGGCGATGAAGGAAGTACCTAAAAGAGTTAGAAAAGCTCATAAAGAAGGAGTAAATATTTTTCTGTAAATAATGTTATAAATTACACATTTAGGTTTAAAAAAAAAATTAAGGACACATTTTTTCGAACGTGTATTAATTTCTTGCCCTCTTAAATTCGTTCGGATTTCATTCCCCATACTTTACTAGAACAGCGATTCTCTTTTCTGAAAAAATCTTATTAAGGACGGATCCGAATCCAAGTCTTCGTCTTCGTCTTGTTAGTACAGCTAGTGACGTAACATCGAGTCAAGCTCTATCCGAAATTCCGAATCCATGTCTATGCCACCGAGCTTTGCTACTTTGTATAACAGTTTAGACATTTGGTTAGCTTGATCATCGAGTCAAGGCTCGAGTTGACTATTTTAAATAGACAACATATTTTGAGGTTATATTTATTCGCTGGCTATCGAGATCAAGCTAAACAAACGAATTCGGACAGGTTAGCTTCGTCTTGAGCTTGATTGCATTTATTTTGACATTATGGCGGACGCGGAAAAAGTGAAGTGTAAATATTGCGCATGCTTTTTCCAGTTGTAGTAATTATTATAATATGATTATCTATTTTAGGGACAAAAGAACTTGTACTTAAATTAATAAAAGCACGGGGGGAGGATTGTAGTCACCTATTTAAAGGAAAATCGTTCAACAATCAGGCGGCATGGAAGTGCAAGTGATGGATACTGATTTGGTTCGTACGCCACAATCTTGTATTTGAAATTGAATCAAAAAGCATTTGACATTTGTATTCCAGCAATTTGAATTATAGCCATCTCGGTCCTTACGTCTCGTGCTCGTTCCATATTTACTGTTTTCCTTCAATTCTTCTGTGCAAAATAAGCAGTTATATATGTACCAATTAGAGATAATTGTAAAACATTTTTATTTCAAATTAAATTTAATCTTAAATCATTAATAATAATATTATAATTAATTACATTTATTAATTATGACAAACAGTAGGAACTGGCTCTAAACGTCAAATATCACCTAGCTTCGTCTTCGTCTAACTATTATAATAGCTGAGCTTTTTGTATTACGTCACTAGCTGTACTAACAAGACGAAGACTTGGACTCGGATTCGCCCTAAAATTTCAACCGAATTGTATGATAAACGTTAACAAACTAATTACGATATGGGACTGAAGACCCAACTGTAGGTGTGTGTTATTAATCGTCAGTTTATCTAAAGTTTTCTGCCTGTCAAATTTCTAAGACGTGGTCTGATACTAGTGGGTGGACGAAAACAAATTTGGACTGAAAGATGCCATCTACAGTCTGAAACTACAAATAATCTTGTAAGTGAAAAGGGGCCTTAACTCCGTAAATTTCAAATCGATCTCAAAGATATTAGTGAAACTACTCGTGTCTCGTGTGTAGAGCATCAATTCCATTGTTACCCTGAATGTCTGATAGCAAAAGCATCGCACAGGTACGATCGGAGAGTGCTAAGATAATAGAATTTTTGGTAAAAATCTGCCGATTTGAAAAATAAAAAGAAGAAATGCAAAGAAATGTAAATTACAACCTATATATAAACAAAGTGAAGTCTACAAAATATCTTGTAAGTATTGCGACGCCATTTATGTCGGAAAAACAAGACGGAAACTTGAAGTCATAGGTTGAAGGAACACATTAACTCCAAAGCCTCTAACCCGGAGATTACACGATATAGTACAGCTTGCATGCAAGCCTCCCTTCCAACACGATTTTTAACTTGACAGCAGAAGGCAGTTCGGTTGATGTCTTATCATCTTGTATGCAAGTTCATTTAAAAAATGGCATTGAGACATAAAGTCTTGCATATATTGGTAAATTATAGCAATAAACGAAGAAGCAGAACGATAAAAACCCAAGAAAAAATTAACTGGGAGGTGTTGATAAATGATGTAATACAAATGATCCCAGAAAATCTCATTTTCCCAGAATAAATTTATCAAATTCTCTCAAGCATTTCTTTTCCGCCATCTTGAAAACTGTATAATGTCAAATTACTATCAACTCAGCTGCCATGGTTTTTTATCATGCAAGTTTGCTGAAAGCTGAGCTGCCATCATGCCATCATGCCAGTAGAGGTTACACGTGCAAGAAGTATGGCAGTGCAGATTGCATGCAAGCTGTTCTATTACGTGTAAGCCCCGGGTAATGTACATCAGCATTTAATGTACAATAAGCATAAAATTGTAAATAATAATAAACTCTTGCATAGTCTACCGGCCGCGAGATTGTTAGATAAATATGAAATTAAAGAAATCCGAGCAGAAAAAGACAAAGGCAGTTTTATGTTAAATGAACAGACTGACTTCAAAAATTCGAGCCCTCTCTTAAGTCCGCTTTTGTTAGATTAACATAGTTTTTCTCAATTCAATTTGGAAAATACATACATATTTTCCATTTGAGTATGTTTTGATAATGGTGCTTGGTTTTATAGCTTCAAAACCTTAATGTATTAATTAGTCCTCTGATGATGAACATGTAGATCGAAACGCGTTAGTCTTAGCTTAAATTAAATTAAATAAATAAATCATTTTATATAAATTTTGTGAAACGTAACAAGTGTTTTAGTTTTTGAGGTTTCACTAAGTGCCAACGAAAAAATCTGTTGATTGCATTAAAAGTTTATCGCGTTAATTCGATTCATATTGCTTCTTTAAGGTGATAAGTTTATCAAAACCAGTTTGACAGGCAACTTAATTAAAGAAATGGCAATATGTCTGCAGTTTATAATGAATAATTAAAGACTAATGAGTCGTTAGTTATTTCTTCATTAACAGCGCTGTGTGTCTAGGGCATAAGAGCTCTTTGTTTTTATCTAGAATCGTGGGGATCCGGCCCATCTAAGTGGTTGTGTCAATGCTGTGCATGTAGGGGAAGCACAGCCGTACAATTTAAGGCAAAATAACAACTTTTAATGATGTTATAGGCGACCACATTGCTAAAATATTTTTGTCAATTGGATTAAAATCAGAGCATAACACAAATTTCGTAACAATTAATTTAATTAAATCTAAGGAACTAAGAATTATGAGTAAATGAAATGCGAATTTTGTAAAAAAAAATTGAAACTAATAAAATACTATGTACTACTATTATTACTCCTGAGTCATCTGATAAACTCAAACCATTGGCTATTTGGGCTTATACGAGTAATACAGGCAAAGTGCGTATTATGCTTACAGCACTTAGAAAAGGAATCAAATTGTTCCGGAAAATTGGAATAAACTTATATTAGGAGTTTCAGTGGTCAATGCATCGGTTGTGTACAAATTTGCATCACACAAAAACATGAACATCAGACAGTTCAGAGAATTATTATCTACGGATCTATTACGCCAATCCCGTTCTGATTTATGTCATACTGGACCATCCCACACGAATATTCTTGACGCAGTATGCATACCGGTTTTCTAGGGAAGAGGTGAGAAGATGCAAAGATATATCTCTTCGCTTCTTTAATATATCCTGATAACTATCCTTCGAAAGACCTCCTCAGAGCATTTCTTTGCAGGCAATATGTCCGTCAACGATGCAGACAACCACCAAGAAGACTCTTAAAAAGATGCAATGAATGGCCTGTTTAGGCGCTACTAGCGCCTTCACATCGTGTTCTTAGCGAGCACTTGAAGCCATTCTTATCTACCTCTTTATCCAAAGGGAAACAGCGGCTGGTATGTTTCGAAGGAAAGGAGGGGGATCAGATGATAACATTTCTTTCGGTATGAGACATCTTAACATCCTTGATTAGATTCTCATTAACAGCCTAGAAAATCCAACGGATATTATGCCGAAAAAATTTTCCTTGGAAAGAAGTCACCAGGTAACGATTAACGAGAGAAACCAGATATTATACAAAAGGTTTCAGTTTCCACAACCGGCACATGTTTGGTAAACTGAAAAAAAAACAGACGGACCCAGGAATAATAACAAAACAGTCGCAGAAGTTGTGGTACAGAAGTGGGACTCTCCATAATAAAACAATCGTAGTACGGAAGTGAGAATCTCCGTTCCGCTTGATGCCTCACCTTCCATTTTTCGGGTGGAAGTTTATGCTATAGGGGTTGAAGCTTAGGAAAGCCAAAACAGGCGATGCAAGAACCCAACATCTATATTTGCTCAAACCACCATGTTGCGCTCCTGGATCTATCCTCTCCAAACTTTGAGTCGAAACTCCTGTCTACGAACAACAAAATAGCCTTGCTTTGGGATTTATCCCAGATCCACTCTGATTCTCTAAGGAAACTCAGGATGCATCTAAGTTCTTTACCTTGCAGTTTCTCCAACTCCGAGAAGAAGTAGCTATCAAGTAACTCGCCTCTTAGTCGAAAGGGCAGGACACTTGCAAGGTACATAACGAACTGATTCGATATCCTTAGGACCTTTACACCTTTGACAGAAATCGTTGAACTCTAGATCCAGTCTCCTAGAAAGGTTACATATGGCCCAATGGCCCGTTAACACTCCTACAGCGTTCTAGTGTAGTCTCTGCTCCCTTATAAGAGTTGCAAAGTTTTCTTCTTATTGTACACGGACCGCAGTTGCCACCACGGTATACAACCAAAGGTATCCGATTAACCCACAGATTATTAGCATTGACATAGCTGTCATTGGTCATGCCGCATTTTAGAGCTCCGATCGAGATTCTCACATACGATAATTTCGGAACCCTTTTTCGCTAGCTTATCCTCTACCTCGTTGCCCTCGATATTTCTATGACCAGACACCCAGCATAGGGTCAGCTTGTGCCGTATAGAAATCTCTACTAAGTTATCTTTACATAATGTTGCAATAGCTTTGATTTTATCACCACAGAATCCAACGTCTTAATAGCCGTTTGGCTGTCAGTCCCAGAGGACATACGTAATAATGAAGAGACAACAATGTAGATTTGCATCTTATGCATAATATTCGTGATTTCATCATTGAAAATTTTACAAATAAAACAAATGTGTTTTTTTTTAATACACTTGCTCTCTTCCTTCTATCAAATGATGATAAATTTAAAATCGTAAACTTGAAAGTAATATTTTTTTTCATTTTAAAGAAATATTATGTAAATTCCCATTGCCATTTGCAACGCAACCTATGTCATTTCATTCGCCGCTTCTTCTTCACTACAAAAATATTCTTTTTAAATGTTTTATTTTTATTTTAATTTCAGGACATTGCTGGTACGGCGTCGACATCACAAAAGAGCACATCGCCGACAATTTTGAGGCTTTTGTCTGGGAGCCATCTGTTATTAAAATCAATGCATTGACTGCTGCCTGTGAGGCTGCAGCAATGATTTTGTCGGTTGATGAAACCATAAAAAGTCCAAAATCTCAAGATGGGCCTGCTCCCCCTGGTCGAGGCAGAGGAAGACCCATGTAAAATAAAACGCGAGCAGTGAGGACCAGCAACAGAAGCGGATGTGCTACCACAGGTGCAACTGTTTCGGTTTTCCCATAATACATATATTAATCCTTAAGTTTTTCGTTTTTTTTTTCATTCTCATTGCTTCTTACTTAAATACTTCGCTGAATTTTTTTTATACATATAATACAATGCGAATTAGTTTTACATCAGGGCATTTTTTTTTTACCTTTTCTTTACTTGTTGTACACCGTAATCGCATTAATTTTTTTTAAAGTTCTAAATAGAACAAACAAAAAAAATATTCTCTAGCGTACTTCTAATAAACATAATTTATGTAAAAATGAAACGTAAACACACATACATACATACTTAATACAAACTTACACTTCTAATGAATAATTGTTGTTTTTAATATAGTTAGAACCCAATACCTTTTGTCCTGTTTTTTAACACAGCTCTGAAAACAGAGGGTGGGACCAAATCTACAGAGTGTTTCAAATGAAGTGTCCGATTACGTGTTGCGTGCATTTAAATTACTTTTTTTTTCCTCATTAAAACTGTTCTTCAGTGATACAATTCAAATGTTAAATGAAAAAAATAGATTTCAGTTGTAAATTGTATAGTGTGGTGGTTGAGTTCAGTTGACAGTGATTCGTGATGAAATAAAATGACAAATGGAGAAACGTGATTTTCGTTTTTTCTATCTTTATATAAGTGGACATAAAGCTGCGGAAACGGCACGTTATATTAATACATATATGTACAGCATTTCGAGAAAGTGCAGTTAATAAAAGGCACCAGATAGCAACGGTATTAAAAAAAAAATCCAGCCTGGTGATGTGAATCTTCGAAATCTCGGACGTGATTGTCTGGACACCAGTTCCAAAATTTAATTACAAGTTAAGTTTTATCGGTAAGTACAACATAACCACGTGCAATAACTATTTATCGTAGATAAATTGTGACCACACTTCTGGATCATGGTTGGCATGGTTAATGCAGGCTTAGCCAGGACGTAAATATTTTAAAAACGAATCTTGCGTAGAAGCTTTTTAAAAAAACGTAAATTTAAGCTCGAAAATGGAACCAATCGGGCAACTCCTTCGTGGGGTTGCCATAAAATAATTTCGTTTTTCACTATATATTTGGGCATTGTCTGAGAACGCGTCGACGTAGAGCTGAAATTTGGTACATGATGTTTTCATATTATCTAATAGTAAATAAATTCGGGCAACCCCTTCTTGATGTTGCCATAACAAAACTTCTGGTTTTTCATTATATACTTGGAAACTGGCTGAGATCGCGTCGACGACGTGGACAGCTCAAACTTTGTACATGGCGTTTTCATAAAAATTGCAAATACAAATTAAAAAATGGACCAAATCAGGCAACCCTTTCATGGTGTTGGTTTTTCACTCTACCTGAGAGCGTAGAATTTGAAATTTTGTGCACAGCGTTTTTATAAAAATACATAGGAAAAACAAAATTCAAAAATGAACTAAATCGGGCAACCCCTTTTTGGTGTTGTCATTGAAAACTTTTAGTTTTATTTTCATCTAGGGTATAATATTATTAGTCTCAAACCAATTATAAGTTTTTCTCTTGTTCAGCAGATTAAATTCAACAGATTTCAAAAGTACTTTGTAAAAATAATTAAACGGATTTTCCTAATTAATCAGTAAATTTTAAATAAAATTCAACGGATTTTTCACAATTAAATCAAAAGTTTAGTAACCTGACAAGAATTTAAATTTGTTATGCGATCACAGGTTGCTCCCCGCATAGTGTCCCGGACAGAGACGTTGTCGACGTGATCCTTTGGCTTAATTACGAAAGTCTTTTCTAATACTTAACGGATACTGATTAATATTTGGTAAGGATCTGCGTCGACATCTCTATACGTTCACTACCACAACAACGAGCACAAGGTATATCTCAGATTTGGGTTGAGTTTGGGGGTTTGTTTAAACATTTCTTCAAGATAAGATATAAACCGAAAATTCTAAAATTTAATTTCAGAAATTAGTATTTTGACTTCAAATATTTCAAATTATTTATGTCGTAATAAATTAATATTGTAAAACACGTTGTACTTCATTTGGAAGTAATTTTGAATTAAAGTCAAAAACTTAATTTTATTTAAAATTTGCTGATTGATTTGTCAAAATCGTTATGCTTTTGTAATCTGCTTAAAATAAATTAAATCTGTTGAACTTAATCTGAACAATTTAATAGATGAAGCCATTTTTACAAATTCATAACAAATATAAATATTGTTTTCTCTGTTTTATTCCCAAATTTTGGTAATGTTTCGCAAATCTGCAAAAGGGATCCATATTTCGATATTATGTACACATATCATATGTTAGGATTTCTTTCCTATTCCATTGTCAACAAGCCACTGATTTCACTTACAGGTCTACCTATGGGAATTGCAGAAACCCAGATTGGGCGTCTAAAATACTTTCGATGGTCAAGCTGGCTATGAAATATTGTAATTGTTATTCCGCACTCAATTTCAGGAAGTGCTACTTGTTGTTGCTGTTGTTTTCGCCAGAAACTTGAAGAAAAAGCACCTTACTTCTTACGTTCGTCCAACTTAATAAGACGGATTGTTGATTGTAACAGTCAGGTACGCTGGCAATGCTGCTATATCTAAGATATTTCAGAAAAGTGCATCAAGTCATCGGTGATTTCGTCTTTCGTAGTACGTATGTATAGTTGACAGCATAACTGCTTTGTTTTTGTTTACGCGCATCAGACAAATATGTGGTTACTTTCGAACGATCTAGTGGGAGCAAAGTATAAACTTCTACGATACACCGATCACATAAATCTCGTACCACTCGTTCGGCCTGGTTCTTTTCTCTTTTTGATGCTGGTGCTTTCCCAGCATAGCCATATCTGACCATGTAGTGAAAAAAAACCGTATTATCGTCAGTACGGCTTGATTCCTGCCTGCCGTATACGCCAAACCAAACAGCCAAGCTGACTTCATATATAGACTTAAAATTAATTTTAAGTGTGAATTAGATGAGGCGAAATACTACGTATTTACTTGAATGCCTAGCAAAATTGAGCCCTATGCGGGACTAGCATTTCTTAGACAGTTTTGCTATGAAAATTCATAGCGAAATAAGTCAATTGAAATTGACTCAGTTTACTGCTATGTCTGCAGCTCGAGAATCGAGTGGAAAAAAACACTATGCAAACGAAAAATCTTTGAAAAAAGAAATTTCATTGCAAAAAGATGGCGTTTCAGACTTAGCAGCAAACTGAGTCAATTTCAATTGACTTATTTCGCTATGAATCTTCATAGCAACAACTGTCTATTAACGGCCGTATTCACCAAGCCATTTAATTGAAATTTATTAAGTTCTGTCTTAGTACTCCCGTTAGAGAGGGTTTGGATGGGGCCCACTTGAATTAAAATTGAAGTTATACAGGTGGTGTCATAATTACTCCGCATAACTCAAGAGTTTGATAGCTGAGGTGGAGACAAGCAAAAAATTATGCGGTGAAGGGGGGTTAAGATTTTTAGTACTTTTTCCACTTTGCACCCTGTAACGTTTTTGGTATACAACCTACCAAGATGAGATTCATCTCAAATGATAGCAAACCGTCTAAGCTTTCTAATGAATGCTCAATCAGCCTTCTTGTCATCTTCCGTCGGAAGTTGTAGGACGTCAAAGTAAAAAAAAATTGGGAAAAAAAATCCTTATTTTTTCAAATTTTAACGTTTTTTCCGCCAAAATGCAAGACACAGATACAGATTTAGAAACCAAGGAATGTTACCTTAAATTGACTATGCACATGTAACCATTTTTTTTAGATAAACCTGTTTTTCATAGTTTCATTAATATTTTGCTAATTTCTTGTGGAATTGCATAAAATTAGGCACGATTTCTATCGTCAGGAAGAAAATTAATGACATCTATTTATAAATAATCAATGTGACTGCCTTATCTCAAGAACGATTGCATGTACATGTGGATGGTCAACATTCCGTTATTTAGTAGTAGTAGTCTATGTAGCGTTGGAGTTTCCTAGGCAGCTAGCTACCTTCACAAAACACAACAAAAACAGACAATACTGTCAGTTGAGAAATATTCTTCACAACTAAAATCACAGACTTTAATAATATAGACTGCTAGCTGTAGGCCTTTCCCATTCAAAATTATTGAAGCCAGCATATGCCCCAGCAGAGGGGCAAAACATCCCAATTACTGCCATGTTGCGAGATATTACATACATACCATGATTAGCTAAAAGAAGGGAAATTTTTAATTTTATTTTAATAATTAATTCTATACGCAAATTAAGTTGTTACCAAATACTTAGAAAATATTTTAAGTATTTACGTTTTTCCTGTTTCAAATTTAAAACCACGCTTCGTACAACGCAACTACAATGCTGTAATAAATTTTATATTTTATAAGAAAAGTAAGAATCTTGATAAATCAGCGCTGTATAGAAATCTTAAAAGTTTATATATTTCTTCAAGAATTTTTATTTCATGTAATTCCTTTTAAACTTTGAGAAGTAAATATTGCGAAAATTCTCTGTACTCTGTGTACTTTTTTTTGAATCGAAATAAGAGCTCCAACAATTTATGTGTGGGCATGCAGTGCTAAAGCTATTAATACCACTTTTTAAATTTTCTGAATAAGCGAAAAAAAAACATTCTTCTGAGTGACGTTACTATTGATCTATTATTATATTATTATGTACTCAAAAAACGAAGGTAAGCCGAGGTACTGCAAGATTTTTAATTTTTTTTGAGGAGCGGCAGTTTTGGCATCATAAAAAATTAATGAATGAGTACTGGAATAGGTTTCTAAAATTATCGACGACAAATGCATTATAATTTCCTAAGTAAAAGAGCAAAATAGCTAGTGCCCTGATGTCACAATACATAAACCATTGTTTCGATTTATTATAAATTTAGTTGCTATAGCCAGAATAAAGCCACCACTTTCACATCCCAGGTAGAAAGCGAATTACCTATCATATCGGTCAAGTATCTATGTATATTCTACTCCAAATACCTGAATGGTCTAATATGAATCATTCTTACATACCTTTATTGAAATATGTTCTTTCAATAGAAATTTGTTGCAATAAGTGCACACTAAAACTGTATTCATAGAGGTTTTTCAGGTGTTTTATTTTATTTGTTTTTTTCATACATTACACTATTTAATCTTCGATAAGGTTTTTTTTAAGCAATCAAAACATTTTCGTATTAAAAATAAATGTTAAAGCACACAATTTTTGATATTAGATTGAAATATTACTATAAATTATCAAGCAAATAAAGTATAATTGCAATAAATAATATCCTTTTATTTGTAACAATTTCGCTAGTAGAAATATTTTTCTTACTTGCGGCAGCACAAATCGCTCGCAAGATTGGACCATCCCACACGAGCTGTATGCATATCGGTTTTAATTGTGAAGAGGTGGGAAGAAGCACAGAGCTATCTCTACACTTTGGAGACTTTGGAGAGATTTCTCTTTGTTTCTTCTTACCTTTCCCACAAAACCTGTTTGCATACAGTAGCAGGAATACACATTTGGGATGGCGATGTCCCATAAAAAGCCTATTTTATGCTGGCTTCACTTTTTGCGAGCTGTCATCATGAAGTCTGTGACTAAAACAGCCGAGAGTTCTGTCGAGTGGAATAGAGAATTTGATAATTCTTAATACGAATTCCCCGAGTTAAGCCTAATACTAAGGTCCGCGCTAAGCTAAATTTTATATGAAAATTTAGTGCGCTAAAGATTATTGGCGAAAATTTATCCTGAATTTTAGCAAGAGCAGTACTAAGATCATAGCGCCGTTATTTATCGCGCCAAAAATGTTTACTGCCAGAGTTCGATAAATATGAGAGTTTGATTTTTGTAGTTAACGTAGTTTTGTACGTCTTTGCTGTAAGTACCGATGAATTGGATTTCTTCTTATTATATATTATTTTTATATTTTTAATGCTTCCAAATAATTTTAACTACCTGTTTTTACGAATATTACGACCGCACGTTGTATTTCTGTAAAAAAATTGCAAAATGCTTCTTCTTATTATTTTTATTATATCTTTTCTATGAGTCTCCGCTGTCATATTTTAGCCGCTAAAGAACGAACGGTCCGATATTGGAGACTCACTAAAATTTAGTTTAACGCGAACCTTAGTCCTAGGCTTTACAGAATTCCGAGTGGAGAGAATGTTAAGTGTCAAAAGAACTCTCATCTCCATAACTCCATAACTCTCCGTGTTAGTAAATCCGGCCCCAGGAGTACTACTAAACCAGAAATTAAATTAAATTTCAATTAAATGGCTTGGTAAATAATGCCCTAAAAGCACTAAATTGAAGTTTAGTATGTGTTAAATATGCAAGCACAAGCGCCACACACACAAAGGCTAAATGATGATGACTATTATTTTTCCAAGAATCTGGTAGTGGTAATATTGAATATATGGTAGACGAGGATTTCCATTTGCGATTCGAAATGCTCACTATAATGTTTAATTTAAATACATTGAACTCACTGTAGAGAGAATACATGGTATTCTCATTGACCCTGTTTAGACGGGTCAGTATGCTGCCTCTGCCTCACGAAAATTTGTTGGTAAGAAAATGGATGGGGGCAGGAATGAAGCATCACCCTACCTACAGATTTCGTGCGGCAGAGTCAGTATACTGACCTGTGTAAACTGGGTCATTACGAACCACGTTCCATAATTAGGGGACAAAATGACGTGTGATGTATAGGAAAGCACGGTACAAAGAACACTATACCAGACCAGGATAGGACACAGCCGAACAAAATTGGTAATTTTTCGTGTTTTTTAGACCGAAACAAGGAATGTCATTACTTTCGTCTTTTGCATGAATTTTTATGATGTTGCCAAAGCTCAGAGGATACCCTATGATTATGATGTCGTAGCACAGCCTTAGCAGGAAAGGAATAACGGATAGGGAATTGAGGATAATAGGGGAAAAGAACTTAGCTATGTACTATTGTAGTGCGACTGAGACAACTAGTTAAAAACAAAAATCGAGATACTTAGGATTACCCGAACCACAAAATCTTATTGAATATCCAATGTTCTTAATAGCATAACCAATGTTTGTTAGTGTAATTTTTATGTTATTTGAGCGGCACGTGCTTCTGTTTACATTCGTATTGCTCTGCAGAGATTAAGTGGGAGAAACTCATGCTGGAATCTGATATTTTCGGCAAAAATGAGATTTCATTTGAGGGGAATTTTATATCTCCTTTCAGCAGCTTTGCCAAAGCGAAATTTATCTTTTTCTTTAAAAATAGAGGTAGTGTGACCTACATTATTGTGAATAGCTTGAAAGGATTTTGAAGGTATTCAAGAAGATTGTAATTCATCTGTAATCATGCATCATTAAAGATGTAATTGCATATAAATCATATGCATATCCCTAAAAGAAATAAGAAACCAAATTGCAGCTAAAGTTTGTAAATCATTTCAAAAGGTAAAACTCCTCGAATAAACAAAAATGAAAACATATTTTACATACATACTGATCTGTATGTAATCATTTTTGTGTGAATCATTCATACCTCGTTATGAATGAAGTAAAAGTGCATCAAATTACAGCCGAGCAGAAAATAAATTATGTATGTACAGTGCAGATTTTACAACAGCAACAAAGAACATGTTATTCACTTGAGGTCATCGTTCTTTCATTATTATACATATGATAAGGTGGGAAAATAATATCGATTGTATGTAGCATTAGGAAATTAATATAGATTGCTTACTTAGCAATAATTAACGATTATAAATAAGGTAGCATTAAGGAAGAAAGCAAGAATAAAGAATTGACCATCGACTGGTAAACTCAGTGTTATTCTTCAGAACGCAGCGGCAATTAGCTAGGCACTCTCATTCTTAAAGGTATCGAGGCTATCAGCCAAATATTGGTATCCAAAGATATTGAGGCACCCCAGCCAAATATCAAGTGAGGATTGAGGCGCTCAGCAAGATCCATAGGTAGTTTTCATTTTTTTGCTTTTATGAATATTGAGGCGACTCGCCATATATTCGGCATAGTATTTTATTAAATTAATCATGAGCAGAATTTTGGACATCGGCGAATACCCCAATCCATTGGCAATCAGCATTCACACAAACAAAACAAGATTCTATCATTCGGGTAATCCTACGTTCTCTGATTTTTGTGTTTAACTCGTTGTCTCAGTCGCACTACAACAGTGCATAGCCAAGTTCTTTTCACGCATTCATGCAAAAGACGAAAGTATTTGACATTACCTGTTTCGGTCAAAAAACAGAAAAAATTCCAATTTTGTTCGGCTGTGTCCTATCTTCTTAATATTAAGTTATCTTTGCTCATGGCTCTGTATGAATAGTAGTTTCGGGCCGAGGAGCTATTCAAATCACACTTTTGTCAGGTTTACATAAGAACACTGCAAATATTTTAGAATTTTAGGACTCCGTTGGGGCTCTCATGTGGTAGTGAGGGAGTCTGTTTCATGGCTTGTGAAGTATTCTCGAGGGTTTGCCTAGTCGCAAGGCGCACTTTGCTCAATGTTGGAAATTTCGTTCCCTCAAGATTTTTTATTTTTTATTTTGCTCTGTCAAACAAGATATTTGGCAAATAAGAATCACTTGAGATACCGATAATAAATTATTTCTGACTAGAATGTAAAGGAATTGCCGCCATACTATCAACATTACAATGACAGCTCAATTTCAATTCTCTGAGGCGAGCTGCGAGGCAGCCTGAAAGAGGCTTGGCCTCCGAGGCTTGCTTAGATATGTTTCTCTTCTCTTTAACAGCTACAATTAGGACATAGAGTGTAATAGGTCAAATTAAAGAGGAGTCTACAGTTTACAGTTTTATAAAAAAAGGTAAGGAAATCCGAAATTTTTATTTTAGACCCTTTAACTCCAGCGAGGAGCGGGGTACGGTACTAGTTGAGCAGTCATTGGCAAGGTCATGAATTTCTTCATACAATTACAATTGGAGCTACGCAATCGTATGTAACAATTCAGGCAGTTACCCGGTGACCACGCTCAATGTAACTTGAAGCGAAACGTTCGGCGTGAGTACTTGTTTTAGCACTCATTTAATAATTTATTTATAACGCGGCTAATTGGAAAAACGTATAAAAATGTCAGTAAGCAATCGCGAAAGCCTTAAAAGTTACATCAGAAAATATGTTTAAATAATTTCAAAAAAAGTTTTTATAAAACTACAGGCAACTGCACACCGAACCAAAAATTATGCTTAATAAGTTTTTGAAGAATTGGCTAGATTACATTAACATTGCCGACGCCGTCGTGGTCATCGTCGTCGTCAAACGCCGAACAAAACGCCGGGCAATTTACATTAACACTGGGCGGCAGCGCCATACATTAATTTCCCTTACATCTTACAGTTGAGTTATTTGCTTGTAATCTCTGCCGGTTTGCAATAAAATTTTTAATAATAATAAAAAACATATTTTCTTTTCCTTCAAGTCCACATTTTCTTAATATAAAATCATTTATTTGCAGAAATTCAAATATCATTTCATTTTTGCATGATTCCATAATGATTAGATTTTGCATATTGGCAGCAATTAAAATTAGGATTAAAAATGGGTCGACGACCACGCCGATGAAGATGACGACGCCGGCATGGGTAATGTAATGCATTTCATACATGCGGTACTGTCTCTAAATATTTTTGACATAAAACGACGACCACGCCGGCGTCGGCGTTGTTAATGTAATCCGGCCAAATGAATGAGGCTTGAAACACAATTGCAGCTTTTCAGCCAGCTGACTGAAAAGCAGAATTAAACACAACTGGCGTTTTTGACATTTGCAACTTTAACTTGTTTATTTTGAGAATATTTATTAAGGAACGACAGTTAATGCTTCCGATTTTCCAAAATTACGATAAATGCATACTTTTTTGGATAATTGTGAGATGTACCTACCAAATATATGTAAAAATAATACCGAGATTTTTTTTAAGTCCCACAGAAACTGCTTATATTTTACTAACTAAATAAGTTTTCTTCCATTTTAATATTTTTGGTAGTTGTTTACTTCTTAAGTGTGTCAACAGAAGTCATTCTCATCTGATATTCGCACAGTTGGCAATATTAAAAATTCCCTCAAGTTGGCAGTCATTGGGCTTGAAATTTGCAATTTGATCAAATCTCAAGCCAGCTTGAAGCTGGCAAAAAAGTTAAAGCTCCAATTGTGTTCTTCTACATTGATTTACATTGTCAACAAATCTCAAGCTGGCTGAAAAGCTCCAATTATGTTTTAGGCTTAAGGCTGAAGCACAATACGATGCAGTGCACTGCACTGCATTGAAATTTAGAGCTCATGTAATACCATGTAGCAATTCACATACACTGCACTGCTCGTTTCTAAAACACTGCACACTGCATCAGTTGATATTTGTTAAAAACTACAGAATAGAGGAAGTGGTCAATTTTAAATTAATTAATTAATTTTAAAGTGATATTAGAAGAAAAATGGGTAGTTTTCTCAAAATAATGAATCCACAAAATATGATTGTCAAAGCACTGCACTGCTTTCAATACGCCGTGTACAAAATTTCAGCTCTCTATCTCACGCCTCTTAAGCAGTGTTCAAATCAATTATGAGAAACCCTATGAAAAACTGGTACGATTTCGCCCATGTACGACCTTAATATTATTTTTTGCATATAATATCTACAAAATTTTAGCTTACGCGTTCTCAAATTATCGTGGTATACCCTATAAGATTATACATATTTTATCAATAAAATATCAAACCGAGGATTTATTTAAAAAAGCACCAGCAAAGTCAATCCAATTAATTTGGTAAGACAATGGATAAATTAGTACATTTACATGCCGGTTTGAAAGTGAGGATCAACTTGCTTCTATTTTTAATTTATAAAAGTTGCAGTAAATTATTGTGGCTGCCACGCGCCAACTAGAACTCCACCTTCAATTCTATCGCTTCTTCTTCCGCGACCATCCTATCCATTCCTCTTTTCCTCTATTCATCTAGTCATTCCTTTCATTCATTCATATCAGCGAACCACCTGAACATCACATGTATCCATCCCATCTATCTACCCTATCCATTGTTCCTTCCCCTCGAATAATTTTATCGATCCATTCATATGCGTATATTCCGTTTCATCTATCCCATCCAATCCATCTAGCAATCTTATCTGTTCATTCATCCCAGATATCGATGCTATCCAGGCTTCGCAGGTATCCCATCTATCAAACCATCTCACCCATATAGTCAGCATCAAACCATTAATATGATAATGAGAGGAATAGAGAGTGGTCGATTTCAGCACAAACGTTATGGTTTCATTATTAAATTTGTTTGCACTAAAAGGAGTGTTTCTTTTAATAATTATGCATTAACTCCTATTTTCTTTTCTTACATATGCTGCAGCAAACAATTTTCTTCTATATACCTAGTATACTTCTCACCCCTATTTTTGGTTTTTGAATTTTTTTATGCTAAAGGACACTCAGAGCACTCCGGATTTGTATCTTTTTTCCAGAGTGCTCAGAGCGTTCTAAAAAATCTGTTCGATCTACGGAGCGGAAAAAAGATACACGCCCCCAGAGTGTTCTGGTAGTTTTTTTTTTATATTGGCAACACTTATGATTTGTGAAATATCTATTGTTAATACAAATAAATAAAAATAAGTAAGGGGTGAAGGAATGGAAGGAAATATGGAATTTAAAAAAGTATTCACATTTTCAATAGGATTTTTTTGCGAATTATTGGTATTACTGACAGATTGCTCCAAATGCTCCGAGGTTTATCTACGATCAATCAGAGCACTCTGAGCAATAATAAAGATACACGTTCAGAGCGCGCCGAGTACTCTGAAAGTAAATAGAGATACAAGAAATCGGTGTTCAGAGCGCTGGGAGTGCTCTAAACAGTATAAAGATACACGCCCTGTGTAGTTCATGACGCCAAAATTTATCACTTTTTTAGTGAATTTAATTGTATTTAGGATGGTAAAGAGCTATACGACCAATTTGTGAATACATATAATCAAAAATACTTTGTATTTTAAGGAAGAGATTAATGCATGGGGAGAGAAATACACAAACACAATGTAAAACAGCGCGAGCTCTTAATAAAAGTCAAATATTAATCTAAGCCCACGAATTGAAACACGTTAGCCACGTCTAATTCTTACAAAAGGTGAGCTTCTACGTCACTGGATGTTGGTTTCGGACAGGCCCTTAATACCTAATTTGTAACCATATTTATTAATAGCATACTAATTACTGTGCCACTACCAACCATGGCATATCACTTATTGGAGACTGGATACATTATGAATATTTGCCTTTAAGATAGCTGCTGTGCTGAACGTACTGGCAGAGAAACTTTATCGACAAAAAATTATATAAAGAACGCCCAAGACTACTAGCTGAACCGAATTGCCATTTGAAAAATATTAATATTCAGAAAACTAGCTGTACGGAATCATATAATGTAATATATAAATTCAAAGCTACTCAATCCATTACATTTATTTGATAACACAATATTAGTTAATAAAAAAAGAAAAATGCTTCAAAACAAACTTTCTTACAAACACTAACTTTTGTACGTTGCTTCAAGCAGGGGCCCATAAATAAATTCTTTTTGATTTGATTTGATTTGATCTTAAGAGAGGAAGCTCGGATATTTCTCATCTGATCCTTCCAATACTGCTTTCTCTGAAGGCGATTCGTTATTCGTTTTAATATCCCTAGAAATTATTTAAGAAAACTATTTAAAATTTTACAAATACTAGAAATAATAAATTCTACTGGTAAACTTCTTGTGATCCAATCACGCCACTAGAAGTGTCTGGATCGTCTGCAGTTTCACGTTGGACTACTCTGCCAAGAACGTCAATCTCTTCCTCTATATTTGACTAGAAATGAGTAGAAGATAATATAATTTCTTGTAGCAAATAACAAGAAAAATGAAAGCTTACCTTTTTTGGGGACTCCACAATAGTCTCAAATGCTGGAGATATTATATCAACAGATCTTGTCCGCTTTAGATGGATATGCATCTTACCACAATGTCCAGGAATTTGAGATGAAAGCCCACCGCGCTGCTAAAATGTTTTGAAATACCTCAACAAGAAATATATTATATATACTTACTTTGTTGTCCAATGCAAGGTCTGACTTCACGCTCTTGAGGGTCCCATATGCTGCTGGGCACGACAATCGATAACCCACTTTTTGGCCATGATCTTTGTTTTTCTTAATGAATTCTTCGAAAAATTCAACTAATTTTTTAATTTTCGTAGAATTCAACCGACGTTTTTGGCAAAGCCATTCCTCTGATGGTGGCGGTGGAAACTCAATATTTGGACTACAATTTTCGTCCCTTGAACAACCAAATTCTTCCATTGGGGGACTTGGAAACGGCACTTCCGTATTTAAAAACTCCATCTCGATACGAACCTTATTAGCAAATGAAATTGCAAACATGACGCACCTAGTCAACACAACAAATTGAAAATGAATAATTTTATTCGACGAACCAGCTCCCTTTGTTAGTGTACTCTAAAACTGTGATTCCCAGTAAAAGGAGAATTAGAACAAAATGAAGATATGTACAATTCGAAAATGTGCGAAGTTTTTAGTTAATTACTTCAGATGGCAGCACGGTATACAGAGTATGTAATAGATAAGATCGTCCCCCAGAGAAAGAGAATATAAAGTAAGTCCCCTAACACAGAATGATACACACTCGAGACTAGACACGACGTAGAACCGGTTTTTGTATCGAGTGTATATCAGCCCATCGTACACGTAGTTTATACACGGTTGATACGCGTTCTTGAGGCAGGAAAGAAAATTCATTATTTCTGATATTTACGCACCCAAACATACACGCATACATATGTAATACAACACTCGTGTATCATCCAACTCTAACCATCTGCTCTAAATTGGGCTGAGCTATACACGAAAATGTCCTAAAAGAGTGCTAAAAAAATCAGTTTTTAGTACGGTGTATCGAGTGTCATTCCACGTTCCACCCTTCTTGGACGAAAGTCGTGAAATGTATAGAAAAAAAGCACGGTGCATAGAATAAAAATTTATCATTAAATTTCGACACATGTACTGTGACGTAATTTAGTCCGCTAAGATATATACATTTATATAGAAAAGACAGGGAGAGGAGAAAAGTATTGTCTTCTCTGTACCGTGCTTTCCTATACATTACACATCATTTTATCCCCTAAAAGCACTTTCCCATCGAAACCGAAAACCTATAAGTTCTACACCGAAAATTCGCTTTACTTTCACATCAAAAACTGAAAACTTTTTTTCGGTTAAATAGAAATAATAGTTAATTATCATAAAAGTTGTGATGAGGGCTCATACGAAAAAGCGTATTTTAATTTTACTTCGAAATTCCATCCATATTATAATAATATAATAAATAATAAAATAAAATAATAAATGTTTCAATAATTGTAAACACAAAAGTGAGGTTTAGTACGACCGAAAAAATTTTTCGTCCCGAAACGTTCCACATGTGGAAACCGAAAAGAAATTGACAGATGCAACCGAAATTTCGTTTTTCGGCCGAAAAAAGATAAAAGTTGTGTTTTTCTTAAAAATCTGAGATATATATACTATTTTATTAGTAAAATATTAGTTTATCCTATTTGCCATGAATTTATTAATCATTGGAGCAAAAATCTTGTTTTAAAGTGGAATAAATTGAGTTTTTCGGTTTTCGCTTTTGATGTTGGACCGATTTCTTCCATCGCACATAGAACAGCGGTTTGCCTGCATGCACATCCAACCATCCAATCAAGCTTGTAATCGTTGCATGCTTCGTACAATTGGTCCACACAGCATACAACGATTGTACGCTAATATAAATTGGAACAACAGTTGTATCGTGTGGCATCCCAGTAGTCTCTCATCTGTTTCAATAAGATATCTTTTCTGCAATATATTCTGTCCTACTTCAAGCACCTCCTGTACACAAGTTTTAAAAATAAAGTTCATTGGTTGTGTGAAGCGTTCTTTTCTAGCAGTGGTGCAATGAACTGGATAGCGTGCACAAAATAATGCAGATAATAACTAACACGTTGATATTTTAGTATTTTGATACGACAATATATTAGAATCAGAGCTCATAGGTAGATGTATTCCATGGTATAAACATTAAGAAGTTATGGCCGATTTGAGAGAAACTTGTTGTGTTGCAACGTCAGTTGGAGACAAATATAATTTTCAGCGATTTTTTTGAGTTGTTCGTATTATATTGACAACAAAACATGTTGAAATTGTATAGTATAAAGCAAGACCTCGGTTAAATATTTAATAAAAACATAAGTTGGTTCGCGTAAATCACTTCGGGAAAAATAATTATGTTCTGGTGATAAAGCACACAAATTTCCAATTAGACATTATTTTTCACTTTGGTAAGATCTATTGAAATTGAAATGGAGAAATTTGTGACATTTGTCTCCAAATGACATAAGCACCCAATTAATAGCTGAATCGAGTGTCTCTCATCGAACAACAAGTGCAGCTGAATAGAATTTAATGTTAAAAATAATTATATTAACTGATTCCCTAAATAATTTTATAATAATAAATTGACACATGTTTTTATATTTTCTGTTTCTTTAATTCTTTTATTCAGAATATTCTTATCGTATGTAATCAAGAATTCCATGTCTTTCATTTCTGCAATTGAATAAATAGAGAAAAACACCCAATAATTAATAATATGAATAGAAGCACAGAAGCGATCTATTATGTCCAAAAAGCCGGTCAGCTCAGTTTTCACAGATGTAGCTTCGGGCTTTAATTGCTTGTTTCGCCATCTGTCTGAAAATTAGTGAAATAGCAAGTGTCGTTATGAAAGCAGATCCTAATTCTAAGTGGGGGACAAATGAATTCCTTTATAGTACCTACCTCACTAGTATGTAGTATCTTTAATATAAGTAAATTGAAATTTGCGATCGGTTAAAGTATTTGTGCTAAGATATAATTTCTCAACGAATAAAAATTACGTAGACTTTCCTTTTCGATTGTAATCTGCTGATTTACCTATATTTAAATTTGAGGAACTTGACATGAATCAAAGAAATTCAGTTCCGGCGGTAGATATATTGCCATGTATCGGGCAAGGGAAAGCATCACTTTCCCGGACAATACGCAGGCGTTCAACAGAGTGTGTAATTCGTTATAAGCCAAAATTTGATAGCCCTGTAGTTGGAGGCCCGACTCATGGAAACGTAAAACGCTTAATTATGTTGTTTGAAGAATTAAAAAAGAACAAGGAGAATGAACACTTACACCCGAGACCATCTGTAAGAACTGAAAGTAAATGTCTTGATAGTTATTGCACAACAACAGAATGGAATCAGAAAAGAGTTTCTTCCCAGGAAGTTGTTTATGTTAGTTTTTGTACATAAAATTCAAATTAATATATGTAATATTTGTTTTATTTTATATATTGGTAGCCGAAGCCTGAAACGAATTCGATCATAAAAACGACGAATTATAAATCTTTTGGACTTGAAGATTCATCCCAAAACGTGAGTAATTTTGAAAATTTCATCAAAAGCATGTCGAATTAAGGTATTTTTCTTATAGTCTGTTGAATTCATCAATGATTCGCTACAAGCTAGAAAAATGGTTTTTAAAATGCTTGTAATTAACTATAACGGAGATTGGTCAGTAGTTACAATTTCTTATAAATGTATAGATCTTATCTAGACAGGATTTATTGGAAATATGAACACAATTATCGATATAAAATAGATTTTCATACAGTACGTTTACATGAATACTTGAGTACTTAACTTGAAATCCACCTGAAGCTCAGGTAGGGCGGTTGATTGAATTAATTCCAATTACTTGACTTGAATTTAATTTTCCAATTACTTAAGTTGAAATTTACGCGTTGAATGAGCCTTTTCACGATATTTTGATTACTTCAAGCATAATTCATGTAAACGTACTGATAATTTGTAAAATTTAATTAAAAAATATATTAAGATTTCAGTTGTACATACTCAGCACAATATTTCAGTAATAAATGTGTTCACGTAATTTATTTAATTCTCAGTCTTCTAGGATATAAATCTTAATTTATTTCTCGATAAAATACTAATTTAAATTCGCAGGAATTTCGAGAGTGAGCCTAATTTGGAGGACGAAGAGGCGGGTACTCCTTCCATTGTAATATCTAAAAACTAATCAAGTCCAATGAAGCTAATCTCTGCAGATTTTTATCTTATTACCTTGTATGTGTTTTTTTTACTTTTATATAAAGTTTATAATATCGTGCTACAACTATTACATTTTAGTATTTTAATCGTATTTTAAAAGAAGTTAAATTAGTTGTTCTTTTACTAATCAAAGCATAGAAATGCAAAAAATCTATGCCGTTTTTTGTATTTATTTACATGAATGGTTTTGAATTTTGTATACAAATTATGATGTTCGGTTGCAAGTACCAACCTATTAAATTTTAATATTTGAATCATATTTTAAAAAAATTGTTAAATTAAGGTCTCTTCAATATATATTTTTTTTTTATTAATGTTTCTGCTGATTTTTCCGCTATGAGTTTCGGTAAGGATATTGGCGCTATAAACTTAGTAGGTACCTAGTGAACTAAAATAGAAGAAAATTACGACTCGTTTCACTTTCTTGCTAAATTGTGTATTGTCTCCAGTTTTTATACCTAAAAGACTTAATTTAATTGAAAAAGTCATCATTACTTGAACATTGCTGTTTGATTTTATTTTAACATCAAAAGCAACATTTCTTGCATACATACATAAGCTCACGAAAAATCAGAAAACAAGACAAGATTTCTGCGAAAAAATCTGAAAATAAAGATATTGGAAAAGTGTGTGAAGTTTAGTTATTATACATACAATATGTATCGGGAGAATAGTAAGTCCTTGATTATCGTGAATCCCAGGGAGAGTTTTTGCCTGAAAGGATCAATTTGCTTTTTGACTTCCACGTCCTGCCTTCCATTTTATATTTATACTAAGGAAACTATGAAAATTTGTGGACTAGAAGAATTTCTTTGTTTGAGATGATTTTTAATAGATTCATTCGATTTGCTGCTGATTTGTTGTTAAGCAAGAGAGGAGTGTCCGTATGTTAGTTGTTTTTTATATATACTTCTTCTGATGTGCAAATTCGAATGGATTGATACACTTATTTTCTCTGAGCAAATAATAATAAAGTTTTATTTGTGCAGGTGAATCCAGTTTCCCCAGAAAATTTTCAGAGGGAACTTGGTCGGTATCTGGATGTCAACGAATTGTTCTTCTAAATGGATTTATTATTTACTACTGTTGTTAAGCCAAAGAAGAGTGCCAATAATGTGAGCTACTTGTTGTATACATACTTCTTCTGATGTGTAAATTCGAATGGATTTAGTACACTTATGTATATTTATCAATGGCAAATGAGAACAAGGTTTTGTTTGTGCAGGTGAATTCACAATTTCCCGAGAATTTCCAAAGAAGCCTGATTTCTTTTGGTTGGATCTGGTTTCAACCTGTTACGTTACAATTACTTCAAATAGCAGCACTTATGCACATACATATTTTGAATCAAGAGTGAAACTGTAGGATATAGGATATAAGTAAGCATCTATCACAGTGTCAATTTTTGGGGAGCGTTGTCTGTTGAAAAATTATTTATATTATTATGATTTCAGATCCTTGCGTGTTTCCACTTAAATCTACATACTGAGCTTTCACAATATTAAGTTTATTGCCCTTCCTTTTAAAAAAAAATATCTTAGAAAATTTACGATTTTGCGTCCATATCACTGATATATATATAATATGGACTGACTACGTTCATTTTCATAGAAATGCACTGCACAAAGTGGGCTCACTTCTATATATATTGCTAACTCTTTCGGTATAAGCACCAAGTACCAACTGAGAGAACTGTAAAATACAAATAAATAAGTGGGTCTGTTGAAATAAATGTTTTTAAATTAATTATTTAAGATTATTACTGATAAAATTGTTTTACCAAAGGCAATATATTCATTAGATACCTATGCAGCAGAAATTCGAAAAGTTTTATTATAATCGCTTTTTCAGCTGCGCGCTCATTTTTCAATGTTGGCAGCGGTGCAACAACTTTTTTGGACGTTAGCAATTGAGCCCACATGAAATAGAAAGTTAATCAGTCCATATATAGAACCGACTTTAAATTTAAAACAAAGTAAAGGAAGAAGGCTTTTTTTTTACAGAAACAGAGCTTAACACAGCTCTATTAGAAATATTGGCGGATATAGTAATAAAACGTATAGAGAAACAATTTTTACGCCTGGTTTCACTGCATAACGAAGATGTATAAATTCAAATGTCGATTACAAGGAAAATGAAAAAGTACGGGATGTAGGTATCACGAAAATCTACAAAGTTAATTCGTAGTAACTTTGTGTTGGTGCATTTTAAACTTTTTTCCTTAGTGTGTTAATGTAAATCAAGAAACATTACAAAATTAGGTATCATAGCATAAGTTCCCTTCCTCTGCGATGTCCTTAATTGATATTTTCCTCACTGATAGGCTTCCATTCCTCGACTGGTGAGGCCTCTTATTTTGCCCAGGTCGCTCGAATGTGGAATTCCCCTCCCGTTCGTGTCCAGAGGGCCGGCTCTACCTCTATCTTCATATGTCTAATTTGTGACTTAAGGCTGAACTACAATAGAAGTAAATAACTTTACGAAATTAAAAGAGACCGAGGACGAAAGATATTTTTAGCCTAATCACATTTTATTATCTTGATATTTAATGTCTTCAATTTTAAAAAGTGGTAAAAGTGAAAAAATTTACAAATGGAAGTTGATGTAATTGAAGATTCCTGCCTTCTATTAATTCGCAGTGCCCCAATGACATTTTACTCGTATGTGTTAAATTTTAAAAAGTATTAAAAGTGAAAATAACAAATGGAAAATGATTTAATTGAAGATTTGTGCTTTCTATTAATTAGCAGTACCATTTTTATTCCATTTTAATTTTTACATTGCAGTTTTAATCATTTAGTAATAATTTAATTGTTTGGAAACATCGCGTTCTTACGGAATGAGCGATTAGGCTGAACCACAATAGAAGTAAACGTAAGTACATTTACTTACGTAAAGCGAACGAGCCCTTTAATTTAACAGGCGTACACAAATTAACTTTAACTCGTGTGAGGGGAACTTTCGTTAAATTTAAAAGTCAAATTGCAGTCAGTAAAGGTGCGGTAAGAATCGCTCATTCCGCTCATTCCGTAAGAACGCGATGTGTTAAACATTTAATTTATTACTAAATGATTAAAAGTGCAATGTAAAACTTAAAATGGAATAAAATGGTACTGTGAATTGATAGAAAGCACAAATCTTCAATTAAATCAACTTCCAATTGTTAATTTTTTATACTTTTACCACCTTTTAAAATTTAACACATAAAATGTCATTCGGGCACTGCGAATTAATAGAAGGCACAAATCTTCAATTACATCAACTTCCATTTGTTAGTTTTTTCACTTTTACCACTTTTCCAAATTGAAAACATTAAATATTAAGATAATAACTCATTCCGTACGAGATATATATTTAGGCTAAAAGTATCAATTTTTGTGGTTCAGCCTATTCTTAGCGCACTATACTTACGGAAAATTGGATATTTAAACTTAACGTAAGTTCACCTCACACGAGTTAAGCAGGCCACAGACGATACAACTGTTGGTCCAACCGTTGGACCAACAGTTGTATAGTTCACACACGATACAACTGTTGGACCGATTTCTTCAGCAATAATTTCTTCCGAAATAATGTCATCGGTTGCCAAAAAAAAAAAATTAGCATTTGTTTTTCAGCTGTGATTATGTCTTTGAAAATTAATAATATATCAATAAACTCTTCCCAGAAGTCCTTATACTTAATTGACACCATTTTGTTTTGTTTTTTACAACGCATTTACAATAAAAAACTTGACAGATAATGAAATCGGATCAACGGTTGAACAACAAGCCCACACACCATACAACGGTTGCATATACAACAGCGGTTGACCTGCATGCACATCCAACCATCCAACCGAGCTTGATTGTTGGATGCTTCGTACCAATTGGCCCACACACCATACAACGGTTGTGTGCCAACACAGATTGGTACAACAGTTGGGCCAACAGTTGTACGTCTGTGGCCTGCTTTAAAGTTAATTTGTGTACGCCTTTTAAATTAAAGTTGGCTTTCGCTTTACGTAAGTAAATCTACTTACGTATACTTCTATTGTAGTTCAGCCTTTTTCTCTTTGGTGGTTTCAGGTTGTGCTAATGCATAAATGAAATCAAGTAAATCGAGTGAATGATATCAGGTAAATTTAAGAAAATTTAATTAAATAATTAATTATTTTTGTTTTCTTTCTCTAATTTTTGCTTTTCTGTTATTTCTTCATTTCTTATATTTCTTTTTTCTTGTTTTCAAATTGTTAACTTACTCTTTTTAATATCTTTAGCTTTAAGTTAGTTTTAGTTCATGTAGTTTTCTCCCTCTCTTATAATGTAAAGGGTTTTCCAATAAGAGGGTGTTATTTTAATTAGCCCGCTATTTCGGTAGATGTCACTTTTGGAGCTGTCATTTTTTGACATTTGACAAGTAGAAACTACGCCATTAATAAAAATGGATCGATACACGATTCAACAATGCATTGAAATTATTAAAATTCACTATAAAAATGGTGAAAATGTGGCAGAGACGGTTCGTAAAACTCGAACATTTTTGGGTCGTCGTGAAGCACCTTGTCGGACCGCAATACAGAAATTGGTAGAAAAATTCGAGCTGTCGGGACAAGTTAGTGATGTGAAGAATAAAACCCGTGCACGTCGCTCAAGAACAGCCGAGAATATTGCTGCTGTAGCCGAAAGTGTTGAAGAAAACCAAGGTTTGTCCATTCCTCGTCGTTCTTTGGAATTAGGCATTCCACAAACGTCATTACACCATATTTTGCATAAAGATTTGGGTCTTAAGGCTTATAAAGTTCAGTTAACACAAGAACTCAAGCAGGCCGATCATCAACAACGTCGAGTCTTTGCTGATTGGGTCCTTGAAATGCATGAAAATCATCCGGAATTCCATCGAAAACTCATATTGAGTGATGAGGCCCATTTCCACCTCGATGGCTTCGTCAACAAGCAAAATTGTCGCATCTGGGGCTCGGAAAACCCAAGAGTTATTGTTGAAAAACCTCTCTATCCTCAACGTGTGACTGTTTGGTGCGGTTTATGGTCCCGCGGTGTCATTGGATCTTACTTTTTCGAAAATGAGGCTGGAGCAACAGTTACGGTGAATGGATTGCGCTATCGACAGATGATTAATGATTTTTTATGGCTGCAATTGGATGGTATTGATCTGGACAACGTTTACTTTCAACAAGACGGCGCTACGTGCCATACAAGCAACGAAACCATTGATCTTTTACGGGAAAAGTTTCCGGACCATGTTATCTCTCGGAAGAGGTGATCACAATTGGCCACCGAGATCTTGTGACTTAACACCTTGCGACTTCTTCCTTTGGGCCCACGTGAAAGAGAAGGTCTACATCAACAGCCCAGCGTCGATTCAAGACCTCAAAGATGGAATTCGTGAGGCTATCGAGGACATAGGGCAGCCACTTTGAGATTTGGTTATGGAAAATTTCATGAAAAGGATATGGTCCTGTAGGCGTGGTCGTGGTGGTCATTTGGCTGATGTTATTTTCCATTATTAACGGCATACCTTCCTCTTTATAATGAAATAAAGATCCGATCATTTATCTCAAAAAATGGCATTTTTCTTTGAATATCAAAATAACACATCTTATTGGAAAACCCTTTACTAGGTTAAGATCTCAGATCTTTTGTTCTTTACCCTAATAAATAAATTGAATTGAATTGAATAGCAGATGAAGCTCGGTTAGGTATAATAATAAAAAATATTACAAGAAAATTAGAGCGAAATTATACTATTTAATAATAGGAAGAAGCTATTTGCCTCAGTTTGCTTGTATAATACCTATATAGATATAACACATCAGCACAGCCAACCAACTACAGTGGAACTGGTATTGTCATGGGACCAACAAAATCTGTCGACTTCTAGAAGTGGAGTGGGCTCATACATGTCAATTTAATTAAAACTAATAGTATTTGATAGTTTTATGCGGCAATGTGGCTTCATGATAGAATATCTCTCAATGGTAATTAAATTATTATAAGTTTTGTTGTCTATACTTTCAGTTATTTGAGTTATTAATATGTAGTGCCTTTTTACTTCTTTATTTTCTGGACGGATAACGGATGAGATCTTGACCGATCTGTTTTTGTGCGATTAAGAAAACTTTCATCAGCAGAAACAAATGTGACCACTTCATCAAAGTCGATGTAATTCTTAACACTTAAGTCCAGACGACCTAGTTTCTTGTGTATTGAAGACTGTGTTAATATTGTCATCTATCACATTGTTAGATCCATCTCCCCTAATTACTTTAGCGGGATAGGTATCGTCTTTATAATCCCAAAGTGAAAAGCAGCCAAAACTAACATATTTAAAGAAATGATAGTAGATCCTTTAATATCAAAAGTCCAACATTAATAAAGAATCCATGTTCCATTGAATCGATTATCTTAGTTTAAAAGGCGTCGACGATATTTCACTTCTAACTTTGGTATGACTTATAGACGTTGCATGTTCGAAAAAGAAAAGGGACAGCAAAAAACGTTCGAATTAAGGAGAGATTCGACTTATGAGAGTTCGAGTTAAAGAGTGTAACAAATATGAAAAACATAATGAAGAGTTGTGAATTCTCAAAAATGTGTTCGATTGCACTATATTTAAAAATCCTTTTTGTTTAAAATAACAAAAATTTCACATGAGAGGAAGTTATTAAGGGACTTTCACATCAAAAACAAGAACCGAAAAATTCACCCGATAAAACATAAAAGTTGTGTTTTTCTTAAAAATTTGAGATAAATATACTATTTTCTCAGTAAAATTTTTAGTTTATCCTATTTCTCTGGATTTTATTAATCATTGAAGCAAAAATCTTTAGAGTGGAATAAATTGAGTTTTTCGGTTCTTGTTTTTGATGTGAAAGTGCCTTTAAGATTCATTTGAAGATAGATTTTCAGAACCAGATTAAAGCCCGGTACGCTAGAGCCAAGGAATTAGGTCAAGGAATTTTTCCACTTATTTCTTAAAGAAAATTTGACATTAGGTCAAGGAATTTTTGACAATTTGGATTTGTCAATTGTGTGATATTTCGATAATAAAGAAAGTGAAGAAATGGATAATGAAAAATGAAGATACACGTAAAACAATTTTTATTCGTCCATTTGTCATTTTAAAATTGATACACCTCTTGCAAAATCACCGTTCCTTCGTTCAATTTTTCAATTATTTCACCAACGTCAAAATTCCTTACAGAAATAAGTGCATCGGTACTTATTTCTTCAAGAAATATTGAAATAAATGGATTTTTCGTAAAAGAGCGACATCATTTTGTCAATCGGGAAGTAGAGTTTTTCTGTTCGAATTATTTTCTCTAGCGTACTACCTCAAGGAATCGGCCAAGAAAAAAATTCCTTGAGCATTCCATGACACTTTTTTTGCATAGTGTTTGTATAGGAACAAAAATTCCTTGGCTCTAGCGTACCGGGCTTAACACAAGCTCACAATAATGGCAAAATATACGGTCAATAAACATCGACTGCTTCATTTTCTATTTCATATGGTACAATTTTTGTGTGACTATTATTCTTAATTTCAAGTTTCATTTTCGCTTTAGTAGTCATATTTCAAGTTCAACAAATTCCAAATATATTCGAAATTATTGCTTCCATTAGAATCTTATCTTCTATAACATCAAATATTTCTTAAACTTGATTTTTAAGGAAATAAAATTTCTACCCATCCCTAAAAGTAGTTATGGGAGACAGAAAAGATTACAAATGTTGTATTGCCATCTATTTCTATTCTATATTTCATTTGGAAAATCCACTGATTGAAACTGGATTATGGTGGATTTCGTATAGAGCTTATTATTTGAAATTCAGCAGAAAAAGTAGTTAAACAATAAAAAGAAAACTGATTCCATGTTATTGTAAGTAATTTCAGTAGTGTCAGTGGTCCATTCTATGTTATACATATCAGTCAGTACGTTTACATGAATACTTGAGTATACTTGACTTGAAATCTACTTGAAATTCAAGTAGGGTTTTTGGTTGAATTAATTCCAATTACTTGACTTGAAATTTATTTGAATTGACATTTTACCTTTGACAACTCTGCATTAGGTTCAATACATATGTAGGTACGGATTTTTAGATAAATATTTTTAGAAAAGTGCTAAAAATCGCAACCTGAATTATCAACAATAATCTTCTTCTTGTTCCTCTGCCGCTTTCATAACTCCCAGAATTGAAAAATGTTCCAGTGCTGAAGTTTACATGAATTTACTTGATCTCTACTTGAAGTATACTTCAAGTATTCATGTAAACATACTGAGTGATTTCATCACTTAGTCAGGGTTGGTGTTAGTATATTAAATCCGAATGGACAACGAATGAAATGATATGCAACATAAAACAACAATTATAGTTATACAAGAGTTTTTTTTTAATACATGTATAAAAACATTACAATGTACCTACATGTTTTTATTGACAAAATGCTTGAGCGGTTAATTCACAAATATATGTAAAAGTTAGACCTTACGAAGTAAGCATTCAATAGAGACAGCCTTCTTAAATGCTAACTGCTACCACGGAAAGAGATTCTCCTAACTATCAGGGAATCAACAATTGATCTAAGAGCGGATTCATGAAATTTGAGGTGGTCCCAAACGTTCTGGCAGAATGCCAGATATCTGCCTATTTTTGTGGCAGATATAGACAGATATCTGGCGACAACGTCTGGCACTCAAAAATGTCCAGACGTCTGCCGCACGTTTAATTAGCCACTTTTTCTAACTGATAAATTTTGGAAATCGTCTGCCAATCTGCCCAGTAGATTTTTGAATTGAAGATATCTGTTTAGTTTTACCTGTTAAAAAAAACAGTTTTGTGCACATAGTGATAGGAGTATAGAACAGACTGCAGGAGACAAGCTTATCCAAGGTTTGTATTATATTATATAATTATATATTATTATATCTACGAGGAGTATATAATATATATAGTAAATAGCATAAATATACATAATTAACAATAATCCTAAACAGTATATATATATATTTTTATATATTTTTATAATTAACAAAATGGCAGATGAAAACAAGGTGAAGAGGAGAAAGAAGCAGGAGTCAGCATGGACCTGTGGTGAAACAATGCGCTTGATCAACCAAATCGAACAACATCCACTTTTTCATTTGTACAAAATGCACTATACACAATAAAAGCCGCCGCGTACCGTTCTCTAGAGGTCAATTTTGAACAATGAACTTCACATTAGTTTATGTTGTCTTTGCCAGATAAAAGCAGTATTGTACAGGATGAAAACTAGCAGGTCTCTGATAACTTTGTGCCCCAGATGAAATCTACCCGAATATCTGCTCTGTGTGTTATCAGTAGGACAGATATCTGTCATTTTGCCATATCGTTTAGGAACACCTTTACATTGGCAAAATTTATTATCGATCTATGTGCTACGGAAGATTCAAAAAATTGTTCTAGGGTAGATTCCTGAAAGTTAAACGTAAGTAGTTGCTTTGCGTAGTCTGAATATGGTCGACGAGCGTACTCTAATATTGTGACAAAAACCTCACTTGCGTATTCAAGAATTGGTCTAACAAAGCAATTGTATAATCGCAATGCTACGGTAGGACTCGAAACCTCTCAGGATGAACGTTTTGTAAAACTCAGTATAGAACTACTCCTTAAGTTATGTCTGAGATAAAATCCAGTTTGCTATCACATCCAAATAGAAGACAGAGAACCCACAGAATGAATCTTGGAATATTAGAATTATTAGTCATAAAGATCTACCTATTGTCATCAGTAAAGTGCTTCACAGATAATAGGTGCATTTACCTTCAAATTTTCTGGGATGGTAGTGGAGTGATCGATTGTCGTAGTTAAAATTTGTCGCTATCCGTAATGTTGTATCGAATGATTGTAAAATATTTGATTAATATTACTTGTAGACGTAGAAGACTATTTCGATGATAGTGAACGCACTCAATGTTGTCAAAAGAAAGATAGAAAAATAGCGATCCTTAGTAACTGCCTTGAGGTACGTTGGACGAAGCCAATAATACTAGCCTATAGATAAAATTTCGGAATAGGAGTCTCTCCATTTTAGAAATGATTGAGGAAATCCATACTTTTCCTTCTAAAAAGTATCAGGAAGAACTTATGTAAGTCGTTATAAATACATTCCGACTGGAAGTCTTTTGCCATAAAGAAGCATCTAATAGCTACAGAAAATTCATAGTTGTAAATATACATATAAAATAATACAGCGACAAAATAATTTTACAATAGGCTTATTAGAAATAAATTTAATGCATGCAAAAATTAAAAAAACTTTTAATATTATGCGTGGCTCTCCAATCCATTTTTCTATATCATTATTTCTATGCGTTACAAATGGTATTACATACTTAATATACCCTATAGATTTCATCTAGGGTATAAAAATATATTTACATATATATATGTATGTAAATAGTTTGAATTAATTGCAGCTTGGCGAACTAACTAAATTTCGTCACCGTTCGATATTTTTTGTTTTCAAAGCATTTTTCCGAAATCGTTGACTCTACCTTGTCTACACATATTGTAGGCATATCTATCTTTTACATGTATATCCATCCGTACATATTATGTAGATATATTATAAAATAGATTCGTCATTAAATTTTCATAGGAATTTTATTATCAGATAATCAGTATCTAAAGGCTATAGAAATCTCTAAAAGAAGTCGAAAACGTGACAATCTCTAGCTACATACGTACTAAGTTAATATGTGTAAGAGAAAACGGCATGGCATTGATCACATAAGGTCATTTCTCTTCACAAACTACAAAACCAAAGAATATAATTATGACGTCATAGAACAAATAAATATTTGGAAGCATTTGTTTGCACAGATAAAAGTTAACACACTTGAATCGTAATTAATCAAATCACAATCTCCAGGTTTCACGACTTTTGGAAATTACGTCGCAAAGCGTTTTTTCACTAGTTTTTATTTAAATGAGTCATGACGGCCGCCGCGTATTTTACGGACTGTAGAGTAGAGGCAACAACAGCAGGGGAAAAATAGCTTACTTCAGAAGCGTAGTAACTATAATGTAGCACATTATAATATATTGACATAAACGAAGGAAAATTTTACCTACTGTGGTGTGGCTGTAATTGTAACTTATGGGAAACAAGAGGAATTTTCTAGAATATATTGTCTTTTAATTTCATAACACGTTTTAATTGAGTCACTTTTTTGTTGGTCAATTGAACAGGAGGAGTACTGTATTACACTTAAAACATGAAGCAAAAGAGGGTGGATCTCTTGTGTTAAAACCGGGTAGGGTAAAGTAGTCTTTTCCCGCCCACCCCCCAGTTCCCGATCGCACTCTTAAAAAATTGCCTATATGACGATTATGTTTGCCGCATAATAAATCATTTCTTGTTTAGTTTGCATCCATTAAAACCTTTCTCATATGTATACACAAAATGGTTTCATCCACCTACTACTATGGTATGAAAAATCCTATGTTCAATATAGTCAGTGATTTGCGGCATCAAGAACCGTGGGGAAATTCGCATCGCCATTTTTATTAACTGAAAAAGCACGTACAGTATAAAAACATCGAAAAAATGATCGTGCGAATTTCCCCCTTATAGGGGAAAATTTGCACCAATGTAATTTTTTTTACAGAACTCACAAATTTATAAAATTTATAACATAGGGTAAAGGAATATAAAAAATACTATTTTAGAAATTCGACGGGAATTATATACCTTAAAGAATGCTCACATTTACAGAATGTTATCTTGTAAGCAACTATACCTTCAGTTTAAGCAGTTCAATTTATAATTGAGAAGATTAACATGTGTGCGCATTTTACAAGAGCAATTATTATTGTGTAAGTTATGGCTTTGCATTCAAAACAGGGTGCGAATATCACAGGTGCAATTATTAGAAGAACAAATACGAGCATTAAAAATTAAACAGGGTACGAATGTCACTGATGCAATTTTGAAAATTCTATCGATAGGATTTTACTTAAAACAGGGTTGGAATCTTATAAATGTAATTTTTGGCAGTTCCAGTGATAGCCTTCTATTTTAAATACGGTGCGAATTTTACAGATACAATTTTTGGCAGTTCGAGAGGTAGCCTTCTACCTTAAACAGGGTGCGAATTTTACACATTTAATTTTTGGCAGTTCAAGTAATAGCCGTCTGCTTTAAACAGGGACCGAATCTTGCACATGCAATTTTTATCAGTCCAAGTAATAGCCTTCTGCTTTAAACAGGGTGCGAATGTTACAGGTGCAATTTTTGACAATTTAAGCGATAGCCTTTTACTTTAAATAGGGTGCGAATCTTATACATGCAATTCTTGGCAGTTTGAATGATAGCCTTGTATTTTAAATAGGGTGTGAATTTTACATGTGCAATTTTCGGTAGTTCGATTGATAGCATTCTACCTTAAACAGGGTGCGAATCTTATACATGCAATTATATACATATACATGTATAAGACTCCCACCCTGTTTAAAGTAAAAGGCTATCGATAGAATTCTCAAAAATTGCACCTGTAACATTCGCACCCTATTTATAGTAGAAGGCCATCATTCGAACTGGCAAAAATTGTACATGTAAAATTCGCACCTTGTTTAAAATAGAAGGCTATCACTCAAACTGCCAAAAATTGCACCTGTAAGATGCGCACCCTATTTAAAATAGAAGGCTATCACTAAAACTGCCAAAAATTGCACCTGTAAGATTCGCACCCTATTTAAAATACAAGGCTATCATTTAAACTGCCAAAAATTGCATGTGTAACATTCGCACCATGTTTAAAATAAAAGGCTATCGCTCGAATTTTCAAAAATCGCACCTGTAACATTCGCGCTTCGGTTAAAGCAGAAGGCTATTACTTGAACGGCCAAAAATTGCATGTGTAAAATTCGCATCCTGTTTAAGTTAGAAGGCTGTCATTCAAACTACCGAAAATTGCACCTGTAAAATTCGCACCCTATTTAAAATAGAAGGCTATCACTCAAACTGCCAAAAATTTTACCTGCAATATTCGCACCCTGTTTAAAGTAGAAGGCTATCGCTCGAATTTTCAAAAATTGCACCAGTAACTTTCGTACCCTGTTTTAAATGCAAAGCCATAACTCACACCATAATAATTGCTCTGGTAAAGTTCGCACACAGGTTAATCTTCTCGATTATAAGCTGAACTGCTTGAACTTGAAGCTAAAGATACTTACAAGATAACGTTCTGTTTTTGTGAACATTCTTTAATTCTTTAAGGTATAGAATACCTTTCGGAGCTCTAAAATCATATTTTGTAATATTCCTTTACTCTATGTTATAAATTTCATAAATTTGCGATTTCTGTAAAAAAAATTTACAGCGGGCGAATTTCCCCCTATAGGGGGGAAATTCGCACGATCATTTTTTCGACTTTTTATACTGTATGTGCATTTTTAGTTAAATAAAATGACGGTGCGAATTTCCCCCCTATAGGGTGAAATTCGCTCGGGTGCGAATTTCACTTTTACTAGGCGTGCAAGGGAAATTCGCACAATAGGGTGCGAATTTCCCCTCAGTCATCAAGAGCATGCGTGAGAGTTGTAGGATTTCTTAACTAGACGAGAAATATGGCATGGTTTTAAATGCGAAGTTACTGTCCCAAGTAACCTCGTTTTCAGTCTCAGCCTCACCTCCTCTTGACATACCCACTAGTTTACACTTGCACCAGTACAAAACGAGTTCCACTCCCTTCTCTTCCCTCCCCTTCACTTCCTTTCTCTTCTCTTCCCTTCTCTTTTCTTCCTTCTCTATTCTTCTCTTCCCTTCACTACTCTTCTCTTCTTCAACTTTTAGCGAAGTGGAACCTGAGAAATAGTCAAATGTATGTATGTCTGGTGTTGAATTTGTAAAATGTGAACAAATTTTTTTTTAGAGAAAATGGTTTCAAGAGAAAAATTAAATATTGAAAATATCATAAATTGTGCAGCAATGCAATTAAAAGCAATTTCGGAGAAGAAAATTCTGAGAAAATATTTTTGCTTACATAATTCTCTTTTAAATTTACGAAATTTCTTACCGGAAAACATAAAGCACTCCTTTGTATAAAAGCCAAAACAAAAATTTGTTGATATATCATAAGCTGCACACAGCACACCAGCTGATATTATTAAAGACTACTTAAATCAAAAAAAGTATCAGTTGCAGAAAACGTACTCCATTTAACTATTTCTCAGGTTTCACCCACTTCGCTAAAGAGTTGAAGTGAGTAGAATAGAACTCATTTTCGTACTGACGCAAGTAAACTAGTGGGCATGTCAAAAGGAGGTGAGGGACTGAAAACGAGGTTACTTGGGACAGTGAGAACCATGCTTTAGTAATAGTTTTAAGGACTTAGGCTTTTATAGTATGTTTTTCTTGCAGTGATCAAATAGTAGGCTCCCTAAGTCGGCCACCCCTGACAAAACTGTCTGTAAAATGATTTTGGAAGCAAATACTCCCACAACAAAAATTGAAGAGAATAATATTATTTCTTTTTAAATTGTATAAAAATGATTTCTCTTATATGTATTACGGTTTTACTATAAACGATTCATTCCGAGCATAGATTCCAGAGTTGGTAAATGTGTGCTCCGTGAGTGAATATTTTGGAAATGAGATTGAGGTAATTGCGAAATCGTGTAGTTTATCTAAATAGTGTTGTATTTTTTACTTTAGTATCTCAGTTATTTAAGTGCATTTGTACTTACATTTTGAAGTGAAGAAAATACCAAAAATTTACTTTTTCTTAAATATATAAGGGAACGTAATTTTTGGACTGTTCCTAATGTCGGACACAAATGGCCGACTTTAGGCTGATTTCAAACCTTAAGTCGGCATGTCCATTTAAATATATCTCAAAGGTTTATAATTCTTTAAAGCCGGTCAGATATGTAATCCTAACAAGAGAAAAAGTTATAATTGGTCTAAGACCAATAATATTACACCCTAGATGAATATAAAGGTTAAATAAAGTGAAAACCCAAAGTTTTATATGGCAGCGCCAAGAACTTGAACTTGTGCTTGCAATTTTTATGAAAACGCCGTGTACAAAACTTTAACTCTTCACGTCCGACGAGTTCTCAGCAGTTTCCAGATAAATAGTACATAGGTACTTAGGAGCTTGAACTTTTGATCTCATACCTAGTTTATTATATTGAAAGACGTTTTGTTACTCATTATTATTATATTTGTTTTTTGTTTTTGTGAAACGTAATAAGTTGCTGTGAATACTAATATATTTGTATATTTCTTTGGCCGATATTAGGAAACATTATGGCAGGAGTTAGGACTTTGTTGGTCGAATATATGGTAAAAGTGTACTTTTTGAAACTTATATTTTTTTATTAAAAATGTGGGTGTATATCATTAGTATTATTATGCTAAACATATGTTAAATTCCTCACTTTTCAGTACAAAATGTTTCCATAACAACAGGTTTGGGACAGTCATCTTACGGCTACCTCAAAATTTTAGCTTTGCATTTTTGGCCGACTATTCTAATATTAGGTAAAATTAGTTCTTTGTTTTTCTATTTAAAGAAATTCTGACCGGTCGGTATTTAGATGGCCGGAAATAGAAGACTCTGTTTCTTTTCGAGGTCAGTTACTGAAATTTGTGTAGAATTTCATAAATAGGAACCCTATAATTGCTTTTAAAGGAAGGCGTAGGTAAGAATTTTTATCATTTAGCTTAAAACTGTCACATATATACATATGTGACATTTTTAAGCTAAATGATAAAAATTCTTAAGAACAATTACAAGAGAGGTTATATAGAGGAGGAAGCACCACAGAAAAATAAAGAGAAGGGAGTATCAATAAGAAAAATCAGGCAAGTTTACAGAATTCCCAGAACTAAGCTTTAAGAAAAACTTACAGGGAAATAACCAGAAGGTATTGAAAAATCTGGATCTTCAATGGTTTTCACAGAAGCAGAAGAGGAAAAAATTGTTGATTGATATACCAAATTAACAAATGCTGCTTTCCACTTAGCTCTACACTTAGCTGATATTGTCCAATAAATTGTAAATGATAATGATGAAAAAAAAAACTTTCAGATGAAGTCGACCGAATAAAACCTGGTTTTCGTTATTATTGGAAAATCATCCTGAGATTGCTTTTTTTTACACCAAAAGGTATCACAAAAAGAAGAGTCAATAACTGGGTGATATATGTAAGAAAAAACGATGGGCACAAATCTCATCTAACACTAGAGCTAACCAACTTTTGCGATAATGTGATAATTTTGTATGCTCTTCCACCGAACACTACCCCCTGCAACCTGCAGATGTAAGTGAAAAGGAATGGAAAAGTACTGTGGCGCATTGGGTAAAGGTAAAGCAAATTGAAAATGCACATAAGGCTCTAGCAAAAATAACATTTTGCCCGCTTTTGGAAATTGTTTTAGACCCAGGAAGCATCCGTGTATGAACTGCTTCCATTAAATCCAGGTGCTGTGAATTACTCAAAATGTGTGCAGAATTCAATCGAAAACATTAATCAAGCAAATCAAGAAAGCATTTCTGAAAATGTACCGTTTAAAACATTTGATATAGTTATTGAAGCCATTAACGAAGTGAGAGAGCAGTTAAGTAGAAAGCTGGGGAGTTTCCTCATATGCTATAATTAACATTTTAAAAAGAGGAGACGAAAATTTTGATAGTAGTAGTCGAATGCAAATCAATTTCAATTACTATGACAATGGAACGAACTAGCTCCAAAGGGTTCTTCGGTCAGAATTTGAGATGATTTTATTTACATTAATGCAGCAAGAAATAGTCTCCTTCCTTACCAGTAGATAACTCGTCGACTTAACAGCTTCGGATCGGTGTACCAATAATAGATATTAAGACTGAATTCAAATTAAAGTAGAATTAAATTATATAATTTCTTATATAAACAACCAAAAAGTATAAGTAAATTTATTGAATATAAGTAGGTACATACTTCCCTGGTAGAAATATCATGATGAGATGATCAATGAGCTCCTCATAAGCAATTAGATGAACGAACATACTGATGAAATTTATTCGTGTTTGAACCAAAACCGGGAAAAAAATTAGTAGAAATTGCTCATAGTTTTACCTTGTCTCTTGCCCCACATATTCTGAAGAACTTTTCAGTACAATAAAAACGTCTAGGACTAATCACTTTCGCAGCATACGTAAAAACACTAAATTTTTAAATGGCAACCTGTTTAGCCCATTTTTGAAATTATATTTGCAATTTTTATGAAAACGCCGTGTACAAAATTTTAGCTCTCTACGTTAAAGCGTTCTCAATCTGTGTCCAAATATATAGTGAAAAACGAAATTTTTGTAAGGCAAAACCACGAAAGAGTTGCCCGATTTGTATCATTTTCGAACTTAATTTTACTTTTTTTAAAGCCCGTGTGCAAAATGTCAGCTCTCTAAGTGAACGCATTCTCGAGTTATCGTGCGCAGACGCACTGACGGACAAACGGACATGCAAAAATCAAAATAACTTTTAATATTATGCGTGGATGTTCAGGTGTTCACAATGGCATGCAGTTCAGTGCAGTGCTGGAGCAGTTGCCATACAAAAATTTCGTTTTTCACTATACATATATTTGGGCACTGCCTGAGAACGTGTGGACGTAAAGAGCTGAAATTTGGTACATGATGATAAAAAAAAATCAAAAATGGACTAAATCGGGTTATCCCTTCTTGGTGCTGCCATACAAAACTTTGGTTTTTTCCTATATGTATATATATGGCACTGGCTGAGAGCGCATCAATACACACAAATACACACATACACACATACACATGCAGACAGAGTACGGAATCGCGCGATCGAGTCAGATGATAGCTTAGTAGATATTATCATAGATGGCACAAGAGCTAGATGTCGCATGCAATACCAAAAAAGTATACAAAATTTATATGGCTGGTGGTGCATTCCGGAATGGACCACAACATTTGAACTGATGTGTACGTCGAATGATTCATATTTTTTCGTATCTGAAGTGTTGAGGAGGACGATCAAACGAATACAAAACTGCTGTTAAAAAAAACATTTGCTCTCGGCATACTCTCAACCGTGTTGTGGCCCATTCCAGAATGCACTACCCATTTCACAATTTGTATACTCTGCTCTAGTATGCCATGCGACCATCTATGATATTATGCATCTCTAACCGGACAACGCCGGCGGGATCCCCTAGTAACTTAATAAAAAAAATCTAGTCTGCATATAAATAATGAAATAGGGATATGCGGCATCGTTTCCAAAAATAAGAATTAGTTTAAGCGCCCATACTTGTTTTTAGATTTGCAGGAAAAAAGGATAAATAATATATTTTAAAATTTTTACTGCAAGTAAAAGAATACAAACGTCAGTCACATTTATTACGTCGAAGAAAAACTAGGTAAGTTGGGTACGAACACAATAAAAAAAGGGGTAAAAAGGCCTAAGACTCAATTTTCATTTGTTCATTTTATCTTAACGCCATAATTCCCAAAAGTGTCCCTTTTGGTTAGTAACAAAAAAAAAAACACCCTTCGGTCTCCAAATCACCGTTCAGATAAGCGACCCAAAAGTCATCATATAAGAATGAAACCTGGACCATTCGACGCAGAAAAATCGACGGACTCTAACTGTGTATATAAATCGATTTCCAAAAATTGTCGCTTATCACATTTATATTTTATTTTTTGAGAAATTAATCTAAATGTTCGTTGAATTATTATAAATATGCTTTTTTGAAACATGTAAATGCGGTCGTGCATGGTGTCTGTTTAAACAGACAGTCACTTTCTATAAATTAATAAATAATCAAACTTTTTGTTAAAAATTTCTTTTATTTTCACAGAATCAACAAACAAATTTAGTCATCAGAACACTTGTACGGCCACCAACCTTGCGCAACTTCACACACTAACGGGTTAAATGCTGTTTCAATCGGAGCAGCTGCTTTGTAGTTTCATATGTAAAGAAATAATTTTTTAAAAAACTGGATCAACATTTGTGAAGATCAACGATCTCTTGATGCCATTCGAAAATGGATTTATGGAAGAAATTGAGTGTGAAGATGATATTTCATTACTACCGGGAAAGAGATAGTAACGGGTCATAGCAGCAGATGGATCTGAAATAGTGTCATTTCTCTTTGTATGCTTTCATTTTCCGCTGAGAGAGTAATGTACATAGCTTACAAAAACTGCAACGGCTTGGATGTCTAGCAGTAACTAGGTTTTGCGTATCTGCCCAACTCAGCGTAACAAGACTGCAGAAGGCAAATCTCCTCAACATAGGCAATCTGGAAAGTCCTTGACGACTTCCTAAAAGACCCGATTATTCGTCATTCCGTTTGCGACGCATAATATTAAAAGTTATTTTGATTTTTGCATGTCCGTCTGTCCGCACGATTACTCGAGAACGTGTTTACTTAGTGCTGAAATTTTCCACACGGGATTTTTGTTTTTATACCAATAGTAAATAAAAAGTAGAAACTGGACTAAATCGGGCAACGCCTTCTTGGTGTTGCCATATAAAAATTTAGAGTTTTTACGTATACTGTGAAAACGATCAGCGCTAGACTGTTTTAATGTACTGGAAAGTTCTTCAGAATATGAAATCCTATAAAATTGGTTATAACCATTATTATTGGCCGACGAACCGTTTTGAAATATATCCGAAAAATCATAGTTGCATAGAAAGGTGACCATACAAAATTACATACGGGTATTCATCTAGGGTATCATAAGAATTGGTCTTAGACTAGTTTTCAGTTTCTTACTTGTTAATATAAGTAGTGTAGTGTAAGAGAGTCCGACCTCACGCACCATTTTTCAGGCTGCGATCCACTCCATAGAGTTCTGCGCTCGCGAAATCTCCTATAATAACATGTATGGAGAAAAAATATGTACCTACAGCAATTCTATACCAAAACGATCACCCATTGGACCCGGCTCTAACATTAACACATATGATATTAAAATTTTACGGATGTTCAGCTCTTGGTTTAGGAGATACAATTTTTTTTATTTTCGTCTCTGCAAAATTTCATATGAAAATTTTAGAATTTACTTCAAAAAATGATTTTGTTTTATTGTTTTTAAATACTTAATGAAATATTCGTTTAAAAAATATTTGTTTATAAAATATTTTGTATTAGCAGTTCTGTTTTATAATTTTATTAATTAATTAGAGAATATTTAAAAAAAAAATGCTCTTTAGCGAGGGGTTTCTCTTCCGGAGGGTGTCAAAAATCCAAAATTAATAAAAATTGTTTTTTTTTAATATTTTTTATCTTCCTTTAATTTCTTTGGAAAACCAAATTTAATACTTTTAATTTGAAATATCGCACAAAAAAATCGAATAACCCGATCTCAAGTATTCAGCAAATTAAAAAACGCGTGCACAGTGAAAACATTAAAATTTGAGTCAGCCTGAGGTCGGCAGGATAAACAAAAAATACGGGTTCAATATTTTTAATACTTAACTAATTCTGAAAGTTCCATCGAAATCGGAGGGGTCGAGTGCAAATATTGAAAATTTTGATCGTTTTGGTATGGAATTGCTGATATAATAGTATCAGACAGCCAAGCGTTAAATTCGTATACCTTTGAATCTAAGCTGTTGTGGGACTGTCTTGAAGAAACTATAGCCGAAAAATACGTTCATGCTGATTTGCAAACGAAGGAGCCAGCAGTCTGTTTATTGGCATTGAGCCTGTCTTTGACCACCCACCTTTTAGCATAAGCCAGGCTCTGGGAGAATTAAATTAGTAAATTAAGGTCGATAGCAAGATCTGTGCTGCGTCTGTATGCAGGATGACGAAACTTGTGAGCATGTCCTGTGCGTTTATGAAGCTCTTGGTCGCATAAGGCTAAAAAAAAGGCATTCGCATCGCCAGATGCCCTCAACAACATTATAGCTAGGTTTTGCTAAAAACCTTAATTTCGAATGAGCGCATGAAAAGATGTAATGCCACAAAAGATCTCAAAGGCAGCAGTGATAGATGAAAGGTGGAATCTATGTCTGCATCCTGCAAATTAAATAATAACTTATTACTCAGTCTTGACACGGACAAAACATTCTTTCTATCAAATCAAGCTTATTCCTACTAATTCTCTTACCCAGGGAATGTTAGGTTTGTAACAACCTCTATGAATCTCATATTTTAATTAACTTCTGAGTTTTCAAAGTTCCACATCCTTTCCTCTTTTCCCTACGATTTATATGAAAAGTAGTTTTCTTGTCAATTACAAACTGAAAAAAAAAGAATGACTCTTTCTTTTCAATGTTGCCGCAATAAAGTCAGTCACTGTGAAACCGGTTCAATAATAATAACCAGCAGACCTAATCCATCCAGATTCCAGACCTACTACCGGGTGTATAATGTACGTCTGCTGGCAACGAATGCAAGAAAAACGAAAAAAATGATCTCGAATAAAACGGGGACCCAACCGACCTCTATTTAGCACAGAGCGCATGTTTTCTACTCGGCTAAGCATAAAGATTCATTTCGTGTGTAGCAGCACAGAGCATGCATACAACAAGTTATCGCATTGTGCTGTATTTCTTGTGAAAAGTTGATAGGTATACATATAGGCGGTTTTAATTGCAGGAAGGGAGCGACTACTATTATGGCAGGCATTGAATGACATGAAAAATGAGGGCTTATTTGGGATTGGGACGTATGCATTTGCCTAGCTTAAAATATTATAGAGGGTGAGGGTGAGGGAACCAGCTTTTAATGGAAGACCCATAAACAAAAGACGATTTTGCTGTTTGAAAGAGGAAAATGTAGTAGCGGTTTTAAAAAAAAAATAAAAAAAAATGAAGTTTACTTTAGTACAGATTGTGCATCTCTGAAATACGTTAAGTGCCAAATTACAATACAAACTCAGGAAATCTAGTTACGCATGTATGGAGAAAATATTTAAAGCTAGAAGCTAGAAAAACTTTTTGAAAGGCACAGTTTCGGATAGGTTTCCAGAAAAATGTGCGCAATGATCCATTTTCCCTGTCGACGTTACTAGAGAAAGATTCCGATTCGTTCTGTGGGTTGTCTCTTACCAAATGTTGATTTCCGGTGATGGAATCAATATGACATCCTTATTCAAAATTGAAGCATCCTTTTAAAAATAAATGTCTTGGTGAGTTAGTAGAGGGTTATACACGTCAGTAGTCGCACGTTAGGTTCGGTAACTTTTGACTAGACAAAGATAAAAGGATGAAACAAAAAGCAGTCAAAAGAAGACCAAATTGGGCTTTTGGACTTTCAGAACAAAAAATGTTATATTTCGTGTAAGAAGTTTGGATTTAAGCATTGATATTTCGACAACGACAACTATCTTATGTAAAGTCTTTCAAACTGCTTCAATTCAAGAATTATTTGTCTGCTTTAAAATGCGTGTTAGATCTCTATCAAATGTTGCGTAGTTTTAAAGATGTTAGCTGCACTTTGAAGGTAGAATATCTTTTTCAGTCGAATTTTTTTTCAATACAATTTTCTTCGTTGTTCGAGCTTTCCTTTCACTTCTTGCAAGGAGAATTTCCTTATCTGAAACACCCTGTATATATAGGTAGGTATATAGAAGATAAGGTATTCTCATTAAAATGTTGACACATTGCAGCTGATAGCCTGTGAGTAATTCTGTGACTAATGTATATACATTTTTATAGGAAAGACAGAGAGAGGGGAGAGAGTATTGTCTTCTCTGTACCGTACTTTCCTATACATTTCACAATATTACGTCACCCAATGGTGGAATATGGTTCGTAATGGTAAATACTTGTATTCTACATATGTACCATGGTCAGTAATGAATTGTTAAAAATCTCAAAGTGAAAACCCAAAGCTCTGTATGGTAACACTATGAAGAGGTTAACCGATTTAGTTCATTTTTGAAATGTTATTTACTTTTTTTCGGCTTCTTATCCAATCGAAATTAAAAAAAAAAACATTTTTATCATACTCAAGTCTAAAAATATACAGACCGGAGTCGGATTCACTAACACGGAGAGTTGTGGAGACGATTTTGACACTTAAGTTAAAATTATCAAAAAAAAAAACTACACTACTCGATTACCCGCTTCTGCTTCTTTAATTCGATACCAAACATGACGTATTTTGGACAACCCCATCCCCAAAAACTGTTCATCTTTATTTTTGTACTCTAGACCCTAAATCCGAAGGAAAAAACTCCAATGCTCAACGACCCTCCCACACAGAGTAAGCCGTCCTTCAATATTGCGATACTTCTCACGTTTTCCCTAACTCCCCAAGAATGTTAGAGAATCGCGAATGGAGAGTTAGGGAGTTTTAATCGGGGAAAGCAGCCCTCTCGGAGAGTTTGGGAGATGAGAATTTTCATTTTCCCCGATTAAAACTTTCTAACTTTCCATTCGAGATTCTCTAACATACTTGGGGAGTTAAGGAAAACGTGAGAGGTATCGAAATATTGAAAGACGGCTAACTCTGTGTGGGAGGGTCGTAGAGCATTGGGGTTTTTTCCTACGGATTTAGGGTCTAGAGTAAAAAAATATGGGTAAATAATTTCTGGGAGAGGGGCTTTTGGGGATGGGGGGTCGTACCACACCTCATAGAGGGTTGTCCATAATACGTCATGTTTGGTATCAAATTAAAGAGGGCGAAGCGGGTAATCGAGGGGTGTAGTTTGTTTTTGATCGTTTTAACGTCGTAAGAGACTTTACCGACAAAAGAAGAATATTTTGCAATCGGGGCATATATATCCCAGTTCCGATATTTTCCATATATTTCTTCCGTTCTTTATTTCACAACTATTAAAACTCTGTTGTGAACATTTTTCTCATGAAAAGTAAATTTCCACGACTTACCAGCTCTTTATAATGATGAGTTGAAAATACGAGTATGTCCATTTTTTTTACCAAGAAACGGTAATTTTTCAATCTTCAGAAGGACTAATTCATTTCTTTTGCAGTTATCTCCAAAATCATTAACCGGACTCAAAAACTAATTACATATCTAAATGCAGATGTGATTTCATCTTTCATACAAGCTTTAACGTTCATATTTAAAATTTTTATAGCATCTCCTCTGTACTGAAAAACGACCAAATTGACAATATTCGCGTGATGTTAAATTTTTAGCGGGTACCTTGATATACCACAATCCATATTTCTCTGTAAGTATAGCAAGGATTTCCATAAATTGTTTTTTTTTTAATATAGCCAGGATATGCGGTCAATCCATAATTTAATTTATAAATTACTAGTTACCTAGCTACCTTTTCAAAACACAACAGAACCTCTGTCGTTGAGAAATAATCTTCTTACTTCTCCACAACTAAAACAGCCGAGAGTTTTATCGAGTGGAATAGAGAGTTTGATAATTCTCAATACAAATTCAGAATGGAGAGTTAAGTGTCAAAAGAGCTCTCATCTCCACAACTTTCCGTGTTAGTGAATCCGGACCCTGGTGGCGGCATTTCTCATGTCTCTTACAAAATTTATTTGAACCAATTCCGTTACTTTCTTCAAATTCTATAAGTGTTTATGTTCGACAAATCTCTGAGCGCATATATGCGCCCATAGGCCACAATGAACTTAATTCTCTGAGCGCATATATGCGCCCATTGTACGAAAGGATTAATGAGGATATTTTTTCAAGTATTTAAACAACAGGTCATCTGGTTTGTTTTCCGAAAAAAAACACCCCTTAATTTAGATTTCACAATAGTTAAAGTCAATAAAATGCTGACGAAATAACCGAAAAGAAAAGTTATTAAGGAACAACCACGAATTTTGAATAAATTAATAATATAAAATTCTCCAAAACAAAGCCGAAATTCAAAAAATTGTGTATAAGATCTTTGACTGGAAATCTTCTCTACTTTCAGCTATTTCAGCATTGCAGAGTACTGTTTTGAGGCACCGTTTACATGTATTAGAAAGAAATAAAAGATATCACAAAAAAAAAGTTGCGTTTATTTGTGATTAAATTAAAATTAAAACCCAAATATAACACTCAGCATATATGTGCATATTTATCGTGAATCAAATGTAAATTAATCCAAGTTAAATAGAACTAATTTAAATAAAACTAATCAACGCTTAAACAATACCGATAAGAGGAATTTCTACAACATTTTACTGAATTACTGGCGAGCTATATACATACGAGATGCAATAATTTTATTAACTTTAGCGGGCAGGAAAGTGAGTCAGAAACACGCTAGATAATTATAATGAATCAATCATAATTAACAGCAGTTTGTTCACTTTGTTCACTGAAATTAAGGCATACTTGCTGTAATGTTTAATGTAGTAGTAATGGACAGCTAAAAATCTGAAAGGTATATAGAACTATTTTATAGCAACTGATTTGAGTGTTATATCTTTTCTACAATTTATTTATTTATTCCGTTCTAATTATCTAGTAGCATTACAATAGGTAGGTACTACTCTGTATTAATTAATTGTGTAGTAGTGGAAATGATATCAAAAAGCAAAGCTTCTATCAGCTAAATTTAAACAAACAAAAGAGAACAAATTCGCTGTACATCATTTTTGAAAGTTGAACGTGTTGCGAGAGGTACAATTTATTCGATATTTACTGAGCACCTTAAAAGTTAAGAGCAAATCTTTATTTGGAATTATACCGGAAATAATGAAAAAGAAGACCATAATACCCTAGACACACAGCACGAACTAATGAATCATTTGTACTAACTATTCATTAAAATGCCGTGTGCCAAATAGTATATGTCATTATAGCTCGAAAATCAGATGATAATGAAGTACACTAATGAAGTGTTTTCCTCCTTCATTATAACTATAATGAGGAAAAATGTGCTAGATTTGGCATATAATGTAAGTCTGGAGCTCCGCTGTGCATCTGCCGATTTGAAAAATAAGAAGAAGAAATGCACAGAAATGCAAATCACAATTTATATTATTAATATTTTTTTAAATAAAATGTGTTTCTCATTTGGAAATTGTTAAATTGAAAATAAAATAAATGAAAACAAAGTTTATCACGTTAATTCGATCCATATTGCTTCTTTAATGTGAAAAGTTCATCAAAACCAGTTTGACAGCAGAACTTAATTAAAGAAATGGCTGTGTGTCCGCAGTTTATAATGAATCATTATAGACTAATGAGTCGTTAGTTATTTCTTCATTAAGAGTGCTGTGTGTCTAGGGCATAAAGTTACTCAAGCCGTCATTAAACAAACATGGTAAAAGCTTTCCATTTTGTATTGGTATGGTATCCGAAATATATTCTTCCCAGTGATTTTTTTTTCTATTTTCCACTTTTCAAATATGAAATGCTTCGAAAACGAACTACTGGGAAGTATGTAATCTATATACGAGTACATGGTGTTTCAGACTTTCGATATATCACGCGATTCCGTGAGGTGACCTGATAAAAAAAGCTCGTTCCACATACCCCCTGAGGAAATGTGCTAGTTTTCACAAAAACGTCGTAACTTCCTTGTTATACAAGCTATGAGGATGATTTCCAGCTCAGATGATATTAAACCGTCTAAGCAAGTCTAAGCCTTCCAACGAATGGCGAGCTATCACCCCACCTCAGAACAACTTTTGGTCAGCTCACCTCAAGGTATATCGGAAGGCACTTTGATCTGAAACACCCTGTATATGTATATAATGTAAAGATATGTACTGAATGATTATCACCGAGTCAAAACTACTGTAACTAGAAATATGAAATTGAGAGTTTAGCTCTCTTTTGTGAGAATACGAGTAGAAGGGATTTCTCAAAATATTCAACCTGTGAAGATGTGAAGAGTTTGTATTGAAAAGATATAAATAAAGAATGGGGCGATGAGAATAAGAAAATGAGCTATAAGTCTGTTTTTCGGAGCACTTTAGAAATCTGAAAGCCGTGGAGGGGCGTCTGTTCGGCCTATCGATGAAGGAAAATTTGGCAAACAACTTCCTGTAGAATAATGCAACGATTTTCTTGAGTAAAGCAGAATTTGCATCTGCAGCTCGCGCAATGTGATTCAATCGTGTCGCCCGTGTGTCGAAAAATATTTAAAAAAACCTATAATTAAGAAGATCAATGTGTACGAAACAGGGATCACTAACCTGTTGTCATCTCCAGAACGAGAACAGCTTCTAATTGTTGAAATCTGTATATGCAGTATTGACCACAAACGTTAATCCTCCCAAGAGAGAGAATAATAATAATATATTTTTCTGGTAAACGATACTACAAGATTGGCAATCTTTTAAATTAGTATCAATTGAACAGACGGGCAAATAAAAATTCAAAGACTAACATTAACATCAAAACCAAAATTAAAATTAAAATAATATAAAATAAAAAAAAATTAATTACAACTAGGATCAAAATTAAAAATAAAATTGAAATCAAAATCAAAATTAAAATAAAAACTTAAAATCAACAAACCAAATCATGATTAAAATTAAAAGAAAAAATTCAGATCAAAATGAAAATTAACAAATTTAAATTTAATTTAAAAACAAATTCAAAATTCAATGAAAAAAAAAGGGAAGAGAAAAATAAAAACAATAACATAACAAATGCGTGTGTGTCGCAGACAAAAACGAGAGTTACTCTAGAAAATCAACAAAGAGCCGTCTGAATGTTCCGAATGAATCTGCCCGCTGAATGTGACTGATGTTAGGAATCGAGATATTAAAATGAATATTAACGTCACTAGTTACAAGCGGCAAGTCGTTCATATATAGGATAAATAGTAGGGGAGCAAAAATGGATCCCTGTGGAACTCCACTGGTTAAGAGAAGAAAATGCGAAAAATTTTCCTCACTCAGGCACACACGCTGTAATCTATTGGACAGGAAGTTATTAATTAAAAGAGTCGAAAAATGAAAATGGTTCTGAAGTTTTCTCAGTAATTTATTATGTGAGACGCTGCCAAATGCCTTTGAAAAATCAAGGTGATTCAAAATAACGATTTCTCTGTTATCGAGCGATGACGGAATGTCAGTTGCAACCTTCAAGACGGCACTTTCACAACTGAGCCCAGGACGAAAACCAGACTGACATTCGCTTATGAGGTTATTCCTTAATATGAACCGTTGAACTTGCCAATACAGCAACTTTTATAGCATTTTGGAAAAAAAAAACAAAGTAGGCTGATAGGCCTATAATCCTCAGGACGGATACACGTCCCTCTTTTTGGAATTGGAACTACATTAGAAGTCTTCCAGGAGATAGGCAAAACAGACTTAGAGATACAGGTATTAAATACATGCAGCAAAGGGCCAATAATAGTTGGAGCGATTATTTTCAAAAATTTGGGGGTCATACCATCAGAACCGATAGCATTTGATTTGATGGCAAAAATAGCATTAAGTAGCTCACTCCTATCCACACCATGAAAAATTACCAGCAAAGTACCTATTCAACACGTTGGGACAGAGAGTGGGTTTTATAGTCTCATTACCGCATACACCAGCGCTTCGCAGATTACGCCAAAGCATTTTCGGGGGCATGGTAAAGTACAATTGACGTCTGTAGTAGGATCGCTTAGCCGCTCGAACCTTTAAGTTCACCTTATTTCTTGAAACGTTGTATAATCTGCGACTTTCAGTAGTTTTAAGTCATCGAAACCTAGAATATAAATATTTACGCTCTTACGCTTCTTAAAGGTACGTGTCTATTGTACATGTATTCAATTGAGCCGCTAATAAAACATACCTGGTCATCAACCGACTCGAGGTTATATATGTAGTTCCAGGTATAATCTACACACTCCGCGCAAAGAGACTCCAGATTAATTCTATCGAAATTCCTGTAATAAATACATTTTTTGGCGAAATTGCACTCGATTTTTAAATTATTGGACATAAAGATAATATTGTGGTCCAAAATACTTACGCTCAATTGGTTGAAAAATAGAATTCGGTGTGGATCAGAGACAAGAAACAAGTCCAAAAGGGAAGGATTGGCAGAGTTAACAGTGCTTAAGTGCGAAGCAGACATATTATACAAAAAGGAATGAGGGCAGAGCATGTGGACGGATCGCCCGCCGCTCAATTCATATGCTTGAGTATAATAAAAATGGGTAGATAACTGAGGAAGTGTTCTTAAAATTATGCAAAACTGTTTTTGGAATGATTGCATGCGACAAAAGAGTAGCCCGTTTTTTGTTTTGTTTTATCTTAAATTGGCATGCAAATCAAGTAGAGTATTAAGCTCATCGATGCAGCAAGAGAAAATATGCAAATAGTCAGGGATGTAAAGGACTCAAATTTTGACTCAACTCAAGCAGTGAGTCCGCTCAACAGTTGAGCGTTGGTTCATCGCTCGAAATTTGAGCGGACTCACTGCTTGAGTGGACTTGAGCGGACTCAAATCATGTTTTAAATAACATAAGGAGAATCTGATTTAATTAAAATTGCAACTGAAATTTAAGTTTCAGTTGCAATTTTAATTAGTATTAATTTAGCTTTTGCTAATTTTCTTAGCCAACATTTCTCTTCCTCTCAATATAATGTACAAATTCAACAACTTGTAAAACCTGTAAGGAAAATACCATACTTAAAAATGTTATAATTCAATTCAAGGAAATTGTACTTAAAATTTTCCATAGAATCAGCGTCTTATTTAATATTTTTTCCATTGATATGTAGCATCACTAGCATTTCAAAATTTTCGTCATTTATAAGGAGTTAGCGTTAGTTTTTCTATGCTAAATTATCTTTCTACCGAAGCACTACTAGACAGTGCTGTGTTGTATTCGGTAAAAAGACTTTTTATCACCGAAAAACGTTTGTTTTCAAATACGCTCAAGGTTTTGTCTGTGGAAAAAATATACTCCAAGAACAATTTCTGACCCTCCATTGAATTTTTTTTCATCGTCACAATCTGAATCCCAAAATGGAGTAGCTTGATTGTTATTTTGGGATTGTGTATTCATGTCGAAACATTCCAGGCTTTCATTGATTCTGGAAATAATAAATTTCTCAACCAATTAGGCGTGGGTGTTCAATCCATTTTGTTCTACAAGAATTTTTTTTCTATGCGTCACAAACGGAATGACAAACTTAATGGACAGATCCTCTAGGGTATAAAAATCAGACAATGACAATAATAACGGTCATAACAAAAGAACTTTTCAAGTCTGAAGTTAACACTTATTTTCGGCTGTACAATTTAAATAAAATTCACAAAACTTAGTTTCCTCGTGTGCATATTTCTTTCCCTTTATATTTCACAAGTATTTCTATGAATAATTGTAAGTAGAATCGCCATAAATTGAATCATACAATTTTTAAGTATGGGAAAATACTATACGGTCTTTACACATTATTAATTAAGTACAGTTGTATACATTGAGAGAAGAAGAAATGTTGGCTAAGAAAATTAGCAAAAACTAAGTTAATAAAATATAATATAATGAATAACATTTTTGTGAACTTTTCTTATTTGATTGAAATTTCAGTTACATACGAGCGTTAATCGGTAATGCCTACGTGCGAGCGACTACAATGCCGGTTGCAATAAACTGGTTTTGGACAACCTTTCTTGCCTGTAAAAGAAGAGTAGAGCACAACTCACCACTTCTAGCTCAAAACACAACTATGGAACTACGATTGCAAACTCCACCCATACCTTTGCATCCTCTAAAGAAACTCTGCATCGAATCCATCTACATCACTGCTACATCTAATTATGCCAGGTCCGTCTAGTTTTCAGAACTCTTCACAATCCCAGATCTTACCTGTTTCTGAAGTACCTGCTAAAAAAAGCTTTTAAGCACTGAGAAAAGACTGCAATTATAGCTGTGTTCTTCTGTGTACCTTGTTCTAGAACTCCCATATACTGGAGAGATGAAAATGTTCTGCCGGTTGAAACGAACTATTTGTACTGTTCGCTTCATTTATAAATTTTATATGAAAATGTATGAGGCGTTTTTTTTTTTTTATCTTTTGTTCTGCCCTATTCTGCGGAAACAAAAAAGAGCACAGCTTATTAAAAGTTCTCCATACAAATGGAGCTAGAGCCCCACACATCTGAAGCCAAAGAAACGAAGCAAAATTAAAATGGAGTCCACCACGAAAGCAAGGATAACGAAGGGTGCCTGTAGGGTAGGGACTGGTACTTTCAATCCTAAAAAGGTGTCCGTTATGTCCTGGTTTCCCCTACACGTTATCTATTCCCGATAATGAATGCGCGAAGCAGGATGACAATCTTATCGATATAGTCCTGCATTTTTGTTCTATCACATCTTTCATATCGTTGTACGAATTAAACGATACTGCCATGAAGCGTATCGAAACTGTTTTACGAGTTTTTCGTAAGTACAGCAGGGCCTCGATAATCCGAACGACCCCATTACGCTGCGCCGCCGCCGTTTCTAAGTAGCTCACAGTGCCACGCAGCGTCCACTTTTATTAAAATATCAGTAGTTATACCAACGGAATTTAAATTGGGCCTGAAAATTTCTCTGTATGTAAGTATATTAAAACTTAGATAGAATAAATGAATTTTTATTCATAACATTAATCACTACCGTGTCATACATTTTAGGTGCTACACATATCAATTTTCGTCTGACGCGCACCGTTCCGCCATTTTGTTTTATCTACACTGTAACGTAGCATTTGAGCATTTTTTGTGAGTTTTAGGCTTCAATATCGAAGAAAAGAAAACACGTGACGTTGACAATTTCACAAAAGTGCGAGATTTTGGACAAGATTAAGGCTGGCATCTCGTTAACAATTCTTGCACAACATTATAATGTTGGAAAGTCCACTATTTTTGATATTAAAGGCAAGGAGGCAAAAATAAGATCATTTGTAATAAATACAGAAAAGGGTCCAGGCGCCAGAAATACCTTGAAAACTCCTGAAAATCCCAAGCTTGAAGATGCTTTATTTACGTGGTTTTTAGAGCAACGAAGAAAGAACGTCCCTTTGTCAGGTGAAATACTGATGGAAAAGGCCAAATATTTCCATAAAAGACTTGGAAGAGGAGACTTTGTTGCTAGTAGAGGATGGTTAGATAATTTTAAGAAAACGCATGGTATACGCCAATTTAAACTAACCGGTGAGAAGCTGTCGAATGATGAAGCAGCTGTAAAGCCATTCCAGGCTAAAATCATGGACGTTATTAGGAAAAAGGATCTGACTGCAGACCAAATCTATAATGCTGATGAATCAGGCCTGTACTGGAAAATGATACCAGATAAAACGTTGGCTTCTGGGCTAGAAAGTAGGGCCCCAGTTTCCAAAGTATCGAAGGAGAGGATCACATTTATGCCATGCGCAAACGCAACCGGAACGCACAAACTGCCCTTGCTGGTTGTTGGCAAAGCACAAAAGCCACGTGCATTTGTAACAGTCAAAAAGTTACCAGCTCATTACATAGGTCAACGTGATGCTTGGGTTACAAGACTAATATTTTTAGACTGGCTGAAGGGACATTTCATTCCCGAAGTAAAGAAATTTTTATCGAGAAAGAACTTACCGCTAAAAGCAGTTCTACTTCTTGATAATGCACCAGCGCATCCACTCGAAGATCTGATATCGATTGATGAAAATTTTACTGTTCTGTACATGCCGCCCAATTGTACAGCCTTAATTCAACCCATGAACCAAAATGTGATCCAGAATATCAAAGTAACTTACAAAAAAAACTTCTATTGCAAGTTTTTGGCCAGCAAGAAGTTGATCCAGAATGCACAGTATCTGAAGTCCTTAAAATAACCACAATGAAAGATGCAGTGCTTTCACTGGCCCAAAGTTGGCGGCAATTGTCTTCAAATCTGATTGGCCCTTGTTATTCGAATCAGAGGAAATTTCTGGCCAAGATGTAGAAGATTTTGATCCCGAAGATGACTTGCCATTAAGCATTTTTCGTAACAGAGGATTTTCAGAAATGGAGATTAACAATTTCTTGGCAAGCAATGATGATATTGATTGTCAGGACCCCTTAACTGATGAAGACATAGTAAGACAAATAATAAATGACCATGACAGTGAAAACGAAGAAGAATTGGCGGCATCGGAGGTATCGAGACCAGTTGCAAGCATTTCACATACTCAAGCTGTATCTGCTTTAAATACTTGCTTGGAATGGGCGGATGCAGTCGATATTTCGATTCCAGAAAAAATGTTTTTGCATAAACTAAGGGATAAAGCATTTTCTATGTCGTTAAACACCACTCGTCAAGGCATTATTTTGGAATTCTTTAAAAAAGTGTGATTAATAGCAATATACTTTAATTATATAACATTATTGCCTGATTAAAAGATAAGTATGTACTTTCAATTACAAAAAACTTTGTTTTATTTTGCAAAACACCTTTCAAAATATCTATGTATATGTATACATATACATACTATAATCCGAACGCTTCGTAAATCCGAACAGGGTATAAATTTTGGGTGTTCGGAGTATCGAGGCCCTACTGTACTCAGCTTTCTACTATGTAGCTTCAGTGGAAGCTAACGACAATCTTTTTGTTCTGAACTGACTTCGAAACGGTAGGCTCAATACTATCAGGATTGTTTTAAGCGTATATAAAAGTGTGTAGAATATAAAACTAGTATTTATAAAAACAATAAAAACTAAAGTTTTAATTGTTATCCGCATAACTTCAGTAGCAATCTTTGAATATCACAATGATTTCGAAATGATAAATTCTAGATAATAATAATAAGAACGGAGCACCGAAAACATATTTTTTACCTACACCAGCAAAATCGAAAGGGTCAAAAAGTTTCATTTTATAAAATATAAATTATATATGTATTAGAATTTAAAAATATATATTACCAATAGTAAGTTTCTTTGCACAGCCTGAAAAGTTTTTTTTATGTTTTACTCTTTGTTTTTTTTTTGTATATTCATGTAACATCATAGTTTACTCTTTTAGTTATTCATTTGGGGGGTTGGAATGGTAGAGGATATATTAGAGGACAGGAATAGGGGTAGGACTTGCGAGGAGTTTTCAATAGCTTATGGGTGTTTGTTTTTTTGTTTTTCGTTATTACAAAGTTAAAATACAATAATTCTTTTCATAATACAATATTTCTTTTTTGCTTTGAAAGTTTCTTAAACTTTCTTAAGGAATAAAATCGTTTTTTGTATTCTTTGTTGTTGTTGTTGTTGTTGTTTCGATTTCAAAATCACAAAAGTTTCCACATTTATTTAGGTATATAATATGCACTTAATTTTACTTTTTTCTGCTTTCTTTTTTTGTTTCTTCTAGTCTTGTTGATTTGAAAATTGTTACTTAAATTTTTTTTTTTACTTTTTTTTTTGTATTTTTTCTATTTTTTTTTTTGTTTTTTTTTTAGGAGTGATTTTGTTTAGTAAAAAAAATAGTTTGGAAATAAAATTGAAAATAAAAAGAGAAAAAGGTAATAAATTAAAAATATGTAAATAAATGATAAACAACTATTTAAAAAAAAATATAAAAAAAAAAAAACAATAAATGAAATAAACAAAGTCATTATCTTTTTCTCATTAGATATTAATTGCTTTAGAATAAAATAATTCAAAGATAGGGAACAAAAAAAAACAACAAAAGTAAATTAAATAAGATGTATGAAAATAAAAAAATAATAAAACACAATACACACATACATATATAGCTGCCAATTTTTTAATGCATGAATGAATGAATGTTTTACAAATGGAAAATTTTCCAACAAATTGAACAAAGAAACAGTTTAATTGTTTATTTTAATATTCGTGCAGAAATGTGTGTTTATTTTGTTTGTGTATTTCCTGCATTTTTTACGTTCTATTTCTATAAATTTACTTTTCTGAGTATGTAAAGAGATGTTTGTAAAACCAAGTTATTTAATTTTATTATGTTTTTTTACTTTCCTGATAAAATCTTACTTAATTTCTTTTTTATTTTTTTTTTTCTTCTTATTTCTTAACCTTTTTTGCTCTTTCTATTACATTTACCACAAATTTGTTTAAGATATTTAAAAAAAAAATGTTTTTTTCCCCTATATATAAATTGAGTTTTTTTTTTGTATTCTGATTTTGCGCTAAATTATTATATCTTTTTTTTGCGCAAATTTCCAATAATAAATTTCTTTCTGCTATTTTTTGCATTTTGAATTTTTACTGAGGGTGGAAATATGTATGTAAGTTGTTTTGTATTCATTTGATTCGACGACTATACTAATGCGAATTTTTGGATAATATATATATACATAATTAATTATGTTGACGACTTTTAATAGTAATTAATAGCATTTAAAGAAAAACTAAGTTATGTAATAAAATGCCAGCATTTTCTGGAATAAGAACGGAATTATGAATATAGTACTTTTATTTGACTTGAATTTGATTTCTATCCATGAAGCCTCCCATTTTACCATATCATATATTAGGTTATTTCATAATGTGTAAGTTATACTTAATTATCGATAAAAATATTCTTAGTAGATAGTAGATATAAGTTTTAATTTCTACTACATTTTTTATTAATGGCTTGATTCTAATAGTAGATTGTCAAGACACTCCAACCTCTAAGTAAAAAGTTCAGCAAACTTCAGCTTTTTTAGTAGTTAATTACTCCGCAGTTATGTCCTGTTTTCATAATCTGTTATTGTGTATACATATATATGCATATACGTACGTGAACTGCAAAGTGTCAAAACGTTGAAACAAAACTGACGACGACTTCAATACACCTAAACATTAGCCATCTCATAAGTAAAAGCCTTAGAACATATCCGCAGAGGAGCAAAAAGTAATTTTTAAATGATTAAAAAAAGTTTTTTATTAGGTGTCCTACTTTTAATTAATTCAATTTTTGTGAATCACTTTTAAAAAGAAAGCTCTCACTCAAAAAAATATCTGATATATACATATTCCTGAGCAGACACGAGTATCCCAGTAATTTAACTCAAATTGAATGTTTCCCCCACAGAAATAATATTTGAACACTGTCACTATTCTTCCTCTTAAACCCCTTTAAAAACATAAATGAATTTAACAATGAAAGTTCGCTATTCATCTCACTTCTATTGACTTATGGCGTTATTGCTTCGGGGTTAACTCCTGCCCTTTGAAGAACCAAACGTGTGTTCAAGTCAAGGTATATAGAATACAAGGTATTCCCATTAAAATGTTGGCACATGATCTGTGACGTAATTTTGTAACTAATGTATATACATTTCTATCGGAAAGGCAGAGAGAGCGCACAGAATATTGTGTTCTCTGTATCGTGCTTTCCTATACATTTTCACGATATTTCGTCACTAATGGCGGAACGTGGTTTGTAATGGTTTGTATTCTATATACCTTGTGGACGAATTTGCGGTGCCATTCTTGGAGCCATGTCACATTTGATTCTTGGTGCTAGTTCTGCTAGCCCCAGCTCAGATGAGGGGCAGCTGTAGCCCTACTAACACAAATGTCAATATATGAATCTCTGAATTGTCATTTTGTAATTGAACATCAATTTGCAATCAATGCTATACATATAGAAATGTCAGCAATTGATCTCAATGGAGACATTTGCTTTTTACAAGGTGAGTGATAATACAAAAACTTCATTGGAGATTTCTGAAATTCAAGCGCGCAAAAATCCAATAATCACAGTCATCACATTTCCACAACTTTGAAAAAGGTTATTATTTTCCTCACACGACTCTGTTTCCATAAAAATTGCAAAAATTTCCAATTTTTTATTTTTCGTTACTGTTGTTGACATTTTGATGACAGATTATAACACCAACCAATCAAGCAAGGCGAACCAAAAACGTAAAGAAAATGTAAACATGCTTGCATAGAAGTGTACGCAAAAGTAACGTTTTGGTGTTGTGAATGCGTAACAGAAACGAATCGTCAGTAAAGAGAAGTGAAACTGAAAAGCGTAGACTGTCAGTGTAGTGGTAGTTGACATTATATTTCGCAAACTGTACTCTAAAGTCAAGGTATATAGAAGATAATAATAAGATTAAATTTGTTTTGATTAATATAAGATTCCAAATAATTACAAACTAAGCGTCCAGCGATTGCATGTATAAGTTTTAAAATTGGGAAGAAATACAAAGCGCAATAGACAGCAGTCTTCCCATTTTTCGAGAATTTCTTATTCAGTGAGGGTCATATTACCATCATTGCAATTAAGCACATAAAGTAAAATATATATTTTTTTAATGCACTTCATGTTTACTTACAGAGGATATACAGCCTCCTGTGTACAGTACAGTTTCACTTCAGAGTTTGGTGTGAGATCATTAAAAAATAACAAGCGCTCAAATCAAAGGTATTTACATTATGTTAGGTATAAATAAATTCTTTAAGAAGACTATCATTGAATGCCAAGTTAGTTGTAGAAAATTAAGAAAACTTTACTTAAATACAACAATATGAAATGTTTCGTGCTTTATTTACTTGTCATCTTTGACATAAGAGAACTGTCAGAGATTTTCTTTTACTTTTGCTTTTTTATTAGTGGACGAAACACGTCACGGCCAAGTGTCAAAATCTTAATGAGAATACCTTGTCTTCTATATACCTTGCGCTAAACTGTTACGTTTTCGGAAAGAAAATTACTCAATGGCTTTTGAAGAAAACAGATTTTTCTATTTTAATTTATTTGATAAAAATAGCATCGCAAACCTTAATAAAAATAGAACAAAAAAAAAACGTTTATTAAGGAACCTTAGCTTACACTACGTTACAATGTTATTAGGTACATCGGGTAGGGTATAGGGAAAGGACCAGTTTTTGAAACGGCACCGAATTTCTTCAAACTTTGCACACTACTCCCTTTTTACTCACAAATCACAAATATGGAATCAAAATTGCGCGGAAAGTTATAGTTTCTGAGATAATCGACTTTAAAATTCCCGAACTTTGTACTGCAATTCACAACACAATTTGACATTCTCACAATTAATTAACTCTTCTTCTTCTTTTTAGTAACAAGTATACAAGTAGTGTAAACATACCTTCCGAACATTCGGGTTACCAGCATTGCGTTTTTTTATTCATTACAAATATTCAATTGATGTGTAGTACAGCATTTAGTTAGAATGGAATAGAAAAACTTTTATTAAAGGAACACACACATACACACATGCAGGCAGACGCACACACGCGTGTGTGTGTGTGTATCCCTGCCAGCCTGCCTGTGTATGTGTGTGTGTGTGCAGTACAAAGTTCGGGAATTTTAAAGTCGATTATCTCAGAAACTATAACTTTCCGCGCAATTTTGATTTCATATTTGTGATTTGTGAGTAAAAAGGGAGTAGTGTGCAAAGTTTGAAGAAATTCGGTGCTGTTTCAAAGACTGGTCTTAAGCCTAATATAAGTATAGCTATTCAAATTTGTTGACACTCCAAAGTTTTAATAAAATAAAAATTAACGCTGCGTTTTGTTATTCACAAACAAATTAACATGCAACAATGCGGAGCCTAGCACTTGAAGCGAATAACACTTCGTGCAGGGTTACCATAACCCCAGTTGTCCCTGGTTCTATCCTTCGGTAGCAAGAACGAAAACACGGTTTGTATAATGTCCTGGTCTTGAAAAATTGCGCTCAGGTACACGAATTACAAATGTTTCACCCATTCCTGTTTGCTATTGTATATATTCTAACAAATTATCTATTCGTGATGCTCATGGAAGTAGTAAATCTGAAATATTTTTGAAAGGGGGTTTGGCGTAATTATTTAAAATAAAATTGTGCACCGCCACTGAAATATTAAAAACTTAGCAAGATAAATCGAGTTAAATTCTTCTTGCCTTTTCAACCCTTCACCATAGAACCGAGATTTGTTCACACTGGTAGGGTTTTTACATGATATTTAGCTTCCTTTAGTTATGTCTTCAAAGGTAAAAGCACCATTGGCTGCAAGTGTGAGATAATTTTACACTATATTTTTGTACATAGTAAAATTTGCAAGTTGAAGTTTAAGTTCCAAAGATGTCAGATTGGCATAAAGCATACAAATTTTATTTCTGTTATTACCGTAATCGAATCGTGCTCAGACCTGTAAAATTCCAAGTACAAGTACCAGTACAGTACCAGTACCTGAGCTTGAAATATTTTAAGTACAAGTCTCGGTACTAGTACTTAAAAAAATTTCAAGTACAAGTCCCGGTACTGGTACTTTAAAATTGTTCAAGTACAAGTCCCGGTACTGGTACTGTTACTAGTACTTAAGTACTTTACAGGTCTGTACATATAAAATTCCAAGTACAAGTACCAGTACCTGGACTTGAAATATTTTAAGTACAAGTACAAATCCCGGTACTGGTACTTGAACAAAATTTCAAGTACAAGTCCCGGTAAGGTACTTTAAAATTTTTCAAGTACAAGTCCCGGTACTGGTACTGTTACTAGTACTTAAGTACTCTACAGGTCTGATAGTGCTTAGTTTTTTATAGTTCTTAAACTTATCATATGCTCATTAATGCCCAGAGTATGATTAATCATACGGAAAAGTTACGATTTAGTAGGAATTATATAAAAGCCGTCAATGCAAGCAATGAAGAATAAAGTTTCGTTACTTCGATTAGAAGTTATCAGATATTTCCAAGCATTTAAATTTTAATAAGCTATCTCCCTCACAATCTCTGGAAAAAATGCATGCCATCAAAATGTAGCTCCTCCTTTAGAGTGCGACTAATTTTTCCAAGTGATAAACGAAAGTGAAAAAATAAAAATTTGTCTGATTTTTCTTTATCAAGGATTACTGAAAAAATTTGAAACCACGATCGTTTCAAACAATTTTCTGATGCAGATTTCATGTACACTTTGCAAAATGTATGTACGAAAAATATACGCCTTTCAAAAGAGCTTTCACATTGATGAATTATATAAATAGAATTTGATTATTCTTTTGCTATCGGTTTATTGTCGTCTTCCATCTAGAAACTTGTAATATTGGAGTTTAATGGAAGATATTCATACATAATATTTGTGGCGCAAGTATGATGTCAAAGGAAAATATTTGAGCAAATTCATCGATTTATACATTTTGCTGACAAGTTCGCTATAGATTCAAACGACAAATTATATAAAATGAAGCCCCTAATATAGTGCAAAATTTCAATTTGAAGTTGATTGACGAAGCTATGGAATTGTGAACAGCTTATTCGTGTTAAACGAATTGATTGAAATTTTGGTACCTTTGCACTTCCGACGGTTATTTATTGAAAATGATTTCTTATACACTGGAAAAACACTGTGGACTGCGGTTATTGAGGACTTTTGTAAAGATTTGGTTAAACCTCGCTCGAAATACATTTAGATAACTTCTTCAACTGTTTCGTATTATTTGAACATTTTTTCCGGAAATGGCATTGATATGTATAATTTGTACAATTCAGCAAGATCGCATATATGTAACAGGCTTCACTACATACATAAAGAAAAAACCTTTCGGTTCTTATCACTGCAAGATGAAGATGCAAAATCAAGAATAAGATTGTGTTGTTTTCTGTAGAATAATTCGACAAAAATGATATAGTAACGAATCAGTTAAGGACATGTGTTTAGTTATACAAACTCCTTTTTTTTCATTTTAGTTGTTAAAGCTGCCTGTGTATAATCAGCCTGTAAATTTTTTTTTTGCATTCTGTGTATGTGAATGAATCAGATTATTTCGGCATTGATAACGATAAGATTGAAGCTGCTAAAAGGAAAGGTATACCCAAAAACCTAGAATAGGAAAATTCCTTTACTTACAAGTTCTTACAAACAAATGGATGCCATCTTATGAAGCATGAAAATGTCAGCAAATCACATCTCAAAAATGTACAAAATAATTAAATTTTTACTCTTGTTTTTAGATTACAACATGACAAGCAGAGTTGCGTTGCTGCTGGAAAGGGAGGTATGCTTAGCAAATTTTCATAACATGTGCCAAAAATCAAAAAATACCAAAAGAGTTGCGATATTTCGGAATACAGTCATACCACAGTTAACGTGTAACGTCGGTCCGCTATTATAACCATCTCCACTGTAACGTCCTATTGCTTCGCTGTAACGTTTTTTCTTAAAAAAGTTTTTTTTTTATAATTCTAAGCAGGCGGTGATATTTGAAAACTTGTTTTTGTACATTAATTTTCATTTCCTTCCCATTGCTGAAGTTTGCTTTAGTTATTGTTTGTCCAAAAATTATTTATCTAGTTGTGTTTTTGTCCTGTTTTAATATTTAGTAGGACATATTTTGTTTAATTTATATTTGTTTTATTGTAACTATTCAAGTAAGTATATTTTGTCACCACTGCTCAATTTTATATTTTATTGACAGTAGGTATATATCATGCCCAACACAAACTAATGTTGCTAATGCGAAAAAAATGAAAAGAAATTATTTAACTTTAAAGTTCAAATTAGATGTTATCAAACAGGCTGAAACTGGTGAACGAGCAGTAGATATAGCTAAACACCACCAACATCTGGAAGAAGCATTATTAAATACAAAAAATCAAAAGCGATAAAATCTAGAACCACCATCATGGTAAAAATGGAAAAACTTTTGTTGTTTTGGATTGAAGATCAGACTCAGAGCAGCATGCCTTTGAGTCAAATGTTAATACAAGAAAAGGATCTTCATATTCACGATGAATTAAAAAAAATAATGGGAGACACTTTCAAAGGAGATACGTCCAGTTCAAACTGTGGTTGGTTTGATAGATGCAAAAAAATATCTGGAATTCATAATGTTAAATTGTTAGGAGAAGCAGCTAGTGCTGACAAATAAGCTGCATTCGAGTATCCGAACAGATTTAAAGAAATAGTCGAAACTGGTGGGTACAGTCCCCAACATATATTTAATGTTGATGAAATTCGACTATTCTGGGAAAAAATGCCAACCAGGTCCTTTATTGCGCAAGATGAAAAAGCAATTTCTGGATATAAGCCCGCAAAAGATAGGCTTACTTTACTGCTTGGAGGTAATGCCACAGGTGATTTTAAGCTTAAACTAATGCTGATTTATCACTCCTAAGTTTTAGGGCTCTGAAAGGATGTATTAAGAATAGATTGCCAGTATTTTGGAAAGTAAATAAAAAGGCTGTTACTAAATGAATTTTTCAGGAATGGTTTGTTGAATATTTTTGTCCTGCAGTCAAAACTATATGCACCAATAATAATTTGGAAAATAAAATATTACGGTATTAGATAATGGTCCTGGCCATTCAAAGGATTTAGATGTACTGTTTGAAGGTATGGTTTAAGTTGTATTTTTGCCCCGAATACAACATCAATTATTACAGCCTCAGGATCAATGCGCAATTGCTAACTTCAAGCATTATTATTACAAATTTTCATTTTCCCAAGTTCTAACAGCTTTGGAAAGAATTTAATATATTAAAACAATCAATATAATTGATCAAGCATGGAATGTAGTTTGCTTTGTAGAATTTACGGATAGGCTGAGGCTAAAATGTTTAAAATTGGGGAGTTTAAAGACGCATAAACATATCTTGAGAAAGCTAAAGAATAAAAATATATTTTAAAGGTGTGATCCAATATTAGAATGATGCTCCAAAGTAAACAGAGATATTGATATTGCGGTAAGATCTTATAGAGAGTTGTACGATGACAAAAAGAAGCTTGCAGTACAGGTTACATTGCATCAAAATTTTACTAACGCGCCGAGAAATGTTGAATCAACGACTAGCCGTAGGCCATCCGAAATAACTATTTCTAGTCTAATGTCTGAAGAGAGCATGTAACCGTAATAAATGTTTTTTTTAATTACTTTTAATTAATTTAATAACATTTTTTAGTTTTTGAATTTTGCATTTTTATATATATTTTCCTTATAATAATAGTAATCAAATGGTTTTTTAAGTTAATTTAATATTTTTTTTAGTTTTTGAATGTATATATTTTGTATTTTTATATTTAATTAAATATTAAAATTGATTTTACTCTAATAAAGAATTAATATCTAATTTTCACAATCTTAATTTTTTAAATCTATTCAAATGCCTTAATATTTCGTAATTATGTAGATTTTCGTCACTACATAAATTGGTATAATATGTAGCAGTAATTTTTCCTATCAGGATATTTAATTGCCTCGTATAACATTGCCTCGGTTAACGTCGCATTTTTCTGGAACCATTTAACAACGTTAATCGGAGTATGACTGTATAACATTATAGAAACTGAGTTTGTTATATCGGAATCTAGATCAACCGGGAAAACTTTATCTGGTATTGAAGAAAACTCCGAGGAGAAAACACCAAAATCAATATCGGATTCTTCTATGGTAGACAACTGAGGACTACCAGCAGACAGCAGAGTAATTTTCTAATGATGGTCTACATAATTCCGTAACAGAAAGTGTTAAGTCTGACATCTTAGGTGGAAGGATAATTTGAACAGTTCCAATTTAAAAGATTGAAAAATGCGAGAGCAGGTTAGTGGATACAAATATAGGATTTAACCCAATTCAGCCTAGTGTTTTGTAAGTTTCTGCTTTATATAAAACCACCGTACAGGCATCGCACACACTTATGTTATTGCATTTGTACTATTATATAAATTTTAGTTACGCACCGTTACTTGTTAATTGAAAAATAGTAATATTGAAAAATTTGAATTATTTGTATATTATTTTCTGTTGTAAATAAGCTCAAATTTATATAGATAATAATTAATAATATAGGATTAAACAATTTTGTGGAAAAATAACAAAATGGTGGCCGTCGAAAAAAAAAGACTTTTTTTAGTGGAAATCGGGCTGTAAAAGGGTAAGTTAATTTCGGTCTAACATTTTTACAGTATATTCTTAATATATAGTAGGTACTTTCGAAATATGTAAAAATAAAAATCGATTTTTCCAAACCAAGTTACCAGACTACGACCTTAAGTAATTTTTTGATTGTCGTCTTTCATCTAAGTATAGTTCACCTTTTAAAATAATTATTTTAAGCTGTCGCCCACTTTCAATTTCTACCCTGAAATAATTCAATGCAAAAGTTTTAAATTAATAAAGTAAACTACGAAGTTACTCTGTTTGAACTGCAATATCGGTAAGGTTACTTATGACCTCTTCTGATTCTGGGCATTTTGTGAGAAACGTTCACTGATTTCACAACACCTTCTTTTAATCGTATTTTCTTTTCTGGTGCATTTAAAAGAATGTCCCGTAGTCTATAATCACTTTCTAGAAAATGATCAGAACAAACTCGAACGATATTTATATTAATATTTTCCTTTTTTTTACCACACGCTTTAATCTATTCGCTAAACGCTTTTGTGAAATGTATGAAATTTTACATCTGTCTCTGCGGAGAACTTCCACCAATATTTCTTACGATTAAGAGCAGAGCACTTCATAATTTCCAGAAATATTTACTTGTTATTCACAAATCATAGTAAATAATTCACCAAAACTTCCAACAAATCAAAACAAACGACACTGTCAAAACATAAGGTCTAATCGACGGCACCACTGCTTATGCAGTGACGGTGTTACAAAAAGACTTACCAATAACGTTTTGAAGACTAATAATAATAAAAACGAATTGCCCACATTCAAAAGCCAATTGCATATGGCCTCTACGTTTATGTCTTTAAAACATGTCTTAACATCTATCTTGTGTTAATCTTTTGTCTTGTGTTAATCTTTTGTCAAAACTAGATGGCGCTGAATATGTTTGCACTAAACATTTTGTCATTTTAAGAAAAAGTCTTCAAATGTGTATTTCAAATTAAAATGACAGTCAACAACTCAACGCATGCATCAGTACAGCTTCGTTTATATGATAATGTTTTTGTTTTCCACTAATAACAACAGAAACGTACAATGCGTTGCATTCACTCTAATTCCATTTTAAGAAAATGTGTAATTACAGAAATCCCGTTAATTTTTAATAAGTTAAGCTCATTAGCAAAAGCTTTTAAAAATTCTTCATCACACACCAGTCCAAACATTTATTGTGAACTTGATTTTGCCATTGTACGATATCAATAAACCATCACGTGTTTCACTTACGGGTTTTCCATAAAACACACCGAAAATTAAGACACAACTATAAAGACGTGTTTTTAACATTTTACATATTGGACGATTTCTACTTATTTCACTAATAAATGTTGCCAAGACAGAATTGTGTATATGCATTCTATGTAATTGTATCATTGAAAATACTCTCTAAGCATGTTACTGCATACGTATTCTTCTCTGGGTAACTTTGTAAAGAAAACAGCGTTGATTTGTAAAGCTTGGGGGGTTAGGAGTGGATAGTGCATCTGTTACCATGTTTACATGCAGAGTTGAACCATGGTTCAACTCGGGTTCAACTCCATGTATACGCGGCTCGAGTTGAAATTGGGTCGACTCGACCACGCTTGGCTGGCGTAGTCGAGTCGAAATAGTGTCCTATAAACACGGATTGAGTAGTCGAGTTGGCAGCTAACAGTTGGAATTTATTTTATTCATTCTTTACTGAAAAGTTTTGGTATGTTGTGTATTTATTGTGAGTTTATTTTGTTTATTTAGACAAAACTTATAACTTTTATAACTTCATCACAAAAAATACCATAAAACAATGTTACGTTTAACTGTTATTTCAACTATAGTTGGACCCGTTCTCAACTCAATATCTCAACCCTGAGTGCTCAAAAACACGAGTCGAAAACTCAACTCGATCTCGACTCGATCTTTCAATTCTGCATGTAAACATGGTATTTAATTATGAGTCAGATAACCACACACTCCGCAGGCTATTCTAAAAAGACATTCCCAATTTATTTGTTATTCAACAAGATGACTTTCGTTAGAATGTACCATTTTAATCGCATATTCAGTCAGTGGGAAGTTCTAAAATATATTAATGAAAATGACACCATTAAAAGCTTTCTACTATATGTACCTACTCCTTATGCTATATTTTTAAACGAATTAATCATATTAGGACTAAATATCTGTCAGCCTGTTCGAGTACTACATACTTTTGTAATCACTTTTAAGGCAAGTCATAATGAAAGCGAGCATTTCAATATAAAAAGCACTGTGTTTTATTATATTATTTATATTGAGTTATGTAAGCAATAGATAGACCCACAAAACGCAGTACTATCTGAATCAATTGTTGTTATTGTTAGCTGCTTTCCAAATGTTACATCTTTAGATAGTTATGGAGAAATTAATGATAAATGGAAAAGACTAAAAAGATATCGAGGATTACAGCGGCATAACACTTTTAACATGAAAAATTCTTTAAGCTGTTTAATTTCTCCTATGTTATACAAATTTGTACAAGCTATATCTTTGCCCCATAGCAGCGCAGCTGCTGAAAGGATTTTTCCTGAACTTTTTCTTTTAGAAAACCAGAAAGAAAACTGATTGACTCAATAATGCCACTCTGTAATGGTACCCAAATAGTTGAAATGAAATAAGTTCGAAGAAATTTTCCAGAATACCCATTTTTCTAAGGCAATTACTCTTTTAAAGGTAATGACAGAATAGAAAGAATCAAACAATTTGTCGAACAGTTGGATAAAATAGTCAAAATAAACTTAAACAATTTGGTTACAAAATCTGGGTGCCGGCCGCATAAGCGGATACTATTTACAAATCAAAATTTGCATCACACTTGACATTGTCCTCACTCGTCAAATCTAGTAGAAATTTATATAAAAAGAAAAAAGTTACCAGAATTTCAAATTTCAATGAATAATGCTGGAATTGGCATGATAAGAGAAAATCATGGCCAACAAAAAAATAAAAAAAAACGCCGCGGCAATTACCCATATTTCGTGAAAAATATGAATTCATTCGCGCGATGGAAAGTTCATAAAACGATATAAATTTTGTCAATAGTTGTTCAATTGATACAACAGACATATTTTTTAAGCGAGCTGAAAAAAATGCGTTGTTATTTCTAAAAGCTCATCAAGTTTACATTGGCGGCTTAGACCAGCTCAGCAATCATATTTTCACCTAAAGAATTGCAATTAGAAAGCAAAAAATGATACATGGCACTTGTAATATGTTTGTAAGATTTGGCTAAATTTAAAAATGCCTGAAGCTTTTCCAAGCAATTTGGATTGACTAGAAATGGAATTCCATCGACAAATAGTGGAAGCGCTTTGAACTTATTATTATTCAGTCAACAATATTAAAAGTTTTAGAGCTGGGTACGGAAATGCTTATAATTCACTCAAACCCAATGCTCTAAAATGATTGAGCATTTACATATTATGTTTGAACGTATGAGCGAGCATTGAGCAATTCTTATTTTTGACATTTTTCTAATGCTTAAGACTCATAATCAACGCGTTCTAGTTTTTTTCACAGAAAAGTCTGATCAACACAACCGGCATTCTGAACTATCCTTGCTTGCTAATGTATAAGAGCAAATAGTACTAAGCACAAGCAAGATCAAATATGAAAATTTCTTGAATATTGTAAATTTGAAATCATTTGATGATTGCTATTTGCTATTAAAAATCAGTGGAAGTAAAATGAGTAACTAAAAATTTAAGTAAATAAAATAACTCAACATTATCGACAGAACTCATCAATTGTATTATTTACAACTCTCAGAATAAGCAACTTTAACAGCTCATTGAATCAGAAGTGGATGCACTTAAAATTCTCACTCATGATCATGAGCAAAAAAAATATCAGGATTATGTACCAATTGGCGAAAATATACTCAACTTGACTTTTTGTCAGGTTCCACTTCGCTTAAAAGTTAACATGAGTGGAACTAGTCTTCGTAATGGCGAAGACTGGTGTGTACGCAAGCGGAGGTGACGGGCTGAAAACGATATTACTAGGGACAATAACTTCGCTTATGAAAACCATGCTTAATTGCTCTGCCTTCGACCTGTCTGCCAAAGGAACAGTTGTAAAAACTATCTCTTACCATTAAGAAATCGAATAAAAAAAATGGTTCTTGAAAGTTTAGATGCCAAGGATACAACCATTGCTATTGAAATGCATAGTCCTTCGGTTTCGGATCTGAATGGTCGAAAAATTAAAACAAAAAAAATATTTGAACGTATACCAAAGATCGAGTCGCATGATTGTAGGTATTATTTCGATACACCTATACTTCACCACATAAGATACATTCGGAAAAACGGACGCAGCTATAATATTTTCATACATTTTTTACTTAAAGCGAGACCTCGACCTCAGCATAACATTAAGAACCTCAACCTGATAAGCCTTGCAGACTTTTGCAACTCACAATACGAACTTTGACAACTTCTGTACGATAGCAATTAATTGGGCTATTGGCTTGAAAATTGAAATTATTTTGTAATAATTTACTACAGCAGGAATAACTTTTCACGTTAGATGATTATTCTATATCTGACTGTTTAACACGCTAAACATACTAATTTAAGTTGTTCTAAACTAATTCTCTTTAATTTAATATTGTTTATTTTGCTATTGATTGATTCATTCATTCATTTTCTTTATGTAAACTAATTACTAAACTATGTATCGTCGTGGAGCCCAGCATTATACGTTGCTTTAAAAAGGGGCTTTGAAATAAATATACTTTGATTTGATTTGATTTGATGTTTCGCAAAGTTTTTTCCAAAAAATTTCCCGTACACAATGCTGGCATCAAATGATTAGAAAAATTACCTGTCAAAGCTGACAAAGTTCCAGCAGAATAGAAAGTGGACCTACTCCAGCTCAATCTCAACTTGGCCGGCCTCACCAACTTTCCCATGGGGAGCTTGATAACCTGGAGTACGTTCCAAAACATAGCTACAGTTGACTACAGTTGACTTCAATCTAAAACCCATTAGTCAACTGAAATATGTTAGCTGAGTTGACTATTGTGCGTTATGAAGTCAGCTATAGTCAACTGTGGCTATGTTTTGGAATGCACTCCTGATCTCATATATTCTACAGAACTGTCAAAGTAGGTGAGGCCGGCCAGGTTGGAAAAGCCAGCAGCACTGTGTTTCACGCTTAAATCTCCCATAAATGTAAAAATTATCTTACAGGCAAAATGGAAGCTGTAAATATACTATCAGTTTGTGATTTGTGCAAAAGGTTAGTTTATTCAACTAGACAATAGCATTAAAACGTTAGTAATTAGGTTTAACAACAGTCCGTAGGAATTAGCAAAACATAACGAAGAAATACAAAACAAAATGACAATCAGAAATAGTTATTTAATATAAATTAGAGAAAAGGGTTTTTGAAAATTGATAGTTTTAACATCGATTTATTTTGTTACGAATGGTTTTCAAGAACTCAAAGTGTAAAAATTCCTGTATCAAAACCGTTAATTAAGCAAAAAGGAAAAAAATGGTGGTCCAATTATGTTACAGTTGTTTCGCTGCATCTAATAGATGATGACTTCAAAAATGGAGTATAAGACACAATGCATATCTGGTAAGCTACTCTACTGTATATATAAATCAAGAAGATGAGAATCAGTTTGTTGCTTGATAACCATATCAAGTGAATCTATAGCACAAATGAAAAAACATGGGAAAACTATAGATTTTAAATTTGAAAAATGTACCGGTGGAACATTATCCAAAGAAAGAGTAACAATTTTATCTTGTGTGAGCATAGATCAGTACTATATAAAAAATTGTTGTTAATTAATTATTTTTGTTTAGACAATGCTGAATCTAATCGTCATGAATTAAATCTGAGAAATGTAAAAATTATTATTTTTGTTTTTATTGTCTGATTTTACTTCATGGAACTTTATACAAAAACGTATGGCTTTTTCAGATTATTCACCGACTTTTGTGAGTTTTTTTTTTACCAACACTATTTGACTGAATTCTAACCCTTCACTCTTCGGTGATGTTGGATACCGAAAGAAAGCCAGTGTTTATTTTCGTACCACTGTCAGTCATCAGTGAAACGTGACAACACTTTAAGCTAGGCGAAACAAAAACGTAATGAAAATGTAAACATGCTTGCATAGAAGTGTACGAAAAAGAATCGTTTTGATGTTGTAAATGCGAAACAGAAACGAATCACCAGACCAAAGAGATGTGGAATTGAAAAAGGTAAACTGACAGTGTTGTGGTAGTTGACATTATATTTCACAAACTGTATTCTAAAATGCTTCGTTTTCGGAAAAACTGAAAATTACGCGAAGTTTACGAAACGTTTTTGTTTTTGTATGTGGACTGAATAACTTTTGAAGAAAACACCAGATTTTTCTATTTTAATTTACTTGATAAAAATAGCACACCAACCTTAATATGAATAGAATAGAAAAGCATTTATTAAAGAACCTCAGCTTATGCTATGTTATAACGTTAGGTACATCGAGTAGGAAATAGATAATTGGAATATTATCGATAGAGTGCTTAGTAAACTAACAAAAGTGTAGTAATAATAATATAAGTAGACCTACTCACTTTTAACACTCCAAAATTTTAATAAATAAAAATTAACGCGGCATTTTGTTATTCTAAGAGTCACAAATAAATTAACGTAGACAAAACAGCTGTCAGGTTCTATGACATATAACACATGCTAATAAGTCCAGCGATACGTTTTTGTTTCACTGTGATTATAGTGTTAAAGGAAGCGACAACCCTGGTACTTTCAAAGCGAATACAGCGTTTATGTACTATAGGCCTTGGGTGTATTAGTGAAAAAGCTGTTAACAGCTGGAAATGAATGCAACACCTCATCGAAGCTGTATTGCACCTTTGGCATTTATCATCGACCCATTTCTGCACGAAAACTTCGATGAACTTAACACACGAGTTGTGTGCAGGAGTAAATGTCGATGATAACGTCGAAGAATAATCATCGAAGGAGAAGTCAATTACCCCGTTCACATGAAGCTGACTGGACTGACATAGTCTTAATTACCAAGTGTTCACATGTGATGGACTGGATTAAATCGACGAGAGAGACATCCTTCTATTGACAGTTCTCAATTTAAAGTCAGTTATCATTTGAAGTTATTATTGTAGATTTTTATAGACGGTTCATGGAAAATAGTGTAATTTTATAATTTCTAAAATACTGTATGTAAGCACGAAAAAGTTCGAAGCGAAGGATGAAATTGTATCGAAAAATATCCAAACGTCAATCTACTTCGATTCACATTTAATTAATCCCAATCCACTACCGAACTAACACCGGTGTATATAATTCCAGTTCGGTTAGTGTTCACATGGTGAATTATTTCACTCCGAACTACGTTAATCCACTCCAGTCCGCTTAATGTGAACGGGATATATGATTATTCACCGATGGAAATATTTACCATGTTTACACGCAGGATTCATACCATAGTTCACCATACTTCAATCCGGGTTAAACTTTATGTATACCCGATTCGAGAGCTGAAAAAGGGCTGACTGGACTCGACCATGCTTTCCTGGCGTAGTCGAGTCGAAATGATGTCCTATAAACACGGATTGAGTAGTCAAGTTGGCACTTAACAGCTGAGATATATTTTACTCGATCATTTTGTTAAGTTGTATATTTATTGTGAGTTTATTTTGTTTATTTAAATAAAATTTATAGCTTTTATAAATCTTTATCACAAAAAATACCATAAATAATGTTATGTTTAACTGTTACTTCAACTATAGTTGGACCCGTTCTCAACTCAATATCTCAACCCTGCGTGCTCAAAAACACGAGTCGAAAACTCAACTCGATCTCGACTCAATCTTTCAACTCTGTATGTAAACATGGTAATTGACGACCAATCAATTTTTGCAGATCCAGGGCGGTGGTACCTATTATGTAACTTGAATGAATTAAAGTCGAAACGCTTCTTATAGCTAAATTTCATGTTAAATTTCTAATTAGATTTTTTTGTTTTTGTAATTCAGCTATTAGAAGTCATTCTGACTTAACTCGATTTGTTACATGGTAGCGCCTCAGCAGAAGAAAGGGATGAATTTTTGGATAAAAAATTAAGTCTAACCGGTTTCTACAATACCAAGAAAATATTTTGAAATTTGGAAAATTTAAAAAAATGTACATTAACTTTTTTTATTACTGTTTAATTTTCACTCGTACTCAAAACAGCGGCGTTATTTGATTTAAATTCGAAAACTGCAACGAAATTTACACAAATTCTAAGTCCGAAAGGAAAAATGCGAATTAACCTGCAATTTTGAGCTACAGCGTCGTTTACGCATATGACTCATCAATGAAATTTCAACCAAAAAATAAAAAATCGTGTGAATGCAGGCGCCCTGGTCTAAACATGATTTGAACTTCAAAGTCGGGCTTCGTTACTTATCTGAAGGAAATGTACACATATTTTTCATTGATATTAATTTCCTCGACGAATTCCTGCATACCTTTCATGCACGTTCATTTTACCGCTGGGGCGTAAAGTTTACGTTTTCGTTTCACAGTAGATACTAAAATATTGATGATACACTCTATGACCATAACAATTTATAAGTAGGACAACAAGAATTTAACGTTACGAGGAGTAGAGGATACCCTAAAACAGAATTTCAAGACATGTAAGATAAAGTGTTAAATAAATTTTAATTTGATTAGAAGGTGTTGTGTACTAAATCTATGTCATCACAGGTAAACTATTATGTAAAACAAAACAAAAATTGTTAAGTTTTATGAGAAAACTGTTATCAATATCGTACAAGAAAAAAAAACAGCTAATCGAATAATCCGAAGCCTCCCTCCCCCACTTGAGGTGATAGACATTTTGAGCCTGCAAAGCAAAAACGTCCTGTTGATTAGCAATGATTGGAATAGAAAATTTAGAAATGCTTCATATTTTTTCGAGAATTTCAGTAGGCACGCACCTATACTACTAAATAATGTTATTTTATACTTGTACTGTCAAAAATTACTAATTATCAGTGTACTTTTTGGTGAGTTATACTATAATAAATAACTAAAAAATTTGTTGATATTATTACATAAAAAAAAATTAAATTGCAGTCAAGTTATTTTTTATATTAAATATTTTGAAATTATAAAATAAAGCTAATTTTCATATTAATATTTGAAGACTAATAATTGCATTTCATGGTAGACTCCATTTGAAATCACGACTAATAACTGATATTTATTTTCAGAATTCTTTTAAGATTCATGGCCTTTTTTGATTTTCAGCTGGGAGGAATAGCGTAAAGCAAAAGATTTTTCTTGTGTAAATATAAAAACAAAAAAACTCTTCTCCCTTTTTTAATTCAAATATCACAAATACGTTAAACAGGTTAATAATATGATTTACTCTCTATGTACCTTGTTAAAAGATTGCTTCAGGAAATCGTATAAAATTCAAGTCACATTATCTTTAATAATCGCCGACATAATATAAATATGTATTAAAAAAATTTTTTTTTAATAAAACATACCTGGATCTTGCTTTTTTGGATTAAATTACCAGTTCAATTGTAGTTTTTACGTATTCCAATGATCTTATACAGTTGAAATTCAACCAAAAACGAGTTGCATACATATATCCACCCCACTCTTATTTTTTGTTCTACTGTACATTACATTTTTGTTTTTAGCTTTTTGCTTTTACTTTTTTTTTTTTTTTTTTTTAATACAAATCACAGAGAATATTAAAATTTTACAAATATATTACCTGATTATATATTTTCTACAAAATAACAAAACAAAAAAAGAAGAATTTTGTTCCTTTTGATAAAATACTTAATATTTTTGTTCGTACATTTATTTAATTGCATTTTGTATCAATATATTTAAAAGAAAATCTTTTCTCTCAGTCAATAAAATCTCTTTTTTTTTTAAACGTTACATAGCCGTTTTTTTTTTGTAATACTTATATTTTCTTCATTCTAGAAAAATAAAAATAAAAAATAAAACAAAAAAATAAAAAATCATTTAACTTTCCCTTCCTTTTTCATTCTTGTCTTTTATGTACAACTGTCCTCACAGGATCAAATGTATATAAAAAAAAATTGTTGATAAAAGCTTGAGGGGAAATATTAAAAAAAAAAAAAAAAAAAAAGATTTTTATCTACCATAATCCTCTTTTAAATTTTTAACTTGTTTCATTTTTATTTTCTTGTTTTAACACTATCTTCTGTTACATATTCAATGTTTTATGAAAACAGTGATGAGAGATATATTTTCTATATATTACTTGTTATATGAAGTCTTTGTCATTTGCCTAAATATTTGTCATAATATTTTGTTTACAAAGTTTTGTTTCATAATAAAACATACAAACATCGAAGTAATTTTTCTTTTTTCAAATTTATTTTAATTAATTATTTTTTAATATTTTCTATTGTTTAGTCATAAATATAAATTTTTGCTTCCATTCACTTATATTTTATATAGTTTAAGTAGAAAATCGATGATTTCTTTTTCACATTTTGTTTTGAACAGAAAAAACAGTTAATTTCTAGTTAAAGCATTCGTTCTGTATCTGTAATAATATTTTATTTAAATTCAAATTCTTCTTTTTTCTTTGTTTATATGTATTACAAGGTTTATATTCCTTTTATTCTTTTACTTCTTCTTCGTCTTTTTATTAATATTGTTCTTTTATGATTTCTGAATCTTTTAGAAAAAGTTCTATGCAACAACACGACTATATTCCATTTTTTAAACTACTATTTTCATTTTGTTTTTTACATACTTGAGTTATGTGTTTGGTTGTTTTTTTGTTTTTGCTCCTATAAATCACCTTTTCGTCATTTTCTGCAATAGAAATAAAGGAGAAGAAAATTAGATTACAATCAAGTGTTTAGCTATAAAATAAACTTAGACTACACAAACTCTCCCGTTTTTTAAGCATATGCAAAAAAACAAAATAAAAAAAGGTTTGCACTTCGCGAGCACACAAGAATTGTTTAGAATTGAAAGTGCGTATGTCCATATTTTGATGATTTGTTGTTTTGATGGAAATAGGTTGTATAGAGGTAGACCAATTTGGTGTAAAAACGCCATATATCCACATCTAACTGAAGTAACGTTATCCAAACAATAAATCGACATTTAGTATTGAAAGAACTCATATCCAGGACTTGTGTCATTTCAATTCTCAACCTAGTCCAGGACTTGTGTCATTTCAATTCTAAACCTATTCGCGCCAAAATATTTTGTCTCCCCCAAATAATAAATACAACTTTTATGTTCCCCCAATTTTGACAGGAGATGTCTCAAAAGAAGCGGAAGGATTCAAGGATCATAAATGTAAAATATTTTCCAAAAGGAGTCCATGGTTTCCGAAAGAAACGCAAATAGGCGATAGTATAATTAACTAAAAATTCAAGGATCGTCTTCTGCCATTTTGTCGGGAAAACGTGGATCCTTTTCGAAAATTCCTTCAGATATATAAAACTTTGAGAGTAACTAAATGTCGATGGCTCAGAAAACTTAGCTGTGGTTACTAGTGTTTTGTCTGCTGTTGTTGTTGTGGTGGTCAAAACCGTAACCATGCCACGGCACGATTCCTTTTGACCCTTACCATAATCAAACGATTTGAAAAAGTTTACCATTTGCTACCCATCCGTGGCCATAGTTAATTACCATGTGATCGTCATTCTGGTGTAATAAAACGATTTATAAAAAAGCAAGATCGGATTTATACTCCTTCGGAATATGCCAAGTTTATCGCATCTTTACAGTCAATCTTTTGGAAAATAATGAGATAGTGCTTGACTTTAAAAACTGGTTGCCAAAATATTATAAAAAGAGTGTACTGTCTATAGAATCAATGGGGAAAAAAATTCCAAAAGAAAAAAAGAAGAATTTCCAGATTTCATCATTTTGCTCGAGTACAGCCAAGATGGCGTAATAAGAGCTCGGGAATATATTGACGGCTTAATTGAGCACTCGTTCCTAACTCTAAAATCTACGACTACGGAAATATTAACAAAATTACACTTCCGACTGGGAAAGCTTTTCAAAATGGCTCTGTGAACCCTATCAATAAAAAAAAAATGGGATATTGCTAAAGTCACAAAATATATTCCAGATAATGCAGCAGAATTTTATTCTTCCATTCTCCGTTGGACTACTACTGACAGAGAAGATATTAATGATAATAATTAATTAATTTTAATGTGAATTTTCTGTGAAATTATGTGTAGAATTGTCATTTGGAATTAAAACAACACATGTCCATTACATATATGTTTTTTTTGTCCAACCAGTTTTAATTTTTTCCTTGCTTTATTTTACTTTTTCATTTTGATTCCATGCAATCTTTCATAAAATAGCAAAATAGCAAACTTTTTTTGGAAAGAAAATAAAGCAAACGGTTTTTTTCTCTACTGTAAACGTAGGTTTTTTGGACATACGCCATTTCAATTCTAAACGATTCAAGTGCTTTTTAATTTATTAAAATCTTGAATCCGAAATGGTAAAACACACCATTTTTGAGAGAGAAAGAGAAAAACTGAATTTTTAAGTTTAATTTTAAAACGCCTTAATTATAAAGTCGGAGTGGAAATTAAAATTTTCGTTTTCCCCGATTAAAACTCCCTAACTCTCCATTCGCGATCCTCTAACATACTTGAGGAGTTAGGGAAAAAGTGAGAAGTATCGCAATATTGAAGGACAGCTAACTCTGTGCGGGAAGGTCGTAGGTAGAGCGTTGGGGTCTTTCCTTCGGATTTAGGGTCAAGAGTACAAAAATATAGATGAACAATTTTTGGGGTAGGGGCTTTTGGGATGAGGACTCGTACCGCCCCCCATTGGGGGTATAAGGTGATTTTAAAAATTTATTTAAAAAAATAACTGCGTGGAGGGCCGTAGAGCAATGCCGTTGTTTTAGTTGGATTTGTGATATTCGAGAGAAAAAGATAGCTGGAAAAAAATGTGGTTTGGTGTGGGTCGGGGAGGGGGGGGGGGGGGGTGTACCATCACCTCTATGTCCAAAATAGGGCGTGTGGGGTATCAGTGTGATCGAGTGATGGGGCTGGTTTTTTATACGAACGGTTTACCTTTAAAAAATGTTTTTTTGGCACTTGGGTCATATATGTACATACAACCCCTTTATTCATTTTGCATATATTGTGCCCGTTCTTCCTTTCGTATGCATTAGCTGTCCGTTGTGAACGTTTTTTGTTTAGGTGACAAATTTCGCCGACCTAACGGTACTTCGCAAACACGAGATTAAAGTAATGCCATTTTGCACTCAAAAACGGCCATGTTCCACTTTAAAAAAGACTAGTTTCCTTTCTTTTTGAGTTATGTCATTCTACAAACAAACTTTAAGGTTTATATTTAAAAAATATATATAGAATCTCTTCTGTGCTGAAAGATGACCAAATTAAGCTTTTTTTCGGGTAACCTTAAATCTTGATACACCAAAATTATGTGCGGAAACAAAAAAACATGGGTGAGCTATTTTTGTATTCCTTACAAATTGTAAAAGTTTCATCCAAATCTGAGATGATCGGGTGCGATAGTACCAGATGAAGCAAAAATTGAATAACATGAATATCGGCGCCGGCGTGAACATGTTAAAGCAAGCCGGTCCCATTGAGTAGATTTATGATTCCGTGGAGCGGTCTGTCCACCAACTCACCAGGGTTCAGCTGTGATTTACCAACGGTTACCATTCGATGTTTAGCTAGCTAACACGAGAATTCACATAAGAAATGTAATGTAGTCTCATCATCCTTTCATTCGTCAATTGACAGAGGCCGGCAATCAGACCAGTTAAGATTTTTAAGAGAACTATAGGACAAATATTAATAATATGTATAAAATTATTACAACAACAAAATAGAGGAATTATTTTAAACAAGTATGAACAGCTTGAAACAAATAAAAAGACATATCATAAAAAAGAACACATTCTCAACAATCAATTAGATGAGTATACGAATAGCCCGCTAGTAGATCCGCTAGCATAACAAAATTGAATAATCATATCACCTAGGTAGTTAGTGACCTATAATGATGCCTCAATTGGGCGAAGCCCGGCGTTTTAATACATGTTTTTGGGACAATTCAAGTGTTTTATTTACATACATTTTCAAATGTTCCAGCAAATGCCTTCAAAATGTTCAATCCAATCGTAATCGATTTGAAGAAATGTCTCATCGACGTGGAGGTCATTGCGGATGTTAAATTATCTAAAAACTCACTTTTGTTACATTCATTTCATGCCTTCAATTAAATCTAATTTTTTTTTATTTTTGTTACAGGTGAACAAATATTTGTTATTTTGTGTATATTACTGTGTTGAAAAATATATTGTGGTGTTCAAAGGTTTAGACTTGAGGGAAAATAAAATGTATAGCAAGATGGAGCTCTCTTTAGGATTCTTCCCAAGGCATTATATAATTCTCCCTCTCTATGCTTTTGTGAGAACGCCTCCCTAGTTTTCTGTTATGCTAGTGGCTGAATCGTGAGTATATACATAATTTGTTACATATGTACCTATAAATAAATATACATACGACTTCATTTTATTAAAATTGTTAACTTTCCCTGCATATTTTTTTTTATAATGAGACTTTTTTTGAGTTACGGTTCTGGGTTTTTTTTCGGAACAGTTTCCAAATAGCCGGACAGGTTGAAATTTATTTATAATTCTTTTTAATAGAATTCCTTTCTTGTATATTTCATATAAGGGCAGGGCAGACTTTGCAGCTCATTAGAAAAGCAAAAACGTTTAAACTAATTCTGGCCCTTGCAGAAAATTGAATACAACTCGCTCAAGACAAATCAGGGCATCCCAATCTTTTTAGTTTAGTAAACAAGTGAAAAAGTTAGAATTGGTCTGAGACCAATTCTTATGATACCCTAGATGAATGCACGTATGAAATCTCGTATGGTCACCCATTTGAGCAATTTCAATTTCTAGAACGGCTCGTCGGACAGAAAAAATGATTATAACCAATTTTATAGGATTTCTTATTCTGAAGAAGTTTTTAGTACAATAAAAATGTCTAGGACTGATCGTTTTCAAAGTATATGTAAAAAACCAAAATTATTATATGGCAACACCAAGAACGGGTTGCCCGATTTACTCCATTTTTGATATTTTATTTGCTATTAGTATGAAAACGCAGTGTACCAAATTTCAGCTTTCTATGTCGACGTGTTCTCAGGTAGTGTCCAAATATATCGTGGAAAACGAAATTTTTGTATGGCAACCCCACGAAGGAGTTGCCCGATTTGTCTCATTTTCGAACTTAATTTTATTTTATTTTTCAATGTCCGTGTGCAAAATTTTAGCTTTCTAAGTGAACGCGTTCTCGAGTTATCGTGTGCACGGATGGACGGACGGACGGACATGCAAAAATCAAAATAACTTTCAATATTATGCGTGGGTGTCCAATTTATTTTGCTCTACCATCATTATTTCGAGGTGTTACAAACGGAATGACAAACTTAGTATACTCTTTAGATTTCATCTAGGGTATAATGACTAAGATTTTGAATAGTTGAAATAACTTGCAACCACCACCGTATTCTTCTGTTGATGCCTCCTTGATCACCTTGTAACTTACGTGCATACCACTAGTTTAGGATAATAATTTACAGATTGGACGGAGATTGGATTGGATTCATGGGAATCTAAACCTCTAAAGAGATTGTCCTAGATCCACCCTGCTTCCATTCGGAATCTCACGATATACCTAAGCTTGTATTAAGTCCTGTGCTATGAAAAATTATAAACTTATCGCTACAGACAGGTATTTTTCTTAAAATCTGGAAGGAATCGATAGTTCTCCCAATTGAGAAGATACGTAATAAAAGTAATTGTGAAGAATTTCGTCCGATAAATATGCTACCCGTGGAAGAAAAAATATTGGAACGACATGTAGCTAACAGACTACCGGAGTACATCGAATCGAATAATTTATTAGCCGAGGAACAGTCAGATTTTAGATGTGGACACTCTTGTGAAACAGTCCTAAATTGGATAATATTTGACTGGAAGAAGGAACTGTGATGCCGGTAATGCTGTTATAGCTGAATTTCTAGATTTTGAGCTGGCTTTTGAGACCTTAGACAGACAAATCTTGTTACAGAAGCTTTCAATCTATGGAATGGAGGGAGTAGAATATAAATGGTTTAAATCCTATCTATCAGAACGATCGTAGAGAACTAAGGTGAATAACATATTCTCAGAGTCAGTCGAAGTTAATCTTGGTGTACCACAAGGTTCAGTACTGGATGTTATTCTATTTCTGTTATATATTAATGATGTTAACAATGTAGTTAGTCATAGTAAATTTTCGTTATTCGCGGATGACACTTTAATATTTATAAGTGGTAGGAACATTTCCAGTATGTGCACTAATTTAAATGCAGATTTAGAAAGCGTTAAAACTGGTTAAAGATGAATAAAGTAAAGTTAAATCTTGCAAAATCTTAATGCATGAAGTTTAATTGCGTTGATAACATATCGGTACGTATAGGTGGAATTAATTTTAAATGTGTGGGTAATCTTAAATATCTCGGTATTATATTAGATAATAAACTGAAATTTATAGAACATGCAGACTATATATGTGGCAAAGTCGCAAAAATATCGGATATTTAAGAAGAATACCAAATATGTTAAGTGTAAGGAATGTAATTATGTTGTATAATGCATTGGTTTTACCACATTTCCAATATTGTTCAACACTCTTCATATGCGACCTCGAATGAAGTAAAGGACAGTCTTAATTTTCTGTCAAACGAAACTATGCGCATGACTTTAAAATGTAATATGTACACGCCGATCCAGAATATGTTGGAGACCCTACAGTGGATGAATGTAAAGCATTGATTAAAATATAATGCAATGGTTTTCATCTTTAAAATCAAATATAATTTACTTCCGGAGAACTTAAGTGGAAATGTTGTGTATGTATCTCAAGCGCAGCCGTACAATTTAAAAATAATAAATTCAGGCTAAGACGATTGAACAAAAGCATCACACAAAATTCTTTGATGTATATGAGACTACTATTTCAATAATTTGCCAAGTGAATTGAAAGCACACCACAGAATGCACCTATTTAAGATAAAGCTAGCAGAATTTATTAAAAATAATTATATTTATATTTAAATTTTTATATTAGCGGTCAATTAAATTAAATTAAGTCTAAAGAACTATGAAGTATGGTAAATTAATTGTTATTTAAAAAGTTTTTTGAAACTAATAAATACTACTACTACCTTGCAGCTCTCACAACTCCGAGAGGACTGGTAATCAAGTAGTCCTTTAATCACTAGAGCAAGACACTTGCTCTCGACTATGTACAGGGTGTTCCAGGAAAAGTATGCAATACTGAAACCTCTAAAAGATGAGGTGATTTGCAATCGAAAATGTCATATTAATTTTTTTCGAATTCGTGTTATTTTCGAAATTACAGCGGATTTTAGATTGTTTCGAAAAAGAGGTCCTTTGCAACGCTTTTTCGGCTGTAACTCAGCTCGTTTATGCTTACTGAATCGCCATTATGGTCTTGTTTTATTCGTATTACTACTGGCTTTCATTTAAAATAACTCGATTTTCTTGCTTCAGTGCTTAGTTTTCCCACCATTATAAAAAAAATTTGAATTTCAAAATAATTTCGTTCATCTTATCCTGTATCTCGGGGAGTACTTGAGCTAGGCTAAAAATGTTGTATTTGTCTGAAAGTTAACAAATTAGGGATGTTTTCTGTGGGCACGGAATAGTTTGCTAATATGGTTGCTTTAGGAGATTTTCGACCCTCAAAGAAGATAATTTTTCGAAGAGAAAAACATTTTTGACGTTATTTCGTTAATTTTTTACTTATCTAGAAACTTTTTTGAAAGCTAGTTATTATTAATGAAAGCCAGTAGTAATACGAATAAAACAAGACCAAAATGGCGGTTCAGTAAACAAAACGAGCTGAGTTACAGCCAAAAAAGCGTTGCAAGGACCTCAGTTTCAAAAAAATCTAAAATCCGCTGTAATTTCGAAAATAACACGAATTCGAAAAAAACTATTATGACATTTTCGATTGCAAATCACCTCATCTATTAGGGGTTTCAGTATTGCACACTTTTCCTGAAACACCCTGTACATTTGTGTGTTTCATACGTCGTCGGTCGAACTACAGAGAAATCTGCGCTATTTTTACCTTATCTCTCCTACACATTACCACTCTGGAGTAGTGGCGCTTTAAATTCAAAAGTGCTGAATTTTCATCTTCTTTTCCATTATAAAAAAAAAACACACATCATTATTTTAATTTTTCGAAACTTCAGTAAAAAAAACTGCATTCGTGAAAAAATGACGTGTTTTAAGCAATTTTGAGAAAATTAAAGAGGAAGTACAGGGATCGGATGATAAACGGAAGCAAGTGTCAACGGTGGTACTAGAAATTCCAAGGCGGGAGCCGGGGCCTATAAGACGAGCGTCGTCGTGGAAAATCAGTCGAGACCGACCAGATATCCTGCAACCCGGACGAGTAAAGTCCTGTCGTAATTGTTGAGGAAATAGTCGAAAAGCTTGGATTTGGTCATTCATCGATACCTGCATACCATCGAGAAAAGTCATCAAATTTAGCAAATGGGTTCATCACAAATCGTTCGCGAGACTGAATACGTGCTCTTCTTTGCTGCCACGTCTCAGGAATGAGCCTTTTTTTCTTGTCCCGAATAGTGACTGGTAACAAGAAATGGATTCTTTCTCTACAAAAGTGTCAAGCACCGAAGACACTGCGGTAGAGAAAGATAAACAATGCCTTCACTTTTATAAGACTTTATTATCGATTTAGTGATATATAATAGATTTAGTCCACTTTGAACTTTTATATCTAAACAAAATAAGACTCGGTAGACCTCTTTTGAGAAAAAAATTGTGATCACCAATATCCCACTGTCCCGCAAGGATGCTGCGAGTTTTGAGACACCCTAGATATCTTGTATTTGTACTAAATACTCCATACAGACTGTAAAGTTATAGAATTGAAAAGATTACGAAATCAACGACCTCTCAATGTTATCGAATTCAAAATATATTATTATACTTTTTATATTCTCCAGATTTCTGTACCAATTTAATTGATGCAACTAAAATCTTCATAATAAGCAGCTTTCTCTTTTATTTATATAACTAAATGCGTAGCACATTGGCTGCTAATTTAATGGTATCGTATGCATCGATCGTAATATTTGACCTCTGAATAACAAGATTAAAATAAACCATCTCCCGCAAAGGCAAGATTCCATCTATAATTAAATAAAAATACTAAATATGTCCCGTTTACTAGAAAACAAAGTAATTTTTGGAACAAGTTCAAAAATAAATGTTGTTTTGCTCGCCCACATACAACCAACCCCAAATTTATTACAAACAATTATATCAGAACATTCATGAAAATATTTTAGAAAAATTAAGCCGGTGACGTTAATTACGCAGCTCTGCTGAGTTATACTGAAATTAATGTAAACGCGAAGGAAGGAAATACGCATTTCTTTTTCTGCCAAAAAATTAAAAAATTTGGAAAAAAAAAAGTTTCCTGATAAGTTGACTCAAAGCGCTGCTAAATTGGATCAATTTTATTCAGGCGCGAAAAACACTGGCTGCCAGATGGCTAGCATAAAAAAATGTGGCGCAATTTCTTTTTGAGTAATATTTCTAATGTTTTTTTTTTTTTTTTGTAAACAAAATTAGGTTAAAAAGAATATGCTTTGAGAGCACTTAGACTCGATTGAACAGGAATATATATAGGTAGGTATTATTAGCCCAGTTTAATCTTCAAAATGTTTTTGCCATTGAAAAACCGCAAATGTTAACGAATGGCAGGTATAAATTGAAAGCAAAACAAAACAAAACAAATTGTATTAGTATACCATCTGTGGTCTTACGAATCATTTTGTAATTTAGCTCTGTATCAAAATACCATCTAAAGCCTTATTGTCCATGGAAGTTAGACAGTAGTCATTTAAACTAGAGTACGTACTTAACAGTTAAGCAGAAAGCTGAGTCATGATAAAGCCTACTTCCTTTAATAAGCTTTTTGAATAATCATCGCAGTGCTTCTTCCTTAATCTCATAAGAGGCCTTCAAGACTGCTGTTTCTCGCGAACAGTAGTAAGGCAACTGTAGACATGCCTATAAGGCAAGGAAATGCGATGGGGAAAGGCAGCGGTGCATGTTTCCGAAGAATCGTTTCAGTAGATTACTTAAAAATTTGAAAGCGCTACTTCACACAATAGTGGAAAAATCGCACCCTTTTCGCACTTCTATTGGAGTTCATCAAATAAAATCTTCTATAGAGCTTCCAAGAGATGGCTATAAAGCTCTTGAGTAACTTACTGGCGCTTTTGCTTATTTTGCTGAATAGTTTCCAAATGATGCCTAGAAAGACCTAGTTTAGACAGGTCGCAGTATGCTGCCTCTACCGCACGAAAACTTGTAGGTAAGAGATGGTTGGGTGCCTACAAATTTCGTGCGGCAGAGGCAGCATACTGACCTGTCTAAACTGGGTCAAAGCACCATAATTACACTTCTTTCAGAAGGGCCAGTTTTTCGTCTCAATGGGTTACGCTTGTCGCTTATACTCATTCAAATTCTCAAAGCTTTCATTTCAGAAGTGCTTGATATTTGAATTTCAGTTTTGAACGTGCCGTTTCAATAAATTGCTATAAATTAGCTCAATTTTTTTTATAATTTAGTGCTAAATTAATTTATGTAGAAAAATGCAATTTTTTGTGTACAATTGTGTACGATTTTGTTCGAGGAGACGCTATTATTCCCTTTTCCCTTTTTCAAATTTTTGAGGGTGAAAATTTCATCAATCTCGCAACACTGGTTCCCGCGTTTTATGAAAACCGGTTTTCCTGAAATATGGAGAGAATTATCCAATGTTTGTTAGTGTAATTCCTATGATATTTGAACAGCGCATGCTTTTGTTCCATTCGTTTTTCTCTGAAGAGATTAAGTGGGAGAAACTCATGCTGGATTCTCTGATATTTTCGGGAAAAATGAGAATTTTATTTGACAGCAATTTACATCTCATTTCAGCACCTTGGCCAAAGCGAAATTTATCTTTTTCTTAAAAAATTGAGGTAGAATTACCCAATGTCCGGGCCGGATCTATGGGGGGGGGGGCACTCGGGGCACTTGCCTCGGGCGCTAGTTTTAATGGGGCGGCAATACGACAGACTTCTGAACCCATAACTAAACGAGAAAAAATCTAATTGTAAGAATTGAAAAATTTTTTCAGGCCATACTTAACACTTCAGTCTTCTTTCCGGAATCTGAAAGCTCCCTTGCTGATATCATACTATTAATTGTGATTATACTTATACAGTCAAAGCAGTTTACTGAATATAAAAACTAAGTGTGTAAGCCTCTGTAAGCTAATTAAACTAAAAATTCCACTAAATTGAAATGAATTCAAAAATTGTACAAAAGTGCTGGCAACCCTATGTTCCACATCATCCATCAATCCTACCTCGAATGTAGACAGAATATAAGACAGTAGGCACAAGCACAGAGTTGCAGAAAATATTTTTATGCGAGCTAAATTTAGGCATTTTAAGGCCCTTGAATCTGAGTAAAAAATCGAATAAATCCCTTCAACCTGAACGGCAGTTTGCCAGAATTCGTAGCCAGAGTTTTTTGAAACCGTCTCAAATTTTAGTAGTTTTAGACGAGAAGATACATATTGAAAAGTGGCAAAAATAAAAAACTGCTCTAACATAATTAAAATTTTTAATTTGTTATCTTTGTGTTAATAATACCGGAGACAGGCTAGCAATTTCAATATTGCATTTTGCGCTCAACCGAAAGTGTGTCTCTATATACTGAAAAACAGCTCGGAATACGGTCGGTGTTCACTCAGTATGCTCCAATGAGCTCAATATTGAAATCGCGAAACGTACGCTGTAAACTAGTTTATTGCAATATTATCATAGTTATAAACCATATAATACACGAACCTTTTAGAACAGAATTTAATACTGTAATGTTGGCTACAACTTTTTCTGACATTTAATACATATTTGACACTTGTCAAATTGAAGTGTCTATTTCGTTTTTATTTTTCATATAGTAATTTCACAGTATCTGCTCGCGTTTTGTACGTGCGCGGAACTTTCTTAAGTCAAATAACAAATCAAGTGATAAATCAAATGTAAATTCTCTAATTAGTATCGTAAACAGCAAGTGTGTCTCTGAAATTTTATATTGCAATTTCTATAAATGCATTATCAATATATCAATACTAAAATTGCAAGTCTGTCTCTGGTATAAAATAAACTGTATTTGTAATGATACTATTTTTTACTTTCGTTTTATTTTAAAACAGCTTGAGATTCAAACTATCGATCTTAATTTTTGTTTGAATTTCAAATTCTTTCTATATAACAATCATTTGTATCAAATGCGAATTGTTTTTAACAATTCTGGCTCTAGTTCCAAGGTATGCAGTATAAATAAGTCATCTATCATATACATATAATGCCTAGTATACCCTGGAACTGTAATAAAATTTGCCCCATAATAAAGATCGTTTTTAGAGGGGGCGGTAAATAACGTCTTCGCCCCCCTTCAAAACTTTCCTAGATCCGGCACTGCCCAATGTACATTATTATGAGTATTTTGAAAGGATTTTTTCATGGTATTCAATAATACATGTGCTATCTTCTTATTAGGCTATCTTTGCCAATACATTAAAAGGCATTAGCGGGTCGACTACAGCTATGCAGTAAGAACTCCTTAAATATTTCTTTGGTACGCCTTGCTACCGTACCATCCGTCCTAGCTCCCAGTGTTATGGTCAGCATGTAATATTCCGCCTTAACATTTCCTTGGTACGTCGTGTGATATATCCCCGTACCACCTGTCCTAGAAGTACCAGAGTTGAGGCTTGTGCGAAATATCCCACCTCAACAGCGGAACTTCCTACGATTTGCTCTTGGGTATCTACCCTGGAATAATTCATTAATTCTTCCACCCGATGAGGATCGCTTGAAGCTTTTAAATATGCAATCGCGTGAGAAAAGTTGCATAGTTGCCGATGTAACTTTTGTGCATCAACTCTTAAACGCGAATATTGATTCTCCGTTGTTACTTAACAAAATCTCTTTTCGTGATAGTAGGCACAATTTGAGAAGGCCGCCTCTGTTGCATGCTAGCTCCTCAAGGTCTAACTTTGGCATGTATGAAACTAGTAATCACATGTGCATTACTGTTAATAATATGACTGAGCATTTTGTTGTTGACGTTTCTAAGAATGTTTTTAAAAAAAACGTCTATATAATACTTAAATCATTTGTTCTATGTTGCATTGCATGAATTTCATCCGGTATTTGGTTTATCATACTAATACTAACACCAAATAAGTGATCAAGAGCATGTCTTGTTGACCGTTTATCTATTAAACATGTCACTACAGCGAGTTTGTGTTAAGTTAAGCTCGTTCTGATAGTAATAACATTATTTTGGTACGTGTTGGGGATGCATAATTTCCCCGCTTAAAAGGAATAATTTTAAAATTAGAACAGAACCGCTGGTACGTCGTGCAAGAAATTCCCATACCTCCTGTAAAATAATCAGGTCTGGGTGAAACATCTCGCCTCAACCGTATTCTCTTCTCTTCTTGGTAAGTCACCAGTATCCCTCTTAGGTTATACTGGTACCACAATTCATAGTCTCTGTACATGTAATAGAATAGAATGATAAGTAGAACAAGGTTAGTATATATGCTGTTGTGAGAATTAAGCTATTTAATATTGAATAACGATTTATTATTTTATTGTAACTGAAGGAGTTTCATTTTAACTAAACCTATCCGCAGCCATCCAACCGAGTTACTCGTGTAAAATTTATGTATGTATATGAGCATAAGGACATAGTTGTTTTATGTAATTTCTATTGTTAAACTGGAGCTGAGGCATTCAAATATTTTTCCTGTGTGGGAGGACTTTCAATTTGTGATAAGCCGCTGGCATACTCGCGACTGCTCAGGATCTCATTTCTTTTTTCTTTTTTTATTTTCTCAACAGTGAGATTTTTTTTCTTTGATGAAATTCACAAAAATAAAAGTAGAGCATACCATACTAAAAACATTTGTAATAATTAACAAAATAACTTTTTGTCCCCCCGGATTTATTGGTAAGTCAGGAATAGATTGCGAAGTAGTGTGTACCTACGTATTGTAAAGCACATTGAAGCAGTGCAGTGCTTTGACAATAACTTTTTGAAGGTTTCATATTTAGATTTTTGTATATATGTAATGTGGATTTATTATTTTTTAGAGGGGGGAGGGGGCATATTTTTCTAGAAAAACAAAATAAAATATCTACATATATATAAAAAGTTAGTAAATCAACACAAGAAATAAAAAACTGTTTTCCTTTTTCGATTCTAAACAAAAGATGTATTTTTCTAATATAATCGAAAATAAAAAAAAAATAATAATACAAAAGAAAAAAAAACTGGTGAAATTTTCTAGATATTAATCACAAAACATAACATACAATCATACATTGAATGAAGTATACATTATTAATTCACTTTTATGTAAAAAATACAAAAAGAAATACATTATATCACAATATCACAGTAATATTTTGCTTATATTTGAAAAACCAAACTTAAAATCTTCCGATATTATAATTTTATACACAAAGGCATCAAATAAATGTATGTAACATACAAAATATAAAATTCATAAAATTCAATCCAAATTTGTCTTTGTATATTATGTCTACTTTATAAAATAAAAAAAATCTTTTCGACAGAAGAATAAAACAAAAACAACAAGCAATAAATTCTACTTTAAAATAAAAATAAAATAAAAAAACAACAATCAAATAAAAATTTCGAATGAAACTATCAAGTGTATCTAAAAAAATAAATTTAAAAAAAAAAAATGACCTCAATTCTTGGAACTGACTATACTCAATTTTCAAAATACATGTATATGGCAACACAGTTCGCTACTTTTTTTTTATTTCTATCATGAATAGTAGTTATTATCCCAAGCGATGATAGCATCCGAAAATACATTCTACAAATGGGTAGAGCCATTGGAAGCCTTCACCCGCAAATGTGAGAAAGATAGTTTATTCCGCAATAACTTTCCTGTTTTCATTTTTTAGATCTTTGCTGGAAGAAAAAATAGGAAAGTGAACAAAAAATGTTTTAATTGAATTTAACAATAATAATAATAATAAATTAAAAAAAAAAAAAAAAAAAATTTGCAACTTTTTCAAGTACGAGTTCTCTCCTTCATTGAAGTGGCATTATAAGCTGATTGTAACGTATTATAATTATAAAGTATCCTAACTATATCCTGATGCATTCTAATCTAAATTTAACTCAACAGCTGGTCACATTGGATAAGGCACATCATTATCTTCGAAATCTGATCCTGCCGAAAAAAACCAAAAAATCCAGCTCAAAGCAACGTTCTGACCTGACAATGAGGACTTCAATTTCACATTTAACATTCGTACAAATAGCAATGAGCAGAAGTTATAACAGATACTTTTAGCTGAGTAAAAATACGTCAGAGCAATCCCATCGAAAATGCACATATTATATTGCGAATACCTACATACAAATGATTTTCTATAAATTTAAACAAAAGTATTTTGGGTATACATAGATATTCAGTTCAATCAAGATTCAAAAATAAAGATAAATACAATAGTAGGAATGAATGATTTATTCAGCTGAGAAGACACAGTTCAACTTGCAGTACATGATATTGCATAAAAATTTAGTAATACACGTGTGGATAAATGTACCCTCCTACCCTAGTAGTCTCGATTTGATGACTTTATCATCATGAGACCTTAGTTGAAGGTAATGATGAAATTTGTTCTGGATCTTATATTTTTCTTCAACATAATACAACTTTTCCATGATCACTCTATAAGTTGTTACATTATTTTCTTGTTGCGATAATGAAAATACTCACTGCCATTATCATCAATAAATTCATAATGATTACATTGATTCATAAATTAGTTATTATAATATCTCACGAATATTTTATTGTACATTTCTGATGTTGATAACAAGATAGAAGGGATTTTTTTAAGACAGACTGTGTCCATAATGACTTAATTTGAACAAATTCAGTCATTTCAAGGAAATGATGATAGAACTATTGACGAAAATTATTTCATTTGGAATGTCATTGTAAGTTCCACAATGTGAATAAATATCATGGCAAAGTATAATTATTTAATTAAATGCTATCAAGAAAATTTTCGATTATTTACTGTAGTTGGAAAATCATTTAGTAGAAGAAATTTTTTTGTTGTTGAAATACAGCTAAAAAGAGAATAACAAGGCAAAGAAATTTCTTTCATGATCAGCTGATGGCTGTCACTGTTAACTTTATTCGAAAAACTTTCCACTTCCCAATAAATTCAGCTTATTTTAATGACGGTAGGTGGCACTTTTACCACTAAATGGAAATAAAATTTGGTCCATTTGAAAATGAAGCGAAATGTTGCAAATTGGTCCTTTGACGGATTTCATTTGTGCGACACACTGTACATTTGACTCGATTTAATTATTATTATTCAAAATAACATCGGGTCACACTACCATTAAAGCGAAAAAGATAAATTTCGCATTGAACAACGCACTAAAAGAATATGTGAAATTTCTGTTAAATAAAATTCTCATATTTTTCTCGAAAATATCTGAGAATTCAGCATGAGCTACACGGTTACAACACCCATTTTATCTCTTCAGAGCAAAACGGAAAAAAATTATTGTTCGAGAAATTAAAGTTAGAAATACTCAGGTCAACATCTCTATTGAAATTTATGGATAATCGTTCAAATATAATTGGTGCATGTTTTGTTGCCTCTAATGTAATTGCGAAGGCACTGAAAACCATTTAGTGATATCGAATATATGAAAGAAACACGGTTAAAATGCGCACCAATTTTATTTGAAGATTTCGAAAACAATGAAAAAATCATCCAAAGAATAAAAGATATGCCTCTGGCTAGAAAAACTGTGAAAGACAGGATCTTGGAAATGGTTACAAAGATAAGTCACTAGCAAAAAATTGGCAGAAATTCTTCTGGATCAGCGCGTTTAACAATTTTTATTCGTTACGCTGTTGGAAATAATATCAAAGAAGAAATGGTAAGTTTAACATCATTAGCGACAACAAAAGGAATAAATTTATACAATGCAGTTGTTAATGCATTTGCTGAAAGAAACATAGCCAGCTATAGCCGGCTCTAGCCTAAGGTTGAACACGGCGCAAGTAATCTCGTTTTTAGCCCCTCATCCCCCCTTGACATACCATCCAGTCTACTTCCGCCAGTACGGAGCGAAGTGGAACCTAAGGCATGAACAACTTTCAATAGAAAGAGATTACATTACCCATCAGAGTAGGCATCATTTGAAAAAATATTTAAAAACAATGAATCCTAATTTTGACAGAAAGAATTGCATGTAGCATTTGAGGATATTGAGCATGTGTGCGACAATGAGAAATATACTTGTTTTTCCTGAAGGAAAATTGTTTACATTTTTCTATAACCAAGCACATTGCTTTTTACACACTGGTGAATAAGGTTATGGTCGTTTACACATCGAAAAACGAAAACGAAAAACACAAATATTGTCCTAAACTAAAACATTTGTCGCAATACATGTAATAGAATATTGGATATTTATTCTAATTACAGTTTCAATAAAAAAATATCCATATTTAAAGATTTATTTCAATTAAAACACATTTTTATGTTTATTCGTACGAGAAACAAATTTTCGTTCCGAACTGTCAAGCATATTTTCGTTCCATACTACGTTCCACACACGAACGAATAAACTTTTCGGTTGTACATAATCTCATTTCCGTTTATTTACATTTGATACAAACCCAACTCAACTTTTATTCGTTCGTTTTTGATATGTAAGCATAAACGAATTTTCGGTGCGGAACCGTTTATTCGTTCGTTTTCGTTTTTCGAATGTGTAAGCGGCCTTAAGTGCCAAACACAATTCCGCCGTTCCGATTCAATTCGATCCGTTACGTGCATGAGCACAATTGTTCCGTTCAAACTTACCATCAGTTTTAAATTTCTCGTTGAAATTTTTCCAGATTTTGTCTTTTCTTTTTACATCCATGTAAAATTTGTTGCCTTTGTCATAAAGCTCTTCATATTTTTTTAATTTCTTCAATAAAAACTTCTTCATCCATCTTGAGTTATACACAAACATTGTACAGGTAATTTTTCTAGGTTATGTCATCCGTAAAAGTTGAAATTTGCTCAACTTCTACGTTTCGATCCATTTCAGTGTAATGTGTCCAATATAAGCCTCATATAGGCAAATTTGACATTTATACGTATCGGATCGAAACGGTGCAATTGTGTTTCCCACTTTAATGGTCCAGTGTTGTTTTTTACACATAGCGTATAAGGTTGTATTGAACACCTGTTCAAGAGATTGTTCTATTAGTATACGCTCGCCGCCCAAGGTCAAGTTCGGTATACTGACATTAACAAAGCCAGCCACTAGATTTTTTACAGGTGATGCAGTGACGTCACTGCTTCGATTCATATGAAGACTTCCGAGTTTCTTTTTTTATATACATGTATCTAATGTCTTTAACACCGTCGCGTCGTGTGATACCGTGACGCTAAGATGGCCACCGGGATTCATAGCAGTCATACCTAGTTACTGTCACTGTTACGTGGTCCAGTTGAGTAAATTTTCTGCAATTGATACACTTTTTGATATATACATATGTTTTTATTCAATATCACCTGGTGTGAAACTTGTGAAATATCAACACAATTGTTGTGGCTCGTAAACAAACGGAACGTTTCTTATTTTTCGGTAAGAAATTTCGTAGCAAGGATAATTATAAGCAACAAATAATTTTCTTTAGAAATCAATATTTAATTAATTAAATGACTATACACAGATCAAAAAGTGTACCAATTGCAAAAAATATACTAAACTTGACTATTTCTCAGATTCCACTTCGCTAAAAAGTCTCCGTACTGGTGAGGTGCGGTGGGCATGTCACGAGAGGATGACGGACGGAAAACGAGGTCACTTCGCTTGTGATAACAATGCTTCAAACACACACTTGATACATCGTACTAAAAAGTGGTTTCCCGAGCACTACTTTCTGGAAATAGAAGCAACACTAATATTCAAACTTGCACAAGAGTGAGATTGGTGATCAAACCATACGAAATTATCTAGGGGCCATTCATTTAGGGTATCGTAATGATTGGTATTAGACCGATTCAAACTTTTTTCCTTTTTTATATTTATTTAACTGACTGTGATTCCACCAAGTGAAATGGAAACTTAAAGACTATGTTATGTGAGTGGCTAAAAATGATTAAGTTTTTGTTAAATGTGTCAAAAACAAAATTAAGGGTGATAAACTGTGATACTGAAATTGAAATTAATGGTGAGACAATAGAGAGTGTAGACGAAATTAAATACTAAGGCGCGGTTTTAGACAAAAAAATCTGAATTGCACATATGGACTATATTTGTAAAATGAAAAATAGGGAAAAATTGGATTCTTTAAACGAATGCGTAGTAAGTTATCTGCAATGACTGCTATTCATATATGTATACATATAATGTCATAACTAATCCTCATTTTGAATATTGTTCGACAATTCTATTCTAAGGTACTCAAACAGCAATAGAATACTCAAGGGCAATAGATTTACTTCAATAAGATGGATGTTGGAGGCATTTCAGTGGATAAAATCAACAAAAGGGCTTCCCATTGAGCTTAAGCGACAGACAAATTTTAATAGATTTAAAAGTCGATCTTTGCAATTCATTAAATCATTAAAAGCAGATCATGAATATGTATAAATAAAAACAAAAGGGAAATATGTATTTTTTTTTTTATTTTTTTTTGATAATTTTGAGTCTTTTTCATAACATAGGATAAGAGTACTTATATTATGCGGTTATATCAGACAGTGGAATATTTCCCACCAAACAATACAAATAAATTGCTAAAGAAAGCCAAAACAAATTTATAAAATGGACTAAAATATCGCTTCATCTATGTGAATACACAATAGATTATCCACTTTATTTGATTCAATTATCTCTTCCAATTATAAAATATGAAAATAGTAGTGCTGATCTGATTATGAACATATATTCAGAGTATTATGTACCTACATTGAATAGGTCGTTTCAAAGACGATTTAGCTACAACTTATGAGTGGTCAAGAGTTATGTTATGCGCAAAGCGCGTTATTATTTTGGAAGCAAAAGCCTTTAGTTTTTATAGTCTCGAGTTGACGGATTGGAACTTTATTCTCGTTTGGATTCAATATTCCTTGTTCTTTTTTTCAGACCATTTATTTTCAATGTTTCTTTTTTGGGATCAAAATGGTTCATGGGTTCATTGCAGCCTCAAATGTAAATAGGCATGTTTATTTTCTTCATTTTGTGCTGGGTATAAATAGTTGGGGTAAGTTCTCCTCTAGTTTTTTAAAAACAAAAAATTAACGAAAGTCATATCAGATAGGTTAGGTTAGGTAATAGGAGTGCCGTTAGAACTGCCTAACCTGCTTCACTTAGACGGAGTGGAAATGCCCCTTGCTCTCATTGAATAACCTTTAAAAATCACCTTAGATCCATTAGGAAACTCAGGATGCATTTGAGCTCTTTTCTTTACAGCTCTTCCAGACTAGAAACGAAATAGCCACCCAATCAATATCTTACCCCTTTTTATCCTCAGAGCATGATACTCACAAAGTATATGTTAGACGGATTCGATTACCTACGAATCCTTACAACTCCTGCAGAAATCGTTCGCCGCTATACACAGTTTTCTAGCATGGTCTCCTATGGCCCAATGCCGCATAATGACCCCTACTATATACCTGGTAGGTATATCTTCTGCTGCCATTTAACAGCTCTCTTGCCCTCTTTCTGTCATATGCCTCGCGATACGGCAGGTTTCGTTATTGATACACTGGATGCTAGCCTTTTAATAGGAGCCCCTGATGATCTTCTCTTTTGGGGCTCCTATCGGGGTCCTCACATAAGCTACCGCTGCAAAGTTATCTATTTCAGAACCCTTTTTGACTAACTCATCATTCATCTCATTGCCCGGGATATCCCTATGGCCAGGTACCCAGCATAGGGGTCACCTTATGCCGTGTAGTTGATTCCTCAAAGTTGGTCTTGCATAAATAAACAAATTTTGATTTCACCAGCACAGCATTCTGCGTCTTAATGGCTGCATGACTATCACAGTATATGATATCAGACAGGTACAATTGAAGATAAGTGTTAGTGTAATTGTAATAATTTATTAGTGAATTAACTGCATATTAAGGTTTATTCATTATTCCGCCAAAATGTCATTTCGGAATCAAATCTCAGTTCTAAGTATATTGATATGTAGGTATATACTCATATTCATCGAATTAGAACCACTAAGTGCCCAAAGCTTTGTTTTTTTTTATCAAAACCACATAATATAAAACAAGTAAAAAAGCTAGAATTGGTCTAAGACCAATTCTTATGATATCCTAGATGAATGCCCGTATTAAATTTCATATGGTCACCGATCTATTCAAGTTTGATTTTTGAAGTTGTTTTTCGCATATATTTCTAGAACGGTTTGTCGCACAGAAAAAATGATTATAACCAATTTTATAAGATTTCGTATTCTGAAGAAGTTTTTAGTACAATAAAAATGTCTTGGACTGATCGTTTTCAAAGTATACGTAAAAAACCTAAATTTTTATATGGCAACACCAAGGAGTTGCCCGATTTAGTCCATTTTTAACTTTTTATTTGCTAATGTAGTAAAAACACCACGTACAAAATTTCAGCTCTCTCCGTCGACGCGTGTCCAAATATATAGCGGAAAACGAAATTTTTATATGGCAGCCCCACGAAGGAGTTGCCCGATTGGTCTCATTTTCGCGTTCTCGAGTTATCGTGCGCACGGACGGACGGACGGACATGCAAAAATCAAAATAACTTTCAATATTATGCGTGGGTGTGCAATTCATTTTGCTCTACCATCATTATTTCGAGGTGTTACAAACGGAATGACAAACTTAGTATACCCCTATAGATTTCATCTAGGGTATAAAAATTAATATGCATGTATATGTACATATATATGTCAATATTGTATGGCCACCCTTAGCATTAATAACTGTCCTATCCTGTCTGGCATACTTTCCATACACCATCCTATCAGTTCCATAATTTCACAGCTGTTTCCATACTTTGATAATAGGTTTGTTCGCGTACTTCTCGTGCAAAAACTTTCTGGGTAAAAACTTACTCGTGTGGTGGGAGAAGAATGTAAAATGCATGAAAAAGTACGGGAACGCTTTTCATGCAACTTCGTGAAAAACAAGAAGAAGAAGTGTGGCATAACATTTGAGAATAAGTATTGTTTTATTTTTTTTAACTTGTTGCAGTCTTGAAAAGTTTATGAGAGCATTGAATGCTTAAACTATCTTATTTCGACATTTTGATTGCGTTTTAAAAACTTTTCAGAAAATTAAAAAAATTAACTTTCCTATGACAGCTGTCAACCTTTCCTTGCAAGAAGTGTGCAGTAACTAAAAGCTTCGGGTAAATTCATGCAAGAGGGGAAGCTGTGACGTATGCAAAACTCGTGTAAATTTGTGTGCACGAGAAAGTACGGGAACGGAAATTGGGTAAGTTCATGCAAATTCATTGCAATGCATTGTCCCAAAACTGAGTACGCGAACAGACCTAATGTTTCCTTTCAGGATTTGTGTCGTAGGATTAGGAGGAATTAATTTGAGTTTTAAGAGACTTCAGACATTCTCTACAAGATTTAGATCGGGGGAATTGCTTGGCCAAGGTAGAATCGGGATATTAGCCGCATTCTTTTTTCCTGATCCGGATCAAATGAGATTATCGATTGATGTGAGTGTCAAAAACGTTTATAAGTTTACATGGTTTCCTAAATTCATAAAATATCTTCTCATTGTCATGCGTTTCTAGGAAATCCAAATTTTGACATTTTGTGAAGATCGAAATCATGGCAATTTGATAATTAAATTCATAAATTAAATTCATGGCTACACCTACAGAATATTTTTTTAGAACCAATCAATATAAAAAAAATCTAGCTTTGAAGTGATCGAGCGCAATTGCAGGACGCACCATCATGCATAAAGGTATAGGATATATCAGGGGAATTCAGGGAATTAAAATAGGGTAAATAAGTTGTTTCGTCTGTTTGTTCGTACCGGTCCTTATTCATTGTCGTCGTCGTTTTATTTTCTTTGTGAGCTTAGATTTTGTGTACTGTCCGCCTCGATTAAGGGTTAACCTGGTATAAGAGTCTCCTTAAGGTCATTCTCGATATTTGAATCCGTTCTTTCTGCAGGCCTTGATGCAAGTTTCTTTTAGAAGTGCAAAGCCATTCGCAAGCCTTTACAACTGTTCTACGATCTGTTCGTAGTTTTCTACACGAAAATTTTGACGCATGTTGATTTCTTGCTCTTGATTTTCCTTTCCTGTTTTCGATATTTTCATTACAGTTTGTGAGATACCTTCTCTCTTCTCGCGATTTCACGAAAGAAATATTTATAGTAGATTTTTTACCGTATTAATATCCTTATACTTTCCCATTTTGATTCTCACTCACAGCACTTTTCAAAGTTCCGCAACTTTACAAATTAAAGCCTGTTGCATTTTCCAAAAAATAACTGAAGACAATATTCATCTAACTTACAAATGAATGCTTATGAAGTAGCTGCCAAATCACAATTAATTTTTCCGTTTTTTAATTAGTTTATAAGTGCATGTGAACATCACCAAGGTTCGCTATACGAAGCGACTGGTAAAAACATTTTCCCGGAAAATCGTGTGGACAGACAGACGGACATGCAAAAATTAAAAAAAAAATCTTATTATGCGTGGGGTCCAACCCATTTTCTCTCTACTAGCATTATTTCTGTGCAATCCAAATGGAATGACAAATTTAGTAACCCCATATAGATTTCATATAGGATTTAAAAGCTTCGAATTTGGTGTAAAATTAGACAAAAATTTCAATCTTAGACAATTTTGCATGTATACACATGGATCTACTGCAGAGTTCTTGGGAATATAAATATCTATCAAATTGATTAGGGACATTTTGAGCTTTTTCCTTGTATGTACCTAGCTATAACCAGATCTGTAAAATTCCCAGTACAAGTAGCAGTACCAGGACCTGGACTTAAAATCTTCAAAATTCAAGTACAAATCCCGGTACTGGTACTTAAAAAATGGACATCCCAGTACTGGTATTTAAAAAATCTTCAAAATTCAAATACAGGTCTAGGTATACTGGTATTTATGGGTCCAACATATCAGCTTTTAAGTACCTACCTAAAAAGTAGCTAAGTACATATTTAAGTTCATGTTAATTATATTTAAGTACGCCTTCTAATTTATTAAAGAAATTAAAAAATTAAATCACTTCACAACGACTGCAATTGTATTTTTTGGAAAAAAAAATCATGACCATTACTCTCCTTGCTACTAAACTTCTATTATTAGGTGTATGTAATTAAATAATTTACAAGAGCTGAAGTACTTCGCGCTATATGGCGGTAATTGTAGTAAGTGCGTACTTTGGTTCTTATAGGGTTACTTAAACTTATACATATATTGGACTTATAATAAGTACAAGTACCGGGACTTGTATCTAATAAAATATTAAGTCCACGTCCTGGTACCTACTGGAACTAGTACTTAAGTACCTACCAATATACTTAAGTGCTTTACTAGTCTACCTAGATATGTATAATATATTAAAGTATCTAAAGAAAATACTAACTACCCATTTGGAAATTTTGTTGCCATATACATACATTGCTTCTATTACCTGTTCAGATATAAACTTGTGATTTCAAATTATAAAATTTTAATTAAAAAAAAAAAGAAAAATATGCCCTCCTATATAAATAAGTATAGCGTTTACTAATTATACTATAAATAGGAAAATTCATGCAAAAATTTTTCTGTAAAATAGAGATAAATATTTACCTTTTAAAAATATCTCCTTTCGCAACCATTGATGAAAATCCACCGTTGTTTATTGTAGAAAAATGCGCGTGAAGAAGAGACAAAAAAAACTGCAACTTTTTGGTGATTTTTGAGTAGGCATAGCAGTTAGAGATATTCATCACACTGATTGCATTGATTATACATTAAAAACAAAAAAATTATTTGCGTGACGCTTACTGAATTGTTGTGATAAAAGCTGATGCATTCGCGGACAATAAAATTATATTCGCGCCTCTCCGTTAATTGCAAACAAAGTTTAGTTTTTGTTCCGTTTTTTAAGCAACAATTTTGTTGTTTTCTTTCATAAGATGTGTTATCTTTTTTATTGATTTTTTCTTTTTCTACTTTTTTTATTTAAAAAGATTTTGTAAATATTAAAAATTTCACAAGTTTTTTTTTTTATTTTGATTTAGGTGCATTTAAAAAAAAAAACAGCAGTTTTAAGCACATTTAAACACTTTTTTGTCACAGACACTGTTTTTACGTAAGATTATTCATGTTACTAAATTTTGTCCATCTTCTTTAGCTCTCTTCATTATTTGTTGTTTTATTTTATTTATTTTTTCAATATAAAAAGTGAAGTTTGCAAATAAAAATGTGTTTAAAATATAATTAAAAGGAAATTTTTGTGTACATTTTTTTCGTTATTTAATTCAATCACATCTTTTTAATTCCATGATAAAGTTTTGCTGTCGTTTTATATGCATACACGATTGTTTTTATATCTTTAATTTTTTTTTAATTTGTAATAAGTAATTTTTTTCCTTTTGGTGTTATGATAATCTTGCTCTGTTTTAGTGATGATGACTTTATTCTCTCTCTCTCTCCTCCCCTTAAACTCGTTACGATTGCACATTGAGTAAAATTTTCAAATTGTGCGTACTAAAGTCATCACAACGACTGGCCTTAACTGACTTAAAATCATCATCAAGAGTATTTGATGTTGGCGGTGAACTACCTAAAGAAGTGGTCCAATGTTGTGGTGGTTTTGGCAATGCGGTGGGTGATGGGGCATCGAAACACTTACTTCCAGCAAAGTGATTTAGAGTGGGTAAAGTTGGTGATAGGCCCCGACCAATACCCCCAATTAAAACATGTATACCTCCTTGAATTGTACGATTACTAGTATTACAATTAAAATGATGACCTGTTGTGGTCTTTGAATGTCGTGTGCCACCTGATGATCGTGATGTACTATTATTATTATTATTACCACCATGAGTTGATGATGAGGGTAGAAGATTATTACCGCCAGCACATCGGCTTGATGTTGAGTTAACAGCTGATGTACGTTGCCATCCACCATGTGTACTACGATGTAGTTTTTTATTTGAAAAGAAACCACCGCCGCCACCACCTCCTCCTCCTACACTGGTTCCATTTAACACCAATAGACTATTGCTGTTAGGGTTACTTCCTGGAGATGTAATGCTGCTGCTGGTATTACCATTATTAGTATTATTAAACGGTAAAACATTCGTAATACTGTTGGAATGCTGTTGTTGTTGCTGTTGATGGCATCCTGACGACTGTAATGATGAAGATGGCGATGATGAATTTGTACCATGTGCGTAAAAACGCTCCGAATGACGGCCAGCGGCCCTGTTGTGCGAGTATGTCATATTCACTTGTTTTTTATTGCTGCTTATATTACTTTATCAGCATTAAATGTACAGAGCGCTTCTTACTTGAGTTTCTTTTTATGATTTTTTTTTTTTTTATAATATAAAATATTAATCTCGTCGTTGGAAAAAATTCTTATTTCTTTTATATATCTTTTTCAGTTGTACAAATAAAAAAACTTACGTGTAAACTTAACTTTTATTATCACACACTTGTTTCAATTAACATTAAATTATAGGTATTATACACAGTTTTCGGGTTTATATCTACCCTTTTTCATTCAAATTGTTTTGAAAAAATCGTGTAAACTTGTGTTGTCGCGCCTTTGTTTTTTATGTTGTACTACTTTTCTAACAACAAATAATCAAAGAACTCACTTCACGAAAATAGAAATTATTGCAATGCATAACATGAAAGTTCTTCATTTATATGTAAAAATTGAATGAAATTTTTCAATTGTTATATTTGATTTAGAGAAAAAAATTAAATTAGAAAATTAACACAGAACTCAAGAGAAAAACTGAATTGAAGAAACAAAATGCACTTAGTAGGTATACGCACGGAAGATATTTAATCACTTCACTTGTTTCTTTCAGCTTGGATCCTTTATTTTCTATATTTATTTATTATTAAGTAGGCGGTGAAGTTATCTTTAAAACTATTCAAATTCTTTTGCTTTAAAAAAAAGTCAGTGTTTTTTCTTGCTTTTTAAAATTATTTCTGTCGCACATTACACTAGCGCTATCACAGAAAAAAATGTTGACACTCTTGTAGGTTTTTTGTTTGTTTATTTGTTATTAAAAGATTGCATTTACATTTATATGAATTATTATTATTATTATTGATGCAGCGGTTGTTAATTTTGTTTTTGTACTAAAAGGCTTATTTCTTTCAATAATATTATTCATTAAAATTTTTTTCCTTTTCTTGCTGTTTGTTGTTGCTAACAATTTTCTTCTAGTATATCGTAAAATTTGAAATCACCCATTCACTTTTATTTTTGGTTTTGAATTTTTTTTATTATTATTTTTAAATAATCAATTTTACCCCATTTATCCAACAGGATAAAAATATTTCTTTTTCATTGGTAGTATATATACATATACATATATATATTAAATTTTAATTCTAAAGAAATCACTCACGTCCAATTAGCCAAATATATAGATACAAAATGGCGTCGTTCCATTTACTCATGTAATTTTCTTCGTCGATTTTTCTTGTTTGTGTTGCTGGATGAACTGCTTTTTTTGTTGTTGTTGATATATCTATGCCTATTATATACCATAAAGATGTTGCGATGTTGCCACATTGGCATTCGTATTAAAATATGCTTTTTCTGTGATTTGGTTTTGTAGATTTTCGGAAGAAAATTTCACACATCAATCAAAGGCAACTTTTCTTTCCTTTTACAATATGTATAAATGCATGCACAGCACAACATATAGATTCTCTTCTATTTTGTATCCGCGGTAAATTTATTTTTTTCTTTGGTAAAAAATTTTCATTTATTGGGACGTATTGGATGAGCAGCAAGAATCTACTTAAAATTACTTCACAGACGGAAATTTTCCCTTTGTGCGCAGCGAATTTTCGTTGAACACTAGTATTTCTTTTTTTAAAGAAAATAGAACGCGCTGCTGGCTAATTAAGGTAGAGATTTTGTCACAGGTAAAATCACACTTTTATATTATGAAAAATAAAATAATAAACGCAAAAAACGAGCACACAATAATTCTGTTCTTTTCTTTTTTCTTATGTCGCAGAGACGTGGTGTGGTCCACTCGGATGGGGCTGTGTGATCCACTTTCTCACTGTAAATTAATTCCGTACAAAAACTCCCACAATTTTAAATGAATAGCCGATTAAATAATTTTTTTTTATAATTTCATGGATTTTTAGTAAACTTTTCAATAATATTTAACTGATTTAATGTGGTTTTACTTTATGAACGGAACTCACGCCTCTTTCACTATTTACAGAATTTCACAGTCACTTCGCTATGACTCACACGCTACTCTTTCTCAACTGAAATGAAGTTAAAACTTTTCTTTTATTGGAGGATATTAAAATGGTTTCTTCGTTAAGTTTAATTTAGGTGGGGAATTAGATGAATTTTTTAAGGCTGAAGGCTGAAACAGATTACACTTTAGTGCGCGGCGCGACAACGCGTCAAAATGTTAGAGAACATCTGTTTCCTATTCACTGACATGTATATGTCAGTGTTCTTATTGTGCATCACGCATTGAACGAGGCGCGACAGCGCGGCGAAAATTTATGCCGCGTACTCATTTCTAATCCTACTATGTTTCCATGAGCCAGAATTGAGTTGGGATTGAGGCAGATGATATGTTTCATACAAAGTAGTCGGATTTGTGTTGGATAAAACACTCATCCGCACTATTCTAACTAATATTTATACAAAACCCAACTCAACCCGACTGGTTTCGTGGAGTTATTTGGATTGAACGAAACTCAACTCAATTCTCGTTTCCATGAGCATTAATTCGGATTCAATCCGGATTGAACTCCGCATGGAAACATAGTACATGAGTATTAATTCGGATTCAACCCGGATTGAACTCCGCATGGAAACATAGTACTAAATTTGCTGCTCACTTTCAGTGGTACCAACAAAAAATTATGTTTGGGGTAGGCACACTGACATGTATATAAATGGACTGCTTGTTGAACCAAAAATGCATGAAAGCAAATGGCACCACTTTCATATTCCTGTCTCTTTCCGTGAGAGCATACTTTCCCACTGCTTGTAAAAATCCTTGAAAAAAACACTTTCTTCGACTCATAATTAAAATTTAACGATACAAACAGTCCCAAATACTTTTGTGGTAAATTCGGTAAATCCCACGGACATGCATATAAGTAAATTCACAAATAATTTAAATATAGCGCCAATTTACGACAGTTGGTAGCATTGACAGTGAGAGCATACTTTCTGAAATCAAAATTGGTGCCAAATGAAACAGGAGATCAAGCAGTCCATTTATATATATGTCAGTGGGTAGGCAACATCTCATGAAAATCTGTAGTACCAATATAAGAGCGCTTTATCTACACTGCTGCGCTCTTATTGCAATCTGTGACACAGCGCGGCGGAACAATTTCACCGTTCATTTTGCCGCGATGTCGCGCCGCGCACTATAGTGTAATCTGTTTCAGCCTTGAACCACAATGGAACTTAAGAATTTGAACGAGACTGAGGTTTATTTAGGGCGTGTATCTTTTTCCGCTCTGTAGATCGAACAGATTTTTTAGAACGCTCAGAGCACTCTGGAAAAAGATACAAATCCGGAGTGCTCTGAGTGTTCTGGTAGTTTTTTTTTTATATTGGCAACACGTATGATTTGTGAAATATCTATTGATAATACAAAATTCTTTATAAAAATAAATGAATAATAATAATAAAGTTGTAAAAATAAGTAAGGGGTGAAGGAACGGAAGGAAAGATCGAATTTAAAAAAGTATTTACATTTTCAATAGGATTTTTTTGCGCTCTATTGGTATTACTGACGGATTGCTCCAAATGCTCCGAGGGTTATCTACGATCAGTTAGATCACTCTGAGCAATAATAAAGATATACGTTCAGAGCGCTCAGGGTACTCTGAAAGTAAATAAAGATACAAAATGGGTGTTCAGAGCGCTCGGAGTGCTCTGAGCAGAATAAAGATACACGCCCTTATTAAAGCCTTAGAATATAGAGCAAACAGGAATGGTGATAAGCCAGATTTTGCGTAATGAATTCTTGGTTGTGTTGGTAGTCCATTTTTACATGTATTTACATGCCATCCCTATTCTAAACAACTTGTCAATTTGCAAAAAGTAAACAAAGGTTTTGTGCGGAGCATCTGTGGAAAAAAATGTTCTTTTTCTACTTTATTCTGAAACAATTCACATAATTAATTTATATAAATCTTTGCTTATATTAACAAAAAAGATAATTTAGGTAGTGCAGTTGCCTCAAACAGGATTCCTTAGTTTATAATCCAATTTATATTTGCAAGCACTGACCGAACACTTCATTTGTTTTTTTAATTGATATGAAGATTTTAACAGGCACTAGTGGCATTATAAAACTTTGCACTAAATTAAGTTCAAAGATAAATAGTTTTGAAAAGAATTGATTCGGTATTTTTGTTAAATTTCACAAATGAATTTTAAGTTGACCAAATCTGCTCACAAAACAACAGCACATTTGACAATTAATCTACAACTTTGACAATTTCTCTATCCAGCATCTCACTTACCTACTCCTGCTCTTGACAAATTACGCTCATGTATACGAATTTTACACGATTCAACCATTCCTGTTTGCTATATATTCTAAGATTAAAGCCTATTGTCACAGATTAGATATATACAGATATCCAGCTTGGAGCAATCAACTGAAAAATTTCCGAATTCAATTTTTGAATTACCCCTGCATGTCACCACTAATATCCCTCGGATTATTTGCAGGGTATTTAATTGATATTCCATCACCGGGAAAAAGAGATAGTCATATATTTTCAAATGATTTTGACAACTGTGAATGCTGTCATATAAATTAATTATTTATACAATTTCTAAAATATTGTATGAAAGCACGAAGGGGTAATATTCTTATAATTACCTCCAACTATTAAATGTTATTGCTTGTAATTAAGCTACAGTAAAAAGCAAATAAGTGTTCTATTATAGTTCCTATAAAAAATGAGTACCGAAGATCTAAGCAAGAGCGACAAAATTCAACGAGGATTTCAAATGTTGGTTTTCACAAAATTTTCAATATCATCTCATATTTTGGAAATAATTTCACACATATTTTAATAGAAATTGGATGATTCTTCGTGACGCTGATAGTGGGCTGATAGTGGAAATATAATTTGGCAAGAAAATACAGATTTCGCATCGGCTGATATTGAACATGAAGCGCGGGTGCCGGTGAAAATCCTTGATCTTCGTGCAGTTTCACGAGTTTCAATTTCAGTACAATTGAAGCAATGGAAAATTTTCGCCTGGATCAAAAAGTTCTCTTGAAAGGACGAATAATGGCATGGCAGTCAACAATTGAAGCTGCTCCAGAATCTCAAATGATGCCTGCAAAAGTTTTAAAGTGAGTAGGTGGTGGAATTTTTTTTTCATTTTTCGTAAGTGGGTCACCTTAGCTTAAAAATATTACTCAAGCATGACATGAGCTGGGAATTAAGTTTCAATCGTTACGTGTGTGGGTGGGTGCGAGTCATTAAATTGGTGCAAATATGAAGAAAATCAGATCTTAATAGAATTTAATTCCAGATGGTAATACATATAGCTTGAGCATTTTTATTTTATTAATGATAATTTTCGATTATTGGTATTCGGGGCTATGGCTGAGGACCCTGCAAAATACTACATATCAATTTTACAAAAATTGTTAGGATCATAACTTTTTATTTTTCTTCCCTTACAAAGGTTTAGACCTCTAGAAACTTAAAATTCGGAACGTCCGATAATACTATAGTAGATCTACTTAGGCAGTTATGTCTTAAGCTAGCAATGCATATGTATTCGCCTAACATATTGTTTATAAATCTAAATTCCAAGAATTTAATTTAAAAAAAATACTCATTTAAGTCTTTTCTCTTTTAGCGGCAATGTAACAATCGAAACTAGTTTCTACGATGGTGAAATGCTAATAACAAAATCAGTGGTTCGTTTGTACTACATTTGAACCAAGGATAAAGAAAAAGTTACCTAACTCAATTTACGTGCATCAATTACATTTAAAAGAAAAAGGCATTCCCTAGCCGGGATGATTCTGTGATATTAAAATCCCCGCTAGGCTAACATTTATACTCGTTACACATGCATTTAGCACGAGTCCGGTCTAATACACATTAAAATGAACTTATTATTTTTTAAGCTTAACATTATTTTCTAACACTCTTTTTATTCCTCTATTTTTTAGGAATTATCTATGTACATCAATTAACACCCCTAAATTAAAGCTATGAATAATCTATAATCTAATCTGTGCTATTGTGTTCATCTCACGCATAAATTTTGTATGGCCCAACCTAGACGAGAACTTTTTAGGGAAGGAAGGAATTTTTTTCCTTTGGCTTACACATGCCATAACAATAAAGGCCGAAACACAGTGCTAGCTTTTCCAACCACGACCTCAGTATAACTTTAAGAACCTCAACTTGATGAGCCTTGCAAACTTTTGCAGCTCACAATACGAACTTTGACAACTTTTGTATGATAGCAGTTAATCGGGCTATTGGCTTGAAAATTGAAATTATTTTGTAATAATTTACTACAGCAAGAATAAATTTTCACGTTAAATATGTTTCCCAAACTTTTTTTCAACAAATTTCCTGTCAACAATTGATTACAAAAATTAGCTGTCAAAGCTGACGAAGTTCCAGCAGAGTAGAAAGTAGACCTACTCGAGTTCAACCTCAACCTGGCCGGCCTCACCAACTTTTCCATTGGGAGCTTGATAACCTGATCTCATCATTGAATAAATAACTAATAAGGAAACGGCATATCGTGCGAATACAGTGTACGTGTTTAAGCATTTCAATGAAGTGTGACCTGCGGTCGGGGGGGGGGGGGAGAAATGACAAGAGGGCGTCGTTGATATTTTGTGTCAGTTCAATATTCTGACATTTCATAATTTTGGATATAAGTTCTCGAATTTGAATTCGCGATATTGTGGAAAATAAAGAATTAAACGTGTTTTTTACGTAATAGTAGTGTGAAATAAGTGCGGAATATTTCTTTTGTGAACGACATTTTGTGCAATAGAGACTCCGGAGTCCTAAATTAGCATAATGAAGTGCGCTGTGCTGTGCTGCAGGAAAGAACAGAGTTATTGCCGTGGGAAAACATTCTTCAAGTAAGCTTAATAGCTTTACTTATTAATTATATTGTTTTAAACAAAATAAAAGTGAAATATCTGTAAAAATAAAGAGCCATGGCAAAAGATTTAACATTTTACCAATGCCGGTTTATTTGTTTACAATTGAATTGTCATTGGTAGATAAATTATTCTAGTCAAACAAAGGCAACGCCAAGAAATATTGCCTGAAAATAAGGGGGAGCTAAAAATTTGTTTATTTTACATAGGAATTTGGATTATAAAAAATGTTCCCCTTCAAATTTGTACGATTCCACTATTGCCATGACGAAACGAATACAAACAGAACACACTAATACATTTCGCCGAGATGCTTACGTTTTCACCCGATATGCCGTTTCCTTATTAGTTATTTATTCAATGGATCTCATATGTATATTCTACAGAGCTGTCAAAGTTGGTGATCTACTTTTAGGGGCAGGTAGACAAAAATTGCTTAATTTTATTTCTTTAAAAATCAAGTTTAAAAAATATTTGATGTTGTAGGAGATAAGCTTCCAAGAAGAGAAATAATTTCGAGTGCTTCTATAATTTGTTGAACTTTTAATATGAATATTAAAGCAAAAGTAAAACTTGAAATTAAGATAATTGTCTGCCAAAAAATGTTGACCCATATGAAATAGCAAATCAGGCAGTCCATGTTATATATGTCAGTGACCATAACTCATTGGGTTCCTACACCCAAAGTGTTTTCTTCACCGCACTGACACAGAACTGGTTCAGAACGTATGTTCTTTTCACAGCGGTTCATGTTCGGTTTCTGCTCCGGGTTTGAACTTTCTTGTTCCATGAAAATTTGTGGTTACGGTTCCGAACTAAACGTCAAATCAAAATTATTTGTTATCAGTATGTGCAAACATTTGGAAGTGAAATTATTTTGTCAAAGTGATTTATTTTTTTATTCAAATTATAAACGACGAACATTTTAAAGGCATTAAAAGTATAGATGTGCGGAATTATTTTATTAAGTGATTTATTTATTTTTTTTTAAATTCTAATAAAACAGGTTCCCAGTCTCTACCTGTTCTTTTCACCACAAAACCGGCCTGGTTCAGGTATTTTACTTTCTTGCATTCTTTTCACCTTGGCCCCGCTCAGGACAGGGCTAAGTTCGGTGTAGATCTGACAGGTTCTGGTTCACTTCAGTTCCTGCTCGGTTTTGGTGAAAAGAATTCACCATTACAAAACATTGATACTTTTAGCCTAAATATTGTTGCGAGCGTGGCCTTTGGTTCGTTATTTAAAACACAATATTAAATAATTAATATATAAGTTCTTTATTACACTTAAATCATATAAAGTTCACAAACATTTATTTAATCAACTCAACTCTAATTATCGCTAACACTGTACTTTCAATTATCGCAATCTAATTATACACTATCGCTTCTTAACACTGCAACGTCTAAGACAAGACTCTTTTTCTGGCGAAGACAACTGTTATATTTATACCCTAGAAACACTCCGGATTATTCTGGAGTGTTCTATTCCAAAAGCTTCTAGACTATTCTATTTGTTCTATTCCTGAACTTTCATAATCGATTCTCCGAACCTGAAGTCATTTACTCTCCGAACCTGAAGTTGTTTATTGCCAGTAGATGTCACCAGTTGTCTCTTTCTATTGCACGTAACACTGCCCCCTTCTTAAACTTGTTCGTCCCGAACAACAGGTGGTCCACGGTCTTGATGCTCGTAGTATTGACACAAGCGGTCCAAATGAACAATTTTGTGCTTGCCTCTTGTGCCACGCTGAATCCTGTATACCACGTCATTAATTCTAGTTACTACTGAATATGGTCCTTCCCAGTGTTGTTGCAATTTTGGAGAACGTCCCTTACGTCGTTTCGGGTTGTACAGCCAAACAAGATCACCTTCGTTAAATCCTGCGGAATTAGCGCGTAAGTCATAGCGGGTCTTCATCCGATCAGTATTTGTTGCTAATTTCGTCCTCGTGGCCTCGTGTACATCGGCTAATTGTTGTTTGAGCTCCGATACGTAGTCTTCTGGTAACTTTTGTTCACCTCTGGGGGTACCGAATTTGAGGTCGCTAGGTAAACGCATCTCTCTTCCGAATATGACTTTAGCTGGGGTTTGTCCGGTAGTACTATGAACGGCTGATCTATAAGCCATTAGGAATACAGGAATATGTCGATCCCAATCGCGTTGACGATAGTCAACTACTTTCTTTAGATGCTCGATCAATGTTCTGTTGAAGCGCTCTACCATGCCATCAGATTGTGGGTGTAGAGGAGTTGTTCTAGTTTTTCTTATTCCCAACATTTTACACATCTCCTGGAAAGTCCGCGATTCGAAGTTCCGTCCTTGGTTCGAATGAAGTTCGTGAGGCACACCAAACCTACTGACCCAATTCGTTATTATTTGTTCCGCAACTGTGGTTGCCTCTTGATTAGGGATTGCATAAGCTTCAGGCCATTTACTGAAATAGTCAATGGCAACTAATATATAACGGTTACCGCCATCCGTTTCTGGAAAAGGTCCAGCGATGTCTATAGCTATCCTTTCAACGGGGGCTCCGACATTATACTTATGCATTTCTCCTCTGCTTCTGTGTTGCGGCCCTTTGCAAGCAGCACAGACAGTGCATCTGCGGCACCACTCCTCCACATCTTCTCGCATATGTAACCAATAAAACTTTTCTCGTATTTTGGAAATGGTTTTGTTCACTCCCAAATGTCCTCCAGAGGTTCCACCGTGCATTTCTTCTAGAACATCTTTGATATTTGGTGCCGGCACGACTATCTGCATTCGGAAAGATTCGCCATTAGGTGCTTCCCACTTGCGTTTTAATATACCACATTCAACACGAAGAGAGTTCCATTGAGCCCAGTAACTTTTTAGCTTCTCACTCCGTTCCGAAATATCCTTCCAGTCTGGTCTTTCCATGTCTTCTTTCCAAGCAAGAATAGGTGAAATGTCCGGATCTTCTCGTTGTGCTGTTCGTAGGTCCTCGTTGTCCCAACCTGTAGATGGCTCCACGGTTACCAACTGTATAGTTGCTGCTGTTTCTTTTTCTTCTATTCGTGTGCAATGTTTGCACTCAAGTTTACATGGACGTCGTGAAAGGGCGTCTGCATTTCCATGGATACGACCTCTTCGGTGTTGTATTTCAAAATCATAAGCCTGGAGTCGCTCTATCCATCTCGCCACTTGTCCCTCAGGATTCTTAAACTGCAGAAGCCATTTAAGCGCTGCATGGTCGATGCGAAGGATGAATTTCTGCCCATACAGATATTTATGAAAATGCTTTGTTGAACTTACAATGGCAAGTAGTTCCTTTCTTGTAGCACAATAATTTTTCTCTGACTTTGAAAGTGCTTTGCTATAGTAAGCTACTGGAACTTCTTGACCATTCTCCTCCTGAGAAAGCACTGCACCAATACCTTCATTGCTGGCATCCGTGTCTAATGTAAATGTTTTTCCCAGCTTTGGATAGTGAAGTACTGGAGCCTCACAGAGCTGTTGCTTCAAATTTTCAAAACTTTCGTTGCATTTATCCGACCATATGAACGGCTTTCCCTTTTCGGTAAGTTGATGTAGGCTTCTTGCTATATCTGCAAAACCTTTCACGAATCGCCTGTAGTAGGTAGCTAAACCAAGAAAACTCCGTAATTGATGTTTGTCCTTTGGAGCTGGCCAATTTTTGACGGCTTCTATTTTCTCTGGATCGGTTCTTACTCCTTGTGATGAAACTATGTGCCCTAAATATTTAACCTCTTTTTTAAATAGAGCACATTTACTCGCACTGAGCTTTAATTTTGCATCTTTGAGCCTTTGAAGTACATCCCGTAAGTTGTTTTTATGTTCCATGAATGTCCTTCCGATTACTATTATGTCATCCAAATAGACAAGACATGTTTTCCAGGTTAAACCTCGTAGAACACATTCCATCAGTCGTTCGAATGTGGCTGGAGCATTACATAACCCAAATGGCATTACTTTGAATTGCCATAAGCCACTGCCAACTGAGAAAGCAGTTTTCTCTCGGTCCTCGGGATGTATTTCCACTTGCCAGTAACCACTCTTCAAATCCAGCGTGGAAAACCATTGCGCTCCGGAAAGGGTATCCAATGTGTCATCAATCCTTGGTAATGGATAGCTATCTTTTCTCGTCACGTTATTTAGTTGGCGGTAGTCTACACAGAATCGGGTGCTGCCATCCTTCTTCCTAACCAGAACAACCGGCGATGTCCAAGGGCTGTTAGATTCCTCTATGATGCCTTGTTTCTTCATGGAGTTCATCATGTCTGCAACTTCTGGTTGTTTGGCTAATGGCAATCTTCGTGGTGTCTGTCGAATGGGTCTGGAATCTCCTGTATCGATTCGATGCTGGACAAGATTTGTTTTACCATAATCATCATCATTCATTGCAAATAATTCCGAAAATTCATCGATCACCTCTTTGGCATCGTTGTGTTGTTGTTCACTTAAGGCACTGGACGAAAGAAGTTTCTGAACCTGTTGGGTAGTAGCTGGTATAGTTTTTGTCTCCTTGACATTACTACTATTATCTAAATTGACGATTTGGTAAACGGGTTCACAATTTCCAATTATAGCACCTTCTTTTAGTTGTATATCGTTTTCGGATGTGTTAAGCACTCTGACTGGAATTAATGTTGCACCTTCTGCCTTCACTAAAGTCTTGCCAACGATGATGTTCGATGTAACTTTTGTGGGGTTAGGCTCCACCAGATAGAATCGGCAGGTCCCGATGTCATCAGTAAGCTTTGTCCATATTAGTGTCTCGGAGCATGGCGAAAGAGTAATATTTTCGCAAACCATCGTCCTTACTTTCGCAGGATGATCTGCTTCTTCTCCTAGTTTCATAGGAATTTCTATGTTGCCATATTTGAGAATCCGCTCTCCGACATCCAGATTTATTTTGTATGTGGTCATGAAATCTATTCCAAGAATGCAGTCATCCATTATGTCTGAAACCAGGAAAGTGTGAGGAAATAGTAGTTCGCCTAGTTGAACATCTAAAGTTATTTCTCCAAACACCTGTGCTGCCGCTCCAGTTGCTGTTCTTAGTAGATATTTGGTGGTGTTGTGAAGCCATTTGTTCTTAAAAAGATCTGCTCTAATAATTGATCTTGAAGCTCCAGTATCGATAGTAACTGCGCAGTCATTTTTTCCTACACTTCCATATATAACAAGACTGCTATTATTTCTCTGTAACTGACTTACTTGGATGATGACTTCGGGGCTGTCGATTCCACCAACCAACTTCTGTCCCACGAAGTTGGTTTTTACTAGTTTTCCGACTGCTCAAGAGGAGAGGCGATGCGACTAGTCGCTGTTTGATATCTAGTCTCTCCACGAATTGCTTGTTCCCTGGCTCGACATCTTTGGCATTCTTCTTTCCCCTCTTCTTCTGGTGATTCCACTCGCCGACGTTTTCTGCAGTCTCTTTGAAGGTGCCCTGGTTTATTACAATTCCAGCATCGAGGGACACCACGTGAAGGCGGGCTCTGTGATGATTGCACTCTGTTACAAGTACATTCTTCCACTGAAATTTCTCTCACTCGTACTGCACTCCGTGAAGCTTGTCTGGCGGATTCATACGTTAATGCATAGGCTAGTGCTTCTGCTGTTGATTTCTTTCCTGCTAGCCTCAATGATTGTTGTAAATTTTGATCTGTAATAGCGTTCACAAATGCCTCCGTCGCCACTTCATTGAGAAAATCCGCATTCACGCTGGAGTATGACAGATGCGCTAATCTTTCTACATCTGCCTGCAGTTGTTGTAGTGATTCACCATGTTTTTGAATCCTGTTGCGCAACTGTAGGCGATATACTTGCTGCATGTGCTCATCTCCGTAACGTAATTCTATCGCCTGTACTAATGAAGAGTAATTACGTTGATTTTCAATCGGTACAGTTTGTAAGAGTTCTGACGCAGGACCTCGAAGTGCTAACACCAGAGCTATAGCTTTGTCTTCATCATTCCATCCATTTACCTCTGAAGCTGCCTCGAATTGTCTCTTGAAGATATGCCACGAATTTTGTCCATCAAATATGGGAGGTTTCATTCTACCTGCACCCGATATTTCAGTTGCTCCGCTTAGAGGCTGACGATGCTTTATTCTTTCCAGACTTTTTGTTGAGCTTCCGCCACTTCCTGCTCGATTCCTTCAATTTTCAATTTTTGTTCGTCTAATGAGTTTTCAGGAAAGTCTTCTGTTCCTCCAAACGAGATTCTAGACAATTCTCCAAAGAGATCTTTTGTTCGTCCAAACGGGTTTCCAGAGATTTCTTTTGTTCCTCAAAATCAATCTTTTGTTCATCAAAACGGGCTTCCATAGATTTCTTCTGTTCATCTAAACGTGATTCCAGAGAATTCTTTTGTTCGTCCATAGATTTCTTCTGTTCATCTAAACGTGATTCCAGAGAATTCTTTTGTTCCTCGAGAGAATTCTTTTGTTCGTCCATAGATTTCTTCTGTTCATCTAAACGTGATTCCAGAGAATTCTTTTGTTCCTCAAGAGAATTCTTTTGTTCGTCCATAGATTTCTTCTGTTCATCTAAACGTGATTCCAGAGAATTCTTTTGTTCCTCGAGAGAATTCTTTTGTTCATCAAAACGGGCTTCCATTTTGCTCATTAAAATACTCAAAAGCTGTTCCATTTTCATCTCAGGCTCTTCTTCAAATTCGGTTCCTTCCAAGTTCTCTTCGAAAACAAATGTCTCAGGATTCTTTCCTTCCGCTATCAAAGCTTGTCTAAGTCGCTCGACTAGAACTTTCTTTGCACCTGTCGTTTGTAATGAGCGGTTCCCTAGCTCCACTTTCAAATCCTGTATTCGAAGCTCCTCCACTTTGCGCCCCATTACTGTAGTAATTCACTCACAGTTGAATATAAATTATTTTCCAGAACTTTTAAAATTTAACACAATTCCACAAAATTAATCACACTTTTAATTTTTCAGTCAATTGCCACCACTTTATTTCTCAAATATATTTCACTTCTAACACCAGTTGTTGCGAGCGTGGCCCTTGGTTCGTTATTTAAAACACAATATTAAATAATTAATATATAAGTTCTTTATTACACTTAAATCATATAAAGTTCACAAACATTTATTTAATCAACTCAACTCTAATTATCGCTAACACTGTACTTTCAATTATCGCAATCTAATTACACACTATCGCTTCTTTATTGCTTTCGCTTCTTAACACTGCAACGTCTAAGACAAGACTCTTTTTCTGGCGATGACAACTGTTATATTTATACCCTAGAAACACTCCGGATTATTCTGGAGTGTTCTATTCCAAAAGCTTCTAGACTATTCTATTTGTTCTATTCCTGAACTTTCATAATCGATTCTCCGAACCTGAAGTCATTTACTCTCCGAACCTGAAGTTGTTTATTGCCAGTAGATGTCACCAGTTGTCTCTTTCTATTGCACGTAACAATATATATCTCATTCCGTAAGAGTTATTATCTTGATATTTAATGTTTTCAATTTTGAAGTGGTAAATTTGAAAAAATTAACAAATGGAAGTTGATGTAATTGAAGATTTGTGCCTTCTATTAATTCGCAGTGCCCCAATGACATTTTATGTGTTAAATTTTAAAAAGTGGTAAAAGTGAAAAAATTAACAATTGGAAAATGATTTAATTGAAGATTTGTGCTTTCTATTAATTCACAGTACCATTTTTATTCCATTTTGAGTTTTAAATTGCACTTTTAATCATTTAATAACAATTTAACTGTTTGACACATCGCGTTCTTACGGAATGTACGATTCTAGCTGAACCACAATAGAAGTAAACGTAAGTACATTTACTTACGTAAAGCGAACGCGCCCTTTAATTTAACAGGCGTACACAAATTAACTTTAACTCGTGTGAGGGGAACTTTCGTTAAATTTAAAAGTCAAATTGCAGTCACTAAAGGTGCGGTAAGAATCGCTCATTCCGTAAGAACGCGTTGTGTCAAACAGTTAATTTATTACTAAATGATTACAAGTGCAATGTAAAACTTAAAATGGAATAAAAATGGTACTGTGAATTGATAGAAAGCACAAATCTTCAATTAAATCAACTTCCATTTGTTAATTTTTTATACTTTTACCACCTTTTAAAATTTAACACATAAAACGTCATTCGGGCACTGCGAATTAATAGAAGGCACAAAATCTTCAATTACATCAACTTCCATTTGTTAATTTTTTCACTTTTACCACTTTTCAAAATTGAAAACATTAAATATCAACATAATAACTCTTACGGAATGTGATATATATTTAGGCTAAAAGTATCAATTTTTCGTAAGTTAACCTCAGTCTCGTTCAATTTCGTACAGTTATTTACGTCTATTGTGGTTCAGCCTTCTTACCGCACTATACTTACGGAAAATTGGATATTTAAACTTAACGAAAGTTCCCCTCACACGAGTTTTAAGGCTGAAACAGATTACACTTTAGTGCGCGGCGCGACATCGCGGCAAAATGAACGGTGAAATTTTTCCGCCGCGCTGTGTCACAGATTGCAATAAGAGCGCAGCAAGGTAGATACAGGCGCTCTTATATTGGTACTACATATTTTCATGAGAAGTTGCCTACCCCAAATATAATTTTTTTGTTGGTACCACAAATTTAGGATTAGAAAGACTACGAGGCAAAAAATTTTGCCGCACTGTCGCGCCGCGTTCAATGCGTGATGCACAATAGGAAACACATGTTCTCTAACAATTTGCCGCGTTGTCGCGCCGCGCACTAAAGTGTAACCTGTTTCAGCCTTTAAAGTTAATTGTGTACGCCTGTTAATTTAAGGGTGCGTTCGCTTTACGTAAGTAAATGTACTTACGTATATTTCTTTTGTGGTTCCGCCTTTTAGGCTTAACCACAATGTGCATACCCTTGCATATGCAAGCCTTGAAAATATCACGAATGCTTCCTTATGGCTGATTTACATTACTCGAACATGCGATTTTACTGACAAAGTGAGTGAGAGGGTCTTATTACTTTGCACTATTAGAAAAAAAAGGAAGAGGTGATCGACTGTCAAAACATTATTTCCCAGTCTTTTATAGGGAAGTGTCGCTTGTGACATTTCATCAAATTGTCAATTGCAAAAAATAATCAGACGTCGAAAATAGTTCTGTTCAGGCGTTCAAAATTAGAGACTTGACACTGCTCAAATAGAAAAAAAACATATTGAAAATGCTATAAATGTAAGTATTTAGGAGTCGATATTCACTGGGATTTTGTTATGAAATATTGGCTTTTGTAGGAAACAGCTTTTTTTAGCATTGGCTGATTTGGCTAATGGTTGCTCCAAATATTCTGCCAAGAGGACCACTTCCGAAATTCGTTACAGCAGGTTTATTACAAAAATGGCCAAGGATAAAATCAGCTACGAATCCATGTCGATTACAGTATTGCACACAGAAAATAGTAGTTTGCCGAGCTGATCTTATCACAAAGTTTTGTCGTAATATTATTCATTTTCCCGATATAGACCAATTGGATAATCACGTAATTATTTTCTTGAAAATAAAAGAAGCAAACTTATTCTTTTCCATTGTAGTTCGCGCGAACCTTAATTTGTCAGGGAACGCTCTCTCCTGTGCATCCAATTGCGCTTCCTATATATTGGGACTATGATGCCGCCCTATCTCTTTACCCTCTTCCAGACCTAGTAGTTGTTGGAGATCCTAATCATCCGTTTAACACAACACAACATGGTTGCACCATTATAAATACAGTAAGTATAAAATTTGATTTTTTAATATATAAATATTTAAATTACAATTTCAGGGATCCTTCATTAAAACGAAATTCTCGTTCAAAGTTTATGTTCCTTCTACAAAAACTGTTGAGGATTCGGAAATACCTGACGAGGACAGTTAATATTTATGTTAGCTTCAATTTATATCTGTGAACTGATACTGTTGTCAAGATTTTTTTTTTTTATTTAGGTACTTTATGAAATAAACGTAAATAATTAGAAATCATTGCTTTTTTCACTAGATGTAATGTAATAATTCACCGTCCAACCACAACCATCCAACCGAGCTTGCGATCGTTGGCTGCTTCTACAATGGCCCACACACCATACAACGGTTTTATGCCAACACAGATTGGTGCAACAGTTGTATCGTATGTGGGCCGCTTAACATTGCAACTTTATAGGTTAGCTTATACAGTTCGAGAATTTATTATATTTTTCTCAATGATTGTTAGTAAGTTATGTAAATAAAGGCAATTAAATGGTCTTGCCAAAGTTAAACGTATTATTTCGTACAGTTATAAAGGCATACATACAGATTGGGAAATAATAAGAAAATAGCAATATTAAATCTTCTAGGATCATTGTATTGTATTTATTCGTTTTAAATATTTCTTCATACATTTTCGAACATTTTATTATTTTATGCTAAAAAACTAAGAATTAAAGTTTTTACTACACTACGCTACGCTTCTTTCGTTCACCGTGGCAAAGTGGGTAACGTAGTAATTAACTGTAAAAGTGTTACCCACTTCGTAATTAAAAGACCGACTACTGACTTAATGATTTAATTACAAAAGGTTACATAAATTACTAAAATTATATCTTTCTGTGAAGCCGACAAGACGCGCGTACAATATGTGAAGTTGGACTCAAACCTGTCAGTGTCCACGTCTTGAATTGGTTGCGTTCAGTCTGAAGGTTGCGTTCAGTCTGAAGATGCCAAAACCTCCCCTTTTAGGTTGAATAATCTCGAAGGTAGGCTGACTACTCTTCCAGCTTTAGTGCGTACAGGATCTAAATTTGATGTGAGGAATATTGGTTCAGTTGCTGACTCTTCATCTGGTTGCTCTGTAATTTCAGCACCTGATAACGTTGATGACAATGATGAGTGCTCTCTTTTTAATTACTCGTGCTCTGATTGTATTGAAGGCATAGAGTTAGGCTCTTCACTATTTGAATCGCTTCGTGAAATGCTGAATGCATCAAGCAACGTTTCAAAAGATATATCGCTGTTAGCAACGACAGCGTCGCCTTGTTTTCGATCCCGAAGCTGGTTGGTATGTGATCGAATTAGTCTAAATTTGTCCTCATCTGATTGGACTAGGACGTTGTAGTTAACATTTCCAACTCTTTCGATGATTTCGCCAGGATTCCATTGATATTTGTTTTTTTTAAAAAGTTTAGCATAAACCAAGTCTCCAGGTTTATACTCACGGTATTTAGCTCCATGACGGCGATTGAACTGATTATTCTGCTTTACATTTGTTTTAGGTGAAATTGTTTGTCGAGGCTTAAGCAGGTCTAAGGTTGTTGCAATTTTTCTGCCAATAAACATCTCTGCAGGTGTTACAGAATTTGGTAAGTTCCTAGTAGGTGTCGATCGGTATGTTTGAAGAAATGTCTCCAAGTTATCTATACTCGTTCCTTCCTGCTGAAGTTTCCTCAGAGCACGTTTGAGTGTATCTACGAATCGTTCAACTTGGCCGTTCGACTGTGAGTGATACGGCGCTGTTTTAAGATGTTCTATCCCTCGAGATACCATGAATTTGCAGAATTGTGCACTAACAAATTGTGTGCCATTATCCGTTACAAGTTGTTGACAATTCCCATATCGAGAGAAAACAGTTTGAAGTTTTTCAATGACGTCAGTCGATGTAATTCTGTCCATTTGGAAAATTTCGGGCCATTTTGAGTAGGCGTCAATTATTACCAAATAAAATTTCCCTCCACAAGGTCCGGCAATGTCCATGTGTAATCTTTCCATTGGTGGCCATGAATGAAGTGTTGTTTTTACAGGTGACTTTGCTACACTAGCACATTTTTGACATTCTTTGACATATTTATAAATGTCATCGTCAATATTTTCCCAGTAAGCATGACTCCTTGCTACAGCTTTCATGCGCTCTATACCCGGATGTCCCCGATGCAGTTGTCGAAGAACCCTTTTTCTGAAGATTTCGGGTACAACGATGCGATTGCTGAACATGACACATCCTTGAACCGCTGATAAAGATTCCCTTCGATTGAAATATGAAATCAATTGTGAATGCAATGGATGTTCCTTTGATATTGATGCAGGCCAGCCTTGTACAATGAAATTTAAGACAGTGCGAAGAACTCTATTTCGTTGTGTTTCTCGTTGAATCATGCGAAATGTGACTGGCAATGCTCTGATTGCTGAATATAGATCTTCTTCAATAGTTTCTTCCAGGCGAGTGCAGGCTACTGCTGCTACTTTGATTGGTAACACTGGATCAAAATGAGTCAACAGTAAGTTTGATGAAAGAATCTCCTTAAATTTGTCAAATGCGTGTTGACACTGAGATGTCCATTTGAATTTTACGTTTTTCCTTAGAAGCTCATCTAATGGTGCTCTAAGTTTTCGCACTTGTGATATGAATTTGCCATAATGGTTTACTGCGCCAAGAAATGATCTCAGCTGTGTGATATTTTCTGGTTCAGGAAGTTCCCTGATTTTGATGATGTTATCCGGATCAGGTCGTAGCCCCTCTACGTCAATAATATGACCAAGATACTTTATTTGCTGTGATAGAAATTTACATTTTGATAATTTTACACGGAAACCGTGGTCAAGTAGCCGTTGTAGAACTTTTTCCAGATTTCGCATGTGAGATTCCATGTCAACCCCTGTTATCAAAATATCATCAAGGTAAGCTGCAACACCATCCAACCCAGCTAGCATTGTATCCATAATCTGTTGAAATGCCCCTGGTGCAGCTTTAACTCCTGGTGCTAGTCGATTGAATGAAAATAATCCCTTATGGGTGCTGATAGTTAATAGCTTTCTAGTTTGTTCATCGACCGGTATCTGAAGATAAGCGTCGGATAAGTCGATGTGAGAGAAAAATTTGCTGTTTGACAATGTAGCAAATATGTCTGCTGGAACAGGCAATGGATACTGATGTGGTTGTAATGCGTCGTTTAACCCTGTAGAGTAATCCCCACAAATCCTGATATCCCCGTTTGGTTTTTTTCGCAGCAACAATAGGTGCTGCCCAGTCTGAATATTCAACTGGTGATATTATACCAATATCTTGCAGACGCTGAAGCTCGTTTTCAATTAAAATCTGCGCTGAATATGCTACAGGTCATTTCCGTCGAAACACTGGCTTTGCGTTGTCTTTGAGGTGTAGATGTACAATAACGTTTGTACAAGTTCCTGGTACCTCTAGGAAAAGCTCAGAAAATTGACGCTTGATGGTTGCAATTTATGTTTCTCTGTCCATTGATTTGATTTGGTAACAGATTGAGCTCAGAGGTTTTTCCCACAGATTGAAAGCATCACACAAGTCAATGCCTAGAACATTAAGGCTACTAACATTAGTTACAAAAATTTGACCTGAATGAACTTTCCCATTTAATTGAATATCGCATTGGAACTGTGCGATTATGTTGATTCCATGGTGAGATGCACTTTTTGCTTGCAATTTGGTATCCACTGTAGTGACAGGACGCCCTAACTCCTCCCACACGGGTTGACTGATAAGAGTTATATCTGATGCTGTGTCAATTTGCAATCGAAGCGAAGCATTAACAATGTCATTTCTACCAGGAATATTGTTGACTTGAACTACTGTATACCGCCGCCTATTTTGATATTGAACTTTGTTGACATTGGCAAATACAGCTAAATTGTTGACTATAGACTTCTTGTTATGATTAGAAGAGTGTTGTTTTCTAGATCTGGCAAACTTCTGTGATAGATCTGAAGTAGTTGCAGTTTTCCGTAAAAAACAAGCACAATATCCGTCCTTATGACCAACTTGACTGCATTGATTACATTTATGATTTGAGTATGAGCAATAACGTATGAAATGAATGCCTCCGCATGCCCAACACGGTGTTCGTGGAGTGTCAGCAGTGCTTGATGAAGCTGACCGCGCTAATTGAGTGATTGATTGACGCTTTTTTTATTGGAGAACCGCTTGTTTTGTTTTTGATAAATAACGTTAACATTTGGCTTGTTTGGAGTTTGACCAATCAAAGCTGTGTCTTGCTTTAGATTGATAATCCGTTGCGCTTCTGATACCAATTTATCAAGTGTCAGTGGCCCATCAGTTTCAGTTTCAAGCTTTGATAAAAGTCTAGCTCCAACGTCCGCATCTTTTGAAGATTGCAGCCCAATAACAAAAACTAAACACTTGAACTGATCTGAGCTTAGTTTTGCCAAATTAAAGTCTTCACAATTTTTGTTGACTTTAGCCGCAAATGAAATATAATCATCCGAACCTGCTTTTGACGTTTGTAAGCATCGATATCGAATGTTGAACTGCGATTCCTGAATTCCAAATATTTTTGTTAGCGTTGCAATTGTCTCGTCGAACTGAAGGTCTCTACTGTGCTTTAGAAGTATATAATTTACATATTTCTCGTGCACCAGTGGATTTAACTTTCGCATGAGAAGTCTAACTTTAGCCTTATCGTCTAGTTTAGCACCATCCTCCTTGAATAAATCTTCAAAGCGGGAAAACCATGCGTGAAACGTTACTCCATTATCTGGGTCGTAGAAAAATTCGGTAATATTATTTGCTAAGGAATCCATTGTAAATTCGGTTCCTTTTCCCAAAGTCGCAGTGTCAGAATTACTTGTTTGAAGTGTTTGGAACATTTGTTGTTGAATCTCCAACAATTTCTGTTGTTGTTCGATCAACTGAAGCAATTTTTCCATCCGCCATTTTGCAGTGAGCATGAAAATTCTCGAACTTGTTCCAATTAAATATATTTTTTATATTTTTCCAAATCCTCGTCGCCACTTTTGTTACCCACTTCGTAATTAAAAGACCGACTACTGACTTAATGATTTAATTACAAAAGGTTACATAAATTACTAAAATTATATCTTTCTGTGAAGCCGACAAGACGCGCGTACAATATGTGAAGTTGGACTCAAACCTGTCAGTGTCCACGTCTTGAATTGGTTGCGTTCAGTCTGAAGGTTGCGTTCAGTCTGAAGATGCCAACACAAAGTATTCTTTGACATATGTTTACTACACTACGCTACAAGACGCTATCGTGTCGCTGAATATCTGTGGCTCCGCTGTGCATCTGCCGATTTGAAAAATAGAAAGAGGATATGCAAATTACAAATTAAGGCCGAAACACAATAATGCCGACACGGCAATTACGACGACACTGTCGTCGTAAATGTCGCCGAATTAACCCAATGACACCGACCGACATTCTTATGTTCGTTGACATATCAAGATATTTATATGTGGTAAAATTATTTCTTTCCATTTTTTTTTTAAATATGTATTTCGATATTGAGGATTTCTTTTGGCATAAAAATACTTCATTTCCCTCACTAAATTAATTAATTGCTCCTCGAAAGAAATTTTTTGCTCATTCCTATGAGCTGTCAAAGGCAAAAGTTGAATTATTCCCAACTCTGGTTACGGCGACGAATTCGGTCTGCGCCATTGGGTACAGCAACATGGTATTTCCATTAGGGCCAACCGGGCCAACCCAAACGAGAACATTTTAGGGAAGGAAGGAATTTGGCTTAGACGTGCCATAACAATAATGTCCTTCGCGTAGTTCCTTATATGATTACCGAAATTAATTGTGTGCGTGTTCAATTAAGTCACACGCCTTAGGCGTGAATTACAATTACGACTGATCAGTCGACTAAGACTTTGCCCAAATGGTAAATGCATGTGAGAAGCTACAATTGCAACTTCGTCTTCGACTGAAACTGCGACTGAAACTAAACTTTGCTCAAAGTGCAAAGTTGGTGTTGACTGCGGCCAACTTCAGTTCAATCACAGAAGTCGGGTCACAGTATATATATTCTGTCGGGTCTTCTGGTTTGTTCAAGCAGTTGAAGCTTTAATTTAATTACAAATTTTACATCAGCGTCGACTTTGACTTAAAATCAAGCCGCAGACGACAGTTCAGTCGTAATTGTAATTCGAGCTTAAACAATAGTACGTTTAGACCACAGCTATTTAGAACTAGTTTTGCGTAAGTCGACTTACGTAGGACTAATCCGGCTGCCGTTTAGTCCACTCCGTCCACTTGTATTAAAACTTTGACAGTTCGCCATTTTTCCTCCCCCCGAATACTTTTCGCATGTAAAAATATCCAATATCCCTCCCTGTGTGGACTACGGCTTAACATTTAATTTGTTGTCGTAAATGTCGAGTCGGCATCATTGTATTTCGGCCTTTATATTGTCAATATTATTTTAATATAATGTTTTTCTCATTTGCAAATTGTTAAATTGAAGAATAAAATAAATAAAGACAAAGTTTATCGCGTTAATTCAATCCATAACGCTTCTTTAATGTCATAATGTATATCAAAACCAGTTTGACAGGCAACTTAATTAAAGAAATGGCTGTCAGTACGTTTACATGAGTATTTGAATTATACTTCAAGTAGAGATCAAAATATCATATAAACGCGCATTAACAAAATTCTGCTCGATTTACTTGAAAAAATGCATGTAAACGCTACTACAGCACTTGAAAATTTTTCATTTCTGCGAGATATTAAAACGGCAAAGATGAACAAGAAGAAGATTATTGTTGATAATTCAGGCTGTGACTTTTAGCAATTTTCTCAAGATATTTATCTAAAAATCAGCAATGAATTTAATGCAGAGATGTCAAAGGCAAAGTGTCACTACAAATAAATTTCAAAAATATTTCATGTCAAGTAATTGGAATTAATTCAACCAAAAACCCCACTTGAGTTCAAGTGGATTTCAAGTGAAGTACTGAAGTATTCATGTAAACGTACTGTGTTGCGGGTCTGCAGTTTATAATGAATCAATAAACTAATGAGTCGTTAGTTATTTCTTTAATAATGCTGTGTGGCTAGACAAAACCCTCGAGAATTATTATTTATAAAAGATATAAATCATCATTTTGACGACGAATTTGTTGCTGCGGCAGGTCTAAGTGTGTATCATTGGCAAGGAAATGCACGGGAAAAACTAAACTTTGTGAATAATTGAAGAAATGTCAAAGTTTTACCACATTAAAATGGTGAGTAAAATGAGTGGAGTCTTACAAAACGCCATCTATCAATTAATAGAAAATATGGCACTTTTTACCAGTGAACTCCGTACTGGGCTAGTAGCGTGCTGGCTTTTCCAATCTGGCCGGCCTCACCAAATTTGACAGTTCTGTAGAATATATGAGATCAGGTTATCAAGCTCCCAATGGCAAAGTTGGTGAGGCCGGCCAGGTTGAGGTTGAGCTCGAGTAAGTCTACTTTCTACTCTGCTGGAGCTTTGACAGCTAATTTTTGTAATCATTTGATGCCAGCATTGTTGACGGGAAAAAATGTACCGGAAATTTGTTGAAAAAAAAGTTTGGGAAACATATTTAACGTGAAAAGATATTCCTGCTGTAGTAAAGTATTACAAAATAATTTCAATTTTCAAGCCAATAGCCCAATTAAATGCTATCATACAGAAGTTGTCAAAGCTTGTATTGTGAGCTGCAAAAGTTTGCAAGGCTCATCAGGGGGGTGATTCTGATCTCTTTGTCGTAGCTTAGGCGTATATTTTAGTCACATATTTTGACATTTCACCTCAAATTTGTCGTACTTTTATATTCACCATATTCATTTTAATTTATCCTTTTCATCAACCACAAAATAAACTAAAATGAATTTGAAATGAATTATTGTCAGAAAACACGCCTAAAAGTACGACAAATTAGTCAACTGCTCACGAGGTTGTGACAAAATTTGTATACTATGGTGAATGATTTTCTACACCAACTTAAAACAATACAAGTGCTTAAAATCGAAAAATATTTTTGAATTTGTTATGTGAAGTGTCAGTTTTAGTTCATTCTACGCAATGCAAAGCTTGCTGAACTGAATAAGAACACGAAAAAAATCAGTAAAAAAGTTCATTTCATTTAGGCGTATATTTTGACATTAAAGTACGACAAAAGATTAGAATCACCCTCCAGGTCGATGTTCTTAAAGTTATACTGAGGTCGAGGTTGGAAAAGCTAGCACTGTGTTTCGGCCTTATAGACCTCAGTCATTTTTTTTCTGGGGATTTTACTAGCTGTAAAATTTGTATGGAAATGTTACTCTTTACCTGAACTCCGTACTGTTTTACTCGAACTCCGTACTAGGCTATTACCCTAGACACACAGCACGAACTAATGAATCATTTGTACTAACTATTCATTAAAATGCCGTGTGCCAAATAGTATATGTCATTATAGCTCGAAAATCAGATGATAATGAAGTACACTAATGAAGTGTTTCCTCCTTCATTATAGCTATAATGAGGAAAAATGTGCTAGATTTGGCATATAATGTAAGTCTGGAGCTCCGCTGTGCATCTGCCGATTTGAAAAATAAGAAGAAGAAATGCAAAGAAATGCAAATCACAATTTATATTATTAATATTTTTTTAAATAAAATGTGTTTCTCATTTGGAAATTGTTAAATTGAAATTAAAATAAATGAAAACAAAGTTTATCACGTTAATTCGATCCATATTGCTTCTTTAATGTGATAAGTTCATCAAAACCAGTTTGACAGTACAACTTAATTAAAGAAATGGCTGTGTGTCTGCAGTTTATAATGAATCATTATAGACTAATGAGTCGTTAGTTATTTCTTCATGTGTCTAGGGCATATAGGAACAAAAATTCCTTGGCTCTAGCATACCCATTGAATAAATAACTAATAAGGAAACGGCATATCGGGTGAAAACGTAAGCATCTCGGCGAAATGTATTAGTGTGCTCTGTTTGTATTCATTTCGTAATGGCAGTAATGAAATTCTGACATTCTGAAGGGGAACATTTTTTATAATCCAAATTCGTATGTAAAATAAACAAATTTTTAGCTCCCCCTTATTTTCAGATAATATTTCTTGGCGTTGCCTATGTATAACTGGAATAATTTATCTACCAATGACAATTAAATTGTAAACAAATAAACCGGCATTGGTAAAATGTTAAATCTTTTGCCATGGCTCTTTATTTTTACAGATATTTCACTTTTATTTTGTTTAAAACAATATAATTAATAAGTAAAGCTATTAAGCTTACCTGAAGAATGATTTCCCACGACAATAACTCTGTTCGTTCCTGCAGCACAGCACAGCGCACTTCATTATGCTAATTTAGGACTCCGGAGTCTCTATTACACAAAATGTCGTTCACAAAAGAAATATTCCGCACTTATTTCACACTGCTATTACGTAAAAAACACGTTTAATTCTTTATTTTTCACAATATCGCGAATTCAAATCCGAGAACTTATTTTCAAAATTATGAAATGTCAGAATATTGAACTGACACAAAATATCAAGGACGCCCTCTTGTCATTTCTCCCCCCCCCCCCCCCCCCCCCCCGCCGACCATAGGTCACACTGTCATTGAAATGCTTAAACACGTACACTGTATTCGCACGATACCCCGCTTCCTTATTAGTTATTTATTCAATGAGCATACCGGGCGTAATCCCCGGGAAAATATACTGTGTTCGGGGACTGTGCTGCACTGCAGACGTTCCTCTATTGGAAGGAATAGGATACCTTGTCTTTATATACCTTGGGAAGGAACAATACTTGCATTCATGTAAACCGAGCTTTATATAACTGCCACCAACTTCAAATCGCTACAAAGCTACAAAGTTGCGTTTTTCTCACGCACACACTCATCCGCATCCATAATTTTCATTTCAAGTAAATTCACTCAATCAAGTTGATGGAAGACATTCGCTCGAAGAGACAAAGGAAGGTAATTCGCTTGGAAATTTCCGATTTTTATAATAAAAAAGTGAAATTAATTCTTCAAACATTGTTAATAAAGTGTTGAAAAGATTTTGGCAAGTAGTGTTGTATAAAATCTCAGCAATAAGCGTGTGTTTAATGTGTAGAATTGAAAAAAAAGTATCTTCGTAATTTGATTTCATTAAATATTTTGCTTTTGCTGCTCCATTGGCCCTGTGGGGCGAAAAGCCCTTAAAAGCTTAAATTTTTTACTGTTCATTTCTATCATACCGTAAAAGTATTTCTTGGTGATGTAGACTAAAACGAGGAGAAAGATAATTTTTTTTTGTGTAGAATAATAATTAAAAAAAAAAAAATGAAAAGTTTCGTCGGGAAGAGTGTTCTGCGGCGACATGACGAAGCGTAGCGGGCTGTGTTGGTGCTGTTGGAGTACATAACATATTCTGGTGGTGCAGTACCGTGGGGTACACACGCTTTGTGCGACGGCGAACAGTCAAGTCAGCACACCACTAAATCGGCTGGTGCTGCTGCTAAAGGCAAATAAAAAGCGCCAGTTTGAGTTTTTTTTCCTTTTCGGATCAATATTGTTTTATTATACCTCTCCGGTTGCAAAAAGACGGGAAAAGTGAATAAATTTGCCTATAGGCTGTAATGCCACTGCCTACTACGCATTTGCAAAGTGTAAAATTGAATATTTTCCCCGTGAAAGAACTTATACACCACAAGTTCCTCCTGATTTTGCCGTGAACTGTATAATAGTAGAAAATTATGGACGGGACAATGGGCGATATATTTACCTCATAATCCAAGGTAATTTGAGAAAAAAAACTAGTTTCTTGGCCTCTACGTAAATTGCATGTTATTAATTTCAATTGGGATTTGTTATCCTTTCTAGTAGTTTGCATCCCCCTAGTAGTATTATTATCTGCAGTTGAATTCAGTCTAGCTTTGCTGTACTTACAGTAAATTAGATTATTAACATGGGCGGAAGTTGTCATATTCCATGCAATATAAAAGTGCCCCTCATTGGGAGGGGGGTCGCTGTTAGCTATAGCTAAACAAGACTACATAAAAACAATACGAGTATGAACAAGCCAGGCTAATCCAAAAAAACAAGCAAGCTCAATAGTGTACACACTCAGAGCGCTATGTAAAATGCTCCCCTGCTTTGATGCTGTTCGCTTCGCTGGATGGTATTTGAGCTGATGATTCTCAACTCAGTATTTTCAGGCGAGTTTTTTTCTTATGTGTACATCTGTTATGTTAGTGGTGAAGGTGAAGTAAAGATTGAGCCAAATGAACCCCATCCAAATGGTAATAAGCAGCAGAAGTCTGCTCTGCAGTACATATATTATGCAGCGCGTGTGAGTTAAAATCGCTGCGATTAATGGACCAGCTTTTATGTTTTCTGTACTCTGCCCCCTTTCAAAACTGTCACTAATATTAAATTCCATCGTTGGTTGCTTTTCTGTTTAGGAACTAACTAAACAACTCAACCCTAGGCAAAAAGCTCTGTTCCGTGGGGATATGGTTGTACGGAATACGGTTACATATATTCGTCGTTTCAACTACAGCCGTAATTTTATACATCTGTGCGCTCTTCCTGTTTTGCTTGTAAATATACGAGGAGAGCTTAAAGAAGTGTCGCCTCAGGCGTCAATGGTTCGTTCTTAGAAAACGTAAATGAAAATAATCAAAAGCTATCTTCACACAACCTCAGCTATATACATGTACATCATATAACCATGGTGGCTGGGCTCCTCTGATGATAGCATTTTTGTTTACATTTTATCTTGCTACGCTATACAACAAAAATATCACTCTAAAATGTAAAAAGAATAAACATCCTCGCGTATACGAAATATTGTTTTTTATTTCTTGTATAGTAGAAGAACCTGCACGCCAACTTATTACGAAGAAGGCGTTGTTGCGCTTGAGGACTATGATTTCGTGATAATTTTTTTTCTAGATTGTTAGTAAAATGAAATTTGATAAGAATGTTAACTGGTTACGCTACGGGACGGAATATAATTTTGAAAATTATATAATATTAATAGCTTCTGTTTCTGTCCCCTCGACAGTACAGCAAGAATATCTAATTAACGACTAAAAGGAATAATAGTTGGTAATATTTTGTTATATTTATGAGTCAATAACTAATTACTCACGTTCAAAGGATAACAAAAAACAGACGAGGAAAATTGAATATTTTAAAACTTCAACACTATAAATACTTTTATCTGATAATCAAAGTTTGCGCATCCAAGCAATAAAAATTGAGAAATGCTGACAACGATCACTGCGTCCTAGATTTTCATACAAGATTTAGTGAAGCAAACATAAATATTTCTTTCCAATCGACGAAAAAAATATTCTTTTCAATATTACCTACCTACATATGTATGTATCTATGTGTTCTTGAGAAGAGAAAGCCTTTTTATTGTGGACAAAATAAAACTGAAAATGTGTAGCATTTCAGAATACTACCCTGGTAGAAATTGCTACAGTTTTGTCTCTTTCCCCGCAAGGGCTTGCAACTCATAAAGAAACAAAAACAGAAAATTAAGTCCCAATGAGTATTCAGTAAATCTCATTGGAGACCTCCATTATATATCGTGAAACTGCTCCCTATCATACTAAAACAGCAATAAATAAATACTTTTCCTTGGCATCATCACAGTTTCATAACATTTCTACTAAGAAAATTTGAATTGATTTTTTTGATTTATTGGATTTTAAATTAAATTTTTAATTTATTGATTTTAAATTAACTTTTTTATTTGTTCTTTCGGGGGAAGACTGTCGCCCATATACCTACTGAACAGGACGTTATGCACAAATCCTTACGCCTTAGCGTCTCATTAGTTTTATTTGAAACCGAAGTTTGAATTTGGAAAAATAATATGAAAACAATCGCAAAATCCGTACTAAACTGATCGTGATTCTTATTTATGAACTCATCATGACACTCATTGGTATGCTAATCTAATATTAGTTGTTCTCTCCAGTATATGGGAGATCTAGAACAAGGTATACAGCTATTGTAAAATGCACAAAAGAGAAGCAAAGTATAAATTTCTATAACGATTTTTTCCTGGTTTTGATTCAAACGCGAACGTTCATTTGATTACTCATTAGGAGCTCATTAATATGAGGTCATCATGATTTGTCTACCAGGGAATTAATTCTACAATAGTTGCTATTATTTATCCGTTCTTAGTTTCGGTACAGTTTTTCTATATATTTATGTATTTTTATATATATAAATTAGGAGAATTATTTGCGTACTACTCTTCCAGCTATGGTTTTTGGCTCGCCGATTCATAATGAAATTCTAGCGGATAACAACGATTGTAATAAGAAGGGAATCGTCATGTCCTGAAATAATCTCCATTTACTATGAAATTAACTGAATACACTAGCCGTTTTTGAAATGTATTAAAAAACAACAGTGGAAGAAAATTTAGAGATTACGCCTTCTTATATGATAAAGAAACATTGTTCAGAATAAACATGTATAAAAAGGATAGAAGACCCATCGACAAATTTACACAAATCATATCACTCACAAATGTAATGATATAAATAAAGCACGGTATTATTTTAGTTAGTCACACCGTAGCACATATCTATTTTTTGAATCGTTTAAGAAAGACAAAGAGTGTTTCTCTCTTTCAGTTTTAATCAAAAGTGCTTTCATCTATTCACTTGCAACTACGATTTGTGTTTATATTATGACCATTTTGATCGGTATCGGTTCCATCCAAGTGAAATACTTCTGATTGGTTCCACCGAACGATTTTTGACTCAGAAAGATCCTAAATCGGTCAAGCACTTATGATCAATTATACGGAATGTACAATGACTACATCTCTCTCTAAAACAGCAATATGTAATGAACTTGTTATTGTAAAAGTTGGTCTTAAGCCTTAGACGCAATGAGCGCACGCGTTTTTTACGCGCCACGAAAGCACTTTGAATAAAAAGTTTTCATATATAGCTAGTTTGATCAAACTTTAACTTTGTGGCTCGTTGTTTCTTTCTACATTTGTTCCCTGTTTCATTTTAAGAGAACAAATGAAATCACTCGCAAATTTGAAATAAAAAATTTAATTTTTTTGGTAATAGTTTTTTAATAAATCTTTAGGGCAAGAATATTTGCTTTAATTATCATACTTCATTTCTTTTTTATTAATTTTTAAATACTTTTCACAATTTCACAGAAATAATCAACACACGTCAGATAGTTCGAACTATAAAAAACGAGTGGCTCTCATTGGGCCATCCTGTCTAGTATTCTTGATGCAGAATGCAAACCGGTTTTCTAGGGAGGAGGTGAGAAAACGCATTGCAACAGGAATACTCGTGTGGGATGGGCCAGTGTATCATAAACGCCACACAAAAAATAGTTATTTTTCAAATTCCAATTTGCATTCGATACCGTGTTGCGTATCGTGTCTATTTACAACATATGCTTTTTACGGAATTTAATAAATATCGGACTTTATGTCCCTCTTAACGCGTATATTAAGCGACGCGACGTCTGCTGGGTTCATTGGGTATTTACCATAAGGGGTATGTTGCGCAACAATATCACGTTAGTCGTTGGGAAGCCGTTATCTGGAGCAGTGTGACACTAGAACTTTTAATTTTCACAGCTGTTCCCTGTTGCTAGAAATTTTAGAGTGACGGGTAGCCGGTATGCCGCCGGTGAAATGCTCTCCCTCATCACCGTATCTTGCTTTTTTATTTGTGGTAAAACCAATGCAACTAAATGCTATAAAAATATAAATCCAAATCTCTAATATCCCTCAAAAATGTGTCCATTGCTCTCAGGGGGCACATAGACAGAATGAGTTTGACATTTTATGTCATTTCGAGTGCCTTAAATTTCATCTTCTCAATGAAATGTATGAAGTAGATAGCAAAATCTTAGGGTCCATTAATAACTTCATTGCTCAGGAGCTTCTTGAAGCTCTTTTTGTTTTCCTCCCCATCCATCCTTCTCTGCTAATAGTTTTCTAAGCTGAGCCCCCAGCATACTTAAAACAATCCTTGATACCAGTGCTCGAGAATTGATTTTTCGTGCTTCTTGTTTGCATTAAATTAGAAATGAGGCGCTCAGCGCTAAATCGGTTACAAATTTTTAAAATAGAGATAAATTGGTTACTTCGCCCGTTCTGGCATATACTTGTTTCGTTTTTTCTTTTAAGTGTTGAAGAAACTTTTCAACATTACTTAAAGACGGCTGAAACTACAGCTAATACAATTTTTGTCATTTATAAACATGAAAACATATACAAAACTGTTGCGTTTTCAATGCCACATAAGGAATTTTTCGAACCATTGAGTAACTTTTAAACGTTTTATTAACTTCAAAAGTGACGAGTTTTGTTGTACGTGCTGCTGCTGAATATATAGATTACTCTATTCATACAAATCAAAGCTCATAATTGGTGGAAGGAAATACATAGTTGAAAATTTTATGGAATACAACCAATGCCGAACTGGTATGCACTTTCACGCAAGCGCTAATGACTTGCAGTGTATTGTGATACTATTTTATCGTTCATGTACATATAAATACACACTGAATGTACGATAACGACAACGATAAATTGGTTTCGTTATCCGTACGTGTGTAAATAGCGGTTATTGAATATTATGTACCGATAAAATTGTTGTTGTTATCACATGTACCCAAAATGCATTGGTTTTAAATTTTAGATTGTATCATCAGCCCGATAAGAACAACAATAAAAATGTTGTGACATACACAATATCGATGGAGCTGATCAGACGACATATTTATATGTTATAAATTACATTATTAGACACGTATGCTTATGCACTTTACTCCTATATTTTGAAAGTGTAGCGCTTTACATCAATGTTTTTTCCATTTAATTCTAGCCCTGTTTTTGAGCACTATACTTGAAAAATAGAGTTTTTCTATGGCAAATCTACGAAGGTATTTAATCTACCTTGGAAATTAAAGCAAAGTGGTTAAATTTCGTATATACCTAGTTAGCTAAAACTTATTCAAGACAAAATCGCTTAAATTTTATGGGAAAGAATTGTGCTTTCTAATCATTTACGCAATATACACATTTTCTCATCACTTGACCTGACTTATTATTGTCATTTTCATTTAACTGATTTCTAAGATTAATAAAATACTGTTTAATATATTCAGATTTGTTTGATTTCTTCGCTGATCTTTAACTAGGCAGGTACATATCGTCGGTGATACTGTATAACCGCGAGACTAGCAGTATCATAGCCACGTAACTGCATAGAGTAGTAAAATTATTGGAATTTTGCTGTTAATGATAGCGTGTAGCTAAGAAACTACAACTTGTTCTGTCAATTTTAAATCCAAAAATATGTTTTTTCTCGTTCTATTCTAGAGCTCAGTAGTAATAATTTTGTCATAATTAAAAAAAAAAAAACTTATGTCTGCTGAAAACCTTGCTGTAACTTCCGCGGTAATGACATTAGTACTCGCGCTTATGCCATATCACCGTTTATGCCATATCACCGTTTTACGACATACTCATTATACTAAATATGCTCCCTCATCGTTAGATATTGGCAATGCTAATAAAGATATTGCCAAATTTGATAATCTGCAAGTGGAAGATTTTATATTTTGGCAAGAATTATGTTTGAATATAACCGATTTACTGATTTTTTTTCCTTTACCAACTTAACTCACCTTGTCATTAAATTAGGAATTAAGTGAATAAACATAAAAATATTATTGATAATAAAGACCAGAAATGTTAAAACTGTGCTATTAAGTCTACTGGTAGAACAGCAAGGTTTTTTTTTTCGTACCGAAACCGACGAGATTCAGCTGAATTTATCCAGAATTATGCCCAGTATCCAAATAAAGTAGTCTCATTACGAACCACGTGCCACCATTAGGGGACAAAATGACATGTAATGTATAGGAAAGCACGGTGCAGAGAACACAATACCAAAGTTAACTTAATAATAAGTTAAGAAGCAGGCGAGATTTCCGAGTGTTTTACATTTAAAAATGTACACGGCAAGAAAAAGAAAGAAAAATCAAACTCTTTAAAACTTTTCTGAATAAAGATAAAAAATGTGAAAGCGCAAATTGCCTGCAACGAAACAGAATGGCAAATGTTTCATTTTCGTAAATAAATGAGAAGCGGCGGAGTTTTCAGGTTTTACTCTCATAAAATGTTCCCGCGCTTTTGTGAAAACTGGTTTTTGCTGAAATATTGTGAGAAATATCCAATGTTTTTTATAGCATAACCAAAGTTTGTTAGTGTAATTTCTATGCTATTTGAGCAGCACGTGCTTCTGTTTACATTCGTTTTGCTATGAAGAGATTAAGTGGGAGAACTCGTGCTGGATTCTCTGATATTATCGGAAAAAATGAGAACTTTACTTCCCCTTTCAGCATCTTGGCCAAAGCTACATTTATTTTTTTCTTAAAAATGGGAGGTAGTGTGACCCGAAGTACATTATTATGAATAGTTTGATAAGATTTAGTCGTACGGTTAATCCTACGTTCTTTCGATTTTTGTTTTTATCTCGTTGTCTCAGTTGCACTACAATAGTGTATACCCAAGCTCGTTTCCCCCATCATGCAAAAGACGAAAGTATATGAAATTACTTGTTTCATTCTAAAAACACTAAAAATTTCCAATTTTGCTGTACTGCTTCCTATCTTCTTATTAGATAATCTTTGACAATACTCGCTCTTATCTCTGCCTTTTCTATATACATGTATAGATAGTGGGCAACACACAACAATGTGTCAAAATTAAATGAGAATACCTTGTATTCTGTGTACCCTGATCGCATGATACAACGATAACAAGGTATGGCCGATTCGAGAGGAGTTTTTGTGTTGCTACGTCATGAGGTGACAATGTCATTACGTTTTGAATATATTAAATTATTTAAGAAAACATTAGTTTCTTCGTATAAATCACTTCGGGAAAAGTAATTATGTGCTAGTGGGAAAGCAAAGAAATTTCCAAATAGAAAATTTTGTTCACTTTGATAAGGACGATTGAAATTGAGACGAACAAATTTGACAGATAATTCGGCCATATCTTGTTAATCTTTATACATGCCCTGATCGTATATTTGTATGACAAACAAACAAAGATGTTACCTGATTTTGTCTATTTTTAAAATTGAATCAAATGTTTACAAAAGCACCGCACGTAAAACTGCGTCAACGAGTTTTCAATCATGATGTACAATATATATATGTATAGTAAAAAACCAGAATTTTGTATGGCAACACTATGAAGTATTTGTCCGATTGTGTCAATTTTGGAATTTGTATGTGCAATTTTCACGCAAAAATTCACTCTTCTACATCAACGCATTCTCAAGTAATGTCTAAACACGTGATAATAATAATAACCCAACAAAGGGGTTGCCCGTTGCTGCTGATTTTTATAAAAGGAGGAGGAGGAGTTGTACATCGCATACGGAAATTCATTTATGAGTAACGAGAGAGGCAAACGCCTTCTGCATTTTTACAGACCTCGTTTTGTCGATGTGTGCAGGTCGGAAAAATTTCACTTCCATAAAAAGTTCTCAAGCATACACGATTTTTATGGGTGGTGGAACTAAAACATTGTTACTGACAAGCCCAATCTATCAATTTCGACTACTGGTAGCACGTTTTATTATTATAACTTTTAAGGCTTTCGCGGTTGCTTACTGATATTTTTATACGTTTTCCGGATTAGCCGCGTTATAAATAAATTATTTAATGAGTGCTAAAACAAGTACAGTGAGCGTGGTCACCGGGTAACTGCCTGAATTGTTACATACATAAATATATCGAAATTGAAAGATTTTAAATAGGATTGAAAACGCTAGCTTTCAAAATTTTAAATTTTCATATAGTGAAGAAAGGAGTTGCCAAATTTGACGTATTTTTGAAACTAAGGGCCGTAAACACCAACGAGGATAATCCTATTTCCTGTGTAAAGATTATTCTTATCTGAGAATAATCCTGCTTGCTTTGGTCGTAAACACCAACTCGTGTAAAACAATTAGTTTTTTGCTTATGTGGCATTACTTTCGGATATTTTCGGTATGTCGAAATAAAAGAGTATTATGTTTTACAATAAGAAATGTTGAATAAGCAATATAATGAACAAAATAATTTAATTTTCAGTTTTCTTTTTTACATAATATTAAAAAAAAAATTTTAGTAGAGAAAGAACTTAAGATCAGTACATCTATCCGTAATATCGTTGCCACGGAAACGTGCTTTTCTTGTCACTTAAATTCAAATTTTGCTCATCCGTCACCTATTCGCATTAATCCTCGAAAATGGTTAATGTTTAAACCACAATGTGAGCGACACTACAAATGAAATTTGAAACTGGCGGCGCGTAGAGGGTGGTTTTAGTAAACCTAAGATTTTGGGTTGCGTTCATATGTATTGTTTTACGTTTATTGTAATCATGTTTGACTAAGTTAGGTAAATAAAAAACAAAAGAAAAGTTAATTGAGTCGGTAAAATGCCACCGTAATTTATACGAAACAAGTAAAAAATTTAAACAAATTTATAGTCTGAAGAACTTTTTAATTCAATGAAACCGTCTAGGACCGATCATTTTTACAGTATACGTAAAAAACTAATTTTTATATGGTAAAACCAAGAAGGGGTTGTCTGATTTAGTCCAGTCCACGGACGTTTTGCTGACTTTTTTAAAACTGCCTTTCGCAATTCTTTTTAGAACGACATGTACGGTAAGAATGTAATACATAACTAATTTAATACGTTGTTCTCTTATTCAGAATTCAGTTAAGAGCGATTGAGATCTGTCATTTGAAAATTATGCTTGACAAGTCACTTAAATTATCATAGGCAACGCCAAGGCATATTATCTGAAGATAAGGGGGCGCCAAAAATTTGTTTATTTTACATAGCAATTTGGATTATAAAAAATGCCCCCTTCAGGTTTCACTACTGCCATGACGAAACGAATACAAACACAGCACACTAACACATTTCGCCGAGTGGCTTAGGTTTTCACCCGATATGCCGTTTCCTTATTAGGTATTTATTCAATGAGTATACTTGAAAAAATTTGGTATTTGGGGAAAATATATTGAAGCATATGCAAAAACCCAAAACATAATTTGGAAATCTAGCATTTTCCATGTGTATAATATCTTAAGAATGAGCGATAAAATAACCAGTACTCCTTGTGGCTGGTAAAGAAACAGCCACAAGATAATTTAGCGTCTTATCCACGAATTCTGGAATTCAAAAATACCATGATGTTCTGTCGTACTGCTGCCATATAAAAAATTTGTTTTATTCAGAAAATTTCATTTTGACAAATTACATGGATATGAGCTACTAACCCATTCTCATCGCATTAAACACTGAAGATATCAGCGATTTCATTTAGGGTATAATATTATTGATCTTAGACCAATTATAACTTTTTCTCTTGTTTAGTTTGCCATCGTAAATTGTCATGTATTGAAACATGTGTATCCCAATACTCAATTATAATCTGCCCTGCCTACTGTCTCTGCTTTAAATTGTTTGCTTTCAATGTCCAGAGCACTGACGTGTATAACATGGACTGCTTGATTTTCTATTTCATTTGGGTCAACATTTGTTAGCAGGGCTATGACAATTATCTTAATTTAAAGTTTCATTTTCGCTTTAAAATTCACATTTCAAGTTTAACAAATTCCAAATATATTCGAAATTATTGCTTCCATTGGAATAGTATCTTCTATAATAACATCAAATATTCCTTAAACTCGATTTTTAAGGAAATAAAATTAAGCAATTTTTCTTTGCCTATCCCACTGAAATGTATGTAAATGGACTGCTCGTGGAACCAAAAATTCATGAAAGCAAATGGCAACATTTTCATATTCTTGTCTCCTTCTGTGAGAGCATACTTTTCCACTGAACTGTAACGATTGGGAACTAGAAATTGCTTGAAGTTCAGCGGTATTTCCAGAACTGGCAACTTGGTAATTAAAACTTTCCTACCAAAACAGCCTTTTGAAAAACACTTCTTTGGGCTCATAATTGAAATTTAACAATACAAATCTGATGTCGATTTCGATGTGACCATTTCAGTGTTGTACTTTTTCTGGCAGCGGAGAACTAGGAGCACTGAAGTCTATTGCTTATATTATATACACGGAACTGTCAAACGTAATGAATGTTTTTTATTGATATATAGAAACAAATTTCTTCTTAACTTAACACCAATTACCCAAAGAAAATTTTTTAATTCATTTAACTCCAAAATTTAAAAAAAAATCGCGACAGTACACTTTGACAGAGCAGATGACAATTCAACTTGAATATGTATTTGTAACACCGACAAATTATCCAGTGCAAAGTAGGGGAAGCGAGTGCAAACCTCGTGTTGCACTTCTGCAATAAAAATTGTCCCATCGAACATTTTCAGAGTTGCATTGCTGGAAAAAGTGCAATACTGGTGTTGCACTGAAGTCCCACCGAAATCGACAATAGTCACAACTTTTGTGGTTAATTCGGTAAATTTCACTGATATGCATATAAGTAAATTCTCAAATAATTTCAATATAGCGCCAGTTAACGACAGTTGGGGTAGCATTGACAGTGAGAGCATACTTTCTGAAATCAAAACTGGTGCCACATGAAACAGGAGATCATTCAGTACATTTATATACATGTCAGTGGCCTATCCTCGAAAGTAGGTATGGGGGGGACAGAAAAAAGATTACAAATATTGTATTGCCATCTATTTCTATTCAATATATTTATTTGGAGAATCCACTAGACTGAAACTGGGCTATGGTGGATTTTGTAAAGAAGTTCTATTTGAAGTTCTGCGGAATAAGGTTAAACCAAAAAGAGACAACTAGGTATAGAAAAGTGATCCCATGATCATGTAAGCAACTTCAGTAGTGTCAGCGTATACGTGTCAGTGGCCAGGAGAGAGTTGTATATATTCATTACTATTCAAACGGAACTTTTATAAATGCTTTCATCCTCAGTCCAATTATATTATATATATTTTCTATATGTTTGGTTTAGAAAGGTGTCTGCATACATTACATTATGTCTATTTTTGGTATTAGATTTTAATAGCATACTTTGCAGAGTATACAGTAAATTCTAATAGAATTGAAATTATAGAATAACACTTCTCGGTTTTATAGACATTTTATTATCGTAGGGTTACATTTTAGACGATAATTCCTTCTGAATTTCATTTCTGCAGAATGCATTTGCACACCTCAATATTATATGTATGTTGGCCTACAAACCGTGAGTGGTTTTCTGCAGTGGATTTCCATCTTTTATCAACTCGAAAAACTCAACACACGTCTCCATGTGTGATTCATTCAGCGAGCATAATAGGGCAAAGTATGTGCAGCGTTGAGGAGTCCATTTTTATTTCTTTATTTACAGGTTGGGGCCTGTTGGAAATTTTTAGGATTCTGTAATTTGTAGCTATGTCAATTAGACATTGTACTATATGCTTTGCTGCAGTAACGAGATAGCTTCCAATTATATATCGATAACATACACAAATATACAACATTCAAAACCATATAAAATATTCCGTATGTATTTGCAATGGTGTGCGATCTAGTTTCGAAGATTTCACCTGGACGCTCGTAAAAAACCACTCCGTTCTGATTTTGCCTGTCATAAAATAAAATCTTCAGTATACCTACACAGAATTAAAAATTTGCCGCTTTGTATAGGAACACAAGAGGAAACTCAACCACAGAAAATGACTTGAAAAGATTTAAAAAAAAAAATGAAAAATTCATGGAAAGTAAAAAAAAACCGAATTTTGTAAAATGTCAGATATGCGATTGCTGAATCGAAGCAGGTAAACGGATTTTGGCGATGGACAGTGTATCTTTTGACTTTATTTTGTTTAGGCACCCTCAGGCTGTTCGTCGTATGAATTGTCCAAGAGGAAACGTGACTCAGGCAGCCAGTCATCGCATCATGTATAAATCATAAAAAAAATAATTTTTGTTGTTAACTTGCCATTTTTTTTGTTGGGAAGTACTGTATAATACCTACATATTTAAAAAAAAAATGACTACTCTACTCCACGCTCCGCCCGTAAACAATTAGCAGTATTTTTTCCTTGCTTCGGTTGTTTTACGTTTAAAGGCCTTGATTTCTGAAGGTAGTAAAGAAGTATATGTATAGGTAGTAAGAAACTGAAAATAATGCAAAAAGCAAAAGTGTTTAAGAGTTTTTTTTTCGGTTGAATAAAAAAGACCTTGGGTACTGTAGGGGATCTATGTTTCATGTCAACTGTTAAACGACGAAAAAAAAAGAAAAGTTAAAATTGAGATTGAAGTTCTTGCTCACTTTTAATTTCGTAGGTATGAAGAAATTTTACTTACCTGTATAATAGAGGGGAAAAATAGAACATTATATTAAAAATGCATATACCTACCTAAGATGAGTATGATAATTTCTTGTCTAAAAGAATGAAATTAATTTAAAATAATTTCAAAAAATTTGCAAATCGCATTAAAATGCAGAAAAACTAGAATTTGATCCAGCGAGCAGGGACTTCTCATCATTATGGTTATCACTAATCGCCTACCATAGAAGCTAAGCTCAATACCTAATACGTATATCACTCGTTTCTCAATAAAACAGTGGAAGACATTTGTAAATATATATTTGCAGTTACTTATAATTAATTAATATGATCATAATATTGTTGAATGCTTTCAAGTACAGGGCTTGATGTTGAAGTTATTACGTCAAAGTGTGTTAGCTAATTTACTCAAATTTTCTCGTTTTGGTTTGTTTCTATGTCGATTCTTTCTTCATTTGAAACTATCACCCTTATTATAGTTGTCGACTCACCGAAGTGACAAGCTCCGCAAACAGTCTCACTTCTCTTCACTGACAACGATAATAAAGGTGTATCTCACATCAGAGATTTCGATCTATTAATAAAGGTTTGAAATCGACGTGCCATGGAGGATTGGGTGACCTTCCATTAAAACAATTTTTAATTTTCACAATAGAGCAAAAATAATCGCAGCTTTATTGTAACTGATTGGAATTTCAGTGCAAGGCACTTCTTGACTTAATGAATTGATGTCTTCTGTTTCGCTATATTCGGTAATTCTGTGAAATTCAATTAAAACAAAGCCTATGAAATTTGGAAAATTAGTGCTTTTTGTTCAGAGAAGGTGGGGATAGTGTAGTTTTAGTTTGAATTTATTAAAACGGGCGAAAAGTGTACTATTGTGTAGAGCTAAATTGATGTAGAGATCAGAGCAACTCACGAGGTACTTAAAATATTTACTGCTTTTCATTCTTTAAGATTGTGATGATAAAATTTTTAACTGTTTTAATACATATATCTGTTTGTCACAGGTTTTTCGCGAAAAGGACGTGACGTAGGAATCTGAAATTAGCCAGTCAAAGATTATGAATTTTTTTTTTAAACTTTATGGGAATGAGTTGGGCCCGCTCAAAAATAATTTTTTTCGTATCGGGTGGTGCGTCGTTTGAAAGGGCTACTTTCAAGGATTAAAAAAAAAATGTTTTCAAAATTTTTTGTGAAACGGTTATAAAGATTTAGCCCAAATTGTGCTAAGAAGAACAATATAGGATAACGTATTTACTAATGTTCTAGAATAATGTGGCATAATCATTAATTTTTCAGTTATAACAGCAAATTTGGATTATAACTATTTAAATATTCTTAAATTCGATCGATCGACTGTTCATTCATAAACTAGTAGTACGGAACTATGATTGCGCGAACCCTACTCGCTCTTGACCGAATTTTTGTTTAATATTTGCTTCATTTTCCTTTATTTTCTCATCACATTCAATAATCAGCTGGAAAGACCATTACTACTAGCCTATTTACAATATTATCTGAAATGTCTAGCAAGTAGCTATTATTCGTTCTTTAAGTTGGCTAACGTTTTGCAAATGAAGGCTTCTCCTAATCATAGACTTTCTTTTCCACAATATCAAGCTTTCGATTGGATTTTGGTTTTTAAGTTACCTGGGGATTACACGAGGAAGTACAGTTTGCATGCAAGCCTGCCCCCTAACGCGTTCTTAAGTTTGACAGCAGAAAGCAGTTCGCTTGATGTCTTATCACCTTCCATGCAAGTTCATTTAAAAAATGGCATTGAGACGTAAAGTCTTGTGTATATCGGCAATTATAGCAATAAAGGAAGTAGCAGAATCGGAAAAACAGAAGAAAAATGGAAGAGGAAGGTGTTGGTAAATGTTGTAATGTATATGATCTCAGAAACACTCATTTTACAAGTACAATAGAATATCAAAAGAGTTCGACGGGAAATATTAAAAGTGTATCATACAATGATGATGGAAATTATGGGGGTTTTACATTAGAATTGAATCTGTTCTGTTCTATTTGAATTGAAATGAAACAAAATATACTCTACTACAGCTTTAGACATTCAATCCAATTCAATTTGGTGTTCTGTTCATGGCGGATTAATTTGGTCGATGATAATCCGGTATAGTCTACATATTTCATGTGAACAATGAATGTTTGTATATAATATTATTCAGAGCACAATACTTAGAAGAAAAAAACAAACTGAGTTATTATCTATTATCCATTTGGAGCTAATCTCCTTAATTTAAGCCCGTCGGTCGGGTCGTTTCAAAACAAACAGACTCAAACGATGCGATTATATTTAAAAGTATACGCAGGAATAAGGTAATACAAGTCTTAAGTTGAACTATCTCATTCTCACTCTACTGCAGTTTAAAGGGAGTGTTGGCCGGATTTAGCACATATAATTAACACCTTGATTATTCAAACTCATACTTTTCGATGGAAGTAATTTTTGTTAGCTTAACTTTGTTTATGACATTATTAAGGGATCATTCTGGTTTAGATGCTAAAGAAAGGGCTATTTTTGTAATTTTTTTTTAAAAATTTATCATTATAGAATAAATACACTCTCAAAATACATAAAACATTTTTTTTTGTTTTAATTTATTTTAAACACTTTTTATACAAACATATATCGATGACGGCTCATCGAAAGCGAAAAAATCAAAATGTTTTAAATTCAGTTGACTGTGTTCTGCGTCTTCCATGGATATTAATATTTACTGATAAATAATAAAATGGTGGAGATTAAAAAAAAAACGAGGTTTTTGGCAAAAGAGTAAAAATTAAAATTTTAATACAGTTATCGAATGCGCTGAAATTATTCATGTGTAGAATACGTAGTTAAAATTTCCTAAGGTTCCGGAGAAATCACCGCCGCCGACCGAAAAAACCTTGTTTTGAGAAAAAGTTTTTTTTTTTTTAATAAAATGCGAAAACTGATGTATCTGTAGTTAGTTATTCAAACGTTTCAAAATTGTTAAATTTACCAGCAATAATGGTTCAATTCTAACAAAAAGGCAAGCAACTGTTTGAAGAATGAATAAAGGCACGGAGAGCGAATTAGACAAAAAACGGGTCGTCGACCAAGCGGCTTAGACAAAAGGCAAGTCGGGCGAGCACGCTCAGGTAGTAAATAAAGGTAACAACCTAAAAGCCACAGAATTACATAGTTAAACTTCTCCGATCGTTCTAAATTTTGACATTTTTCGAAAGCAGTAGATTTAGATAACTTTGTGTTACTATCTATGTTTTTTTGGAAACCTTCTTCTAGATTATCCAAATGTATAATATAAAAAATATGTTCATCTAAATCGAAAGTCCTTAATCTACATTTCTTATGTCAATTTCCATGGCATTCAGTTTTTGCACTATTCTATCAGCTGTTTCATGGGACATATCTTCTAGTCGAACTGCTACGCTATTTGCACTCGTTTTTTTTTTACATTTCGAATAAAATGTGACAAGAACGTAATACAATGAAAACTCTCTATAACGAAAAAATCCTTATAAAGTAAACACTAGTTGATCTTGGTTGGTTCGCCTACGAATCAATATATTAATTCACTCTCTGTAACGAAGTGACTCACTCACTATACCGAGAAAATCGGCAAAACAATGTTTGTGATAGTTGTCATATGCTCTCAAACATACCGATATTTTTAGAAGTAAGTCCCTACAGTTCCAGGTATGTCGGTTTTGTGAACGCTTCTTCTTTTGTTTATTGTGATTATTGCCTTTATTGACCACTGACTGACTCGGTACGTAGGGGATGATTTATATTACAAATCCACTTATCGTTTTCAACCAAGGGAAACGATTTTCTGTCGACTTAAGGTTACCACCGACTGAATCAGTGGTAACCTGTAGTCTGATACTTGTATATGGTGATTTATTTTGTCCATACATACATATTTTGTTGTCATCTTTTTACTACTTCCTTATAACGAAAACTTTCTATAAGGAAAGAAATTGCTCGGTCCTTTGGGTCTAGTTATAGAGAGTTTTCACTGTATTTTATTGCATACATAATAGCTAGAGAGATGAGTGTATTATTGCTACTCATGGGTGAATCAAGGTTTTCTTGGTAGATTATACCCGGCTCTAAAAATTTTTTTTTTATATTCATATAAGATTTGAAAATTATAAATAATCGAAAACGCGATGTCCATGCAGATATATTACATTACATTTGGATGACGGAAATTTGATTGCAAACCAATTTTTTGCAAATTCGTGTCAATAGGTATAAAAAAAAAAACAAATAAAAATACGGAATAAATCAAAGTAACAACCGTGCTCAATATTTTTGCTATAGTTGTTTCGATAGCATAGCAAAGGAACACTTGGAGGATTGTGAAATTTAGCCATATAAAGAAAAAGAGCAAGGAGATCTTGGACATCCAAGAGCTGCTTTTATGCTTTGCAATACAAAGCACAGGGTGACCTTATGCTGGGTACCTGGTCATAAGGATATCTCAGGCAGCGAGATGGCTGATGAGTGCACCAAAAAAGGCTCTGAATTGGATAGCTCCGATGCGGTAGCTTTTGTGAGGATCCCAATCGGAGCTATAAAAGAGGAAATCATCAGGGGCGCCTATCAAAAGGCAAGCCTGCATATGACAGGAAAAGGACAAGGGAGCTGCTTGATGGCACCCAAACACCGGAAATCTAGTAGAGGTCCTTTTGGGTCACTGGGCCATAGGTGACCATGCTAGAAGACTGGGGATAGCGGCGAACGATTTCTGTAGGAACTGTAAGGACTCGGAGGAAATCGAATCCGTCCAACACGTGATTTGCGAAAGCCCCGGTCTGATGAATAAAAGAAGTAGGCTACTGGGTAGCTAATTCTTTTCAAGTCTGGAGGAGCTGCAAAACAAAGAATTTAGGTAGATCCTGAGTTTTCTGAGAGAAGCAGGATGGATCTAGGTAAAGAGATATTTTGGGATCCCTAAGGGAAGCAGGATTGATCTGGGGCGGTTTGAAAAGGTTATCCCATGGGGTCAAGGGGCACAATGGACCCACTAGAGGTCTAGGTGATGCAGGCTAGTTGTCTTGCGGCACCCCTCTTACCTAACCCTAACCTAACCTATGCTTTGCAATATTTGTATGTGCAAAGTGTCGAAAGCTTTTTTTTGTATTCAATTTCGAATTTTGATATTGAATTGATATACATAAATTATGATGAGCGAGCAGAAATATTTTATCTCTATTGCACCACCTTAAGAAGTACTAAATTTATTATTATTTTCCAGTTCAAACCAAATAGCAAGAGATCTCATAATTAAAAAAAAATGATAGCCTCACATCGCATAAATATTTACCATAGCTGCTTTATTGCTTATCAGCAGATCCTCCAATATGAGCTAAATCCATTAATTTAGACGGTCGGGATGTATTTAACTCATATTGAAGGATCTGCGGAAAGAGTACCGTTATTTTTCACAAAGACATTTTGGTGGCGCTACACTAATTGTTTGGGGAGCTTTTTGCCTTGATGGTGTGCTCGAGTTGGCTTTCCCAATCACGCGTATCAATTCTGCTATACAACACTGTTTGGGATTCATTTAATTCCACATCTACGAAGAAATGCGAGAAAGAATGGTTACTTGAACACGATAACGCTTCGGTGCACAGTAATCGTGAGACCTGCATGTGGCTACAAGCCCAAAATATTAATGTTTTGGAATATCCAGACTGCTTCCAGGATCAAAACCTTATGCCTGAACGTATTCAATGTGCGGCAGGCCTTACAGAAAGTATCTGTGGCATTATTGTATGTATGTTATGTTATTGAATTGAAAAGATCTGTGATTGAAGCGTGTGGGAGTTCATTAATAAGAATATTGTAAAAACCTTAATTGAGAACATGATCGACTTTTTAAGCTTATTCAAAAAGGACGAGATCCTAGTTATTACTTAATTCCAATGATTTTTTTTTTGTATATTTGAAGTGAATTTCTTTTCATTTTGTGTAACTTTTAATTTGCGTCTATAGTTATGCACCACTAATAAAACAAAAACTGAAATATTGGTACTTAGCAAAAATAATAATAAATGTATTATTTTCTATTGAAAGTTAATGTTTCTCAATTCTCTCCCATCATATAATTAAATTCATAATTATCTTTATAGAGAGCGTTGTATACGTTAAAAATTAAGTGCGTCTATAGTTATGCACTGCAGTGTATACATAAATTATAATGAGCGTGCAGAAATATTTTGTCTCTAGAATAAGTGTTTTTCCAGATCATTAAACACTCACTTTTCGCCACAATAATTTTTTTTTTAAAATACTTCAACAAATTATTGACTAATAAGCATTTATTTATTCTCAACTACTGGAACTAACAATCTAATTCTCTTGTGCCGTCTTTTTCTGTTCTTTTTGTTCTATTATATCCAACGAAGATGAAAGAACGCAGCTATATCTAGCTTGAGTTTGTAATCGTTTTTTGTAATTTTTGTATTAACATGTTTGTTCTGAAAAATTTTCTGTCATATTTCCATAATGGAGTTAGCCGTTTTTAAAATAACCCGTGTTGTTAGAATTTTCAAAACGATATTGCTGAGAAGTAAGTAATTTTTAAAAATGTAAAAATAAAATATTTAGCGTACAGATGTGCTTTTATCAGAATTTATTTCGCTTTTATCCTGTAAAATTTTATTCCCAATTTTACTTTTCTGTCTAGAAACACACACACTTTTGTATCATTTCGTTTTGCAATTATTATTAACAGCCGCGCTTGGCGGATGTGCTTGCTTTACGCATTTTAACAAGAAATAACTTTTCACGCTAAGCTTTCATAATATGCGTACGTAGTAAGATTTGTGCAAAATTAACATAATAATCCAATTTTTAAAATTTAATCTTTTATAAATGATAATAAATTTTAATTCTTGTCTATTTTTTTCTTGTAGTTGGCAAATTTAGGACGGTGATATAAATATTGTTTTTTTTTTTGCATGCATATCTCATCTTTTACTGTGTATGTAATTTTATTTGTATTTTTTCGTTCTAATCTCTCATTTGTTTAAGGCTTTAAGCGATTGTAAAAACCATTAATAATATATAGGAATAAAATGCGCAGTTTTGTAATTTGTAAGATTTACATTTAAATAAAAAAACTTACCACTATATTTGAAAAATAGAAATGCAATATAGTAAAGTGGAAATTATCATTTTTACAAATATTTTACAATTAATTTAGATATATACAAATAGCAAACAACCACCTATTAATTTAGCTTTTCTGATTAGTAGAAAAAAAATGTTTTCTTTAAGTGTTTTGAGCTTTTTGTTTTCTCTATAATTTTATAATAAAAACTTTAAGATCAGTTTTTATGCAAAACTGTTTACTTGCTCATAATATTGATTAATACACACAGAAATGCAATCATGTAGGAATTAACATAATTTTATCATTTTAACATTTTTAAAACTACACGTATTTTAATTAGGCAAAGCCCGCTTTCGTATTTTGCTCGATTTCTCCTTCATTTATGGTCAAATATTTGGTAAAAATGTTTTTGCAATAAATTAGGAAATGAAAAGAGAATACATTTTAAAAGTAAATGACGGAAACAGCATCTTTAATGTGCTCAGTTTTGCGCATGATCTCATTTTATTTTGGTTTTGCTGTAATGTTGTTTTTTGAGTTCAGTTTTATATTTCTTCAAGCGTTAAGACACGAACATGTACGGATGCAATTAAAGAAATCTGTATGTACGCTGTTTTTTTCTTTCTTATTATTTCCAAAATATCAAACGAAATATGTAGGTGAATTGAATTTGATTTGAAGATTGTAGAAAAATTATGTCATCGGTTTTAATTTGGAAAGTCCGTAACTTCATTAGTTTTTATAAAAAATAAATTTACTTTCTTATCACATATGTATGTATTAGAGTACACTGTTGATTACTGTCATATGGCCGTATTTTTAAAGCATATTGTATGATTTAAAGCTCGATACCTACATATGTTGAAAATATTACTACCTACAGACGTAATTTCTGGCGTTATCATATGTGGCTCAACAGGGTCTAGACCATAGACTTATTCATTTTTGGAATGTACAGTACTTGTATATACATATATGTATGTATATATATATTGCAATTTGAGTCAGAACATGTCCCGTGAAAGCGGCTCTTGAATATCTTTCGGTATAGAGCTCGATATTTTGTTTACATATTTTAGTTTAACGCTCTACGAGGCTTTCTGGGAGTTGCTTGCCTTGTGTTACCAGACGCAAGAGTGTTATCTTACCGAAAATGCGGCACCATTTTACATATAACAAATAACGAATAGGCATCCAATAGCTTACTTTATCTCTAAAATGAGGTAGAACAAAAAAAATTTGTGAGCTATACGCATAATTTCGAAGTGCTATTTGAGACGGCGCGGCGCGGACCCCACCCCATTCCGTATGACAGCATTGGCTTGATAATGATAATCTTACAGTGGTATTTCAGCCCTGGCTTCTTGTCAATCAATACGCTTAGGCATGCACTCCAAGGCGAATTTTGATTGGGAAATTAAGAGATAACAGATCTTAATGCTGCCTCACTATTGGGTGGTAATAATGACATTGTTTTTTTCGAATATCGTTATATTGAAGTAGTGTACGCTGTCAAGTTAAACATTGCGATAGTATTAATTTGAATTTCTATGTTGATTACAGAATCCTGTGTTAGGGCAAATATAATTTTAGCATTATTATAAAACCGCTGTATCGATTTCCTGGGGTTGTTTAAGATGAGAATTTGTAGTGAGTTTGTTATTAGCAATGGTGTCAATATTTAATATGGGATATTGGTATAAAATTGAATAAAGTTCTTGCTAGATAAAAAATTACTTGTCAATACGGTTGCAATTTATCAATGGTTAACTATTAATTTTTTTTAATGGTTCTTGTGAAAATGTCAAATTAGCGATAGAAAATTGGGGCATTTGGTCGTTTGTGGATGTAATATATGTATTTGCCCGCTACGCTACTGTTGGGTTAATCGAAATTTTTAAATACATTTTTCACATATTTTTACGTTACTAGATCCACAACTATTTGTCTGCTACCCCCCTCCACCAAGCGTATTCCTTCTTTTGCCAGGTTGCAGCGTACACAGCTCTCAATATCATGTATCTTGAATGCTTTCTGCATGTTGCCAAATAGGCAGTATCCCGTGATATACTTTAGTTACCCGCGCGTCATTCCGGTTCCTTATTAGCAGAGTTTCTGTCTTCCTAGGTTATATCTTGTTTAAATCGGCGTAGCAGATGCACTTACAATCCATCTCAGAATTGTCATGTGCCTGTTGCTATGAATTTTAGCGTTACGGGGTTTATAACATTATATCAAGGCGGTTGTGATACTGTATGGAACTCTATATTTCATTAGTATTCTAGTTGAGAATGTTTGAATATAAAGTCCTAATAAATAATTAATTGGCATACCAGATGCTTGAACTAGTATTTGGAGGCACATATATCTGGTATGCTGCTTAGTATTTGAATACGTTGTATCAAAACTGTCTAGTTGATCCACGGTAGTAAATTAGATCAAAAGTTAACATTTCGGGTTTATTGTGAATAATTTTCTAATTCTGGAAAACCTCTTTGTGTCTGATCCAACCAGTTGAAAGAGTTTGTAAGAGTCATATAGTACATTATTTCAAAATACAGAATTTCATACTCAACCCGATTTTGGGGATTAGTTACGAAATTATATATTGTAAAATTCTTTGTGCTTGTGTGCAGTTTACCAGTTAGAGATAGAATCACGAATAGCATCCCGATGCAACAAATCAGATAAATCAACCCTGCTTATTATCGGAACGAGTCCAATATTATTTATGCTTAAAACAGAAATTCATTGCATAGTGAAAATGATTAATATTTGATAAACTATAAATTAGTTAACAAAGTGTAAAAATATTCAATTCAAAAATATTAACAACAAAATCCCAATTCCCAAGCATTTCGAAAATAAATTCAAAATTTTCACTTGCATATTCTATTGCATATTTTTTCTACATTGTTTAACATACATTTGAACGTTTTACCCAGTATCTCATTTGAAAGGCATTTTCTAAGATTTTGGTGAAAACAAATATTTCCTTTTAATTGTGGTCGGTTGATTTTTGTAGAACTGTTTTAACTGTAAAGAAAAAAATTTGGAGTGGTCATATTAAGCGATCGCTGCAGGCAATCGATGTCACCTCCATTTCTTTGAAATGAACGACTCAAACATATTTTTAAAAATTATATTATTGTATTGCATTAACTGTGGTGCCGTCGTGTCCTGTTGAACAAATTTTTTCCAGAGCCATTTCATTCATTTGGCGTGAAAAGAAATTGTTTGGAATACTTTGTGAGACTCCTAATTACTGAGCACAAATTTGAACGCTGTCATGAAAATTTTGAGTGTTCTCGAAGAAATGCAAGACGGTGCAAGAACGGCCAGATCAAATTCCCGAAAATTTCACACTAAATCTTTTATTGTGTTGTTTTCAGGCACACCCTATAATTACTGAAGAATACACCCTATGATTATTTAAATTTTTTTTTTAAGTAGATAATCGTTGATTTTTTGTAAGTATAATTTTATTTTATTTCCGCTTCGTAGTTTTTTTTCCCTCAAAAAAAAAATGTCATCAGCATTAGTACCAGTTACGCAATGATTACTCGAGTCAATAGAGCTGACGGACAGTCCTGATTTCGTCTGTCAAATTTACTGACAAAACACGATTTGCGTTCTATCAATTGACCAGTCTGTTCATAATAAAATGTCGTCAAGCGGTGCAGACATTACTCTTCTATATGCATATCAAACAATTTCTTCATTATTCCGTCTTTATTATCTACAAAATAAACAATAAAATGTATGTTAAACACTTTTCAGTCATTTCCCACTCGAAAGAGAGCAGATTAGGAATATAAACACAAATATCCACTAGCATCTACCCTTTATTTTCAATTTCCGCCATCTTAATTGTACGTTTGACAGTTTAATGACTAGTCTGTACTGACTCGTCAGAAATCTTGTCAGTATGGACTGGTCAGTAAAAAAGAGTAGTCAGTAGGGGTTTACACGAGCCTGTGTAAGTGTCAATCGCTGTCAGAGTCAGTTCTACTGACTCGTGTAATCCCCGGGTTAGTGAATTTAAGAATACTCAAATTTACTTTCGCCCCCTCCCCCAGAGTACTTATATATGTAGTTGTAACGTGATTTATAAAATATTTTCCAATATATGCCATATATATACCATAAGTACATATATACCGCCATAAAGTTTAACGAGGGCACATTGTATATTTGCTGATTGGTAATTGCAATACTGCTTTTCTATTGTTTATATGTATGGTTATTGCATCCCTATCGAAAGCATCATGTCTTAGCTGAATTTAACTTTGCCGTTAATATTTAAGTATGTATGTACTAAATTAGCATTTATTTTACAAAATAACTTTAATTTTGTCTTTGTACGCTATTGCAATTTAATAAAACATAACTCATTAAATTAAAAAAATATTTGTAAATGTAACAAATTGGATGTATTGTCACACAGTATATAATTTTGTTTTTACTTGTTACGACACAAAGTATTAGTTTAAAAAAAAAAGTATTTAGCTTTTAGTAATACTGTTATATTTTGAGGTGGATGGGCTGTGTTATGTTTTTCTATCTTTCTTTCAATTTCTTGTTTGTTTAATATACATAAAATCCAAAATAGAACTTAAGCAATAAATAACTAAAACAGTATTTTTTTTTTATATTACAATTACACACTTAATATCAATTTCCATTACTGCGAAAATGTTCATTTCTAAAGTGAATTTATTTTGAATTTTTGTAAATTAATTCGTATTTTTTTCATAGTAGTAATGTAATTAATGTGTTTGAATTGAGTTTTAATTTTTACATTCTGTATATAAGTATATAATACGCTTATTGTGTACATATTTACTTTTATATAGGTAATTATTTATTATATAGTTAATAGAAAAATAAAATACTCCAATATAAAGCAATAAAATCATGATAATATTTGTTAAAAATAATTTTAGTGTTTTAATATTTCACATTCCCTTTTTATATGTACATCCATTTTATAACTTTTCATAGTTTTTTTTGCATGGCTTCTGATATATTCTAACTGAGAATAAAGCTACGGGGTTACGGATTAGTTTTATTTTTTATGTACAATAATATTTCTTCCCATTATTGTTGCGCCATATCAACGATGGTTGCCTGTGTAATAATAAGTGTAGGTGTAGCTTTGTGATATTATTCTTGCCATTGTTTTTTGTTCTAATAATTACATATTAATGAATTACATAAGTATGCATATTATCTATCTTCTAAATTTCAGTTAGAAACGGTAAAGGCTCATTTACATTTTTATGTACATATTAAATAACTATTCTCATAAAACTCTTATTGAAAATATAAATTTATTCGTTTATAGTTCACGATGCGAAAAATAAGCTATCAAGGTCAGGGAAATTTTAGTTTAGGGTTGCCGCTTTACCAATTTTACCTGAGCAAAATTTTGTAATATTTGCATAAATTAAGATATTTTATTGATTTTCTACAAGATGAGATAAATTTCATCCTCGCAAACATATTTTATGTTGTGTTACTTAAGTTAACGAGTTTATTTATAAATACATTTTTTTAATCAGTTATTTGTTGATATACTTATTGTACATCTGGAAATACTCTACAGATATTCCTTGCTGCAACCAAAACATTTTTACTGACAATCCAAATCTGTCAATTTTGACTACTTGCAACACGCTTTACTATAATTTTATAGTAAATATTTATTAAATTATTAAATATTGCGAAATGAAAGTTTTTAAATATGTTTATATGGAAAGCATTCAAGTTATTTCGTAGGTAGTCCCTCGTAGAAGCCGGAAGCAGCACTTCCACAGATTTGTTGGAGGGGTTCTTTTCGGAACGCATTGGATATGATTTGGAAGATTCAAAGAAACTGTTGTGGGGAAAAGAGGCTATCCTCTATAATTACAGGCAGTAGCCTTCTCTAAGAACGGAACGGAAAATTGATATGCATGACATGTCTGGAATAGTAGTAGGAACCTTTCGTGTATCATATTGATTCGGGGAAAGGTAGTAATTATCTAGCGAGTGATTCGTTGTGGTTAACGTTGTAGATTGTTCTAATTATTTGGTCTGGGTGGTTTACAAGACGTTCAATCGATTTATTTCCAAGTTTAAACATATATTGGGTGAAGGGAGTGACACCTGATTCATTGTATAGAAAGAACTGTGTTGGAATACCATTTTCTGTTGTGTCTTCTTTATTAGCCAGTGCAGGATTTTAGAAGTTTTCTTTCAAAACGATAGAGCTGGTTTCGTACGTTGGGGGAGATTGTAAACCATGAAATAAAGCCGTATGTGACGATAGGTCTCATAGTGTTTTGTATATAAGCAGCTTGGTGCTTTTGGAGAGACTGAACTAAGGAGTGGTTTGAGAATGGCTGTTGCCTCTTTGGCTTTGTTAAGGGCTTTTCTAGCGTGTCCATTGAACCGGAATTTGTTTTGGAGCTTTATACCTAGGTAGGCAATTTCGGTTTTGAGAGGGATATTGATATTATTAATTCTTATGTTTACTGTTTTACTTTCACGAAATGTTAGATGATGCCCCTTTCCACTGGCGTTCCTAAAACAGATTAGATCGCATTTGTCGCTGAGCTTAAGGCCCCAGCTATTGTAATAATTGAGGAGTGTAGGTATTTTATTTTTAATCTTGGCGAGGGAGTCATGGGCACGTTCATCAATAGCTAATATAGTTTCATCGGCGTAAAGAATTGCCTCCGTCTCTTCACCCAGGGTATACTTAAACGAGAAGTCATGTAGAAAGAGGTTGAATAGTTATGGCCCCAATATTGAGCCCTCTGTGACTCGTGAATGTGCTAGTAAAGTTCCAGTGGTCTCAGTGCCTATGTGTATTATGGTTCTCCTATCGGAAAAGAAAATATTTGAGACCCTTACCAGCCATCTAGGTAGATCAAGTTGTAGCATTTGGAATATGAATCCTTTGTGCCACACGGAGTCCAAGGCTTTTCCGAGATCGATGTCTAGGTATTCTGTGCACGTTCTATTCCTAAAGTTGTGAGTAATTATATTGGATAGAATCAAGATGGCCTATTCAGTAGAGTAGACTCTTCTGAAACCAAATTTGTTGATTAGGGATTATGTTCCTCTCCTCGCAAGAATCTTCCTGTTTTTCTTCCAGAACTCTTTCGAACAGTTTTCCAACATTGGACAGTAAGGAAATTGGTCTAGAAGTCACTTATTTCTTTAGTGTTTCCTTTTTTTGTTATTGGGATGAGTTTGGCCTTCTTCGAGGCTGGGGGAAGTGTCCATTAATGCAGTGGTTGAACAGAGGTGTCGAGAGGTTTATCGTAGGAGTCGGGGCATTTGAAGCTAGTAATAAAACCAAATAGACCAAAACACGCTATGCACGGTTTTGTTTGATGGGAGCTGGAGCCGCCATTTTGGATTTTTTTTTTTTTAATAAAATTCGATTTTACTCTCCATTGATAGAAGAATAAAATGTGGTAAAACCCATTTCCAAAAGTATTTATTTTATGTAAAAAAAAAATTTCCCAAAATTTGCATTTTTCATGCCTCTCGACGGTAACCTTTCCTTAAGGATGTAAATGAGCCTTCAAGCTGCTAGTTAACGTAGGTACTTATTATAAAATGCTTTCATTAAAGAGCTTTTGGCTTCTTAAGGATGTGATGGCAATATATTAATGTCGAGAAAAAAAGGACCTCGAAGTACTTCAAATAGTCATAAACTTTAAGTTAAAAAATCCTTGAATAATAAGTAATTGGAGACTAGTGTTCAAAAATAAAGCAGGTTAGAAGACAAGCTTATGCACAATAATTTTAGGTTTGAGCTTTCGATTGTTATTGTTTATAGTGGTGTCGTGACATAACGCTTCGCGTCTTAATGTCCGAAATGAAATTCGGAACACCACTGGGTCTAAATCTCCGATTATTATTTGGCTATAAAGCCGCTTTACCAAGAGGACTTAAAGACCTTCGGGCTTTTTGCTTTTTGCTTTTTCGTAGAAAGGATTTTGGCAAATTTATTGTACTAAGTAAAAGGTAAATTTAAATTTGGAGAAATGAGAACAATTTTTTTATCAAACTAAAATTCAGTAATTAATTAGAGCATTTTTTTATTCGAATAATAAATTCACAAAATTCGGACAAGAAGTTGACATTTTACTAAATCGGCTTTATGACGAAATATATTCGGCATTAAGGCTCATTGCTTATTATGTGACTCAGGGGCCAAACTAGGCCTCGCGCATGAAGTTTTAGGCACTGTTTGTGGTAATAGTGAAATGTAATTTAAATGTATTACATTTCCAACAGCTTTTCGGCCGGCACATTATAATACACATTTTTACGCATGATAATAATGATTCTATCCGAAAATGGTTTTAATAACTTCCACGTATTACAGTAAAAGGGATTTTGATTTTGCATGTACATCTGAACTTTAGAAGTGTTGTTTCAAAGGTCCGAAATTTTGTAAATATCCTTTTCTTTTGTAGATTAAGTTCGCAAATGGATAAAATCGAAAGACAATATAAGTCATACAAAATTTCTTGCACGATTTTTATATAAAAAATTGTAGTTCTGTAAGTTCGAAACTGGCCAAATCTCGTAGTTATACCACAGTATATTCGTACAATAAAACAGTTCTGCCAAAACTGTCACATGAGTAGGATGTTTCTATAATGTGCTTATACTTTCTCTTTCAATATTTTTAACTAAAATACTAGTAAATTTTTAATGCAAAGGTTCCTATGTAAATCTAAAGTGGAAGAAAGAGAACTTACATCATGTACAAACTTGTGAGGAAAAGGGATAAAATGACAAGCAAAAAAAAGCGAAAAACAATTTGTTCCACTTCCCATGCCATGCGGTTTGGTAGAACTGTCAAACTGTCACAACATTATTACAGCCAGTGACACTGTCCATGAACGAACACCACTTTACAATCAAACAACTGTTCAGTAATGGAACAATATATTTGCAGTACTTTTCCCGAGACGTGTACTTACATAAAACTAATCCTTCTCCCAACCATTGTGCAACTAGCTACTGGTTGCCAATTCACTTCCGTTTCATACTTAATAATTCCCTCTTAAGCCTAGTACGCTGTTCAAGCGAAAATTTCACCTGCATTATGGGCATATAATTCTACACGGAAAAAGTTGTGGAGAAAATGTAAAACACAAATTAAATAACATTAAACTGACTGAAGTAATACACGTATAATCACAAATTACATATATGTGCCAAAGCGCAAACATCAAAGGGTATATCTGTCAACTTTTCCGTGCGAAATATATGTCTGGATATATAAATCGCTACGGAAAAATGTCTCCACTTCATATTAGCGCCATCTGCATTCCATGATCTAAACATTGATTTTTTCTTTCGAACAGCATACTACTTTTCGAAATCCCAGACCGAAATTTTCGTGGCACTTTTCGTCCACATTTTTATACCCTAGATGAAATCTATAGGGTATACTCAGTTTATCATTCCGTTTGTAACACCTCGAAATAATGATGGTAGAGCAAAACGGATTGGACACCCACGCATAATATTAAAAGTTATTTTGATTTTTGTATGTCCGTCCGTCTGTGCGCGCGATAACTCGAGAACGCGAATACTTAGAGAGCTGAAATTTTCGTTTTCCACTATATACTTGGACACTGCCTGAGAACGCATCGATATAGAGAGCTGAAATTTGGTACATGTTGTTTTCATTGTACTAGCAAATAAAATTTCAAAAATGAACTAGATCGGGTAACTCCTTGGTGTTCCCATATAAAAATTTAGGTTTTTTACGTATACTGTGAAAACGATCAGCCCAAGACATTTTTATTGTACTAAAAACTTCTGCAGAATACGAAATCATATAAAATTGGTTATAATCATTTTTTCTGTCCGACAAACCGTTCTGGAAATATATGCGAAAAACCGCTTCAAAAATCAAACTTGCACAGAAGGGTGGCAATACGAAATTTCATATGGGCATTCATCTAGGGTATGATAAGAATTGGTCTTAGGCCAATTCTAGCTTTTTTACTTGTTTTTACATAGATTTTGTATAGGAAACGAAATTTTCGCTTGAACAGCGTACTAGGCTTTATGGGAGAAATTTTAAGGTTTTTTTTTTAATTAATCTTCCACGTAAATTTGAGTATATTGAGGAACGCAAGTAAGCACAATACAATTTCAAATGGTGTTGCAAAAATGGACTAAGCTGACAAAACGTTGCTTTACAAAAATTTATAGTTTTGTACATTAAACTAGAAAACATTCTAATGCCATACGTTTTTAATGTATTGAAGAGTAAAAAGATAATGAAACTGGTAATGACATTTTTACCATTCGATGAGCCATTCTAAAATAAAAGGACAAAGAACAACTTTTGCGATCTATCGAGCACAAATCACATAGTAGCTACCACCAAAATTTCTTACTTTTAGATTCTGGATACAGCTTATAAAGAAGTTTCCGCTTTTGCATACTTTGGAATTTGGAAATCTACATTTTTGTAAAATTGTACTCGATAGGCAATTGATGGGTGTTCTAAAACTCTGCCCATATAGATAAGGAAAAATTGATGAAACAATTATTAAAAAAAAAAGTAAAAATAGCAAGAAAATAATAGTAATTTGATAAATGAATCCTTACTTATGGCTTTACTTTGGAACTATTTTAAAATTATAAGCCCAGAGGAAAAAGCGGCCCATTGTGTTACTTTGAAAAAACCGATCATCGAAACTTTCCTGTTCTCTTAATGTAGCGTATCAGGTTCAGATGAGGAAATATTTTCAGCTCATCCTCAGATAGCAGGTTCATCCAGTACCATCGGGCAAAGGACGGACAATTGGTATACTGACGCAGTGGTTCCAAAACCGGAGAAAGTGTATAACTAAAGGTCGTTAAGGACCGTTAAAGCTTAAGGAAATACTCCTCTATATGACACACACAGCTAAATGCCATCGCTGGATGTGCATATGAAAATCTCTCCTGTCGAAAGACCAATAAAACAATTTATATTTTTGCGGACAACCAAGTTCCAATACACCCAGTAATTAAAGGGAACGAAAGGCAGAAAAGTCCCTTCTGGGATTAGAATCGTTCTCTGGTATTACTTAAAATACAGCAATACTAAACATTAAAACTGGTTCCGTCACACTAAATGAAGTCGAAAAGCAAGCTTCGGAGCTATTGAAGCTGCAAAAAGATCAAATTAGCACTTCAAACTCAATAATCCTTACATCGGATAAAAACAGCATGTAGATTACATGTGAACATGTGAAAGAAACATCAGAGCACGTCCTCTTTAAATGGGAGACAGTATTATGATGTAGGCTTGAGGTATTCGGATCACATTCTATAGCCCAACTGATTGAGAATGTAAAAGGACTAGTAATATGAGCGGCTCCTCATTATAATATGAGTGACATACAATAAGCCAAATATCGGCTATAGTGTATAGACAGTTAAAAGCCCCAAATAAAAATTTAATTTCTGTGGTACTAAGGTAGAATCTGATAAATACAAGAATTTGTTTTGAGTTTTGCCTTCGACCATTTGCAGAGTAATGAACATAGCTGATTTTTTTTTAACTACGTATTCTAGGAGCATCAGAGCCATATTGGATTTTGCCATTGTATTCTTCGTCACAGTTTTTATTAAAAACAAAATATCAGTTTTATTTGACATATCGGGCTATCTAACCAAATCGATAGCAGTTGGTAGACGTATACCAATCGGTCTACTCCCTACACATGGTGTTCGCTAAATCTATGAATATGTAGGTCTAGCTGAGAGAAGAAAAAAAAATATTTCCCAGCTGTGCTTCATTCTAATCGTTTAGAAGTTTTTCACACAAAATTTATATAGATAAGGTTAGAACTTTCCATGCCCCATAAGGTTTTTTTTTCCGTCTGCTTTGATGGTAATCAAAATTTTGGTTACTGTTTTTTTTTTCAATAAACAAATTTTCTTTTGGACAAAAATACTTGAAAACGTATCAACGTATATATTGAATTTCAGAAGACTGAAGCTTTCAGATGAAAAATACCTACCACACTGCACCCAAAATGCCTTTTTTTGTTTCTTGCACATTTTCTTAATCCTGAGGCCGACGGAACGCCAATAAGTGTTTAAGGTAGGTACTTTTCTTCTGTGAATGAGCCTTTAAAGCCAATTTCGCTGGATATGCTGCATAAGAAAAGGTGTATAATACGCAAAAGAGCTTAATTTTTGGTGTAGAGCATCATTGTCATTTTGAAACTGGAGGCTCTGGATATTTTAAAATTTGATATCAACAACTTGATGTATAAAAAAAAGTTTCGTCTTTTTGAACTTCTGTTTGATTCAATCAAGTCGGGAGTATATGGCCCAGGTCCCCTTTTGTTTGTTATAATTGCAACTTTGAAGCGAACGATGGGAGGACAAGAAAAAAATGCGGGAAAACTCGAACGATTATCTTTCAAACCAATTCGAAATATTGTAGGGTATATCGTCCAGAAGCTCAGAAGCTAAAGGGTGATTAATAATAATTAAAAAAAAAAAAACTTAAACTCCCCGCATCTCTAAAACCACTCGATTAGCCAGCTAGCAATAACATTTTGTACTTATCTCACCTAGTCCTATCTATATATGAAGGGCTGTCAACAATTTGTAGCGCAACCTGTACAGTATTATGTATGTTAACAATTGTATGACTTAAGACGCTTTGAATTAACTCTTTCGCATCGTTTTCCATTCTCAGATATCCCATGGATCTATAAAACGTGAACTATTGCATTCTGATAAGTCAATATTGTTGATTGTAATCGCCTTCCGTCCAAGCGAGCTAATTTTAAGGGGTTGCCACACTTCAGCACGATAGCGATCGCGATTGTGCTCCATGGCCAATGTTCCGATGAAATATCTAGTTTGATCCCTTGTAGAATAATTCCTGCACGCAATATTTGCGCTGCAAGCCGCGCATATCCTTTTACCTTTAAAACTACTTTCGGCCGTACTGTAAAATTCCGTGATGCTTTTTATTCCGAATTGTGCGAATGTGGAATAGTCTACCATCTTTCGTCTTTTCTCCGGCATACAATCTGCGAAGATTTAAGAGTGACATACATCAGCACCTCCGGTACTCCTCCTGCTCCCTAATTGCCTTCCCTTTTGCTTCCTGCTAAGATGTGCTTTGCATCATATGGTATCTCCTGAGCTCGGCTTAATAATATATGTATATAAAAATGCATTTTCTTCTTGTTGCGATAGATCGCTATAGCTCTTGCTGTTTCGTCGATGTGCGTCAGCCTTAATGCTGGAGGGACGTTCGATCTCGAGCTGCCGACCTATCGAGACAAGACTGTAGAATGATATGCAGCCTTATAAAAGCGAAATGTTCGCTTTCACGAAGTACTGATAATGCTCAAAATAAAAATAATTGATCTATTTATTTAGTGACATGTGCTGACTTGTATAGTATTTATAATATACTGACATTTAGGACATGCTAAAGTAAAAAAAGTGTCCTGCCCAATATGCGCACATTATTTCAAATTCCTTCATAGTTCTTTCCCATTCAAAATGTCCATAAAAATTCGCTTAGCAAGAAAAGCTTTAAACACGAAAATACGAACACGTTGTTCCATTTACTTCGTTTTTAACATCGATTTCGGTTCGCCTTAAGCTCTAAAGCAATTATGTTCCTTTTACTACGCTGGTAATCTGATTTCCTTTCGGTATCGATTTCGTATTCAAAGTTTTATCCAGAGATTACGATTTGCTCGCAATCGCAAATCAATTTCGAATCGTGATGTTTGCAGGGAGAAGGAATCACGAAATTTCACCATCTAGGCATCGTTTTCGACCGCGTAACGAGCAGTCATCCTTTTCCATTGTTGAAACTATTTTATTGTTTTGTTTTGAAAATTCTTAGTAATTATTATTACAAATTTCATCTTGCACATCTATATATTTTTATGGTGGCCAAATTAAATTCGCTTAATGCATGTATGCAGATCTCTTATTAAATGATTTAGAAAATAAAAACCATTTTTTTGTAATTTAATATTGTCATACGACACCTTCCAAACCACTTTACTTAAAAAAAAACTATTTTAATTTTTGCAGTCGTAATATTAATTAATAATCGGAAGTTAACGGCAGCATCACGATTCCGAATCAGACAAAGAAGCCTGTACATAAAGGATATTTTCCAGAATTCCAGAATTTGGCTACTTAACACCAAGTAGTCAAGTAGTCAATCAATCAATATAAGTACTCTGAAAGGGACGAAAGCTACAAAACACCAAAATAAATTCCATAAAGAAGATTCAACATCAAAATAATGCTTAACCCGAATCATACGGGGTCAAGTCGAAGACGTTTTTCACGTGGTGCTGCACCAAGGAGTCGCAATCGGATGCCGTTTTCACCTCATCCACATCATTCCCAAAGAAATAGTCATGGACAATGGTACAAAGATATGGAGCCATGCTATACACTCGGGTGAGACATCTTGTTTTTAGTATATTTTTTTTATTTTATATAAATTACTTGGCTTTATATATAATGATTTTGTTAGATCAGAGTTTTTTTAAAAAAATTTTCTAAAGGAAAATTAATGCAGTACACACATATTTATGTATCTCTTTGTAATATTTTACACAGCTTTGATAATTTTGCGGCCTGTTTATAAAAGCGGTGTTTTTTTTCATTAGAGGAGCGTAAATGTAACCCTACACCATTGCATTTAGGGCTGTATTTTTACAATTTAACAACATTTCTACGTAAATAAAAAAATTTTTACAGGTCATTTCTTCTTTCTAGTAAAATATGTAGTTTTTGCTTATTGTATTTTTTTTAATTGTATATACATACTATGTATACCTACCTATATATATAGAGGAATAGTTGCATGAATATACATTATAAGTACATGAATTTTAAGGTTTAACCTACATAAATATAATAATCCCTGTCATCAAAAGTATTGACAAGTAAAAACATTACATAACTTAGCTGTATTATTAACTATTTTTTTCCGATTAATAATGCAAAATAAGTACTGTACATATGTACGAAATTCAACTTAAGTGAATGCTTGTCTCGATTGAACAATCTCTCTTTCGATTTGATGTGTTCCATGAGATGTTGTACAATCTGCACAACTTTTTTGGATGCATGTATTTCTAGAGAACTTTTTCAGTTTCTTTTATATTTTAATACGTATTTTTATTCAGAGGTATTTGGTAGATGAATTGATTTCGGACGAACAACGTAAAATTTACCTTAAATAAAAGAAACGATTTATGTAGGTATATTAAATCTCTTCCCAGACGTCATTATATTAGTCAAGATAGTCGAAAGTTTTCAAGCTAAATGCAATAAAATATCTAAAATAAATGTAGATTAGAGATTTTTAATGACTCATAATGATTTTTCAGCTCTGCTCTTCCGTTTTGAAGTTAGATCTCAGCAAATCCATGATTTCGGCACTTCAACACAATTTTTTTTTATTAATTTAACTATTATATTTTTTTTTCCCAAAGTTACGTCAACAGACCAGTTTTTCATATCGAATTCAAAAAGCCCAAACCAAAGCCGTTTAAATATGACTGTACGAAAAATCCACTTTTTTTGCACCTTTTCTTAGGATGCAAGGGAAAATGACTTGAGAACAGATAGAAAGCTGAAAACAACGGAGAAACGGTTGCATTTTGTGTACAAACTGAAATTTAATTTTAAACTAAGTACTTCGGGCTTTTTAAATTCGAAGTGAAAAACTGGTGTTGAGACTTTTCTAAAAAAAAAATAAAAATGATATTTGAACATATTTCGATATTTTAATTTTTGTTGGCCCCTACTTACAAAATTGGGGAAAAATTTATGAAATATTGGAAAGCTACAGTAATTACGTATCTTGTAAATATACATTGAATCATCAAGAATAAGATTGTCAAGCTTGTACTATGAGTAGCATACATATGGTGTTTTCTTGTAACAATTTGTTTCCATAGATCTTGCATTATTCAAAAATTCAATTAAAAACAATTAATTAGGTAATAACTACATTTTTAATTATCACTTAAATAAAACGTAATAAACAAATGGAACAGTCTTATTTCTAACCAAAAACTAAAACGATACGAGCACAATCGTAGTTTTTTTTTTAGACAACTGGGTCAACCGTGCTCAATTTTAGGATAAAAAAATGCGAGCGAAATAAGTTTGAGTAGACGAAGAAATGTTCCCCTCCTAAAGTGATTAGGCTAAATCTACGATCTTTACGAGCTGGATTATTGCCTTGGGAGTTAGTTTGCAAACCTTTTTTTGCGGATGATATATACTTTTCCAGTGATTTGCAACATTAAAACCTGCAAGCGCGGGACACTTGCATTTAATTTTAATTTTTTTTTAATTCTTACAATGTGTCGACTGGATTTGCCGATTTTCTGCAGTAAATAACGGAAGGGGCCATGTTCAGTGACTACATTAATAAACAGTCTGAGCGATTGGACCAATTAGTTAACCGGTCTGAAGAGGAAGAGGAGAGGGGGTGACGAATTCCCTCAGTTGTCTCACACCAGATGTGAGAGTGTTTATCTATTCGTTCAGTTTAGATGGATTAAACACACTTAACCCTCAGTCCCTGAACCACGAGCTTAATTTTTTCAAGATCCCTTTCATAATTAATGATAAATGGAAGCAATGATTCCAAATACAACGACCACCGTATCTTTAGCGTACGCAGCTACCTTCACCCTGTCGGTGTCTAATTTAAAAAAAAATTGTTCATGAGTACTACCTACATCAAGGAATATAGAACATTACCTTGGGGTGCTACGCTGCAGACATATTTAGCCACGCGGTAGTTACATATATCGGACTGAATTATCTTTGTTCTTAGTATTTTTATTATTATCCCACGACTAATACCTTAGGCATACAGCGATCCTAATGACTCGTTTGACGCTATTGATTCATAAGGCCACTGCAGGCACACAGCCATTTCTTTTTAAGTTGTACTGTCAAATTGGTTTTGACATAGTTATGACAGTGAAGAAGTGTAATGGATCGAATCGACCCGATAAACTTAGTGTTGAGTTATTTATCTTTCATCTGACTTTCATTATAACCTGATTTTCAAGCCATGTGAATGAATAATAACTGCTAATGATTCACTAGATCGTGCTGTGTGTCTAAGGTATTACGTTTTTAATAACATTTCGAGGAGTGCGGAGTGTCCTATAGTATGCACTGCTTCGTGAAGCGCCATCTCACGGATCTGCCTTTGAAATGGCAGTGATTGGTGTCTTTACTAGAGTATATTGAAGAACTTTACGTATAAATAATTGATAAATGCAAGTATTTAGTGCGGAAATATTGAAACCTTGTTCAAACTAATTATGCAGCAGCTATAATCCAAGCATGAAACATTAGATTTGGTTTCATTATGTTTGCGAATAGAAATCGGAAAAAAGTTATATTGTATCCACAATTAATCAATTTTATGCTTTTATAGTTTCAAAAATTTTAAAATTGACTATTCACTTTATTTAGTCTTCTCCTCATGGTGTATATTGTATATTCAAATTATTTCATAAGCTTATCATCACACATTTTCGACTGAAATTAACATAAAATAAAGATAAAACAATTCTGACTGCATACTTTTATTTTACTTCCAATAAAACCATTGTTATATAGTCGAAAATGTGTAACCAATTTTTATACTAAATTTTAAATTAAAATGTAAGAAAGAAAAATGCAGTGAAAAATGCTCTGAACTTGTTCTAAGTATTAAATTTTACTTAATGGATTTATAAACTTTTAATTTCTTTTTGTTTATTTTTTCTATTATTAGAATACTGTCAAAATGTTGGGGTGGAAGCATGTAAATTAAATTAATTTCATTTGAAATGACTATGGGGGAAATATATTACTGATCACAGCATTGCTCACGAGACTTGTCCAAATAGGTGTAGAGTTAAAAGAAAACGTTTTGAACGGAAACATTTTTTTTTTTAAATTAAGGAAGACTGCCATTAAAATATATTCAAATGGTGAAAGAAATTTGGCGAAATGGTTCGATGTCAGCTTTCCTGCTGAAATGATTTTAATTTTCTCATGTGTTCAATGTCCGTGTCCGAAGTTAAGTCCTAGGTTTTTTGCTCCTTATGTACATGGATTACAGAGGAAGTAAAGGATATGTGTTTTCCTTATAAGGCTACATATTTGGCGTTATTATCTCTGAACAAATTACATTTTTTTAGTTTGATAAACACAGGAATATTCTCCGTTTGATTTTGTTGGTATTGTTCAATCGAATCTCGTCCTTCTTTTCGCAACTTTCTAAGAAGGTGTACAACTTCGATTACTAAGTAGACTTATGATGTCTCATAAATATTCATAGCGGCAACGTCGGCTGCCGTGTGCGTCGTGAATAAAGTATTATACATATAAATTTTCTAGTGCGAATTTCCGTACAAATGAATGGAAACTTATTTGAAATGACCTTGTCGCTTGTGTACACCAGCTGCCCAGTTAAGAAAACGTAAAACCATTTCGTGATGATAGGACTAACAAATTAGCTGCATGAAAACGCTCTAAAAAGATTTCAATAGCTAAGACGGAGTCAGGGTACGTTTACGGTGGCCGAATCTATACTATGATATCACAGTATTAAAATTACTTTAAGCAATTAAAACGCCATTGATCCATTCCATTCACCTCCTAATGTCGTGATGAACAGATATATAAGTGACAGGATGCGCACCCGTAGAGTGCATGTAGCTCATGATTCTTAGGGAAGTTCCCTTATCAAGTCGCCCAACCTTTCAAATCACGTCTTCAGCTTGCATCTTTCGTCCACTTTGTCTTACCATTGCGATATGGCTCCAGTACATCAATTTCAGTTTCATAACTCATTTGCAGATAAATTTTCTTCTATAGTGGACGCAGGCAAAGTTTTCTTTATTAAAAATGATTCTGAGTTCTAGGTTGCTTAATTGTGATTTTGCTGATGGCAATCTTGTTAGGATTGGTGGTGTTCCGTCTCACGAACTTTGTTTTTCATATGTATTTTACTGCATTAAATTTTGGGGCATAGTTATCTTCTTTGATTTATAGTTGAATGATCTTGATCTTGGTACTAATTTAATTTCCCCAAGGTTTTTTTTATAGTGTAGCTAAGAATTAGAGGGAACGGGACAGAAGATATTTTTTTTAGTTGATCAGTTAGATTCGCAGTATTATTGCACTGATTTCAGCAGGCATAATATCTTTTCTGATTATCAGTTGAAGCTCTAGTCCCAAGGAATTTAACGACAGATTTCTTCTCGACTATAGTTATTTCTCATTTTACTTGCTTCTTTTCTACGAAGAATTTCTTTGCGATTTCTTTACATATTAAATTTGTGAATTTTGCTTTTATTCGATTATTATTAATTGATAATTAATAATAATAATTTCACTGCATTTTTAACTATTAAAAAACTATCATGTATCATTAGCACTTGAATCTTTTTTCATAAAACTATTTAATAATGCATTTTTAATGTTGGTTTGTTTGTATGTTTGTCTTCTCTTCAAAAAACCTCGTAACTTGCATTTGCAGCGATGTACAAAACAGTAATAATGGAAGTTGTCCCAAAGAGTCCCCATATCCTAAATCTCCTCTTAGTTTTGGTACCGATGATATAACAGTAACTGTTGTCGGAAATAATAATCAAAGATCTCAACAAATTCATAGAGCGGCAGGACCAAGCCATAATTCCGACCGTAGAATGGGTGGATTGCCTCCCGAAAGACGTCATACAACAAGCTCAGGGTTAATCGACAGGCATATGGTAAGGAAATTGAATTAATAATTCGATATAAATAAACAACTTTTATTATAAATCCTTGAATTGCAGCATTTCGAGGGTCAAAACTCTAGGAATACTGAACTACATATAGATACTAGACCTCCTGGTATAATACCTATAGACTTACAACGTTCTATGAACGTAAATCGTGAACGAATCAGTCCACAATATCATAATCACAATAGTCTTAGTATCAATAGCCATACGAACCACCAAACACCAAGTCCGCCATACTGCCCTGAACATGGTATTAAATCGGACAGCCCCTCACGTAAGAGGCGTAAAATGTCAATGTCACGGATGCCTAGCCAATCACCTCCAGCAATATGGGAACATCGAAGATCACCAAGAAATCAACATCCACAACAAGTAGGATTTGAGATTAAAAAATATTTTTGTTAATTTGTTAACTTTGCTCCTTTTGTTTAAAAGGTTCAAATTCAGCAGGGAAGTCCCCCTATTCGTAGACCTCGCTTACGAGAACAGCAGCAGCAGCAACAGCAACAGCAACAACAACAACGTCCTTGGGAGCCAAATCTAACGATTTTGCAACAAACTTCTCCACCTGCACACCAACCGCCACCACCATTAATGGTAGAAATAAATCCTCCAGTAAGTTTACCACTTCGTCATGATCCAATTTGGGCATATTCTACCGGCCCACATGCATCTTTATGTGCCTATCCAGCGCCACCACGTTTGGCCCCTTGTCAGGTTTGTTGATTGATGATTATTGTTTTTATTCAATAATTTGAAATTTTCCTAGGTTGGAGTCTATCCGCAGCCATATCCACAAACTTGCAATATTAGCGGACATCACTTCGGAGGCTTTCCGTCAACAGCACCACCGATAACTGTGCCCCAGCCACATCAGCCTAATTATCAACCTCATCAAACTAGCTATCCTCATATCACTCAACAAGTAATTTTTTCTGAATAACTACTATAATTTGAAAAAAAAAAATTGACCGTCTTTGTTCTTTTAATCATTACAGAGACCAGAAAGCATTTCTCTCGAGTCATTAGAGAGTACGGGCACTTCACCAATTCATGTATCACCAATTACAGCTGCCCATATACATTCCTCGACACAGATAACACAAGTGTCACCGCCACAACAAATTTTTATTTCAACTGAGGTAAGGGTCTTGCTTAAACCGTCTGTTTTTTTCTGCTATAGTTAATGAGAAATATTTCAGAATCGTCCTAATCAACTAGAACTTTTGCATCGCCAGGCACGGCGAACTCTCGCAACACCACGTCGTTACACCAGTATTCATTGGCCTGCTCCACATCCACACGCCCATCGTCATACTTTGCCACATCAGACTATTGGACCACATCATCAGCCACCGCCTATGCAGATCCAGACAACGGGAATCATCAATTCAGGATTTTTGCTCAATTTCCTGTACTCAGATTTTTATTAATTTTCGTTTGGCAATAACTTAATAACAATTGCATTTTTTAACAGCGCTATGTTCCCACTCTCCCCATATGGTCAACACGAATTAAGTTCTCCAGATTCAAACGAAACAGAAAACTACGAAGCTCTGCTTAGCCTTGCAGAACGATTGGGTGAAGCTAAACCGCGAGGATTGGCTAGGACGGAGATTGAGCAGTTACCAAGCTATAAATTCAATCCTGAGACACATACGGGTAGTTATATCTTCATTATTTTTATAAAATTATCTTTTTGATATAATATTTTTGACTTAGGTGATCAAACTTCTTGTGTTGTTTGTATGTGCGATTTTGAAGCACGGCAAATGCTTCGAGTTTTGCCATGCTCACATGAATTCCATGCCAAATGTGTTGACAAGTGGCTCAGGGTAAGTTACGTATTCTTTATGATATTTTTCAAGAAACACGAATTCACCATTTCTTTTATATAATTTCAATGCTCGTGAGAAACTTAAATGGCAACATGCCGAATTTTTTTTTTTAAAGATATGTCGAGTTTTAGTCACTTTTTTCACTTATTATAAATAGAAACTTTTGTTAGGGTTACTTATCGAAGTTAATTTCCTTAGGTCTCTTTCAGAATTGTTCAGCCGCTGTGTTTGAGCTTTTCAACGTCTTTTGGTTCTTCCAGGATTTTCCTTCAAAAAGATTTCTTGTGGTTGTTGAATTTCTAAGCGTATCCAGTAAGTAAAACTAAAGATAGCTGTTAGGCACTCTTTACACCGGTCAGGAGTTAATTCGTGTTTTCATGCCAAAACGTTGTTGAGCGGTCACAACTTAACTCGTGTTTTATGTGTCCAAACGTTGACCGGTCACGAGTTTACTCATGTTTTCGTGCCCAAACGTTGTTGACCAATCACGAAATAATTCGTCTTTGCTCTTGCATTACCTATTTCATGCTTTATCTGAATATTAAAGTGATTTATAAATAAATTGTAGTGATGACAGTTTTTCAGAATAGTTATGAATTTGATATTATCCGGTGACATGAGATAGCTTCTGTGTAATATTACCGGTCAACAATGTGTTAATAGCAAAAGATACCAAAGATAACCATCGATTTTCACGAACGTATTTGAGATATAGCATTTCATTCGCGAGCTGGATTTAGGCTTCAATAAGGTTGACTATCTGCGTATAGAAATTTCGTTTGACTAATTAGTAAGTGGGCTTAGTTCAAAATTGTAGTGTCATTAAAATGCAATTTACTGTGATATTTTGGCGTTAATTCTTAGAGAAACACCCCAAACGCTAACCAATTCAAAATTATCTTTCAACGCAGAGATAAAGATTGTCTTAGGTCCAACTGCGTGTAATATCAGTAGAAATGAACCTTCAACCTTGTGCAGTATGCGGCCTGCCTAACTCATATTGGAGGATCTGCGGAAAAAGCATCATTATTTTTGTACCCTAGATGAAATCTATAGGGAATACTAAGTTCGTCATTCCGTTTGTAACGCATTGACGCAATTATGGTAAAGCAAAATGAATTGGACACCCACGCATAATATTAAAAATTATTTTGATTTTTGCATGTCGGGTAACTCCTTCGTAGACTTGCGAAAATTTCCTTTTTCACTATATATTTGGACGCTACCTGAGAACGGGTCAACGTAGAGAGCTGAAATTTGGTACATGGTGTTTTCATAACAAATTTAGGCTTTTTACGAATACATACTGTAAAAACGATCAGTCCTAGACGTTTTTATTGTAATGAAAAGTTCTTCAGAATATGAAATCCTATGAAATTGGTTATAATCATTTTTACTGTCCGACGAGCCGTTTTAAAAATATACACGAAAAACCACTTCGAAAATCAAACTTGAACAGATGGGTGACCATACGAAATTACATACGGGCATTCATCTAGAAAGAGAATTGATCTTCTTAGACCAATTTTAGCTTTCTTGTTTAAAAAGAAATTTCGGTGTTGTTACACAATCACGTGTATAAATTCTGCGGAGTATACCACACAATTAACTTTCACATCTACGAAGAAATAGCGAGAAAGAATGGATATTTCAACACGAAAAGGCTTCGGTACACATTAGTTGTCAGACCCGCAAGTGGCTACAAGCCCCAAATATTAATGTTTTGGAATGGCCAGCCTTCTCCCAAGATCAAAACCTTGCAAAAAGAATCTGAAGCATTGTCTTACGTTGAATTTATACGGAAAACAAGCAGTACCACATTGTTATGGAATTGAAAAGTGCTGTGATTGAAGCATGTGGGAGTCCATAGATAAAACTATTGTAAAAACCTTAATTGAGAGCATGCCCGATCGACTTTTTGAGCTTATTCTAAAAGGAGGAGATCCTGGTTATTACTTAAATTTCAAAGACATTTTTTGTTTTTGTATATTTGTAGTGAATTTCTTTTTATTTTGTACTAACTTTGAATTTGCGTCTATAGATATGCACCACTAATAAAACAAAAACTGAAATATAACGGTACTTAAGCAAAAATAAATTCTGTTATTGTTAATGTTTTTTCATTCTCTTTCACATCATATAATTGAGAGCAGTGTATAAGTTAAAAATTGATATCGCAACAATTTCTTTGTTATCATTGGATAAAGTTGGGCGTTTACATAAAAACGTATGATAATCATAATACGTATTACCTTTTCCTGAAAACTTTTCGAAAGTGGATATTTAGCGTTTTGAGCTGGATCTCATCATTTGTGCTTATCTAGAAATTCGGTCGAATCTTTAGACTTCACTTCTTTCCTAATATTCTGCGACATGGCGAGCTCGCTAGCAAAAAAACAATTCACCTCCGAAACTAGCTGAAGCATAATCAAAAAGGCTTTAAGAAGGTAAAAGTACAGTGTCTTTTTATGATTGTTTAAAAACACAAAATACGTTTTTAAAAAAAAAAAAAAATTGTAAAAATAAAAATCAAATTTAGCGAACCTCGTGCGCAACGACTTCGCTTAAAAAGACGCAACTGCAAAGTTGAAGCTGTAAATGGAAATTAATTCGCTTATAACAACTTTGGATATTATTTGGAGCATTAGTAAGGACTAGTTCTGTTAAAATTCTGTATAACTGTTCTAAAAGACTTCTAAAATTTATAAAACTTCACAAAATAATAGTTATTTATTACATGTATTTGTTTTGTATAGTATTAAGTGTTATTTAAAACATTTATTTATTTTAATCTTATGATAAGAGTCCTACTTTAATTTTAAGTACATTTACAGTTTTAGTAGTCTTTTATACTTTGCTACAGTGCTAATAGTTTTCACAAACTTTTATTAATTAAAGACTGAATAAAACTCCAATATAACCTAAATTGTCAGTCTCGTGAAAATTGCGTTAGCAGATTTTTATAATTTTCAGCCTATTAGGACGGTTACCAGAGACTTATTCATTTAGGTGCTATGATAAGACATATTTTTTCAGTTTTTTGGTAACAATTTAATCGGAGTTGTATATTTTACAGCCAGATATAAAAGTTGAGTCTTTGTGAGATCTCTCACAGTTTTCGAAAGCAAGTGTAGTCTTTTAAATGCTCGTAAGTGCTCCTCAAGAACATTGCAGCATTTGTTCCAAAGAAGAGCTTTCATCCTTTGTATCGATATCCAACATGCCGCTTTATGGTCAAATACTGCAGTTATCGGTTGTTCATCCCGTAAAATTTTTACACTACATAATTTTATTTATTTACTTTTTTTTCAATCGGACCCGTTAAACAGTCGCTTAAAACAAAACAAAATTAGCTCAGTATCGTTTCCGTTCAAAAGTTATTAAGATTTATGTTATGTGGTAAGTTTAATTTTTAAAGCGTGTTCTACGTGCACTAAACGCTCCACCCAACTTGCAATATGCAAGCGTTGATACGATAAAATACCTTTGTGTTGATGTATTTTACATGTTAAGCTATATATTTATTTATTTATATTTCTTTTCCCATACAACTTCTTTGGGGGTTAAATTAAAAAAAATTGATTTTAATTGTTTATTTTTATTTTATTGTACAACGTTTCAAGTAATTTTTATTTTTTTCATACAAAATTCGGCATTACGTGAATCGCATACCTCGAATGGTAATGGCATTTAAAAGAGGGCATCTACATATATTAAGCGAAGCTCGTTTATCTAAAGTTAAAATTTTAATGAAATTTTGTCAACATATAGTCCTTGCTGGTTCGATATACCAAAAAAATCATTTTAGGCAATATGGCGGCTGTTCTAAAAGTTATGGTATCGATTTTTGGCCAAAAAATGTACTTTTTGTTTTTTTACCCACAAATCAAAAACCATGCAATGAAATGAAAAACAACCACTATCAAGGATTAGATTGTAAGACGTAGAAAACATCTACAAAAGGTGAACTAATTCGGTGCAGTGGTTTCCGATTTTGAAAATTCGTATTTGATTAAAATGCATTTTAAGTATAACTCGACAGCAGGTTGTTATTTGGCACACAAAATGTAAACAGCTGAAGTGTAAACCACTGCAACAACCAATGAAATTATTCAAATCTGGCCCAATGGAATGGAGTAATTAACACACCAAATATGACTCATATATTTGTAAAAACGGACTGTGCTTTGCAGCTGCCGCTTGGTGCGTTTTTGAACCTTCTTGCAAGGTATACTTCAAAGTGGCATAGCTTTGTCAATTTTTGCCGAATCAACTCGAAATTTTGAGAAAATAAACTTTAGATGCTGTATTTTGAGAAAGTGTAAAAATCCAAAAATCCGTGTACCACTGTTGGTACACGGAGGACTGTCTTATGGGGCGGCATGTACCACTGGTGGTAAATGACAAAAATTTTCGAATTAAAATTTTTTTTGCTTTAAATCAATTCTTTAGTTCGGAAATTACCTACGAGAGCTAAATAGGGGTAGTTAGTTACAACACATATTAGTCCTAAAAATAATTCTTTTCACTAAACTTCGATCCAATTCTAATTACTGAATCGAATATGATTTCCGTAACATAAAACGTTTCATCGGTCATTACATTAATTTTAATGCCATTTTTCTGCCAAATGTTGCAACATTTAAACCACTTTTTTTTATCTTGAAAACTATCTATAATCTGTCATTTTTCATTTAATGGGTAGGCCAGGCCTACTTGCAAAGCTAAAAAAGATGTGCATTTTCACGATTTTTTTTTTCATGAAATGTATAATATTTTTCAGCACTTTTTTCATGGGATTTATTTATTGTTTGATTGGAGCTCAAAGTCTAATTTTTATACATATACATATATATATAGATATATATTATATATATAGATATATATATATCGACTTTATCCCTATGATACCAGCTCTGAAGACGATGTTGTGGCAAAGTGACTTACGGCCATGACAACGGAAAAATCATTTTATATTAAAAAATCCAACTGGATTCCATTAATAACACCCAAGAGCAGTTTTTCATCGAAGCTTTTGGGGAAAAGTCAATTTTTAACACAATGGCGACATTGTAAACTTCAAGTGCTCCTTTTTCACCCAAAAAACGGTGTTTTAACGGCTATGAAAAATTGAATTTACATCAAAAATTAAAAAGCCACGATCAAAAACTGAAGAAAATAGTTTCGAATATAATAAAACAAACTCCAGCTAAATTGGACATTTCGTTCTCGAGTTGTCATTGTCAGCGATTTTGAAAACCTTGTTTCGAGATAATCACGTTTAAAGTTTATAATTCCGCCTAACACGAGAGCAGTAAGATTTTCGAGATTATGAAGGGCTCTGTAATCACTTGCACACGAATCAATACACAACTCGCAACCTGCATTTCAGAGAGCATTTGTCCGCCGCGCAAAAGTCGAATTATACTGCACCGAAATGGGATCGAGGTGGTACTCTTCCAAGTCTCATAACTTCTTCAATTTTTTAATCAGATTAACTTAAAAAATTTACACAATAATCTTGAATAGTTGTACTTTCAGATTAGGCAAAAAAAAAAAAAGAATCGATTTTTTGAAAGTCCCAGTGGTTTAGGAAGAATTAATAAAATTAGATTGCACGGTTCGCTAAAGAGAAATCACCACTCTTTATCTTGGGCAAATTCCAACGAAGCCGAATATCATCGCAATTTTTTGTACATAGATAGATATGGTCTTTAGCCTCCAATTAAAAGTACAGAAGAAAAATGTGCTATGAAATCCTATGATTGGTTATAATAATTTTTACTCTCCGATGAACCGTTCTACAAATATATGCGAAAAACCACTTCAACGATCAAACTTGCACTGAAGGGTAACTATACGGAATTACATACGGGTATTCATCTAGGGTATCATAAGAATTTGACTTAGACTACTGACTTATAACAATGGACTGAGCGTATTGCCATTTTCCAATAGGAAAGAATGGCGAAAGTTTTATAGTTTTCTCTTTCGCCCTATGGCAGAGTTGGAGCTACCAACACAAAATATCGCTTATTGAACGTTTTCTTATTCCATTTGATATTATTATGTTGGCTGCAGATGCAATCACCGCAGAAAGAATAAGGTAAAGATATTATTTACAATGCTCCATTTCTCTTGCCCATACGCAGGATTCAGGTAAAAATAACTTTGAAAATTAAAGTTGGAATGACTTTAATTCCTTATAAGCGATTAAAATATCACTTGAACACAAGAAAATATATTTATTTAATTTAGTTCGATTTTCGGGTGTAAAATTTCATCTGATTGGTTGAGTTTTACATGTTTTTTATGTAGTAAACATTTTAAAGGGTGCTTAACGATGATATACAGAAACACAATATTTGTGCCATATAAAATAGCAAATCGCTCAGTCCATTGTTATAAGTCAGTGGATGGGATCTGTTTGTAAATAAGAAAAAATGTGAATTAGAAATCAGTGACTTAACCAGCTTATTTTACTTATTTTTCTATTAATCTTGGGTACGTCATTTACCATTTATCGTGCCAATGCTTACATTAAATTTTTTTTAATACTTGAAAACCTGAAAACTAAAATTTCTACTCACTTTTCGGTCGTCCAAATGTAATAAATCATTACTGCTAAGAAAAACATAACATAGGTTTTTTGTTTTTTAAATATTTATGATTTCCAAATCTGACGTCCACCACGGCTCTCCACGATATATGTACATATGGACGCTTCATTTACAAGAATAATTTTTAGAGTAGGGAATAATCTACCAAAAAAACTTTATAGTGAATTCTGATCTGGGACTCGATGTTAACATTGCCACCGAATCTGCCATGCTCGTGCTCTTTTCTTCCCTACTGGTGTGATGGGAACAAAAGAGCCGGGAAATGACAGATGCGGTGGCGATCGTTACACCGAGTCGCAGAAAAGAATTCGCTATTAATTCACTCATGGACAACACCAGATCCAACTAAAATGAGTGGTGCGTTAGCCGTAGTAGACAGGCCACTCTTTCTGAATTTTGAAAAAGAACCATAATATACAAAAAAAAAAAAAATAACCAAGCACAACACCAGCATTGTAAATAAAAGAGAATTTTTTACTTGTTCTAATTTCATTAAAAGTTAACATAAATTTATTTATTTATTTTAGTCAAATCGCACATGTCCAATATGCCGAGGTAATGCATCCGACTACTTTGAAGCTAATGAAGAACGTTAGAGCGAGGAACGGTTGATTGCTCATTGTTTTAAGGATCGTAACTCATACATCTACACACCAATACATACAAAAAATAAGAAAACTATTTTGAAATGAAAAGCAATCCAAAATGTTGTCTTCATGTCGTAATAATTTTATTTAATACTTATACTAAAAAAAAAAACGAAAAGAAAAATACAAAGCAAATATGTAGAATGTAAATTTAGTATTTTGGTGGTCACCAGAATTATTTCAAACTGATGACGGGGAGTAATATTCTAATAATGAAACGGTGTATACGTTTGCTTTTTCCGTATCAGCTGAGTAATAAGACCTACAAAAAATACATATATATACATAGAATATATACAATATAAAAAATATATATAGAAATAATACAGAGAAGCAAAAAACAAATTCACACCTTTCAAAGACTTAATAAATTTTAGAATTTTACAACTACTATTGCTAATATTAATAATAAATATTTTATGATAAATAGCTGTGCAGAGCTAAACCAAAATCTCTGCCTTAACTTGCTTAAGGTATTCATAAGCAACTAACCTCAACCTCAGCAGAATAATTTTATTGAAAAAAGTGAAAATGCTCTCCCATAGAAAAAGAAGAAGCGTGTGTTTGGTTAAAAATTTGTTTGTGTAGTAGAAATGTCGTTTTAGAATACCAAAAAGTAACAAAAAATAGGTTTTAGATTGATCAGAGATGCCTGAATTAACACATCTTTTTAAAAATCATTTCTCAACTAAATGTGGTGGAATTATTATTACTTTTATTTTTATCGTTTGTTTTAAGATTTTTATTATTTTTAGTGTTATATACATAAATGTTCCCTTGGATACAGAGGAGATATTATCTGTTCCTTCGATGACTTGAAAGAAAAGTGCTAATAGAAGTTAATCTAAAATAAAAATTCGCTGGAAAAAAGGTAAGAAACCCAACAAGCGTAAAAAAAATCATCAAAGTAGAGTTGTTAAAAAACAAAAAAAAAAGATTTAAAACAAAATTGAAAGGCAAACGTTTATTTTGTCGTGATAATTGTAATCCGAGTCTTATCTAAGACCCTAGGAATGTTTTTTTTTTTTAATTTAGCAACAAATTAGTGAAAATTTTTTTAATTAATTTTTTTTTAAATAATTGGTTGTGTTGAAATATAAACTGAGAGAGGAAGAGGATATTTGAGGCAATTTAGTCATTTCCATTGGAATTTGTATCTTGTGCCTAACTTGAAATTGAATTTTTGTTGTTCACACACATCTCAGATAAAAAAGAGCTATTCTTAAAGTTTTTTATTTCATTTTTTGTTATAAATTTAATTGTTTTCTCGTTTAGATGTGTAATATCTTTACTTTGCTCCACAAACATCTATAGCTAATTATATATTTTTTTAGTCTGTAATTTGTATTTTTTTTGTCACAAATCTTTATAAAGGTAAACACTAACCAAGGATTCGTCTTATTTTTAGATTTTTGTCTTTGTTTTTTTTCTTTTGTATTATTAGTTAGTTGATAACATTTTTACTGTGACATCTCTTAATGAATTCGTAATAATAAACTTTTACATTATCAGTATGAGAATTTAACTACAGCAGCATAATTTTTCAAGAAGTACTCTGCAATTAATCTTATTAAGATCAGTTCCACGGGGTGGTGGGCTAAATGAAACCTTATTACTTATATATCCTACCTGCGTTTGCAGTCCAGCAGGTTTTAATACGAGGTCCTAAACTACTACATAAAAGCAACATTAAAGCACGGGTCTTACTACCAATGTCTGCGATCATAAGCCATTCTCAAAATCTCCATATTGGTCAAATTGTCAAATAAAACATTTTTGTGTTAAGAATAGTAAATTTTAAAATTTACTAGTTGGACGTATGCAAAATTGATTTTACTAATTACTGTATTCGACTTGGTTTGGAGATATATATTTCTGGAGGGGCACTGTCATGTATGCATATGAATACAGCGGACATTTACCTAACTTACGGCAAAGCAAAAAGGTGAAAATTTAGGTATAAAAAATAACATATATGATTGATTATACATCACTTAATTCTAATCTATCACCTTTTAACACCTTAAGGACCGGTCTCGCACTAGCGCGGGAATTCGATCCGGCCACGAAAGACCGGTCCCGCGCTGACGCCGAAGTTCGGCATGACCACGAAAGACCGGTCCCGCGCTAACGCAGAAATTCAGTCTGACCACGAAAGGCTTGTCCCGCGCCAAACGGTTTTGTAAATAATAACTTCAGAGCCATCTCTTGGGTAAAATTATCCGAGAGTGTTGTCTCAATGTTTATTGCAAATGAATTTTTCGAAAAAGTTGCCGAACAAACAAACATATTACGAGCAAAACAAATCAAAATATAAAGAGCAAAAAGGAAATCATCAGAATGAATAAACGTAACGGTACGTGAATTAAAAATATTCTTTTTATTAATAATATTGATGGGTCAAGTGCGAAAAAACAACCTGAAGGATTACTGGTCTACCAACCCATTGATCGCGACACCAATTTATGCATAGACAATCAAAAGGCATCGCTTTCTACATATACTTACTTCTTTGCACTTCAACAATAATGAAGCTATTGGAGGAAATTCCGGATGTTTAGGTAAAGTTCAATTCTTGATTGACTATTTTTCAGAAAAATGTCGGACCATTTATACTCGAAAACAAAATCTCATATAATTTACAGCGGTTCTTAAGAATCTTTTCGGAAACGCTTCATAATCGGTACTCACGTGCTCCATAGGTATCTTGCCCCAGATTCCACATTCATTGGTTTAAGGTTCACTAGTTTGCTCATTACAGTTTCCCACATGGTAAAATCCAGGCGATTCAAGTCTGGATTGGAACGGGGCCACTCTTCTGTTGGTATTAAATCTGGTAAATATGTGAAGAATAAAACCCTTTTCATAATCATATTATTTGCGGAAACGAAATAACTGAATTATTTCGAACAGCTCAAGCTATACAAAATAAAGAAATTATTACATTCGTTTCAAGTCGCGCAAATGAAGTTTCTCGAAAAATATTGGACTGTATATAGAACGGTCCAAATATGAGTGTAGCGGGAGTAATTTGATGTCGTCGATTGCAATTATCGTTTACATATTACGGAAGTTAGAAGAGCGAAAAAAGTCGCATAACTTTAGCATAGTTGAACGACACATGGAAAACATTTACAATTCTTTATCAGATAACTTGACAAATTTCAATTTACACTGACCAAATGAGTCAAATCCAAAGAAGCTACAATTTTGATGCGCGAATCGTTAAAAACTACTTAATAGATAGATACGGAGATAATGTATTTTGCCTTAAAAGCTCTGCAAAGCCTCTTATTATTTGAATTCGAAATAAAGGTTACAAAAGTCTTAAGCAATATTGGTACAACGAAAGAAAATAAGACCCTAGCCAGGAAAGATTAAGAGTGATTAAGACAACTATTGATATCAGATCGAAGGCGTGCGAAACGAATACCTATCCTCCTGATAATATTCTCGAAGACGTAGAGTCTAAAGTCTAAGAAAAAATGCAATAATGTCCCGGACATCAGTAGTCTCGTAGAAAATGATGAATTTTGTAACGACGATATAATGTTAATGGAAGAAACTGAACAGACAATTAGAATGAAGTGAGAAAATCAGAAGATATTTTTGTCGAAAAACGAGAAGAAACTAACATTAGCCCGGGCACAATCATAAAAGATGAAAAATAGTAAAAAGTTATTTAAAAAAAAAACAACGATGAAATCATTGAATAGTGGAATAGTGCAATCGTGGAAACCAAGTTAAAAACACACATAGTCGTCTACCTCAATGGTGGTGTGGAAAAGGGTTCCAATGAAGCATTTATATGCGTACATGGATTCGCGCTCATTGAGTAGCGCGCGTTCAGAACAACTTTCGAAGCACTCTAAACATAAAATACAAGCAAAACACCATTTTAAATCCTAAATTTTCTTGTTTTTTCGCCCAATAACTCGAAAAATGTTGAATTCCAAGAACTTTCAAAACCATTTTTTAGATTTTGTTCTAGCTCAATTGGAAAGCGAAATATTTAAAAAACAAAATCCAGCTCCCTTTTTAAAAATGACAAACAGAGATCGCAGCACTTAAATTTATACTTTTCACTCTGATAAACCTTTAAAAATTGTTAAGTGCGGATCCCTTGCTTGCAGATTGGACTAACAAACAGACCAACTTAATATTTGTATAGCAAGATTTGCTATCATCTTTTCAAAGTTGCTGAGTTCTATATATTCTTCCTTGAGTTTTTTGTTTGCAATGCTTTAATAATATCCCATGAAACAATACCATCAGAAGTGTGAAGATAAGATTCAATTATTGTATTTCGCACAGATTTTTCTAAATGAATAAAATCCTATAATGCTGGTATTGAATCAGAATAACATTGAAATATACAGGGTGGGCCAACTTGGACTGACTGATTGAAATGCTTATAATTTTTTTATTTTATTTTTTTTTAAATGAAAGTATAAATCATAAATTTTTTTTAAGCTAAGTATGAAAAATGACATCCTTTAGATGGCGTCCATTCTCCCGTTGGCAGTTAATGGCTCTATTTGAGACATTTTGCATTACGTTGCCTAATGTTTCTGGCTCCAATTGAGCAATTTCTGTGCGAATATTCTGCTTTAGCTCCTGAATATTTTGTGGTTTGTTGACGTAAACTCGTTCCTTCAAGAAATCCCACAAAAAAAATCTGGGGCCGTCAAATCTGGAGAACGAGGTGGCCACGCGAAATCAGTATTTTTTGAAATTATTCGGTCATCGAAAAGTTCTCGAAGAATCGCCATTGTGGCTCCTGCGGTATGAGGTGTAGCTCCATCTTGCTGGAACCATATGTCAGGATTATTGAGAACTACTAGACGTAAAAAATTTTCCAACATGGTCCGGTATGCCGCCCCAGAGACGGTTTCAGGCTCCTGATTTTCATTTTCGAAGAAATATGGACCGATAACTGTAATTGTCGCTGCTGCAATGCTCTCTGATTCTCCGTACCCCAAATTCGGCAGTTCTGTTAATTAACATATCCATTCAAATGAAAATGTGCTTCATCGCTCATAATCAGATTATTCAAAAAATTGGCGTTATCTGTCGCAAGCAAAATCAATCTATTGGCATATTGTAGCCGTTGTTGTGCATCCCTCGGCAATAATTCTTGGGCCAATTGAATTTTATAGGGAAACATCCTCAGATCAACTTTTAGAATACGTCGTAGCGATGTTCTGGAGATGCCCAATTGAGTAGCACGTCGACGAGTAGACACAGTTGGATCCGTGTTAACACTTTCTCGTACAGCATCTACAGCTTGTTCAGTGCGAACAGATCGAACAACGTTTCTTCGTGGTTCATCACCTACTGAGCCCCAATTCTCAAAACGGGTCATTAAGCTTCTTATCATGTTTACAGTGGGGGCCGCCGCAGTATTAAAATACTGACGGTATTTTCTTTGTGCTGTAACAATTGATTGTCCGGAAGCATAATAAAATTCAACAATTTTTACACGTTCTTGCACTGAGTATGATACATTATAAAATTTTATAAAATTCTTTATTATCTGCAAAAAAAAATAAAATAATTATAAGCATTTCAAATCAGTCATCCAAGTTGGCCCATCCTGTGTATTGAATGATATAACATTTTGTTATTATAGCCTTGATCGCATATTCCGACTAACATGTATGTACATTATACCTACATATGTTGTTCTTTTTATATTTAGATAAAATTGTTTTAATTTTTCTGCAGATATCTATTAAATGCCTAAATTACCTAAATTATATATAGGATCACTTAGAAAATCTTATTAAAAAAGTACAAATTTCTCTTTCGCATTCAAGTTTTCTGTTGTACCTACATATATATTATCACAGACCTTTTCAACGATTTTTTTATATGGTAATTGGAAGTCAGATCGAATCTCAAGGAAATATGTCAATATAAATAAGCATTTAACTTAAATTTTAAACTTAGCATATAATTTTTTACAATGATCCATTAATTCATAATTTGAACGGTCCGGATGGATTTAACTGATATTGGAGGATCTGCGGAAAGAACAGCTATTTTTCAAAAAGAAATTTCAGTATCGGTACTGTAATGGTTTGGGGAGCTTTTTAGCTTGACGGTATGCTCGAGTTAGTTTTCACAATCACTCGTATAAATTCTGCGGAGTATACCACATTGTTGGGGATTAATTAACTTTCACATCTATGAAGAAATAGCGAGAAAGAATGGATATTACAACACGAAAACGCCTTGGGCCACAGTAGTCGCGAGACCTGCATGTAGCTACAAGCGCGAAATATTAATGTTTTGGAATGGCCAGCATGCTCCCAAGAACAAAACCTTGCAAAAAGTATCTTAAGCATCATTTTACGTTGAATTTATATGGAAAACAAGCAGTACCAATTGAATTGAATTCAAAAGTGCTGTAATTGAAGCGTTTGCGAGTCTATTGATAAAAATATTGTAAAAACTTTAATTGTGAGCATGCTCGATCGAATTTTTGAGCTTATTCAAAAAGGACGAGATCCTAGTTATTACTTAAATTCCAATGACATTTTTTTTTTGTATATTTGAAGTGAATTTCTTTTCATTTTGTGTTAACTTTTAATTTGCGTCTATAGTTATGCACCACTAATAAAACAAAAACTGAAATATAACGGTACTTAAGTAAAAATAAATTGTGCTATTCTCTGTTGAAAGTTAATGTTTCTCAATTCTCTCTCACATCATAAAATTAAATTCATTATCGAGAGCGTTGTATACGTTAAAAATTAAGTGCGTCTATAGTTATGCTCTGCAGTGTAGATTCCGCCTTGTATCATACTTCCACTTAAATAATATTTGAAATTTCCCGCCATTAGAAAGGGAATTGAGTTTTACTCTTTCGAGACCCATATAGAGTCTGCAGGCAATTTTTCAACCTACTGCATTAAGCAGAGAATTAAACGACAAGTACAAATGTGCTGTCAGTTTGTTGGTTTACAGCAGCAAATCAGAATTTCATGAAGAAATTCTGAGAGTATACTGTATGTCAACTCCATTTTGTATCCTGCTCGAAGGAGGGGTCGGGGATCTAGTAATAATGTGTCCATAAGTTGTGTCCAAGTCTCAGTGTAGTCAGAGCTCCTGATTGTAGACTACTGAGTTCGGGGTTAAGCCTAGGCTATCTAATGGTGAACCAGTGGAAGTGGAGGAAGGCGCTGTTTCGGTCCAATGGATGACTGGCTTTTTCTGTTTGTGATCAGTCTTGCATCCGGGGATGTAATAATTGAAATGTTGTTATTCTCCCCCGTTGTTTCGGCTAATTGGTCTGCCTTTCAATTTCCAGATATACCCACGTGTCCAGGTATCTATACCAAGTACACGTTCGAGTCTCGGACCAGATTTTTGGTTAGTTCGATGAATGGAAAGGGGTAATAGCGTTTCCTCGGTGGCCATTGCAATTTTATATAATGGTGGAAATGGCTTTCTCAAACTCTGCAGAACTATCAAAGTTGGTGAGGCCGGCCAGGTTGGAAAAGCCAGCACTGTGCTTCACATTTTAATTATGGCATTGTTCTGTCGGTTCGCACAGTGGCGGGGCAAGACCAAAATTTGTTGTGGGCGAGGTACATTTAGCGAGGCCCTCTGGTGGCGCATGAAGCAATTTTATAAATTAAAAGACAGTTGAAAAATTGGTTTTTTCTTTTGTTATTATAATAAAGACAGTGCAATACAAACTATTTTCTTAGAATAACTTTAAAGAAACGGAAATTTCCTGCTTTTAGCCTTACTAAAATCCTTAATGATTGTACCGTTATTAAGCTTAGATGCTATGTCTGCTTCAATAAATAAAACTGCCAAAGCTGAAAGTCTTTCCTGACCCACTGTATTTCTCAAATAATTTTTTATAAGTTTTAATTTTGAAAAGCTACTCTCAGCGGACTGTACTTACCGATATCGTTAGCAAAATGCGATACACATTTGAGTAAATTTCTTTCAAGTTATTTTCTATATGGGGAAAAAGTCGGCATGGAAAGCAGAAAACTTTATTTTTACTTTTGGAGTATATCAGTCAGCGAATATGTTGAGTCTCGCCATTATTTATTTTCTTGCAAAATGAAAATTGAAAAATTGCCTTTGATCGGCATCTTTCGGATAATCTTCATCACTGTTATTAAGCTGCAGTGACGGGCCGATTTGCACTATGTCATGAAGCTGAGACTGAGAGTCCGTTATGGGAAACGCCCACATACCCGAATACGAAACTACCAATGCTTGCTTAACTTCATCACTGACGTCGTTGCTAACTGAGCGAGAACCTAGCTCAAATTTGTTCTTCATGATCAGGAATATCAGCGTTTGATTCCGATTATAGCTTTTGATCCCTGCTCTTTTTCCGATTGTCGTTCTTTATCGATATCAGCATTCAGTGAAGTACTTTCCAGCATCGAAGTCGAAGCAACCGATTTAGATGATTTTATACGACCGGATTCAGTTTTTTTAAGAAACTTCATCAAATCTGAACTTAAAGCCTGGTATAATACGGCTCTTTCAGCTTTTCTTTTTCTTTTTGCTGATCCTGATTCTGATTTTCTCCCGATATCTCTATCTCGCTTGCCTGACATGTCGTAGATTGTAATTGCAATATAAATGTTTTTCGAGAAAAAGTGAGTAACTCATCATTAGGGCATTCCCCAGTCAACTTTGTGTTGCGTTGTGTATTGCCTACAATAAGTGGACACAATAATGGACACATTCTTCAATGTTATTTTCTTTTATTCAGAATATTTACAGGATTGGTCATGAAAACGTCCGTAAAAGTAGCTAAAACATTGTTTAGGGTCTAACAATAAGTCTTGAAAATAAGTCGCTAAGAACCTCAAAAATACGCTAGATCTAGCGTCAAAGTTGCTGAAACGGCAACAATGTTTCTAGCCCTTGAGGAGCGGCTGGAGTTTGAAAGTACCTTACATAGATAAATTCCAAACAGAAAGGGAAATCCCCAAGTCTGGACACAAGGGGTTCCCCGTGATAGCAACGAATTGCCAACAAACATTGCTAAACTAAATAAAAATAAAATTTATCAGAGGGGCTTTCCTGTTCGTTTCTCGCGACAGCAACGCAACGCCAACAAATGTTGCTAGCCTAAAAAAAACAAACGCATAGATTTTTACATTGCGTCCGAGTTATGCATATTGGAGGCGCGAGGCCGTAGGCGGTGGCCCACATCGCCCACGCCTAACGCCGGATCTGGGTTCGCACAGATTCATTCAGAACGAGAAAAAGAACGCAGCAATTGATTTTACCTGATAGCGTTATCGACAATTATTTCCTCATCACGTTTGAATGCATGAACGTATGATTAAATTTTGTTCACAGATACATTATTTAGGTATATTTGTACTAAATATTTGCTAAAAACATCCTCAGTAAGACTTTTTCCAATATATCATTCACTAATTACACAGTATTTTTGGTAATTTTCTAAAAACCAATCAATCAATTCAAATAAAAACCGTTGGACAGTTCGCTGTCAAATCTAATTTTACTATAGTGAATTATTAATGGATGAAAATTTTTGGCATTCTTTTCAGGATGTCTTCTTTCGGGACAGGGATAAGTTCGGTATAGATCTGATAGCTTTTGGTTCAGTTCAGACCAATGCCTCTTCGATTTTGTTGAAAAGAATTCACCATAAAAGTTAGATGAGAAATGAAGCCAATTGTCCTAATTAGTTAGTGTCGCTTGATTTCGGCAGCCAGCAAACAAACGTAATTTCACCATATGTTACCTATTTGATTGAATAGCAAGTAGTCGAAAACGATGACTTGGACTGATTTCGAACAAGCCTTTAGTCTTATAATAAATTTATTTGTTTGCAATATTTCATTAAATCCAATTTATACAATATGAGACCACTAAAATACAGTAATGAAATAAATGTTTCAGTGCCTCAGTGGCTTTGCGTTCAGTTTTGTACATACATAGCTCAATATTCAACTGAAATGAATCGCCGAAAGTGCCATCTCAAGGGCTTGTATCTTTTTTTTCCGCTCAATAGATCGAATATATTTCGTAGCATATTGAGAGTAGGTATTTTGAAAAAAAAAAAGATACAAATCACGAATGCTCTGAGAATTTTAAGATTTTAACATTTTCACGTAAAAATTTCGTTCTCAAACTCGCAAACTCGGCAGTTGCCTATGGGCCGAAAGAGTATATGTATATGGAGGGAATACGACACCGGACATTTAAAAAAAAAAAAAATTTAATCCGCTTTATTTTTCCTGCATACAAGGGCGGATTTACCAATAGACAGAGCAGGGTGAACAATTTTTGGGCGGGCGGCTAATTCTCAATTGATGAAATAAAAGGAAACAGATTGAAGTCGCACTATCCGGCAGGGAAAGATTCAGAGTTACCATTTTCAAACGTCATTATCGACAGGTTTCTTGCAGTACTACAAAGACGTGGTTCTGCTTACTCAAATAAAAGTTTGACTTTCTCATGAAGCTATGAAAGCCTTCTATCTAGGAGATTTAGACAGGACTTTGGGAAACGTGTGCCTGCATCTGCGCGAGCTTATTGTCGTCCGCTGGAGCTACACAGATAAAACATTTATCGGCCATGTAGTAATACCAGTATGTACATCATGGAAAAAGGCTTTTTGCACATTTATCCAAATGAAAAAATAGTACTCCGGATGTTGTTGTTTACTTAGATATGAGTGTAATGACCGTTTACTTTAAATTTCCTTGTATTAGGATTTTCGGGCTTGACGGTCAGGATGAAAAACACCTCAAGTTCGTGAGAACTTAATTTGTTTTTATTAATAGATACTATACCCTTGCAAGGTATTTTGTAAATTACATCCGAACGTAGTTCTTTAAGTGGATCGTGGGGTTTAAGGATTTTTTGAAACCTTTCAGAAAACCCAGGGATATAAGTTGAACCTTTAAATATCAACAAAATTTCAGGTTCACTTAACACTTTCAACATTATGTATGCTATGTTGAAACAACAGCCCTCGTATTACTGATTTGGCGAAACCATTCTCGCTCAATATGTTCTTAATTTTTACTATATTGGCTCTATGAAATTTTTCGTGGCTAATACCCTCGACAGACGATAGCCATAATTCTAAATTACCTACATCAACAAGATAATCTCTATCGTGTGTCACCCCTGAGCTTTTAATTATCCCATAAAGTATTACATAATCGCCACATCTTGACATTGACATAATTGAGTTTGGTTTTTGAGGATTATCTCCAAAGCGCCACTAAAAACACGTAGAATTGATCCTGTAAACTAACAGTTACAGCTTTTAGACGCAGCTGTTAGTGGCGTTTATGACAAATTGCATCGTTTAAGAACAAGTTTTTTGAAGAAAAGTAAAATGGTGATAAAACATAGGTCTATTATTTGCTTTAAATTTTCGTGCACTATTATAAATACGTCTTTTAACTTCTTACGTCTATTTAAAAGAACTGTTAGATCAACTAGTAAATCATTGCAGTTGGTTGCTGTCTTTGGCTATTGCAAAAAAAATTTGATTTAATTTCAAAATCGTCTGTCACCATATATTTAATTGGAAATTAAAAATAATTTTCAATTACATAATTGGAAATTATTTTTGGTTGTCTGTCGACGGTATAAGCTTTAAAAACTCTACCGATAAATAATCGTTTCACCACATTATCACAGTCACACTGCTTTTGTTGTGTACACGAAGGTCAAGCTCCTCGGAAGAACTATTTAAGATCCACCACAGAAGGGATCAGGCTCAATACAATCTCTGTGCTGTACTTAATTCAGAAATAATGCAGTCAGTGGATTATAGCATAGATGACACAACAGCTAGATGTCGCATGGCATACTAGAGCAGAGTACACAGATTGTGAAATGTGTAGTGCATTCTGGAATGGACCATACATAACATGTTTTAGAGTGTGCCGAAAGCAAATGTTTTAATACTAGCAGTTTTGTATACATTTGATCGATTTCTTCAATACTTCAGATACGAAAAAAATATGAATCACTCGACATATGCATCATTTCAAATGTTGTGGTCCATTCCGGAATGGACTTTTTTGCATGAGATTTAAATAGTTAAAGGTTTATACATTGAATTTCTGTGAGTACTTTGAGCTGTAAATAACCGGCCAAGTGCGAGTCGGACTCGCGCACGAACGGTTCCGTCATTTGAATAAAAATGCCTATACTTATTATAATAATAATGAATGAGAATAAAACGAGGAAAAAAACGCCGAAAAAATCACGTTTCTTGTATGGGGGCCCCCTTTAATTTTTATTTTTATTTTATTTTTATTATTTGTTGTTATAGCGGCAATAGAAATACACAGTCTGTGAAAATTTCAACTGTCTACCTATTACGGTTCATGAGATACAACCTGGTGACGGACGGACAGCGAAGCTTAGTAATAAGGTTCCCGTTGCTACCCTTTGGGTATGATGTCCTAAAAATGTACATGGTCCGCGCACTTTGCGTGCTTTGAAAGTAAAATATGTTACTAGAAGTCTAAATGTTAAGAGTTTTTAGAGTGGAAAACAGATACACACGCTCAGTGAGCTATCTGAGCAAATATCACCTAGACGGGTGTAATGTAAAGGTCCAATTACAATGTATGGAACTAAGGCCAATAAATGGGATTGAGCTGTCTAATTGGGTTCTTGCTACACATGCGTATTTCATATTGAACGAAACTCTGATTAGGTTGTCTCACAAAATTATAAAAAGGCTGCTGATTCTAATAATAAGTCATTCAGTTTGAAGTATTCAATGTTTTATTCAACACGACATGCGTTTAAGACAAGAACTTATTTTCTATAGTGGAATCTAAAATTTACATACATAAATATAATAATTTAGTTTTATTGTTACGGTGGTTAATCTGAAAAGGGATAAAAATTGCTGGTTAGTCTAGTTAGATAAGATAGTTATAATGCTATAGCAGTTACAACCGGGAGTCTCTTATTGAACACGAAACGAAATTTCGGACCTCTCAAAATTTATGTACGAAAAACTATGTATATTCGAGCTATGATTGAATACGAACGAACTCTATGTAAAGCATTACCATATAAGAAAAGGGTAATCTATTACAAAAACTCGATATATAATAGATTTTCTGTTAATCTGTTAGTCTGTCTGTTTCAGAAAAATATTCAAGTGTTGTTATTTTAAAAATGGATAGCAATGCATTATATTTTGAAGAAGAGGAGGGGGGAAATTTAAGGATTATTCGAAAGCGAATTCGCGATCAGTCTAACATATTTGAGGCACCTACGAATCAGTAAGGCTTTGTAAGCATTTGCGTCAAATCAAATTCATTTTAATCTTTCAAGGTTCATGAAATACAACCTGCTCAAAGGATGCATTTAAATATTTATTAGACGAGATGCAAGATAAATTTAAACCAACCGTCCGCTCTACATCAATACCACCGATATTAAAAATTGCTGCGGCAATGAGATTCTTTGGGTTATCAAGGTGGGACGGGCCAAGATCTAAATATTGGAATATCCCAATCTACTGTATTTGCCGTGTTATCACAAATTTGGGATATTATGGAATTGGAAGTATGTATGTCCAAAATGGAAGAGCGCTTCACTACAGCCCATTCAAAGCTGTGGATTGCGACCATATCGTGTTGCCTCCTGAAAGTGAAGACGTGTGCCGAATCTGGATGGCTGACGATAAAATTAACCAACGTTTTGTATTGATTAGTATTCGTAAGCTTGGCCCTAAAAATAATGCATAAAGTAAAAGTCTCGATAAAATTAATAACAACTATTTACATGATTGTTTGTTTGCATAAACTATTCCGCACTTCAACAACTCAGTAAGTGAAATGTCAACGAGAAAATGTCCGAAAAGTTCCGCTCGAAAAATTGACTTTTTCGTGTTCAATGGTGCAAGATGTACGAAAATTTCAATTCGAAATTTCTTTTCGTGTTCAATAATAGACCCCCTGGTGGTTCTATACATCTTAAAGCAGTGTATAGACTGATTTTGTATAGACACTAGAAATGTGAATGAGGCTTCTATTGCCGTGACTGTGGTCCTGGTGTTTCAGCTATGAGAAATACCATAAACGTTAGTGTGTTTCATAGTTCCCTTACAGCTGCAACGAGTCCAATTGTATAACTTACAACACTATACAGTTGGTGGTAGATAAGCAACTGAAGTACTGCTTGGCAGTTTGGTAATCTATAGCATTATCAGTTGTACACGTGAAAGCTGTGTACTGATATTCCAGCTATGAGGAATACTATAAAATTTAGACCGGTCTATAGTTCCTGATAGCTATAACAATTCTAATTGTATAGTTTACAGCACCATACAATTGGTGGCAGATAATCAGTTTAAAGCACAGCTTAGCAGGTTTGTAATTTAGAACATTACCTAGGTCTGCTCAAAAAGGATTGTAATGATCCGAACGCTGTTTCGGTTTATGTATATAGCCAGGTGGCTAGTTGCAAAGCCTACTTGAGGTGCAACAAAATATCTCGCGTAGCCTTGGTAATGATTCTATTGGTTTTAATTGAATTGATATACGACTGTACATTCTCCCGCCTCTCGATTTGACACTATTCAATACTTGACTAGGTGGTTTGATAGTAACCTTGTAGAATCCTGCTTCATTTTTAGTTAATTTTTTGTGGGCGCCGTTAACCACGTTGTATATGTCCTGCGAATTTCGTGGTTTTGTTTTTATTAACTTTAATATGGTATCGGGGTGCTTTTTTCTTGATTTCGTCTGAAATATGACAACTGCTCTTCTGGGTGTTCCGCTGTTGATGTGCTAACGGTTTATATCTTGACATCTGGTACGTGGCACAAGGTTAGTTTTCCTTTCTCTCTAATGTTAGTCCTTTATCCATCGAACACATCTTGCGACAATACAGCACTTCTACTACTAATTTCTTTGGTGATTTATTCGGAATTGGCGAGACTGCTTTAATTGGCTCCAATCTGAATAATTCTTCTGGTAATTCCTTCAGGGAACTTGTGTAGACTTTCAAACATTCGGGGGCCATGTTGTTGATGTTAACAGATTCCTATTACGATCCATCCAAGATGGATATTTTGCACTATTGGAGTATTGAAAGGCCCCTTTATAATTCCACCTGTTACTATTTGTGCATATAAGTATATCCGCAACAAGCAACATGTCTATGGGTCCAGATTTGTAAAACTGTGGATCCGTTAGCTGTAAGCTTTGAATGTATCCTCTTGTGGTGTGGATATTTTTCAGTTTCTGGTTTCGGTTGGTAATGCAAAAGCATGTTGTGATTTTTTAATAAGCAGTTTATGCATGCCTTATTTGCTTTGACATATTTCAGTCGGTTATGTACATTTAAAGCCCTAAATTTTGGGCAATAGAATATTCCATGTAGTTCGTTACACATTTTACATGGGGTTATCGTTCTATTTGTAGAACTTTTATGCAAACCATATGTGGTTTTGTGTGTAGATTTATTTTGTGCTGAATTTGAATAGCTTATGAGTACTGCCTTCATGGCTGTCTGAGCTCATAGCTTCGAGCGTTCTGAACCGTTTTTTTAAAAAAGCTTATGAGTACTGCCTTCATGGCTGTCTGAGCTCATAGCTTCGAGCATTCTGAAACGTTTTCTAAAAAAGCTTATGAGTACTGCCTTGATGGCTGTCTGAGCTCATAGCTTCGAGCGTTCTGAAACGTTTTTCTAAAAAAGCTTATGAGTACTGCCTTGATGGCTGTCTGAGCTCATAGCTCGAGCATTCTGAAACGTTTTCTAAAAAAGCTTATGAGTACTGCCTTGATGGCTGTCTGAGCTCATAGCTTCGAGCGTTCTGAAACGTTTCTAAAAAAGCTGAAGAGTACTGCCTTGATGGCTGTCTGAGCTCATAGCTTCGAGCGTTCTGAAACGTTTTTCTAAAAAAGCTTATGAGTACTGCCTTGATGGCTGTCTGAGCTCATAGCTTCGAGCGTTCTGAAACGTTTTTCGAAAAATTCGTTGAATTTTACGTATGTGGGACTAGTTACTCCATTCGGGCCTAGATCTGATTAGCAATGGGTAAAAAAAAACTGTACCTAGCCTATACAGGCAAGGACAACCCTTAATAGGCGCTGTCAGAGGGGACAACGTGAATGTTAAGATATGCCCGTATTCAAGTCTGGATAGGCTTCGAGATTCACTATTTGGACCTTATAGCTACCATTTGTACTCAATACATAAGATCTACCAGCATACATGCATAACTTCCAATTTCATCAACCTTCGTAACTTCATTTCCTCTTTTTCGCCCCGTGCCATTGGGACTATGTCTGAGATTTTGTTATTCTGACTATCATTAGCACTTAACTTCTTTGTATAATGAACTCCTTTCCATTTATATCCTACTATAGTACCCACAGAGCCAAAAATCTCAATTTTTATTTCACTAAGGTATAGTTATCTCGCCGTGAGAAGTATCAATTCGACTTCTTTCACCCATACTAACTTAAAGCATGCATGGTGTTTCTCTTATGCATCTTTTCTCCTGGCAACATTGCGCTTCGCAGACCACTTTTCACCCCCGTTTAGAAATAACAGTAATCAAGTGTTAGTATGAAATTTGTAAGTAAAAAGTTTAAATAATAGAGTAAAGTTTAAATAATAAAGTTAAGATGGTACATATGCATTGCCAAAATGCTTTGCATTTGTATGTACGCTTTAATTTTGTTTTCTCTTTCATTCCGCTATTTTTGGTCTCCGCATGTCAAATTCATGTTTAGTTCTTACTTACTTTACTTGGCGCGGTAAAACCCTTGAAATAACCGAAGAGTATGAAACAAATTTTACTAATAAACTTTTTACCACTGAAATTTTATTCGTGTAATTATTAACTTTTTTATGCTCATGGCTGCAAATTCAGTAAATACTTTTGGGTATAAGAAAATAAAAGCGATTACAATTGTTTACAAGCGCTTATGCATACAACTGATAATCAGTGTCAATGTGCTAAATATGGCTGCATGATATTTGTTCACTTTCATCTCTCTTAGTTATTAGGTACCTCGTTGCCAACAACACTGATATCAATTGTCAAGTTTACAGACTATGATGGTGTTACATTCGATCAATTGACTTGTCAGTTCATTTAAAAATGTCATCGTTCAGTATAGATATTGTGATAGCATGATAGATACATATGCTTACGTAATTTAGCCACGAATTTGTTCGTTTCAATTGCAATCGTTCTTACTTATTTTATAATTGGAAATTTCTAATTAATGTTTTTATTAAATATTTAATTGCGTGCAGCTTTTGCAATTTAACATTTAACACATTTCAAAACGTCATTCAGTCGATATAAGATACGAAAAACTCAAAACAAATTCGCTAGTAAAAATTGTCGCCAAATGACGTGTCAATACTACAAGTTACTCTCGAATCGGCCATACTTGTTTATCTTTGTTTATGCTTAGATACTATTGCTTAAAAATTTGGAGAATTTCACTAAGCCAATTTTTCTTTGAGTAGAATTCTTTTAGTTATTTTTTATTTTATAAAAGCCAAGATGGAAAGTTTGATTGAATATTTAGTATAAATACATTTTCCATTATGATTTTTGCTTCATTATTTGAGTTTTCATCAGTATGGCTTTTGCTTTGTGCTACAGTGAGCGCGTTTAGGCGGAGACCAAACCGGTCAAAATTACCGATTTTTCCTCCGCATAATTACAAACCATACCGGAATGGTTGGTATTTTTACATGGTTGTGACCAAACGCTACCAATTCTTCCAAACTGGTTTGATCTCCGCCGAAACGCGCCTAGTGTCAATTTTCTAACATGCTCAGCAAACATTTTCTCGGGTGTTCGCATTTGCGAGAAGTTCTCGAAGAGCAATAGCCCGAGACGTTTTTAAGAATCTCTCTCGAAATTTTACAAAGTGTTTTAAAAGAATTATGGGTACACGATTTTTTCAGATTGGTCATAAAAACACCAGTGTTCCAGCAGCATTATTTTTCCGGCCGAAAAAAGCTATATAGTGAAGTTAAGTGAGTGCTGGGAAAATAAAATTTGCATTTGGTAAATGTTAAATACTTCTCATATTGATTGTTTTTTTTTAATTTGATTTTGAGTAGTTTTCACAAAGCGTAGTTTACTTCTTTATCCAATTCGAAATTGAGTACTTTTTTCGAAAAAATCTTGAGTACATATGACTCTTATATAGCACATAGCAACATTTTTCGAAAAAATTCCGAATAGGCGAATCGATATCGAGTCGTTATTTCGATTCGAATTAGCGTTCCTTTTTCTTCGTTTTCATCTCGAGATCGAGTTGCGAATGACTTCGAGATCGAAATAAACCTTCAGTTGCTTCCGATTCGATCTCCAATGGTACTGTTTGCTGGGTACTTCGGCTTTTGATCCGTACATTGTAATTGGCCCTTTATAGTTAGCCCTTTAACCCTGCGGAGTAGGTAAAGTAAATAAAGTGGAGATTTATGATTTGTACATATTTTTAATTAATTTTTATTTAAATAGGAACAAAGTGGTCGCGTTCGCTGGTGTTAATATTATTTTTCAATATTTGAATATTTTTAATTTTTAATTTTATCGTTTCTTTACTTATTATATTAATTCAATAAGTCATAAGTGTGGTACATATGTGTCCCCATTATCTAAAAATATGGCCAACGAGTGAATTTTTCTAAAAATAAAAGATATATAGATATTATATATATAAATGTTGCACGTTTAGTAGCGAAACTATTGGTTTAGATATTTTTTCAAAATTTTTGTAATTAATCTATACCTAAATGCAATTATTTCCAAGTCTTCGTGCAATCAAAATACATGTAGGTATGCGTGTAAAAATAAACAGAAAATTATTTTTATGATGAAATTATTAATATTAGAAATTAACGAATAAAAACCACAAAAACACTCATCAAATTAAAAAACAATTGTTTACATATACATATACATAGTATATTTATAAAATCTGCAAAATTTTCTAAATGGTAAATATATGTATAACAAAAACCTTCTCCAAATAACAAAAGACAAGTGCAGATTAGAAAATAAAAAGAAACAAACAGCAACAATAAATGTAATAAATAATTAATAAAAACGTAAACAACAAATATAAATATATAACGTTTTAGCTGTGATGTATTATTGTTAAAATTATCTAAATTATTTCAATGGCCTATTTTTAAATTAAACGTATTTTAAGATTGGATAATTCTATTTAGAAAACAGTAATATGTGTGGTTTTCGTTTTATAAAATAATGTAAAGAAGAAAAGAAAAAAAACGAAGCACAAAAAAAAAGGAAGAATAAATAAAAATTAAAATGAGAGTAACAGAAAATGAAATATTAGAGTTAAATGCTTGCTAGCTACACAGTTTTTACATCTTCATTCCATAATTACATACATAAATATTTCTGTCTAATTATTATTATTATTATTTTAGCGTACTTTAAGCACTTTTAACTCTTGCTGTCAAACGTGTAAATTTTACATACTAACTTATATAAGAAGTGCAAAAACATATTATACTGATTGAGATAAGAAAATATTTTGTTTTTTTGTTTTGTTATGTTTTGAATCGATTTTTATACTATACCCATCTCTTTCTAAATATTTTATCTCGCTCCTATTTTGTTAAAATGCGCGTGAACTTTTATAGATATTTTGTCTTTAGTGGATTTTATTAAAACTAATACGAAAAAAAAAAGAAAAACAAAAAATTGAAGTGATCAAAGGTGAATAAAGTATAATTATAAAAAAATGAGTGAGAAAAAAAATTATGTTTTAATCGCCTTGTTTTAAACTTATTTGGATTTTTTATGAAATATTTTGTATTGTTTTAATTTTATACCAATTCCGTGCGAGGCGTCTAAATCTAAACATAGCGAACCGTAAATGCAACGAATATTGACTTTTATAGAAGTCATCGTAAATGCTATTTTCAACGTACCGAATATGTATACCTATCGTTTTGAAGTAGCTACAAGCTAATTATACAAAAAAAAAAAAAACAAAAAAAAAACTGTTTATGAAGAGACGAGACCATGGAACGATAACGAAAAGTATTTTCTTTTATTTTATTGAAAAATATTTGAAACATCACGAAAATATACCAAATTTTAATTAAAAGAGAATAAAATATTGTTACGTGCAATAGAAAGAGACAACTGGTGACATCTACTGGCAATGGAGAGTAAACCACTTCAGGTTCGCAGAATCGATTATTATTACAGGAAAGTTCAGGAATAGAACAAATAGAAGAACTTATATATTATTTATTTAAGATTGTGTTTTTAAATAAAGAACCAAAGGCCACGCTCGCAACAATATATAAGTTCTTTATTACACTTAAATCATATAAAGTTCACAAACATTCATTTAATCAACTCAACTGTAATTATCGGTAACACTGTACTTTCAATTATCGCAATCTAATTACATACACTTTCGCTTCTTTATTACTTTCACTTGTTAACACTGCAACGTCTAAGACAAAACTCTCTTTCTGGCGATGACAACTGTTATATTTATACCCTAGAAACTCTCCGGATTATTCTGGAGTGTTCTATTCCAAAAGCTTCTTGACTGTTCTATTCATTCTTATCCATAATCGATTCTCCGAACCTGAAGTCGTTTACTCTCCATTGCCAGTAGATGTCACCAGTTGTCTCTTTCTATTGCACGTAACAATATTAATTATTTAATATTGTGTTTTAAATAACGAACCAAAGGCCACGCTCGCAACAATACTTTGGTAAGTAAAGCAAACAAAATTTCACACTTCCGATAAAAATGATTGACCTCGAAATTATAATAATTACACAAAAGGTATGCGGGGTGTGCTGGTATCCGGAGAATACAAATCAAACAATTGCAAATTATTTTTACGTCAAATTGTATTGGCGGTAAAATGTTCGCTCTGTCGAATGAACCTATATGATCGTAGTAATATCTCCGGTATATGAGGGATTTTGAGGCTGATTTTCTCGAAAACTTTTAAAAAATTTGGATTTCTGGATTTCCAGTTCGGTTACCTACATAATCTCGATTTTCAAAATACCGGTAACAGTATCTACCTACCGATTACTTGATTTTGACTATATTTGCTTTAAATTGTTATGAATATAGATTGGTTTACTTACCTTTTTTTTCATACTTTGGATTGGTCTTACTCGTTTGGATAAAACAAGTGTACTTGTGCGAAAGGTCTCATGACATTTCCCCTAAAGACTTCTGCAAAAGGACGTTTGCACTAAAGACGTTGTACAAAAAGTTCATATCACAAAAGGAATATTTTACAAGAGACCAAAGACAAAAAAGTTGTTTGCCAAATATGTGTCAACAAATGGCAAATACTTATGTTGTAAAAAATGAGGTGCTTGTGCATTTCATGCAACATATTTGCCATTTGTACAAGCTAAAATTTCGTTATTGAATTTGATATCTTGAAGTTCAAAATACAAGCGTTTTTCAAATTCATTTACATAATTCATAATTATATTTTTAAAAGTACACCTCTGTAAGGATGTTCTTAATAATTATAGGAATATAATTCATGCAGATAGATGTGTCATTAATATCTTTTTTTCATAGTCGGATTTTTTGCTCAGGATTCTTTGAATTCGCTCATTTTGTAAATAATTTTTTTTTTTTTTAGAACTAGAGGTCCACCACATTGAACCTTTAACAAAAGCAATTTATTTTTATAATTCAGTAATTTATATGTATGTAGGTACCTAATTATTAAATTTTTCAATGTTTTGGAAAACGTCCGTTTGGTAATGATCTTTTGGTAAAGATCTTTATTTGGCTACCATCTTATTGACAAAATCGTCTTTAGAATATGTTAATATCTGTTTGGGAAACAGAATTCGGTCAAATGAATAGTCCCTGTGTTGCTCTGTACTGTTCTTATTGTTCAATTATTCAATACAAAAATATCCACGCAAACGAAAAATCCCAGATATGGTATGGGACCTTTAGGCTAAGTCTGTAAGAGAAAACTTGACACGGCACTGACATTACAAATTCCAATCTTTACGCTTTAAAGGAGAAATTTAGGGAAATATATTCTTTTCTAATCCTTCAATCGAAAAACAGTTCTAACCCAATATGACACAAATAAAATTTCCGGAAGAGTTAGATAAGGCGACTTCTATATGTAGATACACTAGTTATATTTATTCATATCAGAAGATACAAAGATAAATATTCCCCTAAGTATAATGCTACCATACTACGTAAACCCTTAGTTACATAAGGCGATTTTAAAAATTAATATTTCCATAACGATAACGATTACCTCTGCCATTTATATGTACATAGATAGATAAAGGCTAAGGGTTTAAAATAAAAAAAAAATACTATTACTAATAAAAAATATTGTTTGATGTTGCAGTATTTTGTTATGTGCAATAGAAAGAGACAACTGGTGACATCTACTGGCAGTGGAGAGTAAACAACTTCAGGTTCGGAGAATCGATTTTAAATCGTCGGGAAGGTTCAGGAATAGAATGAATAGAATAGTCAAGAAGCTTCTGGAATAGAACACTCCAGAATAATCTGGAGAATTTCTAGGCTATAAATATAACAGTTGCCACCGCCAGAAAAGAGTCTTGTCTTAGACGTTGCAGTGTTAAAAAACGAAAGTAATAAACAGGCGGAAGTGTTGTAATTGGATTACGACAATTGAAAGTACAGTGTTAGCGATAATTAAAGTTGAGTTGATTAATTGAATGATTTTGAATTTTATATGATTAGAGTGAAATAAAGAACTTGTATATTAAATATTTAATATTGTGTTTTTAATAACGAACCAAGGGCCACGCTCGCAACAATATATTAATGAAAATCATAAAGCATTTAGCTTCATCGGAAATTTGGATCAGAAAAATCGATTGATCTATTCTCAAGAAAGGATTTCTTAAAAATGACGTTTCCTAGCAAAATCACACAATTTCTAACCACCTAAAGGGGGTAGCTTAAGATATCTGGGGACTTATTTTCAAATTGGAGCCAAATGTAGTAAAAAAATGTGTTTCTGTGAAATGCACATTTGTTGTGATGATATAATCGAGTAACCCACTACACAAGGAAAGCCGCAGTTCCCAAATGATTTGATCCATTGATTTGCTTTTGTTCTGAGAAAACCATGGATGAATTATGCAAATGAATGCTGCAAGTAACTGCGGTAAGTCCACAAACTATTGACATTTACAAAGATAAAATTCAGGTTAACCAAACCATAACAGGAAATGATTCAGACGATGAGCACGAGGTAAAAAATGATAATAGGTACATATTGCAGACCTTGGAAAATTACGCATCAACCAGAAATAAATGAGGTAATTCCAGTTCATTTCTCTTCTCCTACAAGGGAGCGACACGAAACGAGAAGCAAATTTTCAACTATCCAAGGTACCTTATTATAGAAATAAAATATATTAAAAAACTTTTTAAATAAATAACTTTCGTAAATAAATTGCACTAAAAAGTAAAAAAATGATTTTTTCTTTCTCAGTGATATACACAAGAAAAGTTTCGTTGCAAACAGTTCAAACATTTAAATTAAAACGAGATAATGTAATTTTGAAATATCATTGAAAAAGAAAAATTATTTTTTACTGCAATTTATTTATGAAAGTTGATTATTTTAAAAGTTTTTTTTTAATATGTTTTATTTTCTACTTTTTAGTCATTACATTTTTGCTAAAATGCTACGATGGTTGGCCATCTTCAAAGTCGGCTGCTTCTTCTTTCAAGGCCTTGTATGAACCAATACCCCCTATACTAATGAAACCGAAAACTTGACGAATTGTGACGAAACACAATACTTTCTCAATTTTAGAAAAGCTGACTTCCCGGAACTTTCTAGTGACTTACCGCTATCGATTTCAACACATTACTGTATTGCAATAGTGTTGATGAAGACGTTTATAATGGCTGGAACATAATGAACGGATCAATGCCGGAGTAAACACGCAGCTAACTGTCAAAAAACGCAAGAAATAAAGTGCTGCCCAAAACGAAATTGCCGCGGCTGAGTTTAATGACAATTCAATGCAATTTTCATATTTTCAATATTGTGCTTGTGGATATTTTTATATTGTTAAAACTTGTACGAATAATAAGAGTAACATTTGAAACATCCCGCGGCTCAATAATTAATTCTACGTTACAAATTTCATTCAAAACAAACGTTTTCTTCAGCTGTCAAAAATTTTTAATCCGGCAATTGCGTAAAAGTTGAAAGTTGACCAACTTTCTTGCGGCAAATCCGTTAACTGCGTTCACCGTGTGCGCATTAATGTATTTCAAATGCATTCAACTTTTGCGTGACATTTCCATCCGGCATTGATCCGTTCATTCTGTTCCAGCGGTAAGTTTTACATAATTCTTTTTGATCTATTCTCTTCTCATGTTCCCCGCGAGCGCCAGCGGTTGCATAAAACATCACCGTCCTGGTTCAATAAAGAACTGAAAAGTCTTAAAAATTGAAAGAATAAAATGTGGAAAAGTTATATGAGGGACAAAGATATTATAAGTCATAACAACTTCCTCACATCCTATAATGAGTTCAAAGAACTTTTCTCTACACTTTATAATGAGTACGTTCAAAGCATGCGAACGAAATTATTTAGTGACCCACGCATCTTTTTTAAGTTTATTAATATGAAGAAAAAACCCGACAACTACCCCAATACCACAGTATATTTATACAGTAGCCCAGCTTAGAACAAACTATTGAAAAGTGAATTTTAGAATTTTAATTAAAAAAAAAAACTCAAAATTTCTCCCATAAGAGGGAACTATTAAGTATGATAATACTAACACCGACTAAATAATGAAAAGCATGCATTGTTGACCTTTTATCTATCAAACGTGACACTGCGGCGAGCTTGTGTTAAGCTGGTTCTGATAGTCATAATATTCTTGCTAATATCCCAAGGGTGACAATGCATAAACACCCAGTAATAGATGAGATTAAAAGCTGGACCATATCCGTGGAATAGACTATGTCTTATTTTTCTATGTGTCAACTTACTGTTGAGTTTCTTGTTTATAATTATCATTGTTTCCTTTAAGCGTGCTGAAGGTTTCGTCTGTTCTTTTCTCACTCTTTTTTACCTTTACAACCTTAATTTGTTATATATTTTGTACTATTTCTATCTACATATATATACGATGGAGTTCCCCAGTTATATCAAGAGTCCACTCATACATAAAGAAATAGGATTGGTCTCTTTCTATTCGACTGGTAAAGTAGTTTCTGAAACTGCGTAGCATTTTCTTTTAAGTTATTCGGCTATCTTACAATTTTTTGTTATAAGCTTCTGTATAAGCTTCAGTTCAATCTTGAATTATTTAGGCTTGGTAAACTCTTGCAGATAATTTCAATCCTTTCCTTTTGACTAGCGATGGCTTCTTTTAAACTCTCATATCTCTCAGCGCTTATGTAAGTGAGCGCATGACGAGTAGAAAATGCCTTCGTTGTTGTAATTTAAGGTGAGGTCTAATTTCTGATTCCTCCAGAGATTATTTTGTGTTTCAAACTCATCAAGACTTTCCTTCCTTTCATCAATCTTTACAGTTCGATCAATGTGTGTCGACGCCCGACGCCCGTTCGGCCCTACCCTTGAAGTCGAATTCTGCGGTACCGTGGAAAGGCTGAACTATAATGGACATAAGAATTTAACGAATTTGAACGAGACTGAAGTTTACTTACCGATGATTGACGTTTTTGCCCTAAATAGATGTAGATTCCGTAAGGGTTATTATATTGACATTTAATATTTTCAATATAAAAAAATGGTAAGAGCAAAAAAAATTACCAATTGAAGTTGATTAATTTGAAGATTTGTGCCTTTTATGGACACTATATAAACAAGTAAAAAAGCTAGGATTGATCTTTAAAGTGGTTTTTCGCATATATTTCTAGAACGGTTCGTCGGACAGAAAAATGATTATAATCAATTTTATAGGATTTTGTATTCTGAAGAAGTCTTTTTTACAATAAAAATGTCTAGGACTGATCGTTTTCACGGTAAATGTAAAAAATCTAAATTTTTATATGGCAACACCAAGAAGGGGTTACCCGATTTAGTTCATTTTTGAAGTTTTATTTGTCATTACTATAAAAACACCATGTACCAAATTTCAACTTTTTATGTCGACGCCTTCTCAGGCAGTGTCCAAATATATAGTGGAAAACAAAATCTTTGTATGGCAACCCCACGAAGGAGTGTCCAGATTTGTCTCATTTTCGAACTTAATTTTACTTTTTTAAAGGCCGTTTACAGAATTTCAGCTTTCTAAGTAAACGCGTTCTCGAGTTATCGTGCGATTGAACAGACGGACGAACGGATGGACGGACAACTTTTCTTTGCTCTACCATCATTATTTCTGTGCGTTACAAACGGAATGACAAACTAAGTATACCCTATAGATTTCATCTAGGGTATAAAAATATAAGAAGAATTTGAAGAATAATCTGAAGAAAAATCGGCAGCTCTCCCAGAAGCAATACCTCGTTTTCTTAGTCCTTCCTGCAAACTTTTCTCTAAGAACGGACCACCTCTTTTCACATTCTTTTTCTAAAATAAAATAAAATAATAAGAGTGTTACTGATTTCATGAATATCATTGGATAAACAGATGAGTCCTAACGGAATGAGCGGCTCTTATCGCACTTTATATTTTGTTTTTGTTTTTTGTTATATTATTAAGCCAAGCTCAGGGGATACCCTATGATGCAAAGCACAACATAGCAAAAAGGAGATAGGGTAAGGATTAGGGGACATGAGGAAAGTGGCGGAGGTGCCGATGTGACCTTTGAACCTTCGCCGATTGTAAGCCCGAGGATAAACAGAAGATGGTAGACTGTTCCACATTTGCACAGTTCGGGATAAGAAAGTATCATGGAATTTTACTGTACGGCCGAAAGTATTTTGAAGGATGAGAGGAACTGCGTGGCTTGCAGCGCGAGTATTGCGTGCAGGAATTAATTTACACCTACGAAAATTTGACATTTAAGCTTAACGAAAGTTCCTTACCGCTACCTTAACGTTATTTTTGGTAAGTCTATTTAATTTAACGTGCGTTTTCCCCTTACGTAAGTAACTTTACTTACGTTTACGTCCATTGTGTGGTTCAGCCTAAGTTTCGCGAATACTTTTATAAACAGAACAGTACGAATGTGGAATAGTTTACCATCCACCAGTTATGAGTAATTCAAGCTAAATGTACACCATCACCTTGAATGAACCAAATAATCCTCAATTTCCTATCCAAGACTGTGTTTACGGCGCGTTATAGGATATTCCCTGAGCTTTGGTAAATTCACTTTAAATGTTATTTTAAATCTGTTTCGTCTTGATTGTGTGTAATACAATGAATATCACAGGTTTTTGTTTTTAGTTGCTATAAAATGGATAAATAAATTAGTTTGTTTCCCTAATTTAACATTAAACACATCTTATTACAGTTTTGACAGGGATTGCCATTAGCTCAGGACCACTGTGCATTGTTAGAGTGTTAGTGTGTTAGGTAAAGGACTACTAGGTAAACATTCACTTGTTGAGCGTGAATTCAAAGATACAGTACATTTTTATGAATCAGACAAATTGTGTCTTCTTGTCAGACTTTACAATGTCCGTTCGGAGTTGGCCTAAAGTTACACAGACTTATATATATATATATATTTCGGTGAGCTTAATAGTATCCCACAAAATTGGATATTAATAATTTGCGGAGTGTTTAATTTTCAATTGAGTCACTGTTCTTGTCTTGTTGTCATAAAATTATGTTTGGACTTTTGGAGAGCTTAATTCGTACTCGATTTTTTCGCATTATTTACTGTGTACTGGCCTGGAGGGAACTTGTAGTCGGCTCGCGCTTGCGGCTTGCCAATCAATGATTATGCTAGAGTTATTCGAGATTGAGAGTCGTTTTATTCGGCCGACCAAGTTTTGAAAGACTCCAGAATGGGAGGGACGCAATTGCAATATCAAGAGCAGGTACTAAATTCTCAATTTACTGATTTTATCAAAGCAAAGCGATACGTCCGATCTCAGCCAGCTTGGTGTATCTAAAAGAATCACTCAGTCGACATAGTGAGCTTCACGCTTGGACAGTGCTTCAATATCGGTTGTGCGTGCATATCTACTAGATATTATTTCCGTTGATGTATAAATCAACATAATTACATATTACAGTTTTATCTTTGCAATCTTATCAATATTTACTAAGTGTAAAGGAACTTTATCAATATTATTTCATTTTATCAAGGGGTGCCGTCAAGTTATTTGCGAAGTACTGGATCAGTGCAAATCAGTTTCAAAAGAAGTGAATGCAGTAAGCGAAGTATCGTACAATAGAAGTCTGCAAGAGGTGAGAAATACTCAGGTATAATTTGTTTTTCTTTTCTAAGCCATTATATCTTGGCGTAATGAATTTCTATGTTTTGACTTATTCTTAGTGAGATTGAAAATATCATATACGTGGCTTTATTCTCTCCAAGAACCAAGCAATCAGCGCACGTAGTTTTAAAGTGCACTTTATTAATAATTGAAAAATGCAAGTAGAGTAAATTATTGTAGGCGTGTAAGGAATTTAAAGTTATAGAGATGTGTGTTTTATTCAATTTTAAGAGAATCTTCGATGTTTATTAAGTGCCGTCTTGGCGAGGCTCTCTAGGGATTTGTTGTGTTAGAACTAACTATATATTTATCTCGGTAAAATTCATTTCCATTTCAAATTACGATGTTAACAAATTGCGGGTTGTAAAAATATCTTTTTCTATATCAATGCAGTTTGGATATAAAATGGATAGCATTTATAGAAACTACAACATTATGTTGGAATATAAAGGGTTTGTGTAATGCAGTTAAGTAATGACCACACCTGTACATTTTTATAAGACTGATCTACTTAATGTTACATACCTTTTTCTTGATAGTCCATTTGGTGAGATTTCAAGTTGAGCATTTAAGGGAATGAGCTTAGCTTAAGGTCATGAGAAGGATAACGCAATATATTATGTATCTCGCTATTTTTACATTGTAAAAAAAGTGTGTAAAACTATGTAAATTTACACTTTATTTGCAGTGCAGTATAAGTAGGGTGTGTAATTAGTTAAAAATGCATGTAAAATGTCTAAATTTTTATATTTACTTCATTTCTGTTTAATATCTAAAGAAACATAGGATGGAAACGTGAGATCGCCATCGAACCTACATATATGTATATCTTGCGATCACTTATAGTTGCTCTATTATCACCCAGACGAGGTTCAAATGATTCTCTTTCAAGTGACTCCAGATTCTCTGTGATTGTTCAAGGATTGAAGGGAGGACGTGTAAATCTACTTTCAGCAACTTGTTTTTCGTGGTCGCGGAGACAAAAGATCCTAACCACAGATGCTCACCTGCTAAGTAAAAGAAGCCATAAAAGCTATAAAAAACGAAAAGAAACTATATAGGTAGGAGGAAAAAGCGCAGGACTGTTTCTAGGTGGGATTCGTACCCATGATCCCTGAGATTGAGTTTTGTTTTTTCTCATATATGTCATTTTTATAGACTCTCACATTCTTCATTCTCGAAAAATTCTTTCGCAGATTTACACGGTGTCCTATATATTTGAATACAAAAAGATATTGAGATATAGGAACAAGTATTTAAAATGTTGGTAAGATTTTTATTGAAATTTAATAGCCACATGAATAGTTAAAAACTTACAATAAATGTTTTCTGATAATACCTGCTTTTGCTTTTTTTACCAATATTAATCTCTTTTCGAAAGAGTTGCAGGTGGCACGAACGTTTTCCATGGGCATTTCCTCCCAAATTTTGGAGATAACTTGCTTGAACTGCTCTAAACGATTGATTTTTCGGTCCTTGAGTTTCGCTACCATATAGCCCCAAGCAAAGAAATCCAAAGGATTTAAATCTAGGCTACTTGGAGGCCATTCAACCTTCGGTAAAAAGTCAGTTAAGTTATCAGCACACCACCTCTGAACTGCATTCGCGGTGTGCGAATGTGCTCCGTCCTGTTGAAAGCAGTAATAATCATCTCCAAATAACTTTTTGACGCTTGGAAGGATAACTGCTTCAAGAACATGCTTCTGGTAATATTCAGCGTTGACCTTCACACCTTTTTCAATAAAAACAAGGGGAAGTTTGCATATTCTGCAAAAACAACCCCAAACCATAACTGAGGATGAATTTAGATATCTGGGCACATAAAGATCATTTTCGGAAATGTCCTTCATTCTGACTGCCCACACACGATCATTTTGTGGATTGTGTGGTTGCTCCAAAATGAATAACTTTTCATCGGAAAACACGAACTCATCACCACCGTGCCAAGCAAGTATGGTTTCAACTCTAGCAGCTCTTTTTTCCTTGGATGAGGCTGAAATTCCATGAATTTTGCGTTTTTTGTAAGGGTTTACTCCTAGATCCTTGGTGAGTATTAATTGTGCTGAAGACTTTGAGATTCCCAATTTGCCAGCTATTTTTCTCACCGAACGACCTTTTTTTTGCGAATCTGCTCTCTTAAGATCTTAATGCGTTACCTAGTACGCGCGATGCGTGGACGTCCACTTCTCTAAGATCCTTAACAGAGGATGTTTCCTTATAACGTTTGATTGTTTTATATATTTAGTCCCGCTTTATTCCTTCCTTTCGTAGGTGCCGAAAAATTTCACAAGGTTTCATTCCTTTAGTAAATTTTTTTACAACTAGTTCACGTATGGCTTCCATCGCACTCCACTTTCTAAATAAGACTGATACAAATTGCATAGCATGCGGACTAATAACGGGACTTTATTTTTGTGAAACTATGAGAAAGAAATATTTTTGTTTCATATTTAAACAGTAAATCACTTTTGTATTCGAATTTATAGGACACCGTGTACATATATGATTCATACCCTGTGCCATAAAGTCATCCAGTACGTTCAGTTTAATTCCACGGTATTTTGCAATAATAAAGCAGAATGCTTTATGCTCCGCTGGACAAGATAACTTGAACTTTATAGCTACGTTCGACTATCGTATCTGCTGGATGGATACAAGTTTAAAGCTGAATACAGGTTAAGCGTGAAGGTTGATGAAAGAGAAAACGCTTTTATAGATTTTCTGTGTATTTTCATTCACTCTTAGTTTGAATTCCTTTGATCAGATACTGAATGAGCGCTGATGACAATCAAAGTTCTTACTGGGTAATATTGCTTTGATTACTTTCGATCTGCATAAGTTTTGCTGTGATTTTAAATTTGTCTACTATCCGCGCTCAGCGTTATAGAAATTATTGCTGGCCCTACTCATCAGCTGTTTTCGTTGTCCGAAGTAAGTGTGGAACACCTGAAGAGGAGATCTTCGAAACTGATCCTTCCGGTTCTGTACATTTGAAAAAAATCGATAGCTGCTGTCAGTATTGCGGAACTAATAAAATAAGTTAAGACCGAAATTGAGATGAAAAATCATGCTATTAAGAACATGAGAGTTCTAAGTAATCTAAATTTTTTTTATAGTTTTCTAAAGTTTATAACTCCCATGGTTATTTAGCGTTGGGGTAGTAATCACATTTGAAATTTTTCTTATAAGTCTTGTTACTGACCACAAAAAAAGAAACTTGAACCAATCTTCATAGCAAAGTGCGGTTCGTCATTAATTGAAAACGTGTCTTGATTAAATTGAAATTCTTTTATGAAGAGAGCTTTCTATAAATCAATTATAAACGCCCGCCTGCACAAGCCTTGGCCTAATAGAAGAGACTATCATCACACATCATTTAATCAGTGGATCGATAAGTGATCGTCCCAAGAATGGTTGGTTGCTGCATTTTGAGCTCGTGTGTTCTATCACTAAATAAATAAATGTTTTCTCCACTCTTCTCAACGATAAACATCATCGATGCGATAACATTTTTTTTGCAGAAACTATTTCAGTATGTATTTTCTTCCATTGACGAGCACTGCATATATACTGAAATTGAAGTGATAATGGGGCATTTTTGCGCTAATTTTTTCATGCGAAATTCATGTTTGATTTAATTTCTAATTTAATTATCACTCATCCGAATAACCTGTGGAGTAGCGGTGTTTCTGTAAACGTATAGGTAACATAATATTTGCAGAATTATGTTTCATTTTTATGAAATTGATATGTGTGTGACATTTGTTGATTAATAAAATCTGTGGCAACACTTGAGTCTTGTTTATTGTCTCAAAAACACTGTAAAGTAGAATGCAAGCTATGCCTAATATAAACCATGATGTAGAAACATATATATAATAATTACAGACCGGCTAATTAGCCTATACACACATCTATATGTGTTTGTTGAGTGTGTTGTTTTTTTAAGAATTTGTGATTCTGAATTTTTGTTTACTTTCCTTCTCGAAAAGACACGAACTTTTTAGGCATGCATTTATAAAATAATACTTAAACATTAAAAATTTCAAAACAAATAAAGCACATAACAATGATTTTGAACAGTCTGAAAATACTTCAGTCAAGCATTTTGGGTAGGCAGGAATGATTTTATCCTTCTATGTTGTATAGTTTTTGGGGTGCTAACTGAAAACCCCCTCATTAGGGCTGCCATTTTTTTCCTGGTTCATTTCCAGACAACTTAAAAAAAAGAGTAAAATAAAAATAGAAATCAAATTGATATTTTTTATTCATTATAGTCGTATTTACTTATATTTAAATATAGAATTTTTTAATGTTAAATTTTGCAGCAATTAACAATTTGGGGTGTTTTTGTTTAAAAAATAATCACAGAGTTTCCAAAAAAATGTCTGAGAAATTGATCTTGAGAATTTCCTTTCCTCGGCCCGTCTGCTGTTCGAAGAAAATTACCTACTTTTAGCATTTTTTCATTTTCCTGATAAGTGAGTGATATAAATAAACTCGACAGCATTGTCTTCGACGAAGCAAATTCTATGTAGTCTACTCTGACATCAGTAATTTTTCCACCAGTTTCACTCAATTCAAGCCACGTTATTCCATTCTTAAATAAAAATATTTTTGTGTCGCGAAAGGATTTGCACTCAGACATGTATGCAGGAGTGGGCTTAGGAAATCTGGACCGCTCTCCTACAAAAAGGATGTGATGAACTTTTGCCAATCCTAAATAAAACATTTAGAGCAAGCTTTACATGGGGATATATCCCCAAGACATGGAGGAAGGTAAAGGTAATATATGTATATACCTAAGGCAGTAGGCAAACCTGAAGCCCAACCCAAGTCGTACCATCTCATAAGTTTGACCTCTTTTGCTCGTAAAGCAATAGAGACAATAGTGGAAAGGCATATTAGAGACCGGGGCCCTGAAGGCACTAAATCCGAATCATTTTGCCTACTAAAAAGGAAATTAACAGAACTATAGCTACTAGCTTTACTAAACCTGACAAATGGTATAGAGAAAGCTATTGACAACAGAGAAATAGTTTTTTTTTGTCATTGTCTGCATTGGTCAGATATGGAGTGAATCCAACATACAACAGAAATGGATTCAGGCAGTGCTTTCAAACTGGATAATTAAGACGCAACTGTTTGATGAAACGCTGGAGTTCACATCACCAAGAGGTTGTCCCCAAGGGAGAGTACTGACTCCACTGCTGTAGTCCATGGTAGTTGATGACTTGTTAGTTCAACCAAGCAACGAAGGTATTGAGTCGCAAGGTTATGCTGATGACCTTGTAATCATTATCAAAGGTAAATATGAGCGCTTGCTTTCTATAAAGCTTCAAGAAATCCTAAGTTTTGTTCAAGATGGGTTACTGTACACAAGTTATAAGTCAACCCCAGAAAAATAACCAGAAGAAGGATAATGACGACTTTAAGTAGCTCTATCCTCTTTGGTAAGGAGGTCCCTATGTCCAAATATGCTAAATATTTTGGGATAAATTTCGATTGGAACAAACATTTTGACAAGACCAGAAAACTACACTAATGCTGTGGAACTGTAAAAAACTGGCTGGCTCAAAATGGAGACTCAAGCCAAACATAATGATTTAGCTATACAACGCAGTATTCAGACTCATGATCACCTATGCTGCAGCAGCGTGGTAGAACAAATACCCACAAAAGACAACCATGAGTAAGCTAAACAACATCTACCAGCGCTCTAGAAACACTATTGAGTATACCGGCACTAAGCAACATTGTTGAAAAAGAGACTAGATTGATGGTGTACAGAACTTGGATAGATGGCTATGGTAAATGGAGCTCTAAAAGTAAGTTATCTTACTTCCCGTATGTGAAATTTTATAGTCAAAATGAAAACACTCTTTCTAATGATCTAATATGTAAGTTAAAATGCGCACTTTTATGTTTACACCTTTTATTTCGATATTTTTTACCATTATCAGTTCACCTCGTTATTATATTGACTTTTTCATGTTATCTCGTTACTTCTTTTCTATCGAACCAGCTCGTAAAGTTCACAAAACCCCGGGACGGAATCTCTGTAACTCGACTCCTTTAAAATTCAAAAACCAACTCGCAGAGCTTTCTTCGGCCAGTCACCATGTCACTTTACTCATACTTTCCATATCTGGGCCATTGCTATATTGCGTCAATATTTTCAAGCAAGTAGTCACTTGCTGTTTAGCTAGCTTACGCGCTTTCAAAACAAACCAAATAACTTAATGGGGCTCCAACAAAAGCCAGATAGTACTAAGTATCTCCTAAGGAGAATAATTCTTACAGTGGAAGAAGATATTCGGCACAGAAAACGACAGGCGGAACTTGCCTGCAGGAGAACCTTTGGCTGCACATGGGGCATGAGACCGAGGGTTGTGCATTGGATGTACACATCGATCGTCAGACCCATGCTCACATATGCATCCTGTGTATGGTGGCCGAGTACGCTTGTGGAGACTGCAATCCGGAAGCTGGCGGGCCTGCAAAGGCTTGCCTACTTGAGAATTACGGGCTCCGTGCGATCTACTGCTACTGCGGCTCTTAAGGTCTTACTCAATCTGCCACCCCTGGATCTTGTCATTCAGGCAGAGAGGGCTGTGTGCAGATTGCGCTTATGGGGATGTTGGGAGGACGGCTGAACTGGCTCTTCTCATTGCTCTATGGTGTATCGGCTGGACTTGGAAAACCCTCTGGCCGGTATGCCACGGGATGCGATGGTACCTGAGCTTCGTTTCGGGCGTCGCTTCTCTGTAAGCTTTCCTGCAAGGGAATCGTGGACTGAGGGAGGTGCCGTATCGTGCCTTCTCCGGTCTGTTCTAAAAATCTTCACCGATGGCTCTGTCACTAATGAGGTTGCTGGGGCAGGTGTCTACTTTCCTGACCCTGATTTTGGGATGGAGTACTCACTTGGAAAACACACCACTGTCTTCCAGGCTGAAGTCTTCGCCATCTCAATGGCAGCGAAGTTGCCCTTGATATGCAAATCAAGGAGAAAGATATCGCTATCCTTTCGGATAGTCAGGCAGCTTTGATGACTCTGAATGGCCCTCGGAATAACGTGTAAGTTACTGGGGGACTGGAGGTCGTCAGTGGATAAGCTGTGTTTTCACAACATAGTGTTCCTCCTGTGGGTTCCTGGTCTCATGGGAATCATGGGGAATGAAAGGGCTAACCTTTTAGCTAGGCCTGGTTCCGATTCTCCGTTCCTCGGACTGGAGCCCGCCGTAGGCGTTGCCACCTCGAGTATCGTGTCTCTCATCAAAGCGGATGTTCATAGGAAACATCAGCAGAGATGGGAGAGCCTGAGTGCTTGTAGGTGTACAAAATTGTTTCTTGATGGGCCCAATGGGAATATCTCCGATTTTCTCATGGGGCTTGGAAGGAAACAATGTAGAACCGTGGTTGGCATCATCACCGGCCACAGCTCACTTCACGCTAATCTAACAAGGATGGGAGTTGTTGACAGCCCTGAGTGTCTGTCCTGCATGGAGGGAGAGCCTGAGGCAACCGAACACTTTTTGTGTGAGTGTCCGGCCTTCGCCCGGAGCAGACTGGATACTCTAGGGTCTCCCCTTCTATCTGTGGATGAGCTGAAAAACATTTCTCACTAAGACCTGATGCGCTTCATTAAGAGGACAGGAAGGTTTTGGTGAATGGGATTCAGGATAGTATAATGGGCCGCTATGGCCTCCGTGCTTGGGATGGGTATCTCCTGTTCCCCCTGTGTGCAAAAAAAAAGGATCTCCTCAGGAGAATAATTTTTACAGTGGAAGAAGATATTCGGCACAGAAAACGACAGGCGGAACCTGCCTCCTATAAAATGTATTTTCTGTAATAAGGCAAATCACACTTTCGCCGAACGCTTCCAGCGGAAAAAGGCAGGGTTCTGCACAAACTGTCAAAGCCATGGACATATCGCCAAGAGTTGCAGAAAGAGAGCTACTAACCAAAAACCTCACATAAATTCGTTGCAAACTAATCTAGGGTCAGTCCCGCACGCAGCATTTTTCTGTAAAGCCACTTGAACGATGTGAATTTTGTCAATCAAATGGACATACTATGACCAACTGTCGAGCTAAGCAATAGTGGGAAAGCAAGAGACCACAAAGTGCTCAAAGGACAGACCAATACTTCGAAAACTAAATGTAGACTTGCGACGACACCGCGCAAAAGCCTGGCGAATATCAGTGAAAACCGGTGTCAGCCCTCCGAAGCTCCAAAGTGCTCAGTTAAATTACCGTTGGATATAGCAGCGAATTCCACTGTCGAGCTCTTTGTTGACACGGGAACTGACGTTAGTTTAATAAAAAAGTCGGCATTACAAAGTAATATTAAAATTGACCAGGGTAATAAAACAAACCTTACTGGAGCTTTTGGAGAAGGTCAAACATGCATGTTCCTATGTAAGGGGAATTTTCTACTTAAAACCCCACAAGCATGTGAATTTCAACACATTTCAAGGACAACGGGAATGTACCGTGCGACGGCATACTAGGCTACTATTTCTTATCAATAACATGTAATATTAAGGGTCGACAGGAAATCTTACACTTCCCAGTCTCAGAAGTAAATAATACAAAATTCGCAACACCACTAAACTTTCACCACAGATAAGTAAAACCCAGATTTGGAAACCAATGTTAAAAATCTGGTTCCCATTAGCCAGCCATGATGTATATCAGTCAGCTTTAGCTTTTAGCAAAGGCAAAATCTCTGAACATTAACCATCCTACAGGCCAACCGAACAATTTGGTTTCTACCTGTGCTTGAAAAGTAAGAAAAAAAATGTAAAATCTATAGAAGTTTTGTCAGGATATTCAAAAGCTTAAGCAAATACTTGAACCAAAAATAATGTACAAAAACCTTGAAGATGTCACCACATACGGGCCACGAACTGACTATCCTATCTCCTTCAAAATCTGGATAATTACTTATCTGTGCTCTCACATTGAAAAGAAGGGGTTGAACATAGAAAATAGTCCCTTCGAAACGTTGAAAACAGAAATTCGGTCCATATTCTAAAATGGGAACTTGGTAAGCTGGAATCTGTAAGTTGCTATAATTGAAGCAATAATAGCCAACGCCAACTGAATGGTGTGGAAAATGGGAAGGTTCAGAGAAAAACCCACATTCCTACCCGCTCAGAAAAAAATGTGAGAAAGTAATGGTGAATTTGTATCCATGACAAAGGATATAAGACCTGATATAGTTATAGCAAACTGTTTAACAAAGGCAGTAAAAAAGGAAATCACAACTATAATATTTACTTAATTCCAGTAACAATTATGAAACGCTACTGGAATTAAATCCATAATACATTTAAGGTTGAATCAAATGTAGGAAGTAAGAACTACATATACTGCATAACCAACAAGACTAGACGGAACAAAATACTGGATAAGGAAATCGTGTTGGATGAAAGTCTCAATAAAGAGGAACAGAAGGCATTGTGAAAGTTATGTTATGAGTATAATGACATTTTTTTATTACCAGAAGATTATTTATCATACTCAAATTCTGTAAAGCATGAAATACATATTAAACAAAGATCAGGCGCCAGTAAATCAGAAAATGTGTAGGCCACCTGAGAGACAGAGATATATTATCCAGGAGCAAGTGGAAGAAATCCTTAAAAATGACATTATTACACCGAGTATCAGCCTTCTACTACTTAGTACCTAAACGGGATGATCCGAATGGAGAAAAACAGTGGCGAGTCGTTGTTGACCTCCGAAATTAAATGACATTACTATAGGTGATGCCTTTCCCTTACCAAGGATTCAGGATATATTCGATCAATTAGGCTACTCAAGATATTTCACAACAGGTCATTAAACACAATTCCTGTCTGCTTCTAAAATTAACGGTACCAAATAGGGAGGAAATAGAATAAATCTAGGAAATGAAGCCCTAGTCAAGTACACCGATGGTTCTAAAACCGAGAAAGGAGTAGGTGCTGCAATATACGGTGTAAAGCCAAGAGCTCATATTCTTCACTAGATGTACTCATCCGATCCCGGCATTGAAAGCCATCTAATCAATTGAGGTCAAAACGAAGTTAATGTTGGAGTCCATTCAAGTATTAGCAAATCTGGGCACAAGGAACCATTTAACAATTCAATGGTGAAAATTCTACTGTGCTGTCAGATGCATATGAGTCATCTTTTGACAACAAAAAAGAGATAGGTTATGAATAAGCCTAAACTCAGAGAAGAGATCTATTTCCGCAAAGATTTATTAGGCTGTATGGTGAGAGATAATTTCTGGCTGCAGTGTGGAAGCGCTTCCCTTTACAAGCGCTTCAGAAATAACAGGTACGAGCACTAGGAAATATACATATAATACCTATGTGTAATAGGTCCATTCGTTTCCAAGCTTGGTGTTGTCCGGAACTAAACTCAACTACACTCAAGCCATTCGTTTGCTTGTTAAAATGTGGTGTAGTGTATACTCAGTGTGCACCATCGAAATTATGGGTGTAAGCAGTGTAGAAAGACGATTTAACAATTTTCAATTTCTTAGATTAACTAAGCTATATAATCTAAGGTCATTTGTTGATTTCTTCTTAAACAACTGTGTAATAATTGAAATTAACAAGTGCGTTCAGTATTCTAGATAATTAAATTGATTTGTGGTATAACAACCAAATTAAATTAAATTTTGACAAATATAATCAAGTGTTTTTAAACAATAAAAAAATGAATACAGTGCCAGTAGTTATCCTGGTGACGGCTCTCCGAACCAAAATATTTATATCTACACTTTTTACCACCACTTCATTCATTTGCGACGACAGCACTGAAAAACAGCTGATTTCTGGTGCTGGTGTAGTATTACACTTGACAGCTCTGAGCTACATACACAGTAAAAAAATTCCACAAATTGTTGTCACAAAGTTTAAGTATTTTTCGATAATATTGTTGCGCACGTGTCCTTTGGTTCGTTATTTAAAAGACAATATTAAATATTTAATATACAAGTTCTTTATTTCACCTCTGATCTTATACAATTCATAAACCTTCAATTAATCAACTCAACTTTAATTATCGCTATTACTGTACTTTCAATTACAACACTTTCGCGCGTTTATTACTTTCGCTTGTTAGCACTGCAATGTCTAAGACAATACTCTTTTTCTGGCGGTAACAACTGTTATATTTATAACCTAGAAACTCTCCAGATTATTCTGGAGTGTTCTATTCCAGAAGCATCTTGACTATTCTACTCATTCTATTCCTGAACCTTCCCGAAGATCCCATCATCGATTCTCCGAACCTGAAGTTGTTTACTCTCCATTGCCAGTAGATGTCACCAGTTGCCTCTTTCTGTTTCACGTAACACTGCCGCCTTCTTAAAATTGTTCGTCCTGAACAACAGGTGGTCCACGGTCTTGATGCTCGTAGTATTGACACAAGCGATCCAGATGGACGATTTTTCGTTTGCCTCCTGTACCACGTTGAATCCTATATACTACGTCATTTATTCTAGTTAGTACTGAATACGGTCCCTGCCAGTGTTGTTATGATTTTGGAGAACGTCCCTTACGTCGGTTCGGGTTGTATAGCCAAACAAGATCACCTTCATTGAATCCTGCTGAATTCGCACCTAAGTCATAGCGGGTCCTCATCCGATTGGTACTTACTGCTAATTTTGCCCTCGTGGCCCCCTGTACATCAGCTCTCCGTTACAATGGGGTCATATATATACATTTCCTTCCTTTCTGCTGCTACGTGGCGGCCCTTTGTAAGAAGCACACATAGTGCATCTGCGACAGCATTTCTCTACATCCTCCCGCATATGTACCCAATAAAACTTTTCTCGTATTTTAGAAACTGTTTTATTCACTTTCAAATGTTCTCCAGATGTTCCACGATGCATTTTACCTAGAACATCGTTGACCTTTGATGCCGGCATGACTATTTGCATTCGGAAATATTTACCGTTAGGTGCCTCCCACTTGCGTTTTAATATACTGCATTCAACATGAAAAGAATTCCATTGAGCCCAGTAGCTTTTCAGCTTTTCACTCATCCTGGAAATATCCTTGCGTTCTGGTTTTTCTATGTGTGCTTTCCAAGCAAGAATAGGCGATATATCTGGATCTTCTCGTTGCGCTGTTGCAAGTTCTCGATGTCCCAACCTGTTGATGGTTCCACAGTCACCAACTGTATAATAGCTGTTTTCTCATAGCCGTAAAATGCTTACATTTAGGTTCGCATGGACGTTGTACAAAGGTGGATACGTCCTTTCCTGTGTTGGATCTCAAAGCAATAAGGTTGGAGTCTAGTCTCTCTAAGAATAGTTTGCTCTCTGGCTCACCAACTTGGACATTCTTCTCTCCCTTTCTTTTCTGTTGATTCCCTTCGACGGCGTTTTCTGTAGTCGCTTTGAAGGTGTCCCAATATATTACAATCCCAGCATCGAAGAACACTACGTGAACGGGTGCTCGGTGATAGCTCCAATCTGTTGCAAGTACATTCGTCCACCAAAATGTCTCTCATTCATACTACAATCCGTGAAGCTTGTCTGGCGGATTCATACACTAATGCATAGGCTAGTGCTTCTTCTGTTGATTTCTTTCCTGCTAGCCTTAACGCTTGTTGTAGATTTTGATCTGCAATACAGTTCACAAATGCCTCCATCGCCACTTCATTAAGGAAATCCACATTTACGCTGTAAAGATGCGCTAATCTTTCCACATCAGCCTGCAGTTGTTGTAGTGATTCGACATGCTTTCGAATCCTGTTGCGTAACTGTATGCGATATACTTGCTGCATATGTTCATCTCATTAACGTAATTATATCGCCTGCAATAATGAAGTGTAATCACGTTGCTTTTCAATCGGTACAGTTTGTAAGAATTCTGATGCAGAGCCTCGAAGTGCTAATACCAGAGCTGTAGCTTTGTCTTCATCATTCCATCCATTTACCTCTGAAGCTACCTAGAATTGCCTCTTGAAGATATGCCACGGATTTTGTCCATCCAATATTGGAGGTTTCATTCTACCTGCACCGGATATTTCAATTCCTTCGTGCCGAGGTTGCCGATGCTTTATCCTCTTCAAATCTGCTTTAACGTTTTCAAGTTGCTCGGTGACTTTTTGTTGAAATTCCTGCTCAATTACTTAAATTTTAAAATTTTTAGGAAAATTTTTCTGATGCTTCAAACGAGTTTCTAGACAATTCTCCAGAGAACGTTTTTGTTCGTCCAAGCGGGTTTCCATAGATTTTCTTTGCTCCTCTAACCGGGATTCCAGAGAATTCTTTTGTTCCTCAAAAGCATTCTTTTGCTCATCTAAACGGGATTCCAGAGAATTTTTTTGTTCCTCATTGGAATTTTTCTGTTCATCCAAATGGGTTTCCACAGATTTCTTTTGTTCCTCGAGAGAATTCTTTTGTTCTTCGAGAGAATTCTTTTGTTCCTCGAGAGAATTCTTTTGTTCATGAAAACGGGCTTCCATTTTGCTCATTAAAGTACTCAAAAGCTGTTCCATTTTCATCGCAGGCTCTTCTTCAGCTTCGCTTTCTTCCAAGTTCTCTTTGAAAACAAATGTCTCAGGAGGATTTTCTCCTTCCTCTATCAAAGCTTGTCTACATAAGTCGCTCGACTAGAACTTTCTTTGCACCTGTCGTTTGTAATGACCGGTTCCCTAACTCCACTTTCAAATCCTGTATTCGAAGCTTCTCCACTTTGCGCCCCATTACTTTAGTAATTCACTTACAGTTGAATATAAATTATTTTCTAGAACTTTCAAAATTTAACACAGTTTCACAAAATTAACCACACTTTGAATTTTTAAGTCAATTGCCACCACTTTATTTCTCAAATTTATTTCACTTTTCAAACCAGTTGTTGCGAGCGTGGCCTTTTGGTTCGTTATTCAAAACACAATATTAAATATTTAATATACAAGTTCTTTATTTCATTTCTGATCTTATACAATTCATAAACCTTCAATTAATCAACTCAACTTTAATTATCGCAATCCAATTACAACACTTCCGCTTCTTTATTACTTTCGCTTGTTGACACTGCAACGTCTAAGACAAGACTCTTTTTCTGGTGGTGACAACTGTTATATTTATATCCTAGAAATTCTCCAGATAATCCTGGAGTGTTCTATTCCAGAAGCTTCTTGACTATTCTATTCATTCTATTCCTGAACCTCCCCGAAGATTCTCCGAACCTTAAGTTGCTTACTCTCCATTGCCAGTAGATGTCACCAGTTGTCTCTTTCTGTTGCACGTAACAATATTAAGGAATATTCCCTAAAATGTAAGGAATATTCGCTAAAATGTAGGGAATATTACCTACATTTTAACAAAATTCCCTATATTTTAGGGAATATAAAATGTAAGTTTTCTTTCCTTAAATTGTAGGGAGTATTCCCTACATTTTAGGGAATAGTCCTAATATTTTTTACAGTGTACACTTGCACCAAAGCAAACGAATGGACTTAATATTTTAAACTATACAATTTATCCATCATGTCCCTTAAGGGGTTACATGGGTTTCGATGGCTAAAAAGAAGCATATTTTCACAATTTGTTTTTTATATAATAAATATATTATTTTATTCAAAATTTTAAGCTTATAAAAGAGCAACATTTAATGAATATTTCATAAAATTTTCATTAAAATTTTTTGAAAATTCAGCCGGTGGGACCTGGTTTCCGGAGACCCGTAAAAAAGGTGTCCTGGCAGTGGTCAGGATAACTCATGAAAGCCTTATCAGGAATTGAAAAACCATTTTTTTTCTGTTAGTAGATAACCATAGCTCATGAATGAACGAAGTATTTAAAAAGAAATTGAAATTTGAATTTTTGTCAGAGTTGTATACAAAAAAGTACAATTTTTAGACTTGTAAAATTAGTTTTAATCGAAAAAAAACAAAAACTTTCATTCAGTCACTAGTTAATCCTATTTTGAAGAAGTGTGCAAAATCTCAATAAGATCAGTGTATCAGTTTTTGAGAAATCGTGTCTACCGAGTTCAGAAGTAGTGTTTTTAGAAAAAACTGATTAAATTTTTAAGTAGGAATAAAACAAAAGACAAAAAATATTTTTTTTAACTTCATAAAATCCGTCGTTTCCAGCTCCATAAAGCAAAGATCATGCTGCAGTTGTAATGACCAGGGCATATTAAAATAATATATTTAAAATAGTGACCCTTAGAAAGTGAGAGCATCGAGCGAGAGAGGCAGACAAACAATAGCTAAGCAGCTGCCTCAATATACTTGCGTCGCTGAGGATAATTTCCAAAGCCTCTCTATTCTAGACTTTTACTCCGATTGACTTGAAATTTTGTGGGTAAATATTCAAGACATATTGTACTATTAGATAAAAAAAATATAAAAAATATGCTATTTTTAAAACTTCGAGGCCCATGTAACCCCTTAAATGCTTGCATTGGAACACTTTTGCACCCTTGTGCATGTACAGAAACGTGGGTAAATACCAAGGCTACGATTTGACGACAGAGTTGCCATCAATAAAAATTTATTCAAAAAGGATACTCTCCTGGATGTCTAGTAGCAACTTTTTGTTGTTTCTTAAGTTGGCGAAAAAGTGTTGCGGGCTAACAATTGTTGTCTTTTTACTATGATATACTATATATCTAGCTGCATGCATGCCCCGACAAATAAAAGTTTATTTATTGTCGTTCGTAATTAGAGCATTTTCATAAAGGTTTGCAAGTTGAAACTATATTAAGGTTTTGAAGATCGTTTATATGACTTTACAAAATCAGTCCAGAAAAGCTCAAAGAATCGATTGGCCGATATGGCAGGGAAAAAGTGACTCAGGTGTTTTGAGTCAGAGTCATGTGTGTGACTTGGTCATTTCATTTTTCACACGGACTGTAGGTACCACCTACATAACGCACTTTTATTCGATCTTACTAATCAACAGATGACATTTGAGCTATTCTGGAAATTAGTTTGTCGGACAAATGTGCAGTTATTGCATTTTAAAGAAATATCGTGAAAGAAGTAAATATTTCCAGTGATAAAGAATTGAAAGTGTTGGAGTTCTATGCTTCCTATATCTTTTGATTCCAGCTCAGATAAAACTTGTTTATATTTGGTGTTATAAATTGTGTATTATGTGGTGAATTGTACTTCTTAAAATATTTCACAGGCAGTTTTGTTTCTTTTGCAAGGGGTATGTACCTTGGCCACTTCAGGCATTTGTATCACGGACATGTAAAAAAAAAATGCTATAGCCCGGCCTTTATATAAATAATAAAATAAATATGTATAGCTATAGCAATTTTTTGTTTAGTAACCTCCTTTACGAATATTCTTATTATTGGTTGATTGAAGAGTGTTATTTAATTTAACTGTGTTGATATACCATAATATCTTCTTAGTAAATTACAAATGTCCAAGGTACAGTAGCACACCTTGGGTAGCAATCACAACCTCCACATTTAATTTCATATATCCTGAAATATAAATTTAAAATTTTTAACTGCATATGCGACTATTATTCGAAAGCTTATGAGTTAGACCAGGGTTTCCCAAAGTGTGGGTCGAGACCCGGTACCGGGCCTTAGAAAAATTTTACCGAGTCGTGAAAAAAATTGTAAAATCACAAAAAAAAAATTTTTTTTACATATTATTTTTTCTACATCAGTTTCGTTGCCAACCGAATCTTTCAGAAAAACTGAGAAAAAAACTGAGAAACTGTGAAAAAAACAGCAATGATATATCTTTATTAAAAACTGACTTTTTGCAAAAATAAAAAAAGGACTTTAAAAAACTAAAAAAACTGAGAGTTTCAGGCTAAAAAAAACTGAGTATTTCAGGCTAAAAACTCAGTTCAGATAAGAAAAACTTAGTTTCTCAGCAAAAACTGAGTAGTTTGCAACGCTTAGACACTAGGAATAGTGGTGTATTTTTACTCTTTCATATAGGTTTATCGCCGGCGCCAGCGCGTTATGCTGTTAACGTTGCTAGGTCTTCCCCTTCCCGCGCACGCACATTTCCTGTTATCCACATGCTTGCCCATGTTTGCCTGCGATTTCGTCATTCAAAATTTTGCCTTATCCGGTACATGCACCGCAAACTCACGTGTGTCAAAAGAAGCTGATATATTTAAAAAATTTCTATTTTATTTGACAATAATATATAATAGCAACTTCATATTGCTAAGTAATAAAAATACTTTTTCTTACAAATCATCACTAAAAAAAAATTCTTATAAAAGTTGCCGACCATTTTTAAAATGGATAAATGGTTAATCAACAAAACCAGAAAATTAAATGATGATCAACCAAGTACGAGCAAAGTTAAACATCATGATCATGAAGATACTTTGTCTGAAGCCCCTAAAGGAGATATACAGCGCCAAAACAATAAGCGTAAAGCTAATTGGACTCGCAAATATTGTGACGAATATTTACGGTTTGGGTTTATTGCCGGCGCAGTCAAAATAATTTGCATCTATGTGTTATTTGCAATGAGCAACTTTCAAATGAAATTATGAAACCATAAAAGTTGAGACGGCATCTAGACACACTTCATTCTGAGTAGGTACTCTGATAAGCCAATTAACTTTTTCGCTGATAAGAAAAAGGAATTGAATGCTGCTCAAAAACAAATGAAAAATGCACTCTTTGCTCACCAGTCAAATAAAAGCCTCACTTTGACAGGTTTTAAAATTTCCAAATTAATAGCTGAGACTCATAGTGCTGGCGAAAAATTAATACTTCCCGCTTTAAAAATTGTCGCAAATAATTTATGCGGAATAAAGGAAAAAAGTTTATTTTCGGCGATACCATTATCAAATAATACAGTTAAACGGAGAATTGACGATATTGCTACACATTTAGAAGAAGAACTAGTTGCTAATGTAAAAAAAAACTAGTTTTTTTCCTTGCAAGTAGATGAAAGCACAGATATCGAGGATAATGCAAATCTAATGTGTTTTATCAGATATATTGACGAAGACACCATACAAGAAATTTTTTTATTTTGTATTGAATTTCTATTTTTCTTCAATTTTTTTTATTAGTTAATGAATTACTAGTTCTATCATCAACTCTTGAATTATTTAGTTACCTTCTAGTTGTCGGGAAATCGTGCGAGGTGTACATGTGCATTGCTTTTCTTAAATCATCTCAAATGTCATTAATCTGCGTGGCGGGCTGGTCGCGGGCTTGTTTGCTTGCCGGATGTCTCAGGTGGAACATAGCATATCTATGATACCTTTTGTTAGCCAATCGCCGCTGTATGGAGTTAGATAGCTTTTCAATATCGTTGGTGCTCAGAATACAGGACTCAATGTATGCCATCTAAATGCGCGCAGCATCCGAAATAAGATTGATATAATGCTAGAGCTTTTCGAGGGATCTGGAGTAGTTCATGCTGTTCTAGTTTCTGAAACGTGGTTAAATAAATATGTTTGCTCTCGTTCGGTCTCTCTACCTGGATATAGCATCTTTCGCTGCGACCGTGTTGGCCGCAAAGGAGGTGGGGTGGCAATCTATGTCAAGGACTCTCTAAGGCCGAAGTTGATAAGGTATTCAAGTCCCTGTTCTAGTTTTGAGTTCGTTTGTGTCGAAATTAGCTCAAATGGATGTAACTGTGTGTTAGTTGCTGTTTATTCACCGCCAAATAGTTTCAGTGAGGAGGCCGTTACCGAATTTCAGAGGTTCCTGTCCGATCTATCATTGCGGTGCAACAATATCATAGTTGGTGGAGATTTTAATGTCGATGTTCTGCGAGATGATTCCACCACTCGCTGTTTAAGGTACGTTCTTCAAACTCTTGATTTAAAAATATTGAATTCAATTCCGACATACTACAACACTCAAAATCCATCTCAACTGGATCTTTTCCTAACAGTTCACACTGATTCTGTGCTGTTACTAAACCAGGTTAGCCCACCCGATAGTTTTGACCACGATTTCTTATACATGACATATAATTTTCCAGTCAATTTCGCTCCTTTGCCAACTTCATTCGCTTACCGTGATTACAAAAATCTGGATTATGACAGTCTGTTCAATGACTGCAGGGCGATGCCGTGGGACAATGTATTTAACTGTCACTTGGTGGATGAAAAGGTTGTGCTCTTCACTGAGTATATTAAATATTTATATGATAAGTACGTTCCAATGCGGATTTTCCATCAGCGTACCAGTGGATGTCCTTGGTTTTCAAATGAAATTCGCAATCTCATAGCAGAGAGAGATCTGCTGTACCATCAGTTCAGGATTTCTGGCTCTGATTCAGACCGTAGTCGCTACAGAGCGGTGCGGAATAGAGTCACTTGTGCCATTCGATCGGCCAAGCGAAGGTACTTCAATTCGAAGTTAAATCCTGCTCTGCCCGCTAGAAATTTGTGGAGTAACCTGCGTAGGCTAGGTGTGTGCTATAAAGACTCTGTTCCTTGTGAACTTGATCCTAACGACCTAAACAACGCTTTCACATCTATTCAATCCCCAGCTAATTTACCCTATCAGCAGCGATTGAGCACTGATGAAGTAGTTCAGATTAATAATAATAGTGGTTTCTCGTTCAGATGTGTAGATCTCCATGAAATATTAAATGCGATTAGTAGAATTAAGTCATCTTCTAGTGGTCCTGATGATATCTCGCCAAGATTTATAAAAATTAGTTTTTCTTCCATTTCTCATATTCTAGTGCATGTGTTTAATATGTGTTTAACTACTTCGCAGTTTCCATCACTTTGGAAAAAAGCTATTGTGTTGCCAATCCCTAAGTCTCGCAAATGCTCTGCAAGAGGCGATTTTCGGCCGATTAGCCTACTCTGCTTCCTCAGCAAAGTTCTTGAGAAATTAATGCATTCTCAAATTACTTCCTTTCTCAATCAACAATCTTTACTATCTTGCTGGCAGTCAGGTTTCAGACCACGGCATAGCTCTGAGTCGGCATTGCTCAAAGTGGTGTCGGACATTGGTGACGCAGTTCACAGAGATCGGATAGCCATACTAGTCCTACTGGATTTCAGTAAGGCGTTCGACTCGATTAATCATGATATCCTTCTTATTAAATTGCAGCAGAATTTCAGTTTCTCACCTACAGCTATCTCTCTTATCAAAAATTTTCTGCTCTGCCGTAGCCAATCGGTTGAGACTCAATCAGTTTCATCTCTCTTAACTCTTCACTCCTGTATACCCCAGGGTTCTATTCTCGGTCCTCTTCTCTTCTGTCTATACATAAATGATCTACCCACGATTTTGCAAGATACTTCGGTCCACCTCTATGCTGATGACGTACAAATTTATCTAGATAGGCCAATTGGCTTAATCGAGGACGGCGTCATTCAGCTTAACAATGACCTTGATAGGATCTGTGACTGGGCCAGTCGCAATCAACTAATCCTAAATCCAACTAAGTCAAATTGTCTATTTGTGAATAGGAGGGATTATGACCTAAATGATCTACCAGAAGTTAAGATCAACGGCATCGTCATACCATATGCTAGGTTGGTCAAAAATCTGGTTGTCAAAATCTATTATTATTATTACTATTATTATTATTAAAAGCTTACCGAGAAGAACAACCTCAAATGAGATTTGTAACCTTACCAATGATTTTCTCACTGGTCACGGTATTGATTGGATGAAGTGTGTTGGTCTAAGTAGCGACGGAGCACGTGCAATGGCAGGCTGTCATAAGGGTTTGTTTAAACAAATTCAAGAAGTAGCCATTAATTGTGTATGGGTGCACTGTAGTATCCATAGACAAGCGTTGGCGGTAAAACGCTTACCTTTAAATTTAAACATAACTTTGGAATAATGTGTCAAGTTTGTAAACTACATAAAATCTCGTCCATTAAATAGCAGACATTTTACCGAATTATGCAAGGTAATGGGAAGTGATCACAAACACCTCCTTTTATATTGTAATTCACGATGGCTTTCAAAAGGAAACGTTTTAAAACGACTATTTGGGCTAAAAGACGAAGCTTTGTTATTTCTGAATGAACACCCACCATCTTCAAAAGACGTTATTTTTCCATTTAAGGATAGAATCCACGATTTTGAGTGGTTAATAAAAGTAGCTTATTTGTGCGACATATTTGTTACATTCAATGAATTGAATTTAAATTTGCAAGGCTTTGCTTTAAATATTTTCAAAGTATCGGAAAAAGTCGCTGCAATAATTAAAAAAATGACTCTGTGGTAACAACGACTTTCAAAAGGAAATTTTAAATCTTTTGAAATAATACATAAATTTATTGAAACCCATGCAAACTATGATGAAGGAGATTTACATTTAGAAACACTATCAGTTTCAATTCAAGAACATCTTTCGGAGCTAATAAATAGTTTTAAAGAGTATTTTCCGGATTATCCTTCAAATAATATACGGATTAAAGATCATTTTTCTGTCGAAATTGAAAAGGAAGAAATGTTAAATCTTAGTGAACAAGAAGTTGATAATTTAATTGAAATTTCATGCGACACCGATCTGAAAAAGTATTTGAAACTGTACCACTAATTAATTTTTGGTTGCCCTGTCAGAAGAAGGAGTATCCAAGCATGAGCGAAAAAGCGATACAAAACAAGTTGGATGTCGAACATAATTTGAGAATAAAATTAACATCATTACCTCCTAATTTGAAATTGTTATGTGATGACAAACAACATCATTCTTCGCACTAAGGACAAAATATGTGGAAACAAAGTTTACTTCATTTACTAAAGTTTAAAGTCGTTAATTTTTTAATTACTTACATTTTTCATATATAATTATTTTGCAATTTTTGTGTATGAAATAAACAAACAAATAACTTGATATTTATTAAAAAATAAAATTTGTTTTGAAAATAAATGGTTTTTGTTTTTTATAAGGTGGGGCGTGAAAAATTTTAAAACCTCGTACCGGGCCACGGTCAAAAAAGTTTGGGAAACGCTGGGTTAGACAATCTATATAATTATGGCTTGCTTAAGATTTGTGTCAATAGTTTTGTTAAAAAAAAAAAAGACTTTGTACCAAGGTTCAATCGCTTCTCCTACTGACTCGGTCAAAACGAACCCATCACTAATTGGAAACCCACTGTTCTCCATCATACTTACTCTTAAAACATTTCACCAATTTAGCTGTGCAAAAAACTACATTTTTTATTTATCTACTTCCAGCTGTTTACTTTTTCAACATATTATAAATAATTTTGCTCCATTTGCTTATCCTAATTAAAGCGACGAACTGTTTTACTTATTGCCACCAGTTTTATGTAATGACACCAACAAGAGATTTTTAAGCGCTATGAATAGCTTTCAATGTCGAGCCATTGTATGTAGATTCATTGATAAACTCAATATCTACTCCCAGAGTTAGTAAACATCAGTCATATTATGCTTTGAATAATTTTATTTACATACATTAACAAGAATTTCCGGATCAGACTGTGCTGCGCACGCGTACTTGATTTAATTCAAGGTGCATGTTTATCATTTCAAAGTGCACTTCAACTCTATTGTGATTTTTGCTGTAACTTGACCTACATTAGATATTTGCATTTTTACAGAATCTCTTCATTTGTTATTATTATTATTATTATTGCAGCTCTGATATTGTAAGTATTGTGAAATATGGGGGAGATGGGTGATCATGATGACTGCACTGATCTTCTGGAATGGTTAGACGATGATTATTTGAATAGGATTTTAACGGGATACGAAGGAAAACCGGCTAAAGTTAAGACATTTTATAAAAAACTAGCCACCAAAAAGGGAGAGAACTATGCAAGCGCAATGCATTTGGTTATGGCAGAATACACTATCACTACTACACCCATCACATCTAATAGTTCTTCCGGTGAAAATTTGAGAAAAATTTCCATGATAGTGAAATCTCGCTTAAAATGTGATTTCATGGAAGAGATTGAAGAGGAATTTAATGTCTTTGAACGCGAAGCTCAGGTGTATCGAATTATAATGACGTCGTGCGAGAAAGTTTTACAGGACATCGAAGATAACACAATTTTCGGTCCAAGGTGGGTGGGATTTGTGTATTAAATTGAATTTTAATTCGTTCACGAAAATTAAATTTAGAGCTCTTTACGTAGATGATCGAGTTATAGTCCAGGAAAATCTCAAGGAGAAAGGATATGCAATTTTGGATGTGAAAAAAGGACTTGACTATGAGGAATGCAAGAGAGTTTTAGAGAAACTCGCAAAATTCCATGCCACAACGATGATTTTAAATGAGCAGGTTAAAAATTTTTACTTTTATTTATATTTTTCTTCAGTATATAGATATTTTAATATTTAAATATTTTGCATAGCAACCAGATCTTTTTAAGAATCATCAAAATGGAAATGTTTCCGAAATATACACACCTCTACATGACATGTATGAAAATTCGATGGAAACTTGCTTAAGATATGTGAAAACCATTCCAGAATTGCAAAAATACCTAGCCAAACTTGAGGCATTCAGAAAAATTCTCATCCAACAGATGATCAAAGTTTTTAGCAGAAATTTAACTGACATTAACGTTCTCAATCATGGAGATGTGTGGGTGAATAATTTAATGTTTAAAAAGGAACCTAGTGGAAGAATTTTGGATGTTTTATTGGTAGGAAGTTTTATAGCATATATAAAAATTAAAAAAAATACATTTTACTGTTTTTATACTATATACAGGTTGACTATCAAGAAGGATACTTTGGTTCACCCGGAATTGATTTAAATTACTTTATTTACTCGTCCTGGCAGAAAGATGTCTATCAAAATAGCAAAGATGATTTAATCGAGATGTATCACAGTGTTTTAATAAAAACTTTAATAGAACTTAATTACGATCAACAAATTCCAACGCTAGATGATATCCAGAGAGAAATAAGACTAAAAGGACATCATGGTATGTTTTCGAAGTATTTTTGTATAGATGATTTTTGTGTTCATTAGTTTTTTTTCTGTAGGTTTAACAACGGCAACTTGTTTACTACCAATTCTTATTAGTGAACATCAAGAATTAGCTGATCCTTCGAATTTTTTATCCAATACTGAGGAAGCTAAAGAAAACAGATTTACGGTTTTCAACAATAAGAGATTTGGGAAATTGTTGGAAATGTACCTGAAGGATTTTGTTAGTCAAGGTATTTTGTAGTAGTATTTAAATTGAGTTGTTGAAGTTGTTATTGTTGGAATTAAAATAAATGATGGCCATCGGTATTAGTGGATGGAAATATTAAGATTAAAGCAGCAGAAAATTTTGTTTTTCCTTGCATTACATACTCCCGGAGTTCCATGTATGGACCGTTTTTGTCCTCTTAATGAAAAACATTAGGTCCAGATAAGTTTCAGTATACAGAAGTAGAACCGACAATGTTATGTTCTGTTCTGTTATGTTCATTGAATAAATAACTAATAAGGAAACGGCACATCAGTGAAAACCTAAGCCACTCGGCGAAATGTATTAGTGTGCTGTGTTTGTATGTTCTTTCCTTTGTATGACTGACATAATTTAGCCACTAATGACAATTCAATTGTAAACGAACAAACCAGCATTGGTAAAATGTAAATTTTTTTGCCATAGCTGTTTATTTTTATAAATATTTCACTTTTATTTTGCTAGAAACACTATAATTAATTAGTAAAGCTATTGAAGTTACTTGAAGAATGCTTTCCCACGACAATAACTCTGTTTGTTCCTGCAGCACAAGACAGTGCACTACATTACGGTTATTTAAGACTCCGGAGTCTCTATTACATAAAATATCGTTCACAAAAGAATATTTTACACTTATTTCACACTACTATTAAGTAAAAATCCTGTTTAATTAATTATTTATTACAATATCGCGAATTCAAATCCAGAACTTCTTTTCAAAATTATGAAATGTCAAAAATGTTGAGCTGGCGCAAAATAGCCACTAAGCCTCTTGTCATCCCCCCCCCCCCAACCATGGGTAACACTGTCATCGAATTGCTTACACGTACACTGTATTCGCACGATACCTCGCTTCCTTATTAAGGCCATGCCACAATGATGGCTCCGGCTCTGGCTCTGGGTTCAGAGCCAGAGCCGCCTCTTGTTAAATCATTGAAATGTTAGCCAGCTATGACACAATGGCGGCTTCGTAGATTCGTAGAGAAGAAATTAAATCGTGTGTCATCATCCCCTTTAAATACAGAAAAACTCATTTTATTCCACTTTTAAACAAGACTTTTGCTTCAATGATTAATAAAATCATGGGAAATAGTATAAACTAAAAATTTTCCTAATATGTTTCATGTGCACATCTGTTTTGATGAGAGATCTGGTCACCGAGGTAGCAACGCCTGCAGCGGGCGCCGGTCCAAGGAAGAGAGAACCAGAGCCAGATCTAGCTACCTGGTCAGACCTCTCATTTCCCATGATCCTCGTATGCTCGGGATTCTACTGAAGGGACACTTTGTTGTGAATACACAGCTTATCGAAAGACGTTCTGCCGTCCCCCAGTAACTTAGATGTTATCGGAGGGCTACTCAGAGCCAACAAGGCTGCCTAACTATCCGAGAGGATAGCAATGCCCTAATGAAAGCGTCTAAGTCCGCGTGAAGCCTTCTAAAGGGATCAACAATTCAGAGATTTCACATATTGTACATAAATGTTGAACTTTTTATTCAATTAAAATATAAAGATTTAACAAATCACATGGTGTTACGAAAGGTATTTAATTAACATCAATAAGGCCTCTCCTGTCAAAGATTGGAAGCAAGCTCTTTAGGTTTTTCTGTACTTTTTTGTTCAAATAAAGTCCTTTCTTGAAATTTTTCGCTCGTTCATCCTCTCCCATCAACGCATTAATGTCAGCATTATCTGTATTTTCATTTAGCATCAGCGGTTGAATAAGACACGCTGAAGTGAATGCTGAAAAAAGAAGAAAAAAAAAATTAATGAATATGTATACAAAGTAAATTGAGATAATATTTAGTTAACACGGCTTAACTTTAGCGATTCTATAATAGAAAAGAATAAGACTGTTTTTCTTACGTTCGGTTAGCTCGGTTTATAATCGTCGTCATGAGAATGATTTCCTTGCAGTACTACACATGCAAATTATTTATAGACAGTTCTACGAATAATAGAACTATTAATACGTCTAGGTGTGTCCAGCCAAATTGTATGGCTGGTGCATCGGAGGGTCGAATATTATTAGAGCATAATGTTCTTTAGCTTCCTCTCTTCTGTAGACAAATTGGGTATTTATCTTTTCCATTTCACTACAATTTTTTCAAATCTCAAACATTTTTCACGAAAATGACTTGAATACAAAACAAATTGCTTTCCCTCCCTAAGGCACATATCTCAGGATTCAAATGAAGAAATGATGGTAAAAACGAAAAGGACTGAATTTTGGGCCCAGAATGTCACTTTAATTTTGTGATTACAAAATTCGGTATGAAACAAGCGAGGATTGAGATGAACATCGATCGCAGTTTTTTTCACGATCAGCTATTAACTTCTCATTTTCTTTAGATCTTCTCTTCATCTTCAACTCTGGTTGTGGTTATTAGATATATCTCTCTCGTATTTCTTTTTTTGTTTTTGAGGACTTTCGCAGACCAGAAGTTAGGTCACATTTATTCAAACTTAATTTTAAATTCTGAATCGGCTGGTAGATACAATTTGCTAAGCTCTAAGTCAATAAGCAATCTAGGTGACTATTCCAGTATTTCCAGTTGAAATTTAGTTAGCCACGACAAATTTTATTCTGAATCGAATGACACCTCCTAACTTGAGTGTGTAGCCCTTGTAGTTTTGGCTGTGAGAGTAGGGACAGAAGGACACCCCCATTTTATATGTAGATATATAGAAGAGCCCATAGAAGAATCCATGTTGAATGACAAACCAAAGATAGTTGAGGGTAATTTATTTTGGAAGTTACAAGAAGTTCAATATAAAATGGTTTATAAATCGTTATCGCTCTTTATATTCGACAACGTGCCATTTACTCCAAATGTGCTAAACGTTACTATATTTGTGGATCCCAAAACAATTTTCTGCTAAAATGGTCAATCATAAGGTTTGCCAATCTAACGTGTCCATTTCATCAAATAGTATAAGCTACGGAAAAATGTCATCTAAAGTCTATTTTAATGCATTATTTATAAATATTTATTCATGTATACATAGATATAAATATGTAAAAAATGCAAAATTTGGTGCCACAAAGCTTTGGTTCCCTAAAATATATGGAATAAGGGCAAAAAACCTACATTTTAGGGAATATTTAATTTGTGCAAATTTTTTACTGTATATAGACACCACAACTCTCCATTAATAACCGTGTCATGATGCGGGTAAGGGTGCTAACGACTTTGAGACGAGTGATTTGAGCCTAATATCCTCCATGGACACATTAATTTGCACTATTATTTTTGAAATTCTGTCAAAACTGCTATGATTTATCTAATTGTCAGAAATTTGGTTTCCAATCATTTTCGATGGTCCAAATGTAATGAAATCCTTTCTGCCATGAATATCGCGTTTTTTAATTTTTATAATTTTCAAAACTGACGCAATCCACCACCCTCCACAATTGATATGGACTCTTCAATTATAAAAAATTATTTTTAGATCGGAGTATAATCTACATAGAAACCCTGATTCATTCACCTATGAACAACATCTGTCCCATTATTGCATTCATCTCTCTAACTAATAGTAAACAAAATGAAACACTTATGGATTTTTTCAAATATATGCTCTTCTCCATATATTCGATGATCAAGGTTAGAAAAAATTGCAATTGATGGCCTTTTAGCCGTGGTCCTATGAAAATTTAGACATGTAAATGTTCATTTTATTTGAGGTATTTCCGATTTTAAAGCTCAATGCTGAAAAATGTGGGATAAGCCTGAAAGTAGTTTCCCTTTTCCGAATAAAAATCACCTTCCAAATCTACATATATGACCTCTTTTTTTGTTTTATGAATCTTAGCGTAATCCATTATAATAAAAGCTTCCACCGGAGAGGCTCCAAATTTTTCCACCAGCTCTCACAGGAAAACACAAAACTTAGTCGAATTGCAAGTTGAATTTGAAATGAAGTTGGAAATTGGAATGCACAAGATTTTCGTTTGTCATAGCAGCTACCAATGTTACATTGTAGTAGTATTTAAACCTATAAATTCAAAGGATTTAATTGAAGTGTTGATGCGAATTAGTAAGAAACGTGATTACTACGGAGTAAGTTCAAGAATGATTCGGGATAAGATTGATGTTTTGGATCCTATGCTGCTAAATGTAATAAATAAATCGATAGAAACAGGAAAATTTCCTGATTCATGGAAGGAATCAGTGATAGTTCCGGTAAAAAAGGTTCCCAGAAGTAATAGGTGTGAAAACTTTAGACCGGTAAATATGTTACATACATATTGGCAGATTATGTGGAGCAAAATAAAATCTCAATCAGGCTTTCGGGGCAAGCATTCATGCGAGACCGCTTTGACATGGGTTTTAACTGAGTGCAAGCTGGCAATAGATCAAGGCAAATTCGTAATTGCAGTATTTTTGGATATAAGAAGAGCCTTCGAGATGATTGATCGAGCAATTTCGCTTCAAAAGCTAGAGCAATATGGTATTCAGGAGTACAGAGCTACAGTGGTTCACGTCGTTCTTGACTGGTAGAGCGCAAGCAACTAAAATTAGTAGTATATATTCGATCAGTAGAGATGTAACGGTTGGTGTTCCTCAAGGGTCAATTCTAGCAACACTATTGTTCATATTATATATTAATGATATGGGAAAAGTAATAAAGTATACAGAACTTAGACTATTTGCTGATGATGCGCTAATATTTATAACAGGAATGAATGTTCCAGAGTGTGTAAATAAGCTAAAAGAGGACTTAACGCAAATTTGTGAGTGGTTAAAGATGAACAGGATGAAATTAAATATAGATAAAATGAAGTGGATGTGTATTAATATAGATATAGACTTGTGTGTGGAAATGGACAAAAAAAATATTGAACTAGTCAAGGAAATAAAGTATCTAGGGGTAGTTATAGATTGTAAATTAAAATTTAATAAATTTATAGATTATATTTGTAAAAAAGTGGCAAAAAGATATAAAGGTATACAATATAATAATCAAACCTCATTTCGAATATTGTGCTGCGATAATTTTTATGTTATCTAAAGAAGATCTCAATAGGTTACAAAAGCAACAAAATAGGGCAATGCGAATAATACTTTGATGTAATAAAATACCACCAAGGCAACATATTCTATATATATAAAAATAAATGTTCTTATTGTATAGAAGTTTAGGTTAGATTATAAGCTATGGTTATAAAGCATGTATTTATTGCTGTGAAATAAAGCACTACTACTACATTGCGGCACTTGGAATGCGCGCTTTTGTATTTATTCTAACTGCGCTTGTTTTCAACGAAGATGCTAATGAAAACCACACTCCAATATAAATTAGAAGACGTTATTTTTAAAGCCACTTTCAGCGTTCTTAAACTATTGTCAACAGGGAATTTATCAATATTAATATTTTGCTCGGCTTGTTTGCATTTTATCTTTATTAGAGTGATCCACGCAGGATATGGATCTCAGCACTTTTAATTTTCTGCAATGATTTCCCTACGAAGCTTTGGAATCAATTCGCATTCATTTTCTTTATATGGTGTATATGTGCAGCAAACTGAAGCAGTTCAGAGAAAATTCACCAGATTTCTTATATATATAACAGAAGGACGCTATCTTGATTATTTTACTCGCCTCGACAAATTTGGTATTCTTTCTCTAGAAAAACGTCGTCTTTTCTTAGATGAAATGTTTTTATTTAAAATAATACACAACCTTATAAATTGCTCTGAATTATCCCGTAACATTAGCTTCTTTGCTCCATCTAGTAGAGTCACCCGCTGCCCGTTAACTTTTCAAATTACTACTGCCAGGACAGAATCCAAAATAATCTTAATGACCTATTTAACGAATTCAACATCCTCGGTCTTAGTCTCTGCACCTTTAGAAAAATCATTAGAAATAAGATTCAGACTCTCCTCTCTGAATAATCCCTGCACTACCCATTAAATGTATTTTTTTCCTCCATTCTTCTCGTATCATTTTTACTTTTTACTATATTTCTTTTTCTTTTCTTTTTTTTTTTCCTTTTTTTTTTCTTCTCAATGAAATGTGAAATAATCAAATATTTAGATTTCGATAATAACCGGTAGCTTTTAATCGAGACTTTAGTCTGGAAACTATCGCTGCATTTCCCGTGTGTGGGTTTAAGTTCACCATAGCTGCCGCTTCTTTCACGCTTTTGTCATAAACAAACTAATAACATACAAAGACTGGGTAAGTATGTAGAACAAAAATCTGTTACGCCTTACTCGAATATAAAATCGACGATGCCTCGACTTTCTAACGTAACCAAAGGGTAAGCCAGCAATGCCTCGCACAAATATAAAATCTATAATACCTCGACCTGATTTAAGGTAACCCTGAGCATTTTCTTAAAAATTTTCTGGATATTTTTTTCTTTAGAATTTTTACGCCTCCAGGCCGACAACGGCCTCTGAAACTAACTCCCCACAAAGTGAATAAAAATTCTGCCGACAAATTTTCTGTAAATTTCTAAAAAAAAAATGCTTATCGACGCGTTTCGCTCACAAAAATTGTTAGCGCTTCAAGCACCCGTTGTCGGCCTCCAATAATGCATCAAAATTCTAAAGCAAAAATTTAATTTCAGTAAATTTCTTAGTAAAACTTGCGGGCATCAAGTGAGGCGTTACAGATTTTTGTTCTACTTGCCCAGTCTTAGTTTGTCCATATCATTTTTCATTTTAACCAACCATTTGAACAATTGAATTAAACCTTGCGTCAAATAACTTAAACTTTAAGCCAATAAAATTCAACTTTAAGCCAAAGAAATTCAACCTTAAGCCAAAGGATTTCAACTTTACTTCAAATAAAGCAGAATTTTAGTAAATTAGATTAAACTGTAATTGATTTCAAATAAACTCTAGTCCAACTAACCCGGGCGTTACACGTAATAGTACAGCTTGCATGCAATCTGCACTGCCATACTTCTTGTACGTATAACCTCTACTGCCATGCTGGCAGCTCCGTTTTCAGCGAACTTGCCTGATTAAAAATCATGCCAGCTGACGTGATAGTAATTTGACATTTTATACAGTTTTCAAGATAGCGGAAAAAAAGTTATTTTGATTTTTGCATGTCCGTCTGTCCGTCCGTCTGTCCGTCCGTGCGCACGATAACTCGAGAACGCGTTCACCTAAAAAGCTGAAATTTTGTACACGGACATTAAAAAAAAAAGTAAAATTAAGTTCGAAAATGAGACAAATCGGGCAACTCCTTCGTGGGGTTGCCATACACGTCGACATAGAACACGTCGCCATAGAAAGCTGAAATTTGGTACATTGTGTTTTCATAGTAATAGCAAAGAAAATGTTAAAAATGGAATAAATCTGGCAACGCCTTCTTGGTGTTGCCATATAGAAATTTTGATTTTTTACATATACTCTGAAAACCATCACTCCTATATATTTTTATTGTACTAAAAACTTCTTCAGAATAAGAAATTCTATAAAATTGGTTATAATCATTTTTTCTGTCCGACGAGCCGTTCTAGAAATATATGCGAGAAACCAATGCAAAAAATTTCAAATGGGTGACCACACGAAATTTCATACGGGCATTCATCTAGCTAGGGTATCATAAGAATTGGTCTTAGACCAATTCTAGCTTTTTCTCTTGTTTAAATGAATTTGCATGCAAGATTATAAGATATCAAGCGAACTGCATTCTGCAATCAAATTTAAAATCGCATTGGAAGGGAGGCTTGCATGCAAGCTGTACTATCTCGTGTAACCCCCCGGTTAAAATAACAATTTCTAAAATATAAAGAGATTATAATATATTATTACACCTGCAACGGTGTTTTAAAATTAAAATGTTCCATCATTTGTCGTTCAATAAAGGTGATCTCCTGCTGTAACTGGTCCAAGTTTTATCAACATATTTATAATATAGTTAGTGCAGTCGTCCTGGGAAATTAAAGTCAAGCCTTCGCTGATTACCTCAGAGAGATTGTGATCAATATTATATAATTATAATTTTTCTTCCTGAAATTTTAACTTTGGAATACAGTTTCTAGGTGGAATTCAACATTGGCCAGTATGGTGGCAAATATTGCAATGTAGACAGAAGATATTTCTCTTACTTGTAAGGTTTAGTGTATGACTTCATTGTCCGTAATAAACCAAGTACCAATCCAATCATTAATTTTATCGATAAGTTCCTTTAAAAATTCACAATATTTATCTGAATTGCATGTTAATGGTATTGTGGTGAATAATGCCTTGGTTGTTCATAGCACCAATAGTTATAATCTGTATATATATTTTAGAAATTGTTATTTTAGTTGAACTATAGTTTATTTGAAATGAATTACACAGCTTAATTTAATTTACTAAAATTCTGCTTTATTTGAAGTAAAGTTGAATTCCTTTGGCTTAAGGTTGAATTCCTTTGGCTAAGCTTGAATTTCTTTGGCTTAAAGTTGAGTTTTATTGGCTTAAGGTTGCATTTTTTTGGCTTAAGGTTGAATTTCTTTGGCTTAAAGTTGAATTTTATTGGCTTAAGGGTGAATTTCTGGGCTTAAGGTTGAATTTGTTTGGCTTAAGGTTGAATTTCTTTGGCTTAAAGTTGAATTTTATTGGCTTAAGGTTGATTTTATTTGGCTTAAGTTTGAATTTCTTTGGCTTAAAGTTGAATTTTATTGGTTTAAAGTTTAATTTATTTGACGCAAGGTTTAATTCAATTGGTCAATAGTGGAATTAAAATGAAAAATGGTATATACTTTTGTTGATCCTGCGCTGGCGCCTTGCACCTTGTCGCGGGAAAGATATATTTTCTTCTGGGCATGGACTATGCTCTTCACCTGATCTTGAATTGAAGTCACTACTGGATTGACTAACTACTTTATAATAAATATTAATTTATGCATTTTCTGTCTCTGATTAAACCGAACTAAATTCTTTCGAATGTTTGAAAACTTCAGCTTTTGAAATTTGCATTGGATATTGGATTTATTATCTCCAAAAGCATTCTGTAACCGGATTTTTTCAAATAATAAATCTTGAGCCACTTATACAGCACTGATGCAAAAGAGGACGTTTAGCTATTTTATGATTTGAACTGCGACGAGTAAAAATTCAGTAAATATTGTATTATGTAGGTAGAGGTACATCAATTAAATTTTGAACATGAAACTAAATTTGTCTTTTAAATAATTCGGTTAAGAGCGAGTCGGGGTCGCGTAATAGGGTTACGTACCAGAATTTTATCAACGAACAGTCGATCGACCAAATTTAAGCAAGAGTAATTTTGTAAAAATTGGTCTTATTAGTAAGAGTTGTCTTATAAGTTAAAAAAAAAATTATTCTCCAGTAACTATGTGACTGACGAAAAAAGCGACAGTTTTCCTGTTTTCTGTGACTCAATGTCTACTAACACTGATAATATCAAAACTTTAGCTTTAGAAATCTAGAAGATCAGAGAGGAACGGTATTTTTCGCACATTTTGTGCTATATCTTTATAACCAATTCACCAAAAATTTGGAATTTTATTATTTCTAACTTTGAAAGTACTTACCCCACAAAATACAAAAAAAAAAAAGTTAAAAATAATATTTAACAATCTTTGACTGTCAATATATGTGCGCGTCTTAAAGATATTCTGCCAAATTTCAAATTATCATCATTCCTGTTTGATATATGTTCTAAGAATGTTCAAGCCTCTCGGGCGAAAAGAATTTATAAATACTTGAGGGGAATTTCAAGTTGGAGGGGAATATTACTTTAGACCCATAGACGTTTTTGTTTGGTTTGTTGTGTTCGTATGTGTCAGGCAAGGTTTGTAGGGAAAGAAAAATTGGAAGCGGCAACCTCTTCTTGGTCTTGCCACACAAAAGTTTGATTTTTCACAAAATATTTGGAAACTGCCTGAAAAACGCGTCGACGCTAAGATTTGGACATAGTGTTTTCATAGCAGTGGTAAATAAAATTTCAAAACGGACTAAATCGGGTTACCCATTCTTGGTGTTGCCATACCAAAACTTTGCTTTTTCAGTATATAATTGGAAGCTGCTTGAGATGGCGTCGAGGTGTAAAGCTCATATTTTGTACACCGGGTTTTCATAAAAAATTCAAATACAGGTCCAAAGTGGAGCAAATTGGGCAACTCTTTCGTGGTGTTGCCATACACAATTTTAGTTTTTCACTCCATATTTGAACACTGCCTCACGTGTCAACGTAGATAGCTGAATTTGTGTACACTGACCTGAGCACTGCCTGAGAGCACATCGACGCAGCCAGCGACACTCTTCCACACATATAAACGTATGCACACACCTACGCACGCACCCCCACCCACCCAGCCTACCCCCGAAACATACACACACTTACACATACACCACAGGCGCAGGCACAGAAGGAACCCTAGTGTACGAAATCGATCGAGTTAGAACACAGCTTAGATTTTATGCATCTCTGACAACCCCACCCTTTCAACCATCACCCTAACGCATTTAGGAAATTATCGCCGGGCAACGCCGGCAGACGCCCCTAGTATACAAATAAGTAGCCAACTGACTGCGATCATTTCTTTAATTCGTTTTATTATACCCTAGATGAAATCTATAGGGTATACTAAGTTTGTCATTCCGTTTGTAACACCTCCAAATAATGATGGTAATGCAAAATGGGCTGGACACCCACGCATTATATTAAAAGTTATTTTGATTTTTGCACGTCCGTCCGTCTGTCCGTCCTGTGCTCCACGTAACTCGAGAGCGCTGTATACTTAGCGAGCTGAAATTTTTGTACACGGACTTTAAAAAAAAAAGTAAAATTAACTTCGAAAATGAGACAAATCGGGCAACTCCTTCGTGGGGTTGACATACAAAACTTTCGTTTTCCACTATATATTTGGACACTGACTGAGAACGCATCGATATAAAGAGCTAAAATTTGCTACATGGTGTTTTTATAATAATAGCAAATAAAATTTCAAAAATGGACTAAATCGGGCAACCCGTTCTTGGTGTTGCCATATAAAAATTTGGGTTTTTTCCTAGACATTTTGATTGTACTATAAACTTCTTCAGAACACGAAATCCCTACAAAATTGCTGATATTCATTTTTTCTGTCCGACGAACCATTCTAGAAATATATGCGAAAAACAACTTCAAAAATAAAACTATCATAGATCGGTGATTATACGAAATTTTATACGGGCATTTACCTAGGGTATCATAAGATTTGGTCGTAGACTAATTCTAGCTTTTTTACTTGTTTTTATTTGAAACCAGGGGCCAAAACAATTCATGCCTACTCTCACGTCCTCCATCGTGGGCGCTTAAGGCTTTCTTTATAATAACTTTAAAAAGCTTATGGTAAAAATTTATTTAATTTGGTTCAAATTTGTGGCATCCTCGTTCCGCAAACCAGAGAAATTAAAACAAAAAATTATTGAATTTTCAATAAAAATTGGGGACAAATTTAAATATTAGAAAACGTCATTTTGTTGGATGAGGTGTTTAAATAAATATTCCATTAATCAATTTGAGATTTTTTTCAAAATCTTGACGCCTCACCTCATCTTGCAAATTGTGCCCCGGGCAGTCCAAATTATGCCTGAGACCCAGCCTTAAGTTTAAGGTTAGACTAGAGTGTAACTATTGAGTCCTCCCCTACAGTGGTTAAGCTAAATCTATCATTTTTACGAGCTCGATTACTGCTTTGGAGTTAACTTGCAAACCCTTATTTGGAGAGATGTTTCTCCAGCGACTTTCAACCTTCAAGTTGCAGTTCACTGTTGCAGTTGCCTATTTTCTTCAAAAAAATAACTCCTGGGGGTACTTAAAAAGCAGCTATCGAGAGATGTATAGAAAATTTAATAGGACAGCTGCAATAACTTTTGAGCGCATGGTTATTTAACTCTTTTGCAAAGTTTAATATGATTGCTTCCCCTCGCTCCAAGTCCACGCCACGCCACTGGTATGTGGAATTAAGTATTTAACGTCTGCAGAAGAATTTAGCTTTTGGATTATTAATACAATATATAATATACTTATATATTTATTTATTTTCATATATGTATAAGTATTTCCTCACTAAAATAATGTTGTGAAGTCTAATATGAGATCAATGTACTTCACAACAATCCAACAACCAAGCAAGCGCCATAAATTATCGTCATTGTTTTGCTTACTCAATAACTTTTACACATTTCCGTACTGTAGTAAATTGAGTTTAGGCGATCGATTAATTAAGTAACTGGGTCAGTTAATTTGCTAATCGGAAGTGTTTGAAAGTTGTTGAAATGACAAAACAAATAATTTTTGAGGTCGATTTGACGATTGAGCAGAGTAAAAATATAAAATTAAGTGTTGAGTTCTAGACGCAGAATAAAAAAGTCTACTAGAAATTAAAACCGTTTTTCTTTTACCATCCTATTTTTGAGTTCTTAACATTTTTGGCGCAGCCGGTATGGTATGTGAACAGATGAAATTTTTACAGATTATACCTTAAATTTTAGGACTTTTGCAACAAGAATGTTTTCTTCGTTTAAAGACAACTTTCCTTTCAAGATTATTAAAATCGGAGATATGAATTTTTGAAGATAGGTCGAAAGGACAAAATTAGGTGTTTTTGCGATTTTCAGAGAGCTGTAACCCCCGCAAAAAGCGAAATTTTAACAAACTAGGTATTTTAATTGTATTAATATCTATATAAGGCAATAAGCTAATAAAATTTCAGCCAATCTCGGTAACGTCGCTTCCGAAAGTTGTTTGGGAGGTGGTCGCTGCACCGTGGAATGTTATCAAACCATTCCAAGGTGCGGTGAATATTGAAAAGGATTAATTTAATGTTTTGACCAATTTTCTCTATCTCATGTGCTATCAAAATTGTTAAAATAATGTCCCCGGAAATTTTAAAGTACACAGGATTTCCATACTTTTCACACATTGCAAAATTTTAACCTCGTTCTGTACTATAGCTATATCATCCAGTGTCTATTATGTAGGCTCTAGTTGTGAGTAGTGTCTCGTTTTTTAGCAGTTTCTTGTGCTGGAGACACAAAAATGAAGGACCAAAGTTAGGATACAAATTTATTGAGAGTTAAAAGAAGAAATTTAAAATTCTTAATGCTTAAAAACGACGAACAAGATATGTTTGTCAGAATGAGAAGTGCAAAAATAGTGTTGTGATTTGTAAAAGCAGTGATGAGTGTGAACCTATTAAGCAAAAATTATCATCGTAATCACTGTATCCTGGAACAGTTTTTTAAAAATCCCAATTACTGAATAAGATTAAAAATGAATGTTCTAAAATGTTATAAAAAGATCATCGATTCGGGAAAGTTTTGATGAAGAGTGTGAGACATTCTAAAGATATCTCATCATTAGTTTGCTTTCCAAAAAAATGTTTTGTGCCGATATTAAAACAATCCAAACATAATGTTAATAGCAACATTTATCGCATCACTGTTATCGAAGAAACATTTTCCTATTTTCAGCATTTTACCAGCCTGTGACTTCAAACAATTATTGATAATTCCCTTTCATTATACAAATCATGGAAATAAGAAAGTTAGAAATTTACTTGTAACTCATAATATTCCACTTGTCTTCTTCAAATGTTTCCATTTTTATACCTAATCCCCTTTAGGCTCACCCTATACTATGCTGTTGGTTGAAACATAAAAAACTGATCTTTGCAAAAGATTTATTAAAGATCGTTAGAGCATCAAGCGAGTATAATGCTGATGAAAAGATAACGTTCTTGTGCATTATAATGCAAAGAAGTAAGTAGCACGGTTAGTTTGTAAGTAATGACGTCGAATGGAAACGATTTTTTGGGAAATCTTTCCCGGAATAACTTTGCAACAGACTGCATATATAACGAACTGCTTCCAAAAAAAAATATCTAAATATTAGTAATAGATAAAACTTACCATAAAAACTTTTCATATTGAATTGAATCCAAAATTCATGTAAGCTAGGAATTTTCCCGTTAAAACCTAACTTACGAAGAGTATCAGCTAAAATATAGTAATAGAACTGAAGAAGCTCTTCTTGATGGTGCAATCTCAATTCTTCCCTAAGCGAAGTATTGAAGAAGTAATGAAGATCAGTTGCAGGTGATGCCCAGCAACTAAACTGAAAGTCGATCATAAGGACATCAGTTGGTTCCTTTTTATCATTATAAGTGAACATAACATTATTTGTCCATAGATCTCCATGAGCAAGAACATTCAGGTAATCATCATTTCTGTCAAATACTCTCTTTCCATATTCCATTAACATTGGCACCAAATTCAGTAGTTTTTTCGCGTATATCTGATATTCATTATCCCATTGACTAACTGTTTCTTGACACGCTTTCAAATTATTTACGAAAAGTGGACTGAAGACGTCTGTATGCCTATTAAACATACCACGATCGTATTTCTTAAATATGTCTGGAGATCGTTCATTCAAAACAGCTGAAGTGGCATGCATTTTAGCAAGTTTTCGTAGAACCATTTTCGTATGTTTCATATCTAAACCTTCTAATCGTTCAGCGATCACATACGATTTGACTGATAGATCCTCGAAGATCATGGCACAATGGTCAAAATCAACGTCAACTGTTTCGGCAAATAATTTATCATGGTCTCGAATTTCTTTCAATAAATTATTTAGTTTAGGCATGATTGACTGATAAACTTCCATTTCTCTGTTATATACGTCGTATTGTTTCATTGTTTCACTAGCGAATTCATTTCCTTCAAATGAGGTTTTTATTATGTAACTCCCAGTCTGGGTCGCACTATTGTTACCACTCAGATATTCAACTCGCGCACGCGTCATAACACTCGCGTAATTTTCACCTTTGGCTGTGGCAGGAGTAAAGATTGCATTCAAAACTTTGAGACTGTCATCATTTTGTTGCTTTCGTAAAGCATTTTGAATATATTCCTTGGTACACCAATCCACTTTAGGTTCCATTTCGATTGTCGAAGATATTGATTTGTTACATTCCGGCATTTTGACGAAATTTATCCTTTTATTCCACTTTTAATCGGGAAGTACACTGACGAATATCGTGTTAGACGCGTACTGTGACTGGAGTTAATACAATAATCGTAGTGATGTATATTTTCTTGAAATTGCCTTTATATCGGCTTGAAAGATCTAACTTTTAAGATAGAGATGAGACTTAGCTTTCACGACAAGCACAATTATGATTTATTGTTTAATGATCTTGTAAATATTTAATTCAGTCTGGCGTAATATGCACAAGTCCATATAGGAGGAGAGAGATCAGTGCGCAAAATGTTTCACATTCTATATTTGCACATTTGAAAACATGCTAATCTGTGAGTCTGTAGCTGGTTGACTCGATAATATCACGAGTACTAAGTAAGTACCTACTTCTTTTATAATTGGAATGAACACAATTGCGTCGGTGTAGAGTGCATAGATAATCACTATTACTTTACATACGAAATGAGAAGGCAAATTTAACGAAAAATGATAAGGACTATATTAGATAAAACGCGTTTAAGTGCATATCTACGATATCTATTTTTCCATATTTTGTAAATATAAAGATAATAATATATTTTATTACCTTGCCATTGCATTATACACATTTCAAATTATATAATTTTGGACAGAAGTGTACGGGAAGAGAAATACAAAAATTACATTACTATAACGATGGAGAATCTATAATAGTGAAAAAATTAATAAGATTAAATTAAAAACATAATTTAGTGTAGATAAAGAAATGGAAGAATTATTTTCTTCATCCTTTCTTATTCCAATCTGTCGTAGAAAATCGTGGTTACATCGCTAAAGGCAACACCTAGGTTTTATAAGTTTCCTTTGAATTCATGCACAAATAGCTTATTAGAGAAAAGAATACCGATTTTATATATTATTTGTGATATTTTAGTAAAAGGTTTTTGGATGGCATCCAACAGAGCTGATGAATTTTAATAGCTTCACCAATTCAATTCGGCATAACTGCAAATAAGGCTGTAGACTCTGTTAGGCAAGATTGGTTTACTTTCTATGACATATAAAAATTTGTCTTTAAAGTCGATCCTGGACGATACTTGTTTACAAAGATGTAAATAATAATGATTTTTGCATATGTTTTTCATTTCATTGGTCGCGTTTACGTGTAAACCAAACCAGTCTAATTAGATCGAAAAACCAGTTTGGTTGCACAGATAAACAAAAACCGAACTAGTCCTATTTATTACCAGTCTGGTACTAGCACATAATTAGTTTTAATCCAAAATCAATTTTATAACCTCAAAAAGAGTAGTGTAGAAAACAAGACCTCCGATAAAAATATTTAATTTGTAATGACGAAGCGCTAGGGATATATTGAGATATACACTTTAATTGATTTATGCATTGAGCACAAAGTTCAACAACTTTTGGATGGGAAAAAGTATAGAAATCGGGAAATTTTTAAAAAAATTTCGTATGAATTAGTTTCCCGAAATATAAATAAAAGTGTGGACCAAGTCGCTCTTAAATACAAAAAATTAAAGGAAAAGTATTTTAATATAAAGCAGAATAAGAAAATATTTAAATGTCGGCCAAGGATCTCCTTTAGATCTGCTTTCGCTTTGGAATCCAGCAATAACCAAGGAAAGTAAAATACATATAAGCATAATTCTATAATTAGAATTTTTTTTCTATATACAGATTAGCCACAATTAGAGAGTACCAGCGAGCAAAGTGAAAGTAGGTACTCCTGAACAGCCTTCTTCGACGACTTCATCGACTTCAGGGTGCATAAGGAATCGTGGTGGTATTAAAATTTAAACAAAGTGCGCGTTTCTTCTATTGACAATTATATTTCGTTTAGGTCGGAACGCATATGGGAAAGCTCTACATCAGGCTGCAGAAAAATGGGAAGAAAGCCAAGCTCGTCTGCAGGAAGATTTTATGAAAGGGCAAGAGCGCCTTCAAATACGCCAGCAGGAGTTTGACGAAAGAATAGCGAAGGAAGATCGAGATTTCCTCCGAAATTTATTCGCAATGGATAATACACAAAACCTCTATTATGTAGAGCAATGAATTATTCAGTTTATTTTTTGTTTTAGATCTCACATATTGTGCCTTATATACTGAATTATCTAAATTTTCTTCACATGATGTGATATGTGATAATTTATTACCATAAAAAAAAAATGAAAATAGATGTTTTATTTCTATTTGTTTTAAATAAATTCTTGCAATATAAAATTAATTGTGTATTCTGGTTTTCATTGGAAAATTATCTTTCAAATAGAAGGCTAAATGATTTTGAATTTCTTTTGCCAATTTTGAGGGAGGTTCCATGGCATCTAAGAAGATTTCTTCATCCTGGAAAGTTGGTAGGCCGAGTGAATCATTCGCTGAACTATCCGCTGCAGAATTAAAATTTTCAGCTTCTATATTGAAATCTGCATTTGGGTTTTCTATCAAATTATGCAGAATACAGCAAACTCCAACAATTCTCGGCATAAACGTACAGTCTATATCTGATCGCTTGGATAATATTCTCCACCTACTTTTTAGGCGTCCAAATGATATTGCTATTAGTACAGGTGGAGATTGCAAATTTCTTGAAAGTCCTGCAGATTGCGGCCACTATAATCCTTCATAAGGTATGGGAGCAGCGGATATGCTGGATCTCCTATTAGGTATAGTATTCGATATTCCATCCGTTAATAACTTTGTCGTCCTGAGGATGAGTTGTTTTAAATACTTAACTCTTAACATCATAAATCTTTTAAAAATCTTTTAAATTACCTTTGGAAACAGATCGTTCTTAATCTGAAACAATAATGAACCTTTGAAAACAGATACATCATGTACCACACCTTTCTGTTCAAAAAGTGCTTCGTTCCAACAGCTGGGGCTAATATAGGAATGTCCGTTCCATCAATACATCCGATAATTTGAGGAAGATGGAATTTTTCCGCGAAACTCCTACTTATTTCACCAGCTTCCTCTTTATTGGGAAACACAATACTTGTTCGCATAAGTTTCAATATCATGAAGTTTACAACTTTGTACACAATTTTTTTTACAGTGCTCTTATGTATTCCAAAAACGCAAGAGGACGCAATTCATCACATAAATATGTAAACACACTCTTGTTCAGCCGGAAATCTTCGATCCATTGTTGATCTGAATATGTTTCCCACATTAACATTAAATGGCTATCGCTTCTAGTGAGAGATCCGCAAGATCGACGAAGGCATAGAAAGTGTTAAATTTTGCAGGAAATTATATTGGTGTCGATTGTACCATCTTCTAAGTGCTCTGAGGAAAGTAAAAAAAGTTATGTAGGTACCTAAAAAACTTTTCATTAATTCTTTACCTTAGTTGATTATAATTCAAATTGATTATAAAGATGACAGATTAAAAATTTGTATATTGTAGGTTGTGTTGAAAAGGCACATAAATTCATGACCGAAAAGTACCGTCTTAATGGACCAGTCTGGTCAACACATAAACGCGACCATTGACTCTATTTCGGGAAGGACTTTGTTTATTAGTAATTCTGCTCGGCCACCTGTATAATCTTCTCTTATAATTTTAAAACACTTTTCATCTTCAAAATCAGTTCCATTTAAGTTTTCTTTATTTAGGGTAAAAGCACCTATAAGCGGCCAGAACCAGTTTACGGCCACATGCGCAAGAATATAAACGCACAAATCCTATTCAGATTTAAGAGTAATCTGAATAGGTCTCATTGGAAAAAAAGCATATCACGTTCTCAGCCTACTAAAATTTAAAAAGTATAGTTCAATGGTCATTAAGGAATAGGTTACTTCTTTCGCTTATAAGTAGGGTGTTTTTCAGTTCGAAACGGCTATGAAAATTTATAACTTTAGTGAATAGTTTGAAAAAACACAAAACGTGAAAAACCTAAACTTTATTGTTTAAATAATTGAGAAATTTTCATTATTAGGTTCATAGTTAGACGAAAAATTTACTGGCCACAAATGGTCGGATTTTGGTTTTATGTTACTTAAAAATGGCCACGATAGTTTATTAGAAAAAAAGTTAATTCACCTTAACCTACTAACTTTAATTTTCTTATAGCAAGAAAAGCTATTTTTTTTTTACCGTAACAAATAAATTTTCCTATTATATTTTAAAAATATAACGCTTGTATAAATATTTTAAACAGAAGCAGGGCAGGTAAAGAATCCATTAATGGCGCTGAATTGTTCTAAATTTTGAGAAAAAAGAGTGGCCGTTATTAGGTAAAGAAAATTTCCCTAAATCTAATTAGCGCCCAACCGTTAAATTTGAATGAAAGGGCTGAGTTTATTTGAACTACTTCTAAATGAGAAGAGTGCATTTAAAAAAAATACGTTTTTCAATTTCCTTTTAGAAATAATGACTCGAAAAAGAAAAACACGAATTTATACTGAAGAGGAGCTGAAAACGGCCCTAAAGTTAATTAGGAGTGGAACAATTTCAATTAGAGAAACCGGTCGGAAAATTAATATCCCGCGAGCGGATAAATTGAGTGGGAAACTCCCAGAACCGATTTCAACACCTGGCCCTTCTACAGTTTTAACAGCTGCGGAAGAACGTAAAATTGTAGATTGGTGCAAGAATCTTACAAGCTGTGGCTTCCCATCAACAAAGATTAACTCCTCGACACAGTTCAAAAAATTGTTACTGACGACAAGAAGAAAACTCCATTTACAAATAAATCGCCAAGCTCAAAATGGTTTCAACTATTTTTAAAATGACAACCTGAAAAAGCGTGTAGAGTTCCAGAGCGTATTACCAAAGAACATATAACTGTTAGATGTTCTTTGGTATTACTAAAGGTAGAACTATTGTTACCGAAAATATGATAAGAGCATAGTTTAGTAAATTGAAAGCCTATCTAACCGAAAAAAATGCAGAGGACGTATTGGTAGATCCCAGAAGGATATTAAACGGTGACGAAAGTGGATTTAGCCTATGCCCTAAAACATGAAAAGTACTGGCTCCCAAAGGATGCCGCAACTTTTACCAAATCAAAGGCAATGAAAAAGAGACCATAACGGTTTTATTAACCTTCACAGCTAACGGAGAAATAGTTACACCTCTTTCGTATATCCGTTATGTACTTATCCCAAAAGAAGTTGCGAATAGTGTCCCTTCCTCCTGGTATGTCGGCTTGTCCGACTCTGGGTTGATGAAACAGAATGTTTTCTTCGAGTATGTCACTAATGGGCTTAAGAATTGGTTAATTCAAAATGGCGTATAAGAAGCAGTGATTTTTTTCATAGATGGCCATAAATCACATTTACCTCTAGAATTAAATGAATACTGCAGCAATAATGGCATCATTTTATGTCTTGCCACCCAATACAACCCATATCATGCAGCCTACAGATGTGAGTATCTTTAAGCCATTAAACAATAAATGCGTTCCGGTTCAATAGAAAACGTTACTAAAGTAACCTTTTCTCCACTACTGGAGTCCACTATCTTACAGATAAAATCATTGCCGAAAACTATTCGCAATGTGGTCTCTACCCATTCGACCCTAACGCCATTAATTTCGCGAAATGTGTAAAGGATAACGTGAATAAATTGAGCAATGTTCAAGTAGAAATTAAGATCGACACATTGCAGCAACAAAATCGGTATGATTGTATGATATTGCGGCTGAAGTAGTTGACTTAATAAGAGCTAGACTGCAATCTAAGGGCATTGATACTGATGAAGTACTTGAAGAAATTATAAAGGCCAAAATTCATAACGAAGCCGGAGAAATCTCAGTAATTGAATCGTATATTGCAGACTCTTATGAACACCTAGAGACAGGGATGTACGATATTGTCGAAGAATTGGAACCAGGTATCTACGATCTTGCGCTGGATAGTAGTCTCGTTAAAGATCTGCATTTTTCAAGTGCCAATTTTCATATGGGCAATGGCAACATCGCTATTGATCTCGGCAATTTCCTTGTGAGCAGCGAAAATGACATCACAATTGATTCCACCGTTGTTGATGAAAGTACGCCTAAGGATAGCACTGTTTTTTACAGTCTAGAGATTGTTCGCCCAGTATTGATAAACATTTGGTAATGCCTTGCAGTAGCCACATTTTTTCGAAGCAGCAGTTTACCAAAAGGGTTAAGTTTCCGAGCGCTGTATTTTCCTGAGAGTGACAACAAATAATGAATAAAAAGGACTCTGAAAAAACAAAAAACAAAAGGCCGACGCAAGCAAGAAAAAAAGGAAAGACTTAAAAGGAAGTGCGAGAAAATCGCAATCAAAAAAGCGTTAAAAACTGAGGAAGATCTAATAAGCGACATAGAAAATGATGAATTGAAAATGTCGATTGCGATAACTGTGCGAATTGGTTCCGTTTGAAGTGCACCAACTTTAGTTCTTATTATCATCTCTTTTTTATTGTAACGACTGTGGAAATTTGATAAATTCCTAATCGATGACTGAATTGCTAAATTAGGTAAAAAAACTAGTTTGTTTTCTTTCTTTTTTCAACAAACAAACTGTGATTTTTATGTTTTCTTTTTTAATTTACTTTAAACTACATACATATCTACGAAATATAGAAATTTGTTAAAAAAGTAAGATTTTAATATTTGTTATCTTTGCGGCCATTTATTCCTAACCTTTCTGTTGGCATGGATTTGGTTCAATTGGTGGCCGCAGACTGATTTTTCTTGGCCGGAGATTGGTAAAAAGGTAGTTTTTTTTTGTTTATTTCTATATATAGAAAATTTATTAATAATTAGACTAAAAAATACTTTTTAAATTGCTAACAAACCGGTATTTGTAATCTGCTTTAACAGAATTGTTTAAGGGGTATTCTAGTCTAGAGGCCCGAATTTTAGGTGATTTTTGAAGTGCCGTAAAAAAAGGCAATCAATATTTTTCTATCCATTTTTTTATGAGTTATTTATTAACATTGCAAGAATACAGAAAAAAATTAAAAAATGAAAAAAGTTAAAAATTCAAAAATTTAGCAGCTGATGAAGTGGGGGGCCTAAAAAAATTGACGTGTGATCATGCCCACGATTCCAACACGCCTAGCAATCCGAAAAAAAAAATAAAAAAGATTATTAGTCTAGAGTAATGTCGCTATGTCCGGAACTAGGGAAAAGTTGAAAAAATTTTTTTTCACAAAATGGCCGCTGCCTAAAAAAAAAGCAATTTGTGTACCACTTTTTTGACTTGTTCGAATTTTTTAAAAATAGTAAAAATTGAAATTTTGGGATGCGGCTAGTTCCGGACATAGACAAGTCTATAAAGAAGTATATCGGTCCAGTAGAACTTGAGAAATCGTGGGCATCGTCTTGAAAAAGGCAGTTTCGAGAAAAACGCGTTTAAGGTGTAATGTAACACCACTGTAAATTTTTTGAAAATCGTTTTTTTTTATTGGCTTAAAAAATAGTTTAAACCCTCTAGAATAAGAAAAAAAAAGGTCCCGTGCGAGAATTTTTTTTTCCTTTGAAAATGGAGGTCGCCACCAAGCGCGTCAAACTTGCTCCGAAGCATGTCCCAGGAAGATGGATGTGGAGCCGCCATTTTGCTTTTTTTCGCTGTCAAAAATTTATCAATAAAGTTCAATGTATGCCCGATAATACTCTTAAAAGGTTTTTTTCAAACACCTTTAATTTTGCGAGAAAAAAATTCGTGAAAAAACCTTTTTTTTAGACGTTACAGAGGCGTTACCCATTAAAGTCCATACGTCCACGTGGTTTGGAAGTTAGAATTCAACTGTTAGCAGCTGGATGCAAGTGAATACTAAATATAAAGATACAAATTTGAAAAATCCTCTTCTAGGCATATTCTTGAATAGTTAAACTTTGAAAATATGAAAACAAAAAAAAATCAATTTTTTCGAATTTCTAGACTAGAATACCCCCTTAATATAATTTTTTAATATCCCTTTTTGATAGTAAAAATAAGATAAAGAAAATAGTTCTGCAATTGTTGCCACTGTTTCAATATTCGAACCACGACATTCTCTAAAGATAACCATTTTGTTGAATTTGATATTATTTTGTGAGTTTCAACATTAAATTTAACTTGAATCTTTTTATATTCCACTTGTCTCTTTCAGCTGTGAGAGAACTACAAATAGTAAATATTACGTGCTGCCACGGACGAACACAGGTGCAAGGAATGTGGTAAATACGGTCGAGTGTGTATAAATGAGGTTTATTTTTCAAAAATAATGTCTTTACATAAATTTTCGTCCCAACCATCACAGAGGCATTATCGTTTGCAAATCCAATCATATTTTTAAGAGGCCCTTCAAATTCTTCAAATAATTTGCAGATACAATCATAAATGGAGTGTGCGTTGAGTTCTCCAATTGAATCAAAATATATGACTACCAAAGTTAAACATTTTGCACTGTTAATATCTGTTGTCTCATCAAATATTAGCGAGAGCTTTTGTTTACATAGAATTTCGATCATTCGCTTCCATTAATAACAAGGTATTCGTAGTCTCAGTCGCCTTGGTTTTTCCTAATTTTAAAATTTTTTGCAATTGGCGAGTCAGAAGCTACGCACTTTATTAATTCTATTAGTAAACTTACCAGTGAAAACGGAAAATTGTGCTGTAATAAACATTATAACCTTGAGCTCACTAATTTTATTTCTTAGAATTTTTCCCTTATATTCCTCTTTTTGAATTTCAATTTTCAATTGTTGTCTTAAGCTTGGAGCTTAAGAGGTTTGATGACAAACAGATTTATCATGCTGATCTAAATGCGATTTTTGTTCGTTAAGTATATGTAACAAAATTTGCAGAACGCCTTTTTGTCCTGCCCTTCGACCCAATTATAATTTCCTTTCCAGTAAGATCTAAATATTTGTACCCTATGGCAATAAGAATTCCAACTTGCACTTTGAGGAATAATATTGCTATATTCCACTTCTTTAATATTTTCTTCTGGTTCTAAATTCGGTATTGGTATTGGGTCCAAGCTATGATTTACATCACCGACTTTTACTACAAATCTAGAATGATTCTTCCTAAGCATGTAAAATGTATTTATGTTACAAAAATCTTTTTGTCTTTCCATAATTGACTCTTTTCCAATTCTATTTCAAGTTAAAATTCTGTAAACGCCAGGTCTGTTTCAGCTCGCAATCTAAGATACCTGCAGCAAATAAGGCCAACATAATTTGAAAATTCAACAAATCAAGTTTTTAGTAACACACGTTTTCCGTGAAGTTTATTTATTTGCACAACTAAAAAAATAGAAAAACTATAACAGAAGTGGGTATTTGAAAAAATAATTCAGTTTTATAAAACGTTTTCCAAATCAAAAATTACCTTTTCTAAAATCTTAATCAGAGGAATGATTCCCTTTAAATTTAGCAAGAAAATCAACAAAATTCGGTTATTTTTAATAATTTCGAATAAATAAAAAAATGGGCCTTTTTACACCCCAAGGCCCTAACAGCTTTAGTTATAAATTTCTTAACGTACAACAGAGTAAATCCAAACAGTCTTCATTCTTGGAACAAAAATAATGTCACAATCATAATCCCCCATATAGGAACATTAGTTATTGAGAATTTAGGTTTGGTAGGGTAATAAGGCCCACCGTCTACTCCAGTGGTTTTATTACATATATGACAAAAGTTTACAAAATTACTCATTAATCAAATAAACACAATGGTGGGCGAAAATAAACACCGACTTCATAAACTAAATTACGTAAAGTTCAAACTAAACAAGTTACTGCTCGTGCAAATAGCAACTAAACAAAGGAACTTAGGATTTTGTATAGGCGAAAGTTATAATTCCAAGCAGCCATACTCGTCTCGGTGACGTACCGTTAGTTACTGGAAAGATGGCGGCACGAGCTACCGAACCCCCTTCCGACGGCCGGCGTTCGTGTCGACTTAAAGGCAGGAACATATCCAAGTAAGCCTCAGGCCTGGCCTCTCTCAGGCTTCCTCGCAGTTCTCCTCAAGGCTTGCCTCAGAGAAACGAAAACAAAATGATACTACCGGGCTCGATGCTGTAATTGTAATTTTGATAGTATCTACATATGTTGACAGAAGTAGGCCTGAGAGAGAAAAATTTTCAACATTGAGCAAAGCGCACTTTGCGACTAGGCCTTGGGGCTAGCTGCTGGCTTGGTTTTGTGTTGCATCATTTAAAAACCCATGTTGGAAATTTGGACAACGCCTCGAGGAAGCCACGAGACCTAGATGTGTTTCTGCCATAATTTATGTGCGCACAAAGTATGAGGTTGCTGCGATTCATTTTAGTAGGAATTTTTAAATGTGGGCCTTATTACCACCCTCCGGGCTTCATTGACGCAGGTACCTTATTAAATGAATATGCTATCAAGGCAGAACATCAACATCACTAGAAATAAAATTTTGCAGTATGTACTCGAATATATTTCTTGTAACTGGCTTTAAATCAAATATCCCAATTGTCAGCTAGACAATGTTTCAAATAAATAACAAAGAACGACACCAAACTCTAAATTCGCAGCTTTAAGTTTAAGTGGTATGTACTATTTTGATTAAATTTTTAATGGACTCATTTTTATCCATTTTGCTTTTTAATTTATGTAAGTAAATTACAAAAGTTATTCTAATCTCACTCGCTAGGCGTCTATTTTATTACACAACAAAAATAGAGTCCGTCCGTTAAGCAAGCGATTGCGGAGTGGGAAGGAGAAATATCCATATTCTATTAAAATGACAGAATAATTAAGAGGAAAAGTAATAAAATCGATTTTTGTATGCAATAGAAGTACTAAATATTTCGAATAGAATTGCAAACTATGTAAAAAAAACATTCGATTCGCAGTTCTATTAAATAATTTAAAGTAAAGGCCTAAAAAACAGCGAAAATTTTAAATGAAATTGCTTACGGGTAGTATAAATCTTAAAAGAGTAGGACAGAACTACATGGGCACTGTACGATGACACAACTTATGCTCAAACTTTTATTATTGCACTTGAAAAGCTGTAAATTTACACAATTCATTGATAAGAGTTCAAACATTTAAAGTCAAACGAGATAATATATAATTGTAAATCATTCACTTTTAAGATTTAATATGTGAATTCGAGCATTTCTTATTTTGCAATTAAACTTTTCTTGGGTATATCACTGAGAACGAAATAATTACTTTTACTATTTAGTGCAATTTATTTAAAAAGTGATTTTTTTTAAAAATATACTTTATTATTCTGGCCTAGTATTTATCTTTACAGATCTTTATTACTTCTCTTACATTTCCCACTATACTATACATTTTAGCATGACATTTTCCTTTACACTACAATAGGTTTTATTTTGTACTCTATTAATAAATACCTGTTCAAGAAGGCATTTTGTTGGATTTTCCGGCACCACAGCAAAAGCGAAGAAAATTTGTTATTTGGTACTCCATCCCATACCCCATTTTGATTTTGGGTGGCAAGTTTCAAGTCTTGGTTTTGACTCATCAACAAGTCTCAAATAGCGATATTGAGTGACTCAAAAAACCAAATGAAAAATAAACAAGTAAAAAAGCTAGAATTGGTCTAATTGTAAGACCAATTCTGAATACCCGTATGTACAACAATTTTGTGGTCAATAGTCACCCATCAGTGCAAGTTGGATCGTTGAAGTAGTTTTTTCGCATATATTTCTATAGCTGTTCGTCGGGCAAAAAAAATGATTATAATTTTATAGGATTTCATATTCTGATTCATATTTCGGTACATTAAAACCGTATAGGACTTATCGTTTTCACAGTATACATAAAAATCTCAAATTTTTATATGGCAACACCAAGAAGCTGTCGCCCGATTTAGTCCATTTTTGAAATCAACAGGCAGTGTTCAATTATATGTAGTGAACAAGTAAAAAAGCTAGAATTGTTCTAAGACTAATTCTTATGATACTCTAGATGAATACTCGTTTGTTATTTCGTATGGTCACCCATCGGCGCAAGTTTGATTTTGTAAGTGGCTTTTGAATGTATCTCTAGAACGGTTCGTCGAATAGCAAAAATGATCATAACTAATTATATAGAATTTCATATTCTGAAGAACATGTCAGTACAATGAAACCATATAGGACTGGCCGTTTTCACAGGATACGTAAAAATCCTAAATTTTTAAATGGCAACACCAAGAAGGGATTGACCGATTTAGTCCATTTTTGAAATTATATTTACTATTTTTATGAAACACTATGTACAAAAATTCAACGCTCTACGTTGACGCGATCTCAAGCAGTGCCCAAATATGTAGTGAAAAATGAAATTTTTGTATGGCAACCCTACGAAGGAGTTACCCGATTAATCCCATTTTCGAACTTAATTTTGCTTTTTTTTAAAAGCCCATTTGCAAAATTTCAGCTCTCTAAGTATACGCGTTCTCGAGTTATCGGTAGGACGGACAGACAGACGGACGGACAGCCAGACGGTCGGACAGACGGACGGGCGGACAGATGAACGGACGGATAGACGGACGGATGGACAGGCACAAGGACGGACAGACGGACGGAAGGATAGACGGACGGACGGACAGGTGGACATAACTTTTTGTTTTAAGCAGGGGTGTCCAATTCATTTTACTCTACCATCATTATTTCTAGGTATTACAAACGGAATGACAAACTTAGATTTCATCTAGGGTATAAAAATGAAATGTTTGTATGGAAGCCCTACAAAGGAGCTACCCGTTGTATGATAACCCTACGCAGGAGTTGCCCAATTCATCCCATTTTCGAACTTAAATTTCCTATTTTTTTAAAAGGCCCGTGTGTAAAATTTCAGCTGCCTAATTTAATGCGTTCTCGAAATATCGTGAGGACGGACAAACATACAGACGGAAGGACAGACGGATATGCAAAAATCAAAATAACTTTTAATATTATGCGTGAGTGTCCAACCCATTTTTCTATTTTTGCATTATTTCTGTGCGTTACAAACGGAATGACGAACTTAGTATACCCTGTGACTTAGGGTATCAAAATAAGCATTTCGTATCTGCAGAAACCTTATACTCTTCAGTACGGTTTGATTTCTGCTTCATCTCATCTCATATAAATTCTGAGTGTGAGTTATATGAGGCAAAACTCCTATATTCCGCCAAGGAGGAAGAAACAAGATTTCTTGAACAAGTATAAAACCCCGTAAAAAATTATAGTACTTTTATTTCTATTAATAAAAGAAGTAAAACTTATTAAGAATATTATTACGGATTTCTTGTTCTACAGTGGTCAATCTATTAAGATCTCCCATAGAATTTCAATTCCTTTAACTCTCAACCGCTGTATAGTACCTACTACTGAATTCTATAAATTTTACGAACAGATCGAGTGTCAAATAAAGAACTGTGTAGGCATTCGGCAGAACAGGATGGACGAAGAAGAACATTGGTTAGGGCCAGTTTAGACGATGTAGTTTTTTCTTTTGTGCAGAAAGGGAAAACCTTGTTGTGCGTTAATAAGATATAGATTTTGCACGGCGCGAGCACAAAAACAAAAGCCGTCATTTAATCGTTTCTTTCGTCGTTTATGAAATTTAACTCTGGGTGGCATTCACGTTTGAAAGGTATGTTTATTAGCATATAATTATAGCTTCCAAAGCTCAAAATATTACAATAGGGTTTGGAAAATTCTAGCCTTGCTTTAAACGCTTATGCCTTAGACACACAGCACTCTTAATGAAGAAATAACTAACGACTCATTAGTCTATAATGATTCATTATAAACTGCGGACACACAGCCATTTCTTTAATTAAGTTGTACTGTCAAACTGGTTTTGATGAACTTATCACCTTAAAGAAGCAATATGGATCGAATTAACGCGATAAACTTTGTTTTCATTTATTTTATTTTATTTTCGAATTTAACAATTAACAAATGAGAAAAACATTATATTTAAAAAAAATATTGATAATATAATTTGCCAAATCTAGCACATTTTTCCTTCATTATAGCTATAATGAAGGAGGAAAACACTTCATTAGTGTACTTCATTATCATCTGATTTTCGAGCTATAATGACGTATACTATGTAACACACGGCATTTTAATGAATGGTTAGTACAAATAATTCATTAGTTCGTGCTGTGTGTCTAGGGTATTACTCAAGCAGTGACAATTAAGATAATTGAATAGTTTCGGACTTACTAAGCGCTGCCTCGGGCCTTCTATAACTTGCAGATACAAAAAGACAAAGCAAGTGGCGGTTGCAATCATGGAAAAAGCGAAGAAATATCAGTTGTTTATTGAAATTTTTAACTTGCGAATTAAGAACAGAGGACGCAGAGGCCTACTAAATCTATTTGCGCATGACTGAAGATATTTTCACCATGCTACTATTAAGTGTTGAACAGCATTTGCAGCATCAAAATGCAGTAATGAAAGATTCCGTTGAATCTGTATATCTTTCACCGTCAATGGTGGTCCACACTTTCATAAATTAAGAGGAGTGAAAGAGATATTAACCAAACCTTCATGATCATGCGCGATGCTCTTTCGCAGTTCTGTGTGCGACCTCCCCCCTCTCCCTCTTTTACCGTTTTCATGCGTTGCGCGCAAAAACTACAACGTCTAAATTAACTCTAAGCAAACCTTATATTGAGATCCTCAGGGAAGCGAATACATATAAACATGGAGAATAACCACGCAAGCTGATACAACAAATACTGCGAGATCATATAACGGACAGAGTTAAGACCCTCGAGAATACTTCACAAGCCATGAGTTACAGTGTCTACGGTATATACACATACCTACATTAATGAACGAAATTTCGTCAAAGCTCATGTATCATAATTTAATGAGAATATCTTGCATTCTCTGTACCGTGAAGATGAACTAAATGTCTCGCTCTTCTTCTTTCCCTGATGGCTTAGCCCAATCAATAGCCACAGCAGAGGATGAAAAATTCTCACCGTTGCAAATTTCTAGGGTGTTATTGTACTTCTTTGGAACGGATGCAGTAGAGAGTACATAAAAAGTTCATCAGTGCTATAGAACGACGGCGATCACTTGGGTTTATTAAAGGATCAAAAATCCAGAGACTGTAGGTCCATACTGTAAATGTCAACCTTTATATTTAATTAAAATAAAGATTTAACAAATTTAACATATCCGATACGATTTGGAACACAATGCAAAGCCCTTAGCACTAAAAAAAACTATTTAATCAACATCGATAAGTCCTCTCCTGTCAAAGATTGGAAGCAACCTCTTAAGATTTTTCTGTACTTTCTCGTTCAAATAAAGTCCTTTCTTGAAAGTTTTCGCTCGTTCATCGTCTCCCATTAACGCGTTAATGTCAGCATTATCTGTGTTTTCATTTAGCATCACCGGTTGAGCAAGACACGCTGAAATGAATGCTGAAAAAAAAAGAAAAAAAAGGAATGAATATGTATCTATATAGGAAAATAAATTGAGATAATATTTAGTTAATGCGGTTTAAATTTAGCGATTCTATAATAAAACGGGGCTATTTTTTCAACGCTGTAGCTCGGTTTCTAATCATCGTCATGGGAATGCTTTCCTTGCAGTTTCACATGTATATTACTTATAGACTGTTCTCCGCGAATAATAGAACTATATAAATAATATATGTATATATTATTTGGTCTATGGTAGTATCGTTAATAGATACCATCCAGATTCTATTATTGTGAGTAGGTTCTTGTTATGGTCATAGCGTATTGCATGTAGCAATATACTACACTGAGCTAAGTACACATCTACGTTGACCCGGTGGGCGCGGACTGTTCCTATATGGAAGGAGAGCTATACGCGCCGAACGCACCCAAAAGAAAAAAAAGGAACGGAAGAAGAAGAGTTTGAGAAGAAGGTTGTCAAGCGTTGAAAGAATTAGAAAAGGTTTTTTAAAGGATTAATTAGGAGGAAATAAAAAGGGGAAAAAATCAAGAAAAATCCGGAATTTAGAGAGGTCATCTGATGATTAAGGTGGAAAAGAAAAAAACGGTGAAATCTTCGAGCAAAAAGGTCTATGCGAGTCTTGGCAGATGAAGTGAGTGAGGAGTTGAAAAGTGGCGGCAGCGAACTCTAATACCGAAACTCAAGGGAGGCCAATAGCCTTCTGCAAGAGCTGAGGAAAATTACTTGTTGTTTCAGAAGAAATCATCGTCCTTGGTTTCGGAAATTCTTATACAAAGTCAAACACATACTGATTTTCTGCTGAACAAAAAGAAGGATGCAACAAAAACAAAAAAACTGTCCCGGGGCTACTGCTGCGGCGCTGTTCAAAGCACCCGTGTACATAACCTTCAATTGAGTCACTAGTACTGGAATCTCGATTGACCCTGAGAACAGACCACTGAAGAAATCCTATCCCAAATACTCCGACAGTTATGTACATTCACCAGATATCATCCTCGAATTCCCGCCATGTGGAATTTCCCCTGTAAATACCTACTCCCTTGAAAGAATCGCTTATCTTCTGGCTGTCGTGGAACAAGGTATTTAAGTTTTAGCTGCAATCGTTCCGCAGTTCTTATTAGCAAATATTGATTAAATAACTTAACATATTGACTTTGTGGCTTGCGTCACACACTTATATATATCTATACGGATTCTGCACTCGATTGTATGTGCATATTGGACTTCATTTGAAGCATTGCGTCATACTTGATCTCGTTGTACTTTTGTTTTGGAATGATGTTTGAAATTTAATTTGGAATCTACAGCAGAAGGTGTGGAAGGAAATTAACTATTGTCAAGTAGTAACTGTTGCACCTAGAGTGCCAGCATTCTTCTTAGTGAGTAGTAGTTTCTAGAACTTTTTGTGCCGTCCACATTTTAAGTATAGATAGGATACCTTCCCAGTGGGGCAAACGTATGGCAGCAGACGAGGATATATCAGTTCTTTAGTCAAGTTAGTAATATCCTAGCATATAAAAGGGATGATATTGTCAATTTTTTAAACAGAGGCATTATAACGAAATGAAGCCCTAAAGTTTTTTCTTCCCTCCTCTCACTCTCCTGGAGCCCTCTTAGCATGAAGGTCGACTAGATCCGCTACTCCTCTCTTTACAGGTCATCACAGGGATACTGTATTATATAGCCCGCAGTTTCGCAGGGTGGTTGGGGAAATGGCTTTGGAAGCCGAACACCTGCGCTTCCAATTGAGTAAGTGGAAAGTAGTGTAAAAGTCCCTTCAGGGCAACGGCCTTTGGTTTGCAGGCACGAAATTTTTTTTGTATATGGCTGATGGCACAGGTTTTCCTGGAACCTCCCCACACTCTCCGCCAATAGCCGAAGCGAGCTAGCGTGCTGCCCTGCAGTCAACGCTGTCCACCGAGTGATCTGTCAGCTCATGCTGGCAGTCTGGACTTCACGTCCAAGTACATCACTCTATATAGTTCCATAACATTCTCATGTGGTGACAAATGGTAGTAGAGTACCAAGATAAATTTTCTCAATGCTTAAAAACGACGAGACATATTTTCTGACAAAATCGTGTTGCGATTTGGTAAAAGAACAGATAAGTGTGAACTATTAACAAAAAATATTATCACAATCACTGCAGCCTTTTTAAATAATCCCAGTTATTTCATGAGAGTAATAACCGGCCAAGTGCGAGTCGGACTCGCGCACGAAGAGTTCCGTACCATCGTACAGAATTTAACACTATGTACTTTTTATCTTTTTATTATTTTTTTCAAATGAGAGTAGGCGTCATGTGAAAAAAATAATGGCTACTTATGATAATAATAATGAATGAGAATAAAACGGGGCACAAAACGCCGAAAAAATCACGTTTCTTGTATGGGTGCCCCCTTTAATTTTTAATTTAATTTTATTTTTATTATTTGTTGTTATATCGCCAATAGAAAAACACAGTCTGTGAAACTTTCAACTGTCTACCTACTTATTACCGTTCATAAGATACAACCTGGTGACGGACGGACGGACAGCGAAGTTTTTTAGTAATAGGGTTCCGGTTGTTAACCTTTGGGTACAGAACATAAAAAATGAATGTTCCAAAATGTTATTAAAAAGATCATCGATTCGGGAAGATTTTAATAAAAAGTGTGAGAAATTATAGAAATATCGCATCATTAGTTTCCTTTCCAAAAATAAAAAGAAGATCACTATGCCGGATCAAAAGCGAGACACTTACCAAAAGTCCTATTCTCTTCTGGACAATCTCTGCTTCCAAGACGGATTACGGGTCCAAACTGGTTTTACCCAGTTCGTTCATAGTATTCTTCAGGCAGATTGATTATTTCCATTATTCTGACGCTTTTTTCTAACTGTAGAATAACCCTGTCTGAAGGTATAAACAAATGTTTAGTTAGACAAAAGGAAAATCAACTGAATTTGTTTCAGGGTCTTTGGGGTCCTTTGCACAAAATAAAAATCTTTGCGCTATTTTTATTTTTTTCTGGTAGACTTTTGAAGAATTTTATATTCTTATACATTATACAGTCTTAAAATATTGTAATAATTCAATTTTGACTCGTATTTCTACACATGCAGCTTATTGAAAAATCTCTTAGATAGAAGGTTATCCCAATTGGTATTCTTCGCGCCACAATAATATTTCTGCTGCATATAAAAACTTACTATGAAAGCGAATAAGTACTGCCGTCTTATTTACACAAAAAATTTATGCACAACTTTCGATTTCCACCGCAACTTTCTTTTGGAATTGCCCCCCCCCCCCTTCTCAATGTCGTTTACAAACATCTACAATTCTTGATTTTTCAATTCTCAACACATTAATTAAAGCACCTTTGCAAACGCGAAACAGCTTACCAGCAACGTTTTTTTTTTTATAAAGTTATGAAGTACAAATCCATTCTCTTTGGATGGGAATCCTCAGTCACTTTTTTGAGGTGTACTAGAAACCTTTGTATATGACAAAATAAAGTTAATTACGTTTTGAGATTTTTATGGAAACACTAAAACTAACTAACTAAAACACTATGTCCAAACTTTCTATATCAACGCGCTCTCGAAGTGCCCAAATATATACTGAAAACCACATCTTTGTATGACAACCCTACGAAGGAGCTGCCCGATTTTTTCCATTTTCGAACTTTAATTTTATTTTTTTTAAAAGTCTATGTGCAAAATTTCACCACTTTAAGTGAAAGCATCTCGAGTTATCGTGTGGAAGGACGGACAGACAGACGGACGGACAGAAGGAACATGCAAAAATTAAAATATCTTTTGAAATCACGTGTGGGTCAGGGGTTCGGTTGCTCTACTAGAATTATTTTTATGCGTTACAAACGGAATGACATCTAGGATATAAAAACTTCCTCATGCTGTGTTTACCATATCAACATTATTTACAGTGTGTTTTGTATAAACTGATGCGAAATGGTTCACAGCAATAATCCTCGAGAATAATTCCCAAGCCATGAAACAGAAATCTATATGTGTGCGTTGGGAGTCCGTTCTCTAAAATATTGTTTATTGATACTTATGGAAAAGTGTACCAGTCATTGATTTTATATATGCTATAGAGCCTAAACTACTATCCAAACAGGAAGTTAGTATTCTAGTAATTTAAAGAATGGTTTCTTACCTTCCCAATGGCTACATTTACTATATACCTTACTTAACAAAATAATTAAAGAGTTTTGATTACCCTTACCATTTTACCCTCAATAGCTCTCAGCTGAGTAATAATTGCATGCGGGTATGTGCACCCGGAGTCCGAAACCAAAGTATAAATAAATATAAGTAGAGACAGAGGCGAACAAAATTGGAAATTTTCCGTGTTTTTAGACTGAAAAGGTAATCTCATATACTTTTGTCTGTTGCATGAATGGGGGCTATGCATTATTGTAGTTATTCTTTGTCCGAAACTGTAGGCACATCAGGCCACGGGGCAAGCGGCAATCGTCTCATTTTGTTTAGATAAATTTTTTTAAATAATTTTGTTAAGAAAGGTACAAACATTTTTATTACGGTTCGGAAGATAAGAAAGCAAGCTTAAGACTATCAGAACACCATTTTTCTGTATGATTAGTAGTTTAGGGCGGAGTAGCTATTCAAATCAAACTTTTGTCAGTTTTACATAAGAAAACTTCAATATTTTAGAATGTTAGGACTCCGTTGGGGCTCTCATGTGGTAGTGAGAGAGTGTTTCATGGCTTGTGAAGTATTTCTCGAGGATTTTGCCACAGAGCGCTTGCATTGCTTTCCGTATGCTGAGCCACAATTGATCTTGTAGTTGTAAGAAGATTTATGGCACTTTGTGATGATTCTTTCACTGTTCCAATTTTGCTTCCCGCTGTTATCTCTGTTATTTGATATCTTGTACTTGCTGATAACTTTCACATTCATTCGACTGTGTTAACGGGAATTATAAAATATTTTAATTAACTCATGTATAGGTTGTGTTTGACGTAGCTCCTGTGCTTGTTTCTGGGTGATTTCGGATACTCTACAAATTACCACAGCTTTACTGCGAAATAAGTCTTCCGTCCTTGATAATTTTTATTGCAAATCTACGTTGTTTATACCTGACACAACTTACATCTAGATGTGAAAACCTCAAAAACAATTAAAACCACCTAATTGCCCCCTAATGGAAAACTTTATACATTCTGTCTCTCTCTCTCTCCTGTATTATACCATATAAATTCTTCGCAATATTTATTACTGATAGCTTTCTTTAGTTAAATATAAAGTTAAAGATGTTTGAAAATGTTCCGGGCTTATATGGAGATTTTGTTATCTACTTGTATGTTATTTGTGCTTATACCAAGCACAATACGGTCGCGTAGCATTTGGTCCATAATTGGCTTAGAGGAACTGAGAAATCACATTTTTGGGTTTGTTGAGTAATTTCTCTGAGGAATTATCAAAAGACTCTTAGATACTGTTGGTTTCTTGAGTGAAATTCGCAGCATTCATAGATTACGTATTTCTTCGAATAACAATTCACAATAATTACACTGGAGCAGATTACATAATCATTGATAGTTAGTTTTAATGTGTCGAACACTTCAAGACCCTGTTCGCCAATAAGATTCAATAAAATTGCAATTTTACGTTCATCATTAATTTCGATTTCTGTTTTACTTGCTGTGATAAAAATTTCAAAGAATGTCTTGAATTTTATCCATTCTATGTTAATATTTCCTTTAAATTTCATTAGGTCTGGTACAAGAAAAGAATGAATTTTAGTGCCTTTAGTCGCAGTTTTTATACCCTAAATGAAATCTATGGGGTATATGTACTAAGTTTGTCATTCCGTTTGTAACGCATAGAAATAATGATGGTAGAGCAAAATGAATTGGACACCCACGCATAATATTGAAAGTTATTTTGAGTTTTGTATGTCCGTCCATCCGTCCGTCAGTCTGTCCATCCTAACGATAACTCGAAAACGCATTCACTTAGAGTGCTGAAATTTTGCACATGGGCTTTTTCTAAAAAAGTAAATTTCAGTTCGAAAATGGAATGGATCGGGTAACTTCTTTGTAGGGTTGCCATACAAAAACGTCGTTTTTCATTATATATTTGGACATTGCCTGAGAACGGATCAACATAGAGTGCTGAAATTTGGTATATCGTGTTCTCATATTTCAAAAATGGACTAAATCGGAGAACCTCTTCTTGGTGTTGCTATATAAATATTTAGGCTTTTTACGTACACTGTGAAAAGGATCAATCGTGGAAGTTTTTATTGTACCGAAAAGTTCTTCAGAATATGAAATCCTATGAAATTGGTTATAATCATTTTTACTGTCCGACGAACCGTTTTAGAAATACATGCAAGAAACCACGTCAACAATCAAACTTGCACAGAGAGGTGACCATACGAAATTACTTGCGTGCATTCATCTAGTCTAGGATATCATAAAAATTTGTCTTCTTGTTAGACCAATTCTAGCATTTTTACTTGGTTTTTTTTTAAGTTGTTAAAATCTTATTTCCGATTAAAAATTGATTACTTTTAAAGATTAGCTGCTGCGCCATGTTGTATATTTTAGTTAATTAGAAATAAAAAATATAAAAAAAAATTGTTTGCACTTAAAAAATAGAAAATAATATCTTCCTTCACTTAATGAATACTTACATCCTTTCATTTTACATTAAATTTTGAAATTATATTACATTTGTATATAAAAATTTAAATTTTCAAGGTACACTAAGATAGCAAAGTCGGAGCAATTGAAATTTTAATACTACAGTGAATAACAATTTCTGTAATTGACATTTGGAGCTCCTAATATTTATCAAAATACTTAATTAAATTACTTTGCTTTCTTTGCGTACCTTGAAAATTTTTAATTTTATACACAAATTTCAAAATTTAATTAAATGTAAAATGAAAGGAAACTCTAGATAACTTTTGTGATATATGGTGAAGGGTTATAAAAGGGAAGTGAAAGTTTTTTTTTTTAAAAATTAATTTTTTATATTTATTAGTTTTTCGTTTTTAGTCGTAAATTATTTTCAAAAAATTTAAAATTATATCATTAAAGAATTTTCAGTACAGGAAATTTTTTTGCATTTTTTTGTGAACGAAAGCTTACAAAAGCCGGATATATTTATGAAAGGTAGTATGTTGGGAAAATCATGATAATTATTATCAGATGCAGTTTTCTTTCCTACCTAATTAGTACTACTCGAAAATTTCTTGAAGTGTCGGTTTGAAAAGAAATTATTGCATTAAAAAAGTAGTTTTTTCAACAAATTGCAGCCCAGCCCATGAAACAAAGATTAAAAAGTTATGACCGAATTATCTGTCAATTGGTTGCTCGTCTCATTTGACGACAATTATCATAAATTAGTCCGCCTCAATTTAAATCGTCTTTATTAAAGTGAAAAAAATTTTCTACTTGGAAATTTTTTTGCTTTTCCTTTAGCACACAATTACTTTTCCCGAAGTGATTTTTATTTTAATATATTCAAAACGTATTTCAGTGAATAAAATACGAAAAACTGAAAACAAATTCACTGGAAATAACATTGTCACCTCATGACGTAACAACACAAAAAAATCCTCTGGAATCGGTCATAACTTGTTATCTTTGTATCATGGGCCCAGCCCAAGAAATTATGGTGTTTGAACGAAATGCAAGCTAGTTTTATGTGAAAAATACCAGCAGTAAGACAAGAAAAGAAGTGTCTTTTTTATGTACATAGTACCAAATTTTACTATGCTTACGAGGAAAAAAAATCTGAAATTATATTAATAAAAGAACTCCGACGATATCTGAATGTTAATGAAATTTTCATGCTGAAACAGCAAGAAAAAGCTATACAGGGTGGTCCATAATTGATGGTTAAAATCTCCGGAGCCGATAGAGGACGTTGAGTTATGAAAGAGCAAAATGCGTCATTCAGGAGGGAGCGGGTGCTTATGATTTGGGTATATTTCCCCCGTGGTATTCAGAGCAAGGTATATAGAACACAAGGCATCCCATTACGAACCATGTTCCCCTATTAGGTGACGTAATATTGTGAAATGTATAGGAAAGTACGGTACAGAGAACACAATACTCTCTCTCTCTCTGTCTTTCCTATAAAAATGTGTATACATTAGTCACAGAATTACGTCACAGGCTATCAACTGTAATGCATTAAAATTTTAATGGGAATACCTTGTCTTCTATATACCTTGATTCAGAGTAAGAAGGTATTTTCCATTTCAGTAGGAGAGAAACTTTTTTTTTTTCAGTACGTCATGATTTGCCAAAATATTGACAGCTGTGGAGAAATCGTAAGCAAATAAATCGAGTTGAGTTTTTAAGTGCATATTTAATAAAAGTTAAGCAAAAGAAATCTTTTAAAATGGTTATTTGTGCAGTAAAAGGTTGAAAAAAATGAAAAAAGAAAATGCTTTCCCATACATTTCCTTGAAAATTTTGCTGCAACTAGTGACGTTGTGCTCAGATGGAACCTAATAAAGATATCTTGCGACGGAAATGTGTTTGAAGAAGTGTATGTAGTTTTATAATATTTTGTCCCTCCCATCCACCATCAACAAAACACTGAATATTTTATTCCACTCAAAAATACATTAAAAATTTCTTCGGAATCAATTGAATAATTCTAAATTTTCTTCACCCTCGAAAATTCTTTTTGATACTTATATCTGTCGAAAAGTCAATTTGCTCCTTTTAATAGTTGAATTGAATAAAGTAAAATAAGAAAAATATTTCGAAATTTAGTAACATGGTTATAGATTAGTCACTATTTTTCTGTGTATTCCATAGTTTTCCTAACTACCCTGATTAGAAATGTTTTAAATTTAATGGAGTATTTAGTGGGGGAAAAATTCTATTAAAATATGCACAAATAGCGAAAATTTAAATTCCATGGCCACGTTCAAAATGTATGCTCACGAACTTAAGCTATTTGTGCAGGCTGGAGCTTATTTGTTTGCAGACAAAATGAGCTAGTATCAAAATGCGTACACAGTAAATTTAGATGGGAAGAAAAGGTAAGCAAGTACTTACTTAACCCGGGGGTTACAAGATATAGTACAGCGATTTTAAACTTGACACCAGAAGGAAATTCGGTTGATATCTTATCAGCTTCCATGCAAGTTCATTTAAAAAATTGCATTGAGACGTAAAGTCTTGCGTATATTGGAAAATTATAGAAATAAATGAAGTAGTAGAATCATAAAAACCCAAGAAAAAATTAAGAGGAAGTTGTTGGTAAATAATGTAATACAAATGATCCCAGAAAATCTCATTTTCCCAGAATAAATTTATCAATTTCTCTCAAGCATTTCTTTTCCGCCATCTTGAAAACTGTATAATGTCAAATTACTATCACGTCAGCTGCCATGATTTTTAATCATGCAATTTTGCTGAAAGCTGAGCTGCCAGCATGGCAGTAGGGATTACACGTGCAAGAAGTATGGCAGTGCAAGTTGCATGCAAGCTGTACTATCTCGTGTAACAAGACCCGGGTCAGGCACGTATCCAGACCTGCTGCCTAGGGGTTTCATAACTAAAATGTTCGACGAGGGGGGGGGGGGGGGCGTTTGAAAGAAGTCGTTTAAAAAAAAAAAATTTAAATATATTTACGTTAAAAAAAATCCAATTTTCGATTTGATTTGGAAAACCTATCGATAATATTATCCACATCAATGTCGATCTCAGGGTGGACACTAAGGTTTCATTGTAGAGATTGTAGAAATAGATGCTGATTCAAGCGATTGGGTGAAGTAATTTAATGAGAGTGACCTTGCACCTTGAGTCAGTAAAGGAATGGGAGTAGGAGTGCATGATATGATATTGATGTTCTGATGGGAGCTTAACTGATTTGGCTTTCTTCTGAAAAAAAGTTGTCAATGATCTTATCAGTCTTCCGCTTTACACTTTCTCTACTATTTCTACCTCCATTGCTAACTAATATAGCAAAATTTATCCTTGTCCTATAAATTAAAAGTAAACGTGAAGTTAAAATAAACAACAATAGGTACTTGAATTAATACGAAAGTACAAGCCAAGCAACGCCAAATACCCCAGAGGACAGCGAATGGGTTTTATTTTTCTAGTTTTGCCGTAAAAATTCTGAAGAAAAATTGTAGAATCAATTTTAGCGGCACTCGAATCAATCCATCTTTGGAACTATAGTCGGCCACCAGTGGTGCATGCAAAATCTAAAGAAAAAATGTTAAATATTTCTAAGAACACTGAATGCTTGTGCCCTTGTCCGAAAGAGTGAACCACCAGAATCAATCCACCAATTCGTTTGGATCGTTGTGGGGGTCATGACCCCAGTGAGCCTCGCCCTATATACGCACCTGCCCCGGGTAAAGTAATAAACTCAAATGCAAAGCAATGGCTGCATTCCAATTGTCCATCTTTTGCACAAATTTTCCTATAGCTACTTTTTACTTCCAGTGCCCGACCATACCTTAAATTAGCTAAATTATGCTATTTACTGTCAACAACAAATAATTGTGACTTTGCAGAAGATCACTTATTGGAGAAATCTTGAAAGGTAGAGAGATTAAATAACCTCAGAGAATATTTAACTTGACTTCTTTCTTATTTTTAATTGCAATATTAAAATTTTTTATTTTATCGCCATTTAGCTTAGCTTGGGCATTAGTACTAGGCTTAACTGTTAAAGACCTAGGAGGCATGCAATTACCTTCGGCTGTAATGTGTTAATTTATAGTTAATGTAACTATCATGTGTATGTTATTCTCATCTTAGTGTTTGGTATGAGTGCTTATTAGTCTTCAATATATAAAAAAATTAATGAAGGAAGTTCGTACAAAAACAAACATGCTCCAACATTTTTAATCCACTCTTTAAATTAAATAACGAGATAATACGATAAGATAACAATTACGTAGTTGAAGCCTGTGGCGTTATTAGGAATAACATCTAGAAGGGGACTGGGACTTGGGGTATATATAATAAAAGCTAACTCGATAGACATATCAGAACAGGAACAATATCTGCTTGCCTTTGGAGTTGACTACAATATTCTTATTTTATTTTATAAGTAAATCAATACTTTTGATATTAAATAATGAAATAATCACTGTATATGTGTTATGTGGGCTAATATTATTTGTAAGAAGTTAATAGGAAGGGGCCTGTGGGCCTCCCTGTAAATAGACAACTGGTTAAGGCATAGCAAACTGATTTTTGCCACTAGATTTATTAAAGATCGTTAGAGCATCAAATGAGTACAATGCTGATAAGAAACGTTTTAATGCGTTTTAATGCAAAGGACAGCGACTAAATTCATAAATCACGGCGTTGAATAGAAACGATTTGTGTGGAAAATCTTTGCGGTAATAACTTTGCAACAGATTGCATATATTGCGGTGTAGTTATTATAATTTAAAATATCTAAATATTAGTAATAGATAAAACTTACCATAAAAACTTTTCTCAGTGAATTGAATCCAAAATTCATGTAAGCTAGGAATTTTCCCATTAAATCCTAACGTTCGAAGAGTATCAGCTAAAATGTAGTAATAGAACTGAAGAAGCCCTTCTTGATGATGCAATCTCAATTCTTCCCTAAGAGAAGTATTAAAGAAGTAATGAAGATCAGTTGCAGGTGATGCCCAGCAACTAAACTGAAAGTCGATCATAAGGACATCAGTTGGTTCCTTTTTATCATTATAAGTGAACATAACATTATTTGTCCATAGATCACCATGAGTAAGAACATTCAGGTAATCATCATTTCTGTCAAATACTCTCTTTCCATATTCCATTAACATTGGCACCAATTTTCGTAGCTTTTTGCCGTAAATCTGATATTCATTATCCCATTGACTAACAATTTCTTGACATGCTTTCAAATTATTTTCGAAAAATGGACTGAAGGCATCTGTATGCCTATTAAACATACCACGATCGTATTTCTTAAAAATTTCTGGAGATCGTTCATTCAAAACAGCTGAAGTGGCATGCATTTTAGCAAGTTTTCGTAGAACCATTTTCGTATGTCTCATATCTAAACCTTCTAATCGTTCAGCGATCACATACGATTTGACTGATAGATCCTCGAAGATCATGGCACAATGGTCAAAATCAACGTCAACTGTTTCGGCAAATAATTTATCATGGTCTCGAATTTCTTTCAATAAATTATTTAGTTTAGGCATGATTGACTGATAAACTTCCATTTCTCTGTTATATATGTCGTATTGTTTCATTATTTCACTAGCGAATTCATTTCCTTCAAATGAGGTTTTTATTATGTAACTCCCCGTCTGGGTCGCACTATTTTTACCACTCAGATAGTCAACTCGCACACGCGTCATAACACTCGCGTAATTTTCACCTTTCCCTGTGACTGGAGTAAAAATTGCATCCAAAACTCTGAGACTGTCGTCATTTTTCTGCTTTCGTAAAGCATTTTGAATATATTCCTTGGTACACCAATCCACTTTAGGTTCCATTTCGATTGTCGAAGATATTGATTTGTTACATTCCGGCATTTTGACGAAAATTATCTATTTATTCTCTTATTATTGAGTAAATACACTGACGATAGTCGTATTCGACGCTTACTGTGACTGGAGATAGAAAAAAAAGCTGTGATGCATATTTTCTGGAAACTGCTTTTATAGCGGCTTGAAAAATCTAACTTTTAAGATAGAGATGAGATTTAGCTTTCAAGACAAGCACAATTATGATTTATTGTTTAAAGATCTTGTAAATATTTAATTCAGTCTGGCGTAATATGCACAAGTCCATATAGGAGGAGAGAGATCAGTGCGCAAAATGTTTCACATTCTATATTTGCACATTTGAAAACATGCTAATTTGTGAGTCTGTAGCTGGTTGACTTGATAATATCACGAGTACTAAGTAAGTACCTACTTCCTTCAAAATTGAAGTGAAGCCAATTGCGTCGGTGTAGAGTGCATAGATATTCAGTAAGTATTACTAAATGAATAAGGATTAACTCTTAATGCTCATTGTAAGCTTTACATACGAAATGAGCAGGCAATTTTAGCCTAAAATTCTAAGAGGTATATTAGATCAAACATGTTTACAATTGTATATTTTTATCTATTTTTTTTTTTGTAAATATACAGATAATAAGTATATTTGTTCAAGAAGGAATTTATTTGGATTCTTCGGTATATAAAGCAAAAGCTAAACAAATGTTTTTAATTTGTTTTTGCATCACACAACCCATTATATTTTTGGTGACAAGTTTTAAGTCTTGGTTTAACTCATCAACAGGGCCTAATATTGGGATGAACAAATTTAAAAAAACATCGATTTAGTAATCAAATGATACATTGAAACGCAAATCTCGATGTTGTTAAAACATCCTACGAAAAACATCGATGTTTAGATACATCGATGGAGGGAAAGTAAAAAATTTTAAAATGAAAAATATTTCACTTCTGCAGACATATACTATACTTAATATATAATTCCTAATTAACAACAGATTCGCGAACATGCTTCCAAAATACATTTATTTAAGAATAAAAACTTTTTAATTGATCCGACAAAGCAAAGTTCAGTTTAAATCAGGTTACAACTGCTGGAAATAAAACACGAAATTAATTTACGATATTTTTGTAGTAATACTAATAATATCGTAGTACATATGCCAGATAATTTTAGAAAAAACGAATCAGGAAGCTAGAGAAAAATACTTCAAGTCTTCCAATAATTTTCATCAAAACTATTCATTACTAAAAGTTTGGACAACTTCTGTCCCTTTTGATCATTTCTCTAAAGTACTTGGCCCGCCTTTGAGAAAAGTCTTTCTAATGGAACGGAGGTTGCTACGATGGAGAAACATTTTGGTGGTATTTTTGCCAAATTAGGATGGATTCCTTTATAGAGGATAGAGGATTATCTACCATGTTTCCCGTGATTGGATTTTAAGATACCGAAATATGTCTGATATTTGCACCTCCATTTCTCCTTCTCGAGAAAGTAAAATGTTTTTAACAATTCGGTGATGATCACTCAGATCGAATTGTTGATTGCCTATAAAATAAGATAACGAACAATGATTATAACAGAAACTATAAGGAAAGCAAGAGAATGGGATTACTCTATGAAAGGGAATAGGTGCGTACTTTAAAAATCAAATCAAATTCTAAAAAATATACAGCAACATCTTTTCCAATAACATTTTATGTAAAACTGAAAAAGACGTAATCATTGTACATAATTAATCAAATCATAAATGCTTAGAGCTATTTAGAACCATTTATGCAGTAAAAATTATTCAGTGGAACGGTTCCACTGGAACCAATCAAAATGTTCTTAGTGTAAACAACTTTTTCAAGAGTAATTTTGATAAAAAGCCTAGTGGAAACAGTTATTGTCCAATTCACTCTTACTTATAAAGTTGAAGGGATGGAAATGTGTCGGCACTCGGCTTTTGTTATGGAAGAATGTTGAGAGTGCTTTCACTTGGACGTGAAGTCCAGACTGTCAGCATGAGTTGACAGATCAAACGGTGGACAGCGTTGACTGCAGGGTAGCACGCTGGCTCGCCTCGGCTATTGGCGGAGAGTGTGAAAACTTGCCGCTGCTACCAGCCATATACAAAATAAATTCGTTTTTGTCTATACAAAAGGCGGTAGCACACATTCAGTCCTTAAGGGACCTTTACACAACTTACCTACATCCATTGGGAAGGCGCTGATGTTGGCCTTCTCTGCTCGCCCCAACCACCCAATCGATACTAAGGGTAGATAGTTTTTAGTGTCCCTATTGACGACCTGAAACCTTAGAGGAGTAGTGAACCTAGTCGACCTTCATAGTGAGAGGGCACCAGGAGAATGAAGGAAGAAACAATATAAATTTTAACACTGCATGATGTCTTATGTATCCAGTCTGTTTATTCGGATGGAACCATTTCGCATGAATTAAATGTCTTACATTTACTAGTAATACACCTCAGTCTAATCTAATATAGGACTTCAAATGATAAAAATGATAAAAAAACAAAACTTTCCTTAAAGTACAAGTTCAAAAAAAAAAAAAAACGGCCAAGCCGGTAAGAGGGTTTACTGCAGTGTACAAATATCCAAAAAAAACACCGCACCGGCAGAAAATTTTACTTACTGATAATCAAAATTTTACAGGCAGGAAATAATGGAGGCGAACCCCAGACAGTGTTACTTTCAATTACCTTGACAACGAAATTCCTCCACGCAGGCCTTCTGGAGCAACTGTGGTTCTGTGAATAAAAAAAATTAAAAAAAGAACGAAACAACCTAAAAAGGCCGCCCGGGATTCCTTTTACATGACAGTACAACAATTCGTCTTCCTGGTAAAGTTTATATGAATATTCGGGCTTACGGCCCTATGCATACTCTGGTATGCATATGCCAAACGTACGAAATCGCGTCTTTCTACAAAGTAGATCTACTGCTGGTAAGATATAGTTCCGTAAATTACCATGAGCCTAAAAAAAACAATAAAGATACTCTATGAAGAGATTCTATGCCATTGGGCACTACTGTGAGTATATATGCCTAAAACTACGGTAAGTATGAAAATATCGTATCTATATATATGTAACAGGAATATTTTACGCTTTTTCTTTCAAGAAAATCATGAAAAATCGGATCTTAAGCTAAATATTGTATATAAACGTAATAGAAACATTTTGTGCATTTTTCTCTGAAAATCAAACCTTAAATATTGTTGGTACATATACATATATGGAATAGAGATATACTGCACCTCTTAAAAAAAATCGAATCTTAAATATTGTATATGTGTATATATGTATGTATAAAGATAATAGAAATATATCTTATGCCCTTTTTCCTAAAATACTCAAATATTAATAATATTGGATATATGTTATCATAATTGCCAGTGGCATCAAATTGACATACTTCTGAGCTCCTTCTCGAATTAATTTTGGTATGATTAAATAGGTAATATAATATGGTAATAAATGTCTAGCACTGAGGTGTTTACGTGATGAAAGTGTGGATTGCGTCCCAAAAGTCAACTATGTGAATATGGTGTATTGCAGCGGACACGACGCCTGACTCCAAGGATGCATTCACAGACAAATTCCTCATGATTACTGGAGTGGAGGTCACTAGCTACGATTTAGACGCGCAGCAGAATACTTATTACGACGCTTGTATGGGAATTCCGTAGCTGACTTGTCTCCCATGATCTTGAATGTACTAGAAGATTCTGATGCCCACTTGTATATAGCTTTGATGCCGCCTAAGTTCATTTAATTGGAACCTGTGAGTTACCACTGCATAGCGCTCACGCTATATGTGTATGAGGCTTCTCGCTTGGGACATGCGCAGCCTTTCTTCCGAAATATTAAAAATTAGGTTCTGATTGATACAGTACCTGATGATGGTGGATTCCTTAGGTTACCTATTTCGCCAAACATGGTTTTTTCTTCCGTATTTATTTCGATAATCCTGGCGTGTACTCTCTTTTCCACGGGTCGCCTTCAGTCACAATATTACAGAGACTTAGCCTTCGCTTTATTTTCTTACTTTTTCACTGCTTTTTCCAATTTTTAAAACTATTTCTTGTCTTTGACAACCGTCTTCCCCCAAAAACTTCTTCGTTTTTCTACGCTGTGATATTGTGAATCCAAAATTTCTTAACCCTCGAGCTACTCTCCCACTGCCAGTTCAAAAATTTAAACACCATACCATTTATCGATAAAAATCGATGTTGTTGGCGATGTTTCTGAAGACGAAAATCGATGTAAAAACATCGGATATTTTTCAAGAAATATCGATGTTATCTATGTATCCATACATCGAGTGCATTCCTAGTCCCAAATAGCGAAATTGTGTGACTTGAGAAACAAATGAAAAATAGAACAAAGAAAAGAAATGACAAAATGAAAAAATTGAGAAAAATAGAAAAAAAATTTGTTATTAAAAAATTTAAAAAATTTAAAAAACCAGATTCATTCGAAACGAATCGAACCTGGTATACGCCCGCAGTGGGCTGAAAAAAGAAAAAAGAAAAAGGAAGAAGTTTAACCCGGTAAAAGATCCTTAAGCGAGTAATCTCTATTTTTATTACAGATAATAATATATTTTATTACTTTAGCATTGCATTGCACATATTTCAATTGACATAATTTTGGACAGGTGTGTACCGAAGTAGAAATATAAAGGTTGCTATGAAGACGGAAAATCCTATAAAGCAAATAAAAAAATATATTATGTCAAAAACATCGCTTAGAGTAGTTTAATTTAAGACGCCATGATAGATTCAGATCATAGATAACGGCTTGTACTTATCCTATCCAAATAAATCTGTGATGAATTAAAAGCAGTTTTTACAACTTTTCAAACTCGAGCAAGATTTGTCCTCCGAAGAATTTATGATTAATATCGGTGCAAGAAATACATTCGTGGGAAGCCTTTAAATTTCGACTATGTTCATTGAAAACACCTCAAGAGTATTTCATAAATTTTGAGGCAGTATAACCTTCATATAATCGCTACATGATTTCAATGAAGAAATCAAAATTACATTTCCACAGTCTATTCAATTCTATGGTACCTAGTTTTACCTACTTTGAAGGAGATTGACTATTATGGTACTGCCATGATAAGAGAAAATATGATTACGAAATCCTGCCCATATATTGATAAAAAAGTAATGCTGAAACAGTCTCGTGGGTATATTGAAAGTGCAAAAGTCCAAGGAAATACTATTCTCGAAACTATAAATACTTATTTGGATAATTCCATTGCTATAGTCGGATCAAGTTTGTATTGCAAGAACCTATTTTTTTTTTTTTTTTTTTTTTTTTTATATTATTAAGCCAAGCTCAGGGGATACCCTATGATGCAAAGCACAGCATGGCAGGAAGGAGATAGGGAAAGGATTAGGGGATGTGAGGGGAGTGGCGGAGGTGCCGATGTGTGTCGCCCTTAAACTTCCGCAGATTGTATGCCGGAGGAAAAACAGAAGATGGTAAGCTGTTCCACATTCGCACTGTTCGGGATAAAAAAGCATCTCGGAATTTTACTGTACGGCCGAAAGTAATTTGAAGGGTTAAAGGATGTGCGCGGTTTGCAGCGCGAGTATTGCGTGCAGGAATCATTCTACAAGGGATTAGACTAGATATTTCATCAGAACATTGACCATGCATATAGCGATAAAGGAGCGAAAGGCATCCAACATTGCGGCGGTGCTCGAGTGAGTCGATATGACAAGTTATTGCCAAATCGCCAATGAGCTTGAAGGCTCTCTTTTGGACAATATCCAATGAAGCTAAGGCTGTGCGACCAGCCCCGGCCCATATATGGGAGTTGTATTCCATTCTAGGTCTAATGTAGGACTTGTAGAGGAGCGCTAGATTTGACGGGCTGAAATATTTCTTACACCTTTTCAGAAATCCAAGACATTTCGATGCTTCTTTGGCAACAGAGAAGATGTGATCTGTCCAGTTTAACTTACTGGAAATATTAATGCCAAGAATGCTTAGTGACGGTGAATCAGAAATTAATGCTCCATCAAAAGAAACGGGTGTGGTTAAGTTATGATCTTGTTTTAATGAGATGAGACAGCTTTGAGTCTTAGATGCATTGAATTCGACGCGATTCGCTTTGCCCCAAGCGAGGATACTGTTAAGATCGTTATTCAATGATCTAGTCATGCAATCTCGTTTAACACATGCGGCATTCCCCCTGGATTCCGCAAGAGTGTCAAAGGAGTAAGCGAAATCAAGAGTACTGTCATCTGCGAAACTATGGATGGGATTGAAAGTAAGGGAAAGCAGATCATTAATGAAAACTAAAAAGAGAGTTGGAGAGATAACAGAGCCTTGAGGCACACCGGCATTTATGGGATGCGGTTCAGATGTAACGCCATCTAATACAACACGTATTTGGCGACTAGATAGGAAACTTTCAATCCATAATAGAAGAGGAGGGGAGAGACCAAGTGCTTTAAGTTTGGCTAAAAGGGCTGGATGCCAGACTCTATCAAAGGCTTTTGAAATATCTAGAGCAACGATTTTAGACTCACCAAAATTGTGAAGACTACGGTTCCAACGTTCCGTAAGAAAGGTCAGCAAGTCTCCAGATGAGCGTCCAGCTCGGAAGCCATATTGGCGATCGTTGATGAGATGATTAGTTTCTAGATACTTCATTAATTTTGAGTTAATGATAGATTCAAAAACCTTTGAAAGAATCGAAGTGATGGCAATTGGTCGATAATTTGAGGGATCGCTACCCTCTCCTTTCTTAGGAATAGGCTGAACGTGAGCTAGCTTCCAAGCAGTTGGAAATTTTCCTGTCGAATAAGACAAGTAGAAGAGTTTGCGCAGAGGTTTAGCCAAGGATGAGGCGCAGCTTTTAATTAACAGGGGCGAAAAACCATCAGGACCTGCGGCTTTGGAGACGTTGATATCCTTAAGGACCCTGAACACATCCCTCGTACGAACGTGTATTGGCTCTTGTACACATTCACACGGGCGATGCAAAACAGGTGTTTGTGAAGTTGGTGGAAGACGAGAATTTGAGGCGAATCTAGCAGCTAAAATATTAGCTTTATCCAGGGAGTCAACAATCACTTCTCCATTATTAAGTAGTGAAGGTATAGAGGAACTGGTGAAATTGTTCCTGATGGTTTTGACCAGGGACCAGAAACCTTTGCTACCTTTGCGGCTTGTCAAGATTCTTTGTCTAATATTCTGGTCAAAAAGAAATTTTTCTCTCTGGATAATGGACTTGCAGGTGTTCCGTGCAGTCTTGTAGACTTGTTTCATTTCCGGACATGGATGCAATTGATAGGCGCGAAAAGCAGACTCTTTCGCTTTTATAGCTTGGTTACACTTATCGTTAAACCAGGAGCGATCATGCTGTTGTTGAGACCTGCTGTAAGAATACGGAATGTATTCACGCATGCCAAGATTTAGTATGTTACTAAATTGTAATGTGCATTCATCAACATCCCTCGAAGCAAAACAAACCGACCAATCAATTTCTTTAAGATACTTATTGAGACTTTCCCAATCAGCATTCTTATAGTGCCAAAGAAGCCTACTTGTAGGTGGAGCAGTTGGGCGGCACAGGTTTGAGGTGGTAAATTGAGCCGTGATTAAACAATGGTCTGAATTTCCAAGAGGGGAACCGACTGAAATGGAATATTTGTCAGGATGAGATGTTAGAAACAAGTCGAGTAAATTAGCTTTATCTCCAGCTGCATCAGGAATTCGCGTTGGTGCATCCACTAGCTGTTGCAAATTAAATGATTCACAGAAGAGTTCAACGAAACGGCCCGCAGGACTTGTGGTAGAAGAATGTCTGAGCCACGGTATATTATGAACATTAAAATCGCCTGCCAGGACGATTTCGGAAGAGGGGGAAACAGAAAGCAAATGATCAATATTGTTGGAGATATTGTCAAATACGGATACCGTGTCGTCATCAGACATATTTGGGCTGCGATAAAGGAAACAGAAGTATATGATGTGCTTGTGAAGTTTGAACCTAATCCAGATATAATTAAACTCTGGATTAGCAGAAGGAAAATCTTGAAGAATAGTAAAGGCCACATCATTCCGAATATATACTGCGATCCCTCTATGCTGAGAAAAAAGAGGCACGAAGCTGTAACCAGGGACGTGATACTGATTAATATCAGCATCAGAAACGACCTTGGTTTCACTTAGCGCAAGAATTGCCGGATTTTTTGAGTTAAGGTGGCAGTACACCGAAAACCGATTTGCTCTTAATCCGCGAATGTTGCAGAAATCTAAAATAAAATTCTGCATGCTGAAGGCAAAAACAAAAAAGCAAAAAAGAAAAAAAGCGACACACAACAACACAAAAATTTGGGCGCCACCAGCCGCAGTCAACGACACAGCGAGGTAAAAAAAAACAACAATAGTGTTATGCCTATTGCTGCTTTCAACACCTCAGACTGTGCAGTTCAATGACCACAGCTGGGGACACCCGTATTGCTGATCAGTGACAAGTGCTAATGCATTTGCACTGATCACAGATGAAGAGAAGGAAAGGAAACGTTACCGTGCTGCTGGCTTATAGAATGTTGATAGGGCATAGAAGAGCCCTTCACTTGGCGGATAAAATTTATTTTGTTTATTTATTATTGTTATCGGTCGCGTCGGAATTTAAATAATTATAGTAATTGATTATATTGAAGATATTTAGCACAACACTATCACTTGTCTTAAAGTAGTTGATTGAATATGTTTATATTGATTTATTTGAACTACAACACTATGCAACGTCCGATCGGATTGACTCCACGCACTCTCATGTCGTTTCTCTATGTAGTTTCATCAGATGGAGAATAGGATGGTATTGCAGCAGTCGCTTGTGTAGTGAGGCATTAGCGCTGTGCTCTAATCTTAGTTATCTGGAGTCGTTTTAAGTGTTATAATTAATTAAAACGATCTTTAATTTTTACATGAGTAAACATTTTTATTCCGTAGAAGATGAAGTCATAGGATATACCAAGTTTGTCATTCCGTTTGTAATGCATAGAAATAATGTTCCTAGAACAAAATGGTTTGAACACCTGCACATAATATTAAAAGTTATTTTTGCGCACCTTAACTCGAGAACACGTTTATCTAGAGAGCTGAACTTTTGCACACGGACTATTTAAAAAAAAAAAAGTAAATTTAAGTTCAAAAACGATTGAACCTAGAAAGCTGAAATGTTGTTCATGGCATTTTCATAAAAATAAGAAATATAATTTCACGACGAAATCGGGCTAACCCTTCTTGGTATTGCCATACCAAAATTTGGGATTTTTACGTATACTGTGAAAACTCTCAATCTGAAACGCTTTTATTGTGGTGAAATTGGTCATAATTATTTTTACTGTATGACAAACCGTTTTAGAAATATATGCGAAAAAATACATACGTCAACAATCGAACTTGCAGGAAATTTCGTACCGGAATTTAGCTGGGGTATCATAAGAATCAGCCTTAGACCAATTCTAGCTCTTTTACTTGTTATTGTGGTATATGGCTGCAGGACACAAAATCCAATCTGTCGTGAAATATGTGCTAGTATTTCTCGACTAGTAGCGGAGAATATTGGGTTGGTCAACAAAAAGCCTACTCTACCACGAACCACTAAATAATAAATTCGTGCCGGTTGATGTCTAGCCGGAGATAAAAAAAAACCTATATACATATACTTATACACAGCGTCCTGAAGGGAACTTGTATCACATATCCTCAGTTGAGGTGAATTTGGTCTTAACGAACCTCACCTTGGCATCAGTGGGCGAAAGAAAATGCCCCTGATTAATGTTTCCAATTATCCGACATAAATGATAATTATGATTAATAATCCGGATAGCAAAAAACAAAATAAATATAAAAACTTGAATTCAATATTTCATGGTGTTTTATAATTAACTTTATAATTAACTTTTTCAAATATTTTCATCTTGTATATGTTACAGTCAAAACACGAAATCCGTCAAAACCCGATTTCACTAGAAAATTCTAGTTCCAACAAAGGGGGGGGGGGGGGGGGGGGGGGGGGGTAAAAATCAGTGACACACACGCCCCCCGCGCACGTAGCCTCACACACACACATCCGATACAGCTTACACTCTAATTCGTGTGTGTGGATGTGTGTGTGGATGTGTGGATGTGTGTATGTGTGTGTATGTGTGTGTGTGTGTGCGTGTGCGTTGGCGTGTGTGTGTACGTGGGCGCGGTGGGCGTGTGTGTCACTGATCTGTACCTACCCCCCCCCCCCCTTCAGCTATTGCGTACACATACTGTATGTATAAATAGCCACATCCTTAATAAACATCAAGGTTTAATGGCGCGACAATTCAATTGTATCGCAAATTTACTAATAGCAACCAGTCAGTTCTAGATTTAACTAAGAGCTACACGAGAATTCAGCCACAACCAGAATTAACTAAATGTTCTTTAGTTAATACTAGTTCTAACAAAGCGCTCTCGTTAATTCTAGTTTTGACTGCGTTATATTAGTTAAAACTAGAATTACCGAGAGCGCTTTGTTAGAACTAGAATTTCCTAGTAAAATCGGGTTTTGACGGATTTCGTGTTTTGACTGTAACATATATACCAATAAAGAATATGTTTAACAGTTCCGTGTTTATAATACGTGTGCCCACAAACACAAGGAATATGACAGGAATATGTTCGATGGACTTCAGCGCTCCCATTTATCCGCTGCCAGAAAAAGTGCAACACTGAAATGGTCCCATCGAAATTGACATAAGTGAAATTGATTTATTTTTATTATACCCTAGATGAATTCATAGGGGGTATACTAAGTTTGTCATTTCGTTTGTAGCGCACAGAATAATGCTAGTAGAGCAAAATGGGGTGGACACCCGCACGTAATATTAAAAGTTATTTTGATTGTTGCATGTCCGTCTGCCCGTCCGTCCGTCTATCAGTTCGTCCGTCTGTCCATTCGTCCATCTGCCTGTCTGTCCTCACGATATTATTATTATTATTATTAATCACGGGGATGCAGACAGGATTTCTGCGACCTATAAGATCTATTGTGACATTACCCCTTGATGCCCTAGGGCACCCATTCGAACTTAAGGTCTTTGATGAAGCCTATAATATTCTTTAGGGTCATTTTTTTGACATCCTCTGGCAGTGCCTTTCCTAGATGTCTTAGCCTTATGTGGCACAGAGCTTCACAGTCACATAGGACATGTTCAGCGGATTCATCGTCTTCCATACAGAATCGACGGGTCTCATCATTGACCTTACCCATCTTCTTAAGGTAGTATCTAAGTGGGCAATGCGCAGTAAGTAGGCCCGTTATGAGTCTTAGTTCCTTCCTGCTGAGTATGAGGAATTCTTTGGTCCTCTGTTGCGAGTACTTTATAAACTTCTTCGCTTGTCTCATCCCCGGGGTATTTTCCCAGTATTCCTTCCTAGTTCTGTCCTCCCAAAGTCTGATCTGAGCTGAGAGGTGACTTTTTGGGTGTCCAAAGACAGGCTCAGGGCCAATAAACGGAGATTTGGCTCCTTCCTTTGCAAGGCGGTCCGAAATCTCGTTTCCCATAATGCCTTCATGTCCTGGTACCCAGATCAGTGTCACCCTATTTGTCTCGGCCAGTTGCTTAAGACAGTAAGACAGTCCCAAACCAGCTTTGTCTCAAAGGTAAACGAGTTTAACGCTTTAAGGCTGTCTGATATTATGTATATTTTTGCTCAACGCATATTTTTATGGATAATTTCGCGAGCGCAGAGTTCTATGGCGTGTATTTCTGCTTGAAAAATGCTTGGTGAGGCCCCCAGTGCCTTTGCGAGATGGCACCTTGGCCCATATATGCCCACGCTAGCTTTACCTTCCATTTTGGATGCATCCGTGTACCATTTAAGAGATCCTTTTTCAAAGGGTAGGTCCCCAGTGTGCCACTGTCGACGGTTCCCCACGATCACCTTAAATGGTGTTTCAAAGTTATGGCGTTTCGGCATAACGTCTGAAATTGGGTTAGCCATCGGGTCCTTTATGAAATCCTGGAGGACTTTCAGGTGACCAACCAGATTATTTGTACTTAGGAGGTTTTCCCTTTGTAGCCTAATTGCACTAAGTATGGCCTGCTCCTTAACATGCAAATGTAAGGGTAGCAGGTCCAACATAGCCTCTAGGGCCGCAGTTGGGCAGGTACGCATGGCACCGGTTACTCCAAGACATGCAAGCCGTTGCAGTTTTTGCAAACTTGCTTGAGCCGTCTTTTGTATTCTTTTTGGCCACCAAACGAGTGAGGCGTATGTGACCATGGGTCTTATAATAGATGTGTATGACCACAGAGTCATTTTAGGTTTAAGACCCCAAGTTTTGCCAAAAAGCCTGCGGCATGTCCATGTTGCCACTATTGCTTTATCCAGTACTCTTTTTAAGTGAGAGTTCCAGATTAGTCTGTTATCCAGGGTAATACCTAGATATTTGACTTCCTTTGAGAATTCCACCACTGTTCCCTCAAGGGATGGTGCTTTTAGGTAAAGCTTCCTTTTTCTCGTGAAGGGAACAACTGTTGTCTTACCAGGATTGGCTCGAAGTCCCATTATTTGGCACCAGTTGCAAACTATGTTTAGGGCATTTTGCAATAGATCAGAGATTATCTGATCATTTTTGCCCCTAATTGTAATGACCAGGTCATCCGCATATCCCTGATTGTCATAGCCGGAGTTTGTTAGCTTCTGTAGGAGATCATCTACAACCAGGGACCATAGTAGAGGGGACAGTACCCCACCTTAGGGACATCCCTTGGCAGCCACTACTGTCATAGAGTCCTCCCCCAGGTTAGCTGTGATTCTCCGGCTTTCCAGCATAGCTTTTATCCATTTTATCAAGGAAGGTCCTTTTTTGGTAGCTGCATTCTCAATGGCTTCAAAGGAGGTATTGTCAAATTCTCCTTCGATGTCTAGGAATAATGCACATAGGGCAGTCTCTTTATCCTCCACTGCCTTTTCTAGTCCTAGGACAAGACTATTTAGGGCAGTTGTTGTAGACTTTTCTGCTTGGGTGCAGCGGTGAACGCTTGAGTGCACCGCTCCTAATATAGTTGTCTAACAGTTTCTCCATTGTTTGGAGGAGAAATGAAGTTAGATTGATAGGACGGTAGGATTTGGGTAATGCAGGTGAACGCCCTCCCCCTTTAGGTATAAATGTTACCTTAATATCCGTCCATGTCCTTGGTATATATCCTAGAGTATAACTTGCTCTAAAGATCTTAATGAGATTTATCAGTATCTCTTCTAGCCCTTGTTGAAGTAGGGCTGGAAAGATGCCATCAGCTCCAGGCGATTTGAATGGCTTAAAGGAGTTGACGGCCCATTTGACTTTCCTTGGGGTGAAGATTCTGCCAGAGAGACTTTTATTCCTGTTGGAGGGCCTGCATTCAGGTCTTAGCTCTTCTGGAATTTCGTCGTTATCTTGCATAATTCTCGAATCGGGAAAATGAGTTTGTAATAACAAACTTACTGTTTCTTCCCGGCTACTCGTGTAGTTACCATCGACTTTCTGTAGAAGGCCGATACTATCGGTATGATCCTTAGAGAGAACTTTTTGAAGTCTTGCACTCGTGGGTAGATCATCAATACCCTCGCCGAGATTTCTCCAAGTTCTTCTTTTGGATTTCCTTAGCTCTTTATTATACTCAATCAAGGCGCGCTTGTATACATTCCAAGCACCTGTTGTTTTTGCCTTGTTGAAGAGCCTTCTAGAATTGGCTCTTAATCTATCTAGTTCACTGTTCCACCAGGGCACAGCTCGCGTTGTTTCCCTTTGTTTAACATGACAACTTTTTTCATAGGAGTAGATGATCAATCTATGCATTTGGGAGGAGATACGGTCTAGATCCATTCGTCCATCTGCCTGTCCGTCCTTACGATAACTCAAGAGAATTTTAAAAATGTACTAAATTGGGTAAACCATTCTTGGTGTTGCCATACAAAAGTTTATGCTGTTTACGTATACTGTGACGATTTTATTGTGTACTGACAAGTTATTTAGGATATAAAATCCTATGAAATTGGTTATAATCGTATTTACTGTCCGACTAACCGTTCTGGAAATATGTGTGAAAAGCCATTTGAACAATCAAACTTGCAGAGAGGGGTATTTAGGGTATCTAGTTTTTTTTTCTTGTTTATTAACAACACTAACTGAAAATAGTTATCACTTCAACAAAACTCCCAAAAGCTCTTTTCATCAAAAACTAAAACAAGCTATTTTGTTTTTCCATTGGGAACTTTTCCGAGCATGCTCTTTTAGTATTGTGCAACAAGCTCCGCCCTTTCCTTTGAAATGTCCCTCAGTAAGAGAACGCCATTTCCATTTTTGAAGCTATTTATTTTTTGCTTAAACATACATATATGCATACCTACTACATACATATTCATTTAGCTATAGGTACTATATCACAAGAACCGAAACCACCCCATTAATGAAGGAGGGCTATTCGAATCTTCCCCCTTTATTGTTTTATTAAATCTTTGCGATGACGAATTTGACTTTGATCACACTTTATTAATTTTATCCCCTTGGATTATCAGAACGAAACCTGTAATTCCCCTATAGTTATGAGGATTGTACACTTATAGTAAGGGGGCTGTTATTGGAAGTAATAATCTGCTTCCAAGCCCTGCTGTCACTACTCACCCTCCTGTTTAAAGTCACTTAGCATAAAGAAGTCAAAACATTGCTCAACACTTTGTATGTTGTGACTGCGGTTTTAAAATAAATTTTAAAGGGATTTAAGTGTGATTAGAAAACAATAATTTTAAGAGGAGAACGATTTCTAGGGTGTTAATAGGCGTGAGAAAAATGTTGTACGTGTAACACGGTATAACATACATCAGAAAAAGCCTTTTGAAAGCGTATTCCACATAATTAGATATCATAAAAAGCAAAATTCATACTTTTAGGCCTCAGGATAATTTTTTGATCCACCTGCTATATTAAGTAGAGGTCTTTTAGAAAATTTTCATGCAATTTCGAAAATGTCAATAAAATTTAGAAAATTTAACATTTTTTCATTCTTTTTATGTATAATCCTTAAAACTTTTGTGGTCGGATGAGAAACTTTTAAAACAACATAATGTCGTTAAATATTTTTTTGTTAGTAGGTACTTGCTTTATTCTAGGGAGTTACGATGAAGAGTAATAGATAAATAAATTTATATTTACAAAGGCACCTGTGCTGAACATTCTTGCCTCAAAAGTGGCATAACTTTTAGGTTGTTTGTAGAAAATCATTCACCGCGGGCATAATTTAAAAATTACTTAGAAATAATTATTTCATTCTCAAATTAACAAAAAATGATTGGAAATTTGGTTAACTTGTTGACTGCGTCGGTTCCTTTCAGAATTCCAGTGTAAAAAGCAAATTTAATTTAATCATATTATTGATTTTGAATAAGTTTTGTATGATTATATTTTTTGTTTATTTATTGATAAATTTTCTGTACATGTAAGCCAACCTTGATTGTTTGTTCTCCTCCTGAGGCTATTTATTCATATTTACACTGATATACTACGGATTTCATCGTAGCTGCACAAATATGTCAAGTAAACAAACTACGAGTTAACTCGTAGTTGGTGTCCTAAACAAGAACACAAATTACGAGTTATCTCGTAGTTGGCAGTCAACGTGTTAAGCACTACTGAAAAATGTATTTGCTGCCGAAATAAATGCCAAACAACAAAAATGCAAAGGATATAGATTCCTAAAAACTATTTCTTTCTGCTTTGTCTGGCTATGTCCGATCGGAAAACAGGTTTCACTGTTTGCCTCAGCTCATTACTAACTACGATTCGCAGAAAAAATTCTCTGCACACTTTTAGGGTGGGTGTGAGAACTCCCCGGGGGGGGGGGGGTAGTTCCAATACTCCAATACATACCAAATTAAAAGTGTAGAAGGACCGTTTCATAAGATTTGTAGTTGAGTTGTAATCTGAAAGTGTTTCTCACAAATCTGTCCATATCAAAGCGAAATGGTCGAATGAAAATTAAAGAGAGTGGAAAGATATGTAGATAGGATTTTATTTTCAATACTATTTTTTGAATGTATTGTACCTATTAATTAGACTACCAATAAAAGATAAGACGGCGGGAGAAGGACAGAAAGGTGTGAGGATAATGAAATCCCTTTCTATAAAAAAAAACAGGATTACATTTTGAAATCTACAATCGTCAACTGTAGACCATTAAATAGGTACGAGATTTGGGACTAGGGAGAAGTCACTGAAGAAGCAAGCTGAAATAGAGCTGTGCAAGAGAACATGTTTTAGTTACACTAAACAATTAATTATTAACAATTATTAATAAGACATTTCGACATTTCTTCAATATTTTCTTATTATCTCTTTATGAAACATTTTTAAGAAAATAATTCAATATAATTCCATCTAAATTATTCAAATCTTCATCGTCATAAGTTTCAAGTTTTAATCCTCCTCTGCGGTAGAAAGTTAGTCAAAATTACAGTCTGATGCTTGATGTGAATTATTAGTTAAAACAACCAGCATTTAATTATTTATATCTTGACAAGGTTGCAAAAGTAAATTTTTTAGTCATAGAAATTTTCAAACTTCAATATCGTTTTCTATTCTTATCCTATATGCGGTACATATCCCCAAGTATAGTAACGGATGAGGTAAAGGACTTCTTCGCATGCATACTTACTGGGCAATTCAAATACGATTTGAAGAAGGAATAGTCGAGACCGAACACCAAGATACAATTATTACTGTGTTCTCACGACTATCGATATATTATGCAGATTCGAACTCGTTGGGCCTTTGTAATGCTATGAAAAACTACTGGTTACTAATAATGAAAACATGTTTCCTGTTCGCCGAGCGATTTGCGGTCTAATAATTGAAATTATTTACTCTTACGGCAAAGTTTTCTCAAATAGCGAAATTGGGACCTGCTGATGGGTCAAACTAAAACTTGAAACTTCCCACCTAAAATTAAAAATTAAATGAGTTGTGTGATGAAATAACAAATAAGAATTCTTTCAGTTTCGATATTGTGCCAGAGAATCCAAAAAATCCAAAAAATAATCTTCTTGAACAAGAATAAAATTATACCCGATGATAAGTCATTGTAATTTTCTTAATTTATACATAATATATTATATATATATATTTCATACTATTAATTACATAGAAAAGTCCAAAATCTGTCTGTGCCGTCGACGAGTCCCAGAAGATTAAGAATCCCAAGAGAAATGTTGTCGTAGTAGTTGTAGTTCTTGTTCTTGGTTGCACTGTAAAACAGTCATAACTAATTTCATAGTTATTCCACTCCGAAAGCTCTTTCACACATAAAATAAAATACATGAAAAATAGATTTATGACTAAGTATTGATTTGGCACGTGGTGCAACTCCTTGGCTTCCTATTCCTAAGTAATCAGACCTTAATGTTATGATTTTTATTTTAGAATTCTATATAAGGAACTAGAACAATTTCGGCCAGTTCACCAATTATAAGGCGATTCTCAATTCGTCGAGGTCGTGTATGTAGTTATTTGTCCAAATAACTTTGAGCACTTTTTATGTGTGTTTATTTAAGTTAAGTCCACAACTTCTTTTAGTGTTTAATATTTTATTTATTGGGATAATAATAATTGTTGTAGCAAAAATTATAAAGAATTTATAAAAAAAATTAATTAGAACTTTTTTTTTTTAAGCAAACTAATTTGAGCTCTGGTGTGTTGGTAGCGGTGACGGTTTTCTAGGAAATTTTGTTCCACTACATTCTCTTGTGTAATTTATTGATTTTGACGTCCTATTAAGGCTGAATAAATTTGTAAGCATTTTGTTCAGCATTTTATTTTCACAATTTTTATGATATTGATTTGAAACCTTCGGAAAAATACTAGAAACTCTTCACTTCAAATGCTACCGGGCGTAGTTTTTTGCAGAAGGTGCTGCGTTTTTGTTCTATCAATCAAAAACCTTGAAAACCCCGTGCTATTTTTCGCCCGGTCCTTAAAACTATTTCTGGTACACACCAATTTTTATTATTTTTCATACATAAATTTTCTGAACAATTTCTCATAAGTCTGGATGGTAAACAATTGCCTGGTTTTGGCACACGTTCAAGGGATCCAGGATCCTGGATCCTAACTTCGCTTCATTCCATTCATCCATCCAATTCTAACGCCAATAAATTCATATTTTCTCCTCCACTAATAGAAGTACTTTGCCAATGGTAGGTGGGGTTGGGTGTTTGGGGTTTGGTGTGCGTGTGTGTGTGTGTGTGTGTATGTATGACTGTCTCACAGGTTTCACCGCTCATCGCCGTCTCTGAGCATTCGGTTATATCGGTCGTTAATACACTATCGACGTAAAGGCTTGTAATATTTCATAAAATGACTAAAAATGTCAGACACATCATGTAAAAAGTCATTAAGCACAAACTGTTACACTATCTGCCTACATTTCATGAAATGCCTAGACTTTTCGTGAAGGAAGACCTGAGTTACATCAAGTGCCTACGACATATATATGTCGTAGACATTTGACGTAACTCAGCATTTCACAAAAAGTCTAGACACTTCATGGAGAGTAGGCAAATAGTGTAACGGTTTTGACTTAGCCACTTTTTACATTATGTGTCTGAAATATTTAGTCACTTCATCAAATACTAAAAGCGTTTACGCCGATAGTGTAATACCACCCGATATAACCAAATACTAGGAGAGGGAGATGGGTGGTGAAGGGCGAGGTCGCACCTAGGCCTGCGACACATACACACACACACCCACGCATACACACACCCATATACACACACATGCACCCGCGGCGCGTGCCGAAATGTAGAAACAATGAAATTGAAACTGAGCAAAAATCGACATGAAGAAATGTTTTGTTAATCTATATTATTTTGTTTAATTTGTAGTAATTAAAATTTCTTATAAAAAAACAAATTAATATTATTTGAAATAATTTGGCACGCCACTGTCCGAAACGAGAATTCTAAATATTTGTTACGCCACTGTTTATTGGAAAGCTATTGGCTCATGTGCATGACTCAGAGTTCCAGCGGTATTATCTATATTAAGTATATAAAGGAAATAAAATCATGACCATATTTGAAGTTGTAAAAGATTATATACACGCTGCTGGAAGGGAGGCATTCGCATGACGCTGACAGTGATTAAAAGATTCGAAAAAGTTTGTGAGAGTTTACTTTGGAATTTGAAGAACATCGGTAGATAGTAATGAAATAAATATTTGGTGTCGAGTACAAAAAGATATTTGCGTTTATTTTTCTTTTGCTTCTTAGAATTTTGGCATTCTGACTACAAATTCCAGTTCCTCGGGCCAAATCTAAAAAGTTAGACGATGAATGGAGAGAGCTGCACGTTTTTTATTTTAGTCCCTTTAAAAATCTAACCGATGAGGAATTCTTTAAAAAATTATCACTTGCTAAGAGACTCGATGATTCCTTAGTTTTCCTTAAACTTTCAAAATTCCTTTTTTGAGATTTAATGCCTTCCTCATTCCTTTACTAATGGAAAACGGGTGGTCTCCACATTTAACATTAATAAAACAAAAAATAAGAGATGAACTCACCACAGAATTTAATTTAAATTATATTCTGGATTTAATTTTTTTTTTGTATTATAAATAATAAAATAAATTTAATTATGATATTTCATTGCCCAGTTTTTTGCTCAACTTCTCAACGCTGCTAATTAGTTTTCATAAGTTACGTGAACTGTTCCTTTTGGTATATTTCTTATACTTTTCGCTACCTAGGGAAAAGTTGTGGGAATTTGCATAATAATCTGTGGGAAAAAATCTCACTAATTCCCATTTTCAAGGGAATTTTGGTCGCAACAACCTCCCAACACATCTGGCTATAGAAAAATTAAGTGTAATGAGATCACTGACTTATAACAATGGACTGAGCGTATTGACATTTTCCTATAGGACACAATGACACAAGTTTTATAGTTGAATAGAATGACACAAGTTTTATAGTTTTCTTTTTCGCGCTATGGCAGAGTTGGAGCTATCAACACAAAACTATCGCTTACTGAACGTTTTCTTATGCCATTAGATGATTCTATGTTGGCTGCAGATTCAATAACTGCAGGAAGAATAAGGTAAAGATAGTGTTTACCCAAGGTATATAGAAGACAAGGTTTTCGCATAAAAATTTGACACATTGCAGCAGCTGATAGCCTCCTATATAATTCTGTGACTAATGTATATACATTTTTATGGCGGAACGTGGTTCATAATGGGAATGCCCTGTAATCTATATACCTTTATGATTACCATGCTCCATTTCTCTTTCCCACACGCAAGATTCATGTAAAAATAACATTTCGTAAATTAAAGTCGGATCAAAAGGCGATCAATATATCTCTTGAACACAAGAAAATATATTTTTTTTAATTTAATTTAATTTTCGGTTGTAAAATTTCATCTGATTGGTTGAGTTTTACATGTTTTTTTATGTAGTAAAAGGTGCTCAAACCCTGATATACAGAAACACAAAATGTGTGTCACATAAAATAGCAAATCCCTCAGTCCATTGTTATAATTCAGTGAATGAGATACCGGAGGAGCCAAAAAAAAGTAGTCAGTGATTCCACGCAAATCCGATCTGATATCGTCGATTTTAAGCCCGACCCCTCTCAATTTTGTATAGAATCAAAAAATATTAGTAGTATTAAATTTTTTTGTTTGGTAATCCCAGCTGCAGTTTCAGTTAAAGGGTGACTCAAAAAATTTTTTTTTTTAATTTTGAGTCACTCTATAGCCGAAACTTCTGCTCGGATGGCCAAACAAAAAAATTGGTGTCCTAATATTTTTTGATTCTATACAAACCCTAAATATTTCATTGAAATCAAGAGGGACCGCATTGACACTAAATTGTTTTCATATGGAATCGCTGTAATCTGGTTCGATAATCGTACGCTCGATGAATGAAAACGATATCGTCAGCTCGACAGTACATTTTTGCTTTATGTAAAACGATTCATCGAATGTCGTTTGGTCTATCGAGAAACCGCTGCATATACTTGCATTAAAATTTGTGCATAATTAATGTTATTAGTGCAGTTATTCCACAATTTGTTCAAGTAAAATGCTTTTGTCACGTCAATTCCTACTTGATAACTATAGCGAAGGTACAGAGTTTGTTAACCTTCGACGAAAACGAAAATCTTTGCGAGATGTATCAGACCCTTTAAGTTTGAACGAAGCAAGGTATGAATAGAAAATTTTAAACTGTTACATATATTAATATATATATATATAATAAAATAAAAATATACAACATACTTTCTGTCAAGCTTTTATTGTTTTTATAGGTGGTCGACTACTATTTAACATGTTTTATCCATAACTTTTTCTTTTTTTCTTTTCCATTGCCGGTATTTTGCAAACTGTTTGTTGCCACAAGCGAATGTTTTTCCATGAATTTTATCAACATGTTCCATTGTACCTGCGTAGTTTGTTGAGACCTTAAAAATTATTATAGTAATCGCTGGCACAATAATCAAAATTATAAATTTAAACTTACATTTTCGTACTTCCCGGTTAATTTGTGCAAAATCTGCAGCCAGAATTAACAGCTCGTCAACTAAAAACAATAATTCGATATCAAAAGTCATATCGAACTGAATTTATCGAGCATTCGACATAAGGTAGTCGACATATCGAGTTACATAATCTAAAAACTAGTGACGTGATAGTTTTCACTCGATATCGAGTTACATGATTTGGCCCCTGATTTGGATAGCTCCGATGTAATATCGTTTGTGAGAATTCCGATCGGAATCATAAAAGGTGATATAATCAATGGTAGTTACAGGAAGGCAAATCTTTAAGGGCTTAATTGGGACACCTGTATTGAGAGGCGCCGAACGAACACAAAGAAAACACTGAGGAGAGTAACGGATCATTGGGCCATAGGTAACTATGCTAGGACGCTGGGTTTTGTTTTTGTTTTTTAGGCAAGGGGACAGGAGACCCCATCCCAAGCACGGAGGCCCATTGTGCTGTCCTGCTAGAAGCCCATTCACCAAAGCCTTCCTGTCCTCTTAAGAAGCCCATCAGGTCTTATTGAGGAAGGTTTTTCACCTCATCCACAGATAGAAGGGCAGACCGTAGAGTATCCAGCCTGCCACGGGCGAAGACCGGACAACCACACAAAAAGTGCTCGTTTCTCTCAGGCTCTCCCTCCAGGCAGGAGAGACACTCAGGGCTGTCAACAACTCCCATCCTTGTTAGATGAGCGTGAAGTGAGCTGTGGCCGGTGATGATGCCAACCACAGTTTTACATTGTTTACTTATGAACTCCATAAGAAAATCGGAGATATTGCCATTGGGCCCGTCAAGAAACAGTTTTGTACACCTGCAAGTACTCAGGTTCGCCGATCTCTGTTGATACTTTCTATGAACATCCGCTTTGATGAGAGATCCGATACTTGAGGTAATAACCCCTACGGCGGGTTCCGGTCCGAAGAACAGAGAATCAGAGCCAGCCCTAGCTAAAAGGTCAGCCCTTTCATTCCCCATGATCCTCATGTGACCAGGAATCCACAGAAAGGGCACCTTGTTGTGGGTACACAACTTATCCATAGAAGACCTGCTGGGTCTAGCTTTAGACTCAAATATATTCTGTCGAAGCTGTAAAGTTCTGAATCAGTTTGAAATGTGAAAATGTCCTGTTCTAGCGATCACAACAGACTATTTGGTAGACAGTTCTTCTCGGAGCTATACGATACAGAGCTCAAATGTATTCTGATATTCCTTGTGAAAGCGGAAGGAATCCGTCTGAGGATGTCTTCAGAAGGATAGCATATAGAAGGATGCATCTATGGGTCCCAAAGGTCCTGACAGTTATCAAAGTGAAGCAGCCTAAGACTCATCTTAGCGACACCCCACCAGCTAACCTATGGGGTAATCAGAGAATATGAAGACACAATTTTTAATCCAGCATATTTTCCAAATCGTTAATATTTCAACACTCCTCCCATACAATATCCTTAACTCATCGAGAGCTATCACTGGATATTCCGTTTAAATCACTCTGTACTTCAATTATTTCGTATTTCATTATTACTTCACTTGTTGTTTTCCAATCCTTCAACAATAAATCGAAAAGATTTTTCTAGAGTCATCATTTCAATAAATTTAATGTGTAAAAAACATTTAAGCAATCTACATACTATTTTGTTTGTATACATATAAAAATGGTACTAAACCTTTACTAAAGGATTTTACTGAAATTCAATAAAGTTTCTCTGTAGCTAGCTCTATATGTAGTTTAGCTATTAAAAAAAGCTCCGCCCTAATGTATCCGGTTCAACCAATCAGAAAGCGAAAATCTGTCAACCCCATTTGGTACAAAATCAAATTTCACCCTCCAGTCTCATCCTTATAAAATTCACATCATGTAGATCAAATGGGATTAAGGAATCCTTGAACTGATTTCAGTTAATCGCAGTCTTCCAATCACTCAGTACAGTTACAATTTTCACGAGGAAGTGTATAGTAGTGTCATTTTGTTAGTGTTCACAAGTAAATTAAATGTAAAAATATATTTTTTTCTTATTAAAAAGAAACGGAAGAGAAGAAGGGAATAAAATTTGTTTAAGATAGAGTTGTTTGTAAAAAGATAATGTCGATGTTTCCCGGGGATAATTGGGAGAATGGCAACACTGGTGTACGTTACTTTGCCACTTATTCCGTGAGAGCATTTTCATAATAATAATAATTCTATTTTTATCACCTGTTTCTCTTATAACTGCAATTGTATAAGTAACACACACATATAAGAGTTTTCTGCAGTTTATGTGGTAAATTTAACGACATAAATCTTTGTTAAATTACAATAAAAAAAAACTTTATAGCGTTTTACTATCATACTTAAAAGTGGATAATAAGAGAAAACTTTCATCATTCAGCATCCAGAGTCAGGATTTATCCCAGAGGTCCCGTTTACTCCAATCTGGGGGCAGGACGCTCCGCCACCGATTGTACCATATCCGGAACTTATAGCTGGATTTCCTTGCTCTGATTTGGGTAAGTTAAGTATTTTTTTGTTTTTTTTTTATGATTAGATTATTCAATTTGACAACGTACATATGAATGCGATGGATTATGACTTTTAATTTAGTACAATTCCAACAGTAAAGGATAATGTTCTTAAGTTTTAAATGACTTCAAACCACTGCATACTTTTATTTGGATATTAATCCAAATTTTTATTGAATAGTGCTCCTTCCTATTTTGACTTTGTTTCAATCAAATGTTTTCTATCAGAAAATTTCTCTGAAAATTTTTATTATTATAAAAAAAAAAACAATCTTTATTCATTGTACTTACGCCAGTAAATTTTGGAAAAACAGGAATGTATATTTGGTAGAATTGTCATGAGTTTATACTGTAAAATTATTTGATGTAATTATTGAACGGATATTGGGCTTGTAGACTTATTGTCAGTCGGTATAGTGTTTTTAATGTCTACTGTCTACAAGCTTTCGCAAAGTCGATAAATAAGTAGGGCTAACATATACATGCTCAAAACTGACCCTGCGATCTTCTTGACATTATCACCTGTGATGAAATATGGAAGAATATACAAATTTCTAGCATAATCACTTTTTCAATAATTTCTTTGATTAGTCTTCAGTCAGCCGACGAGTTTTTTCCGGACGTACATTTACAGTATCGAGTCTTCTAAAGTCATAGCTGCAATTATTTAGCTACTACTTTGTAAATATGAGTTCTCAATTATTCCTTCTATGAAAAATATCGGTAGAACTTAAATTTTTCACCAGAAACATTATTGATTTTTTTTTGAAAATTTGCTAATTGTCTCTATAGTAATAGCAAATAAATTTCCTTTATTAATTTAGATAAGTGGGCGATAAAACCTCTTAATAGGCCAGTTAATGAAGACAATTAATTTAGATTAATTCTAAAATTTTTTAAACTTTGAAGCATTGCATTGCTGAGAAATATAAAAACATAATATAAATTTAAATTTTGCAACCATCACTGAGGTCCGGAACATCCAAAAAGCGAAAAAGTTTTAAGGAATTAATGCATAGTCCATTTACTCTTAAAAAAGGTTATACAGGGTGTCCCAGACGTACCGCATTTCCCTTATACCCTGATTTCCTCACTCAATTTCGAGAAATAAATTGTATTGGAGGAGAGCCGGTAAATGCACGGTGTGGACGGTAGGGGGGTTTTTTGATTTTGGGTTCTTTTTATCCTAATACCATGTAACTTTCTTGTTATACAGCCTATGAAGGTGACTTGCATCTCAGGTGATAGTAAACCCTCTACGGTTTCCAACAAATGCCCAACCACCTCTCTGCCCCCTTTCCGTCGGCAGTTAGAGGATGTCAAAGTCAAAAAATTGAATAATTTTGCAATTTCTTTTTCAATTTTAACGATTTTCCCGCCAAAATGCATGATAACTATACAGTTTTATGACAAGATTTAAAGACCCCGGAATGTTACCTTTAATTTACTATGCGCATGTACCTAACTAAATGCTACCATTATTGAGATATTCCCGTTTTTATGGTGCATAATTTCATTAATTTTGCTAATAATAATAGAAATCGCGCCTAATTTTATGCAATTCCACGCAAATTAGCAAAATTCATGAAATTATGCATCATAAAAACGGGAATATCTCAAGAACGGTAGCATTTAGGTAGGTACATGTACAGGATCAAATGAAAGGTTACATTCGGAGGTCTCGAAACCTTGCAAGAAAGTGCTATCCTTATCTTGCCTTTTAGCGGGAAAATCGTTATAAAATGAAAGAGAAATTGCAAAATTTTCCAATTTTTTGACTTTGACGTCCGATAACTGCCGACGGAAAGGGGGTGGTTGGGCATTTGTTGGAAACCGTAGAGGGTTTACTATCACCTGAGATGCAAATCACCTTCATAGGGTGTATAACAAAAAAGTTTCATGGTATTAGGATAAAAAGAACCCAAAATCAAAAAAAAACCCCTACCGTCCACACCGTGCATTTTCCGGGTCTCCTCTCATACAATTTATTTTTCGAAATTGAGTGAGGAATTCAGGGTATAAAGGAAATGCGATACGTCTGGGACACCCTGTATAACATTTCTTCGAGCTAGCGCTATTTTCGAAATTATAGATAACACAGGCGTGCGATGTTTTGCCCCTTAAAAAACTAATTAGCAATTTGGGTAGGTATTAGGTAGGTACTAAGCTACGAAAAAAATAATTAAAAAATTCCTTCACGTAAATTTTCTGAGAAAATTACTTTTTTTTTCATTTTTCTTAGTATTACTGCGTATTACTAGCGTTAAGTTGCAATTTCTGTGATAATGGTGTGTTGTTAACCTACCGAAAATTGGAAGGTACATTCGCATTAACATATTGCGTAAATGTATATGTAGGATAACAAGTAAAATTAAATGCAAATACTAGCTATGCTATGTTGCAGAACATATCGTAAAATCCTGATTTAGGGTACATACCAGTGCTGTCGTTTGGAAAATTTCAAGAGTAGTACACTTTGCTGCCAAAGCGGAGTACTTTCGGAAAAAACGGAGTAAACGTTAAAATGATTCATATTTAGATTTTTAAATAAATCTTTATGTCTCCTATTATTACATTATTTATTTATTTTTTTATATAGAAACAACTGGTTATTATTTTAAGATTTTCCCATGAATTTTGTTTTTTTTCAGCAGTAAGAATTTCTTAAGTTTAGTTGAGAGCTGTTGATTTAAAGGATTCATTAATTAATAGCTTTGATTCAGATAATCATGTAAGGATTTTAATATAGTCAACATGCAAAATTGACCACTTCAGTCGCTTTAGTTTTTCTGCATTTCAAATCATTTACAATATTTGAATCAGTAATGCACAGAAATAATTCTGGTAGAGCAAAATGGATTAGACATCCTTGCATAAAATTAAAACTTATTTTGATTTTCGCATGTCCGTCCGTCCGTTCGTTATAGAGAGCTGACATTTTGCATATGGTATGGCGGTACATATTTTGATATTGCCTGAGAATGCGTCGATGTAGAGAGCTGAAGTTTTGTACATGGTGTTTTCATAAAAATAGTAAATATAATTTCAAAAATACCATATAAAAATTTTGTTTTACGTATACTGTGAAAACTATCAGTCATATGTAGTTTTCATGTACTGAAAGCTTCTTCAGAATATGAAATCCTATAAAATTGGTTGTAATCATTTTTTCTGTCCGACGAACCGTTCTAGAAATATATGTGAAAGACCACTTCAAAAATCAAACTTGCACACATGGGTGACCATACGAAAATACATACGGGAATTCATCTAGTAGGGTATCGTAAGAATGGGTCTTAGACCAATTCGAATTTTTTTTACTTGTTTCCAATAACTTTATGCGTGTATACAGAGCAACATTTTTGAACACGCTTAGTTTGTTTATTATATAAGTATTACCTTTTTTTTGGCGACAAAACAGCTTCCATCGAATTTCCAAAAATGGTTTCTTAACAAATCTGGTCGTCGTACTCTAAATCTGTCGTTATACCAGAACTAATGTTTTCTATATTATTTATGTTTGTTTAAATTTTCAGGAATTGTTCTACATTTTGGGTGCTTTGACACTTACTTCTCCGTTAGCGAAAGTGATTTTGATCACATTAGATTTTTACTCTGCACTTCACAGTTCTATTTGAAGCTCTGTTTCCCCGGTAAATATGGAATAGTTAGTAAACTATGTATATACATATCTGAAAGAACGTTGAGGTTATTATAAATAATGGTCGATACTCATTAGGGAGTTATTCCACAGGAAATCGATAAAAAATCTTTCCTAACCCGACCATCACCAATCTCGTTTTTCTTTTGCTGAAAGTTAAGTAGTTATGAGATAAGAATACAACTATAAATTTTTTGTGCTGCGCTGCATGCTGGTTGAATAAAAGGACTTTGAAAAATTGAAATCCTTAAAATTTTCCGATTTTTGGTCTGTTTAGTTATATTTAAAAAATCATAACTTTGGTTCTGTTTATCACAAAGACATGACCTTTAGGTTATTTTAAAGATGAAAGTACAATCCTTGAGGGAAAATTATAAAAAAGATATGCCATTTAGAAGAAAAAATTAAGGATAATAAATATATCCTTTATCCTTGAATATCTGCAAATACATTCCTTTAATTTTCCTTGCTTTATTTTTAAATTAATGCTCATAATGTTGTTAGTAAATGGTAAAATTTTTAACTTAGGATCTCAATGGGTTTGGAGACAAGAATTTTTTTTTTCGTTTGAGGTCTGGTTTTTTAGGGAAAAATGTCATACAAACCTATTTTATTATCCTTGATCCCGTAAGAATTTTTCACCAAGGACATATTTTTTGTCTTCTCAAATGTAACCCATTAACAGTCCATTAAACAAAACAAAAAAGAATGATCTCGCCTCGAAACCCATTGAGATTCCAACTTGAAAATTTAACCTCTTACTAACAACATTATGAGCATTAATTAAAAAAGATGGTGTTAGCTGTAAGTTCCTTGTATTTCGTATTTTGGAAAATTTGTGCTCTTTAATCAAATACCACTGTTTCTGTGGAATTGTCCACAAGAAGTCAAAAACCCTATCTCAATCAGATCATGCAAACTAAACTGTTGTTATATTAAATTAAATTAAATTAAAAAAAAAACTAATACAAAAAATCAGCTTTACTGACGAAATATTTCCTTAGTTTTTCCACAAAAAAAGACAATCTTAATCGTCGTCCTTAGAGATGGTGTAAGCTGTAAGTTCCTTGAATTTCGTATTTTGAATATTGGGAACTCTTCTCAAGTTTTTTCCTTTGTGTCACAGTTCAAAATGTTTTATATTGTTTTATTGAAAAAAAATCTACGTTTCTACAACACTTGAATTAAAGTAAACAAATGATATAGTTAAATTAAATCACTAAATACTTTCGCCGAATCATAAACAAAATCCCTACCATCCATGAAAAATTTACTGTTAATTGGACTTAACTTTTGTGAGAAGGAAAATGAAGAAAATTGGAAAGACATAGGAAAAGGCAAAAAGCGATTTAAAAAAAAAAACCTTCTCTGGACTAGAATAGAATTTTCTGGAGTTCTTCAAGTAGAGAGCGTTCATTATTCACTTCATAAACATTAATCACAGCGTTTAACGAACGAATCATAATGACATGACCCACGGTACAGAGGTATACATATATACCTTGCACATGACTATAGATAGATGTAATAGGCTAAAGCAAATCAGATTACACTTTAGTGCGCTGCACGCCAACGCTGTAAAAAATATTACAAAACATGGATGTGTTAGCTATTAGCTATGCTGTTTGGTATATTTTATCAAGTACAACATAGTACCAAACCAACTTTTCAACCGGACTCGTTAATAGATTTTATTACTAAAATGTACTACGAATGTATAGTTCTAAATGAAGGTGAATAAAACCATTATTTGCTAACAACATATATATAGGAGTTTTAAGTATGAACAACTGAGAAAAGCGGAGTACTTTTATAAGAGGAGTAGTACCGGAGTACACTATTAGTTTTCGGAGTACAAACGACAGCAATGGTACATACTACTCAAATAAGCAGCCCGCCGTCTTGGTAGGGAACTAATAGAATAATTATGTCAGTCTTGTACGTATCCTTACATATATTGTAGGCCTATCGGCGGGTTGTTTTAGTCGACAGAGTGAAAAAAATTTATTAAAAAACCAATTAACTAATTTTAAAGTTAACAAGTACATATACTAGCATGCACTGATGATATTTAAATATTCATCTACCCTCATTGTTTGTCGTGACGATTCAAATCATATTTCGATTTACATGCATCGACTGTAGTACGATATTTTTGTGATTTTTGTGTGGTAATAAATAAAACAAATTGCTTCTCGCAAACGTGTTAATGCTCTAGATAACTTCTGTTACATAAGTGGAAATTATGTAATACGGAAACAACAACAAAATATTTTAAAATGAAGGTCAAAAAGCAAGATAAAAAAGAGAAAAACATTCTTTTATGGTTTGGATGGAACCGCAAAATCATACAAACGATTGCCACTTTTGCTGGTACAAACACAAAAGGCTTTAATGCTAAAAATAAAAAAGAGATATTGTATCCTGGTGTTGTTCTTTGATTTTACTTACACATCAAGATCGTGATGACCAAGAGTTATGTTGTACTGCCGCGACATCATCATTACTATCTTCAGAGGACTTAGAAAGATACTTTAGGTTCTGATAATGAGTATGACGAAGGTAATGGAAAACCTCAACCATTTTATCAGTGTGAATTAAATGATCTGGTGAGAGATCTCAATGTTCCAAAAGGTGCCGCGGAGTTACTCGGCTTTGGATTATAAGAAAAAAACTTTCTGGCCTCTACAACGAGCTTTTATTGGTATAGAAATAGAGAAAAAGGTTTTCTTCCATATTTTGCACAAGAAGGAAATTTAGTTTAGTGTTGTGATGTATCTGGATTATTCAAGATATTTAATGTAGAACAAAATCTTTTTATAGATTCCTCGAAACTAATCTTAAAGCAGTATTACTGCATAATGGTAACAAATATGCTTCTTTACCACTCGGCCATTCCATTCATTTGAAAGAATGTTATAAAAATTTAGAATTTCTATTAACAATAATAAAAAACTCGAATATGGTTGGACTTTATGCGGGGATCTAGAGATATTGAATATGCTTCTGGGTCATCAAGGAGGGTATACAAAATATCCCTGCTTCCTTTGTGAGTGGGATAGTAGAAATAGAGCACAATATTTGATCAAAAAATATTGATGATTGATGTGGTAAAACAGGCGCTCAAAACTTCTGCTACCTCCACTTCACATTAAATTAGGTATTATGAAGCAATTTGTAAAAGCACTACCTAAAAACGGTTCCTGTTTCAAGTACCTATGTGATAAATTTAAACATTTATCGGATGCAAAGATCAAAGAAGTCATTTTTGTTTGCCCTGAGATAAGGAAGTTAATGCAAGACGCTAACTTTTTGAAAAATCATTAATAAAACCAAAGAGATAGCTTGGAATTCATTTAAAAGTAGTAGTAAAACATTTTTTTAGAAAACAGAAAAACTCCAGATTATGAAAATATAGTGAATAATATGCCCAGAAATTTCCATAAACTGGATTGCAATATGAGTATAAAGATCGATTTTCTGCATTCTCATATTGACTTCGTTCCTGAGAATCTTGGTGCAGTAAGTGAAGAACAAGATGAGCGCTTCCACCAAGTTATTAAGGTTATGGAGAGCAGATACCAAGGAAGGTGGGACGCAAACATGATTGGGGACTACTGCTGAATGTTAAAGAAATATGAACCGGATAGAAAGCATAAGAGAAAAATATTGAACAGGAGTTTTGCAGGAAGTAGATAGGGATACCATAAGTCTTTTTGATTTATTTAGTCTCTTTAGCATTCTGTTGGTTTTCTAAGTAAAAATTTAATTTTAAATTTATTAACTTTTGTATTCTCATAAAATTGCTAAGAAATTCTAAAATATGCATGTCAACAATAAAAATAACTTTCGATATGCTAGAAAAAAAAAACAAAGCTGTATTTAAATTTAACATACCTAGATATTAAAAAAAAAATAACATAACTATTGGAACGGAAAAATAAATTTAAATTTCGAAAGTCTGTGCAATTTCCGAATTTTTCGAAATTGGACTTTCTCACGCCAACGCCAATGGTTTGGTAAATATCGTTTAGCGTTAATGATGGAAAATAATTTAGCAAAAACTTTTCTTTATTGCAATTAAAGATGCATGCGAGTTTTTGGCTGGGCACATTGTTTCTTTCTACCCTTAAACATTTTTTTTTTGCAATTCGAATTAATTTTGCTCAAGTTAGTGAGATTTATGATTTTCAAAACAGATGCATTTTTTTGGAAAAAAAAATGTTTCAGCAATAAAGTCGCCAGTTTTTCCATCATGCGTGAACTTTTCTAAAACTAACTAAACTAAAAAGTTACACCAAATAAGACCTTGTAATGATATTAATAAAACAAAAATAAAGTTGTTATACAGCGAATAGTCTAAATATTGTATAAAATTTTCCATCGTAAATCGGCTATACTTTTATTCTTAAAAATTGTTTACCATATCGACTGGACACCCTGTATAATGCTCTTTAAAAATTTATACAGCCCACGTATCGAGTCGAACTTACAAGTTTTATATACTTATTTGTAAAATTTCTAAGTGAATTTTATTTTGAAAAACAATCCCAAAAAATTTTATTGTGCGTATTATAGTAAGGTTTGGTTATTAAATTTCAGTCACGCCGCCTCCTGTACCTTTGAGAGTAGTGGAGCTTATAGGTGGAGAATTTTTCGTCTGTAGATGAAATTTTGTACACAGAGCTTTCATTAATAGGTTTGTTCGCGTACTCAGTTTTGGGACAATGCATTGCAATGAATTTACACGAACTTATACATTTTCCGTTCGTTTACTTTCTCGTGCACACAAAATTACACGAGTTTTGCATACGTCACAGCTTCCCCTCTCGCATGAATTTACCCGAAGTTTTTAGTTACTGCACAATTCTTGCAAGGAAAATTGACAGCTGTCATAGGAATAGTTCAGTTCATTTTTGTAATTTTCTGAAAAGTTTTTAAAGCGCAAACAAAATGTCGAATGTAGATAGTTTAAGTATTCAATGCTCTCATGGGACTTTTCACGACTGCAACAAGTTAAAAAGAAGTAAAACAATACTCATTCGCAAATGTTATTCCACACTTCTTCTTCTTGTTTTTCACGAAGTTGCATGAAAAGCGTTCGTTTACTTTTTCATGCATTTTACATTCTTTCCCCACCACACGAGTAAGTTTTTACCCAGAAAGTTTTTGCACGAGAAGTACGCGAACAGACCTAATATAGTAAATATTATTTCAAAATGGACTAAATCGAACAGCCCCTTCTTGGTGTTGTCATATAAAAATTTAGGATTTTTAAGTATACTGTGTAAACCATAAGTTCTAGACGTTTTTATTGTACTAAAAACTTCTTCAGAATATGAAATCCTATAAAATTGATTATAGTCATTTTTTCTGTCCAACGAACCGTTCTAGAACGAATAACCACTTCAAAAATCAAACTTACACAGATGGGTAGGGCATTCCATGGGAAATTTCATATGGGTATTCATCTAGCTAGAAGGTCTTAGACCAATTCTAGCTTTTTTCTTGTCTTGTCTAATTTCGAAAAGGCGAGCATCATTGAGTCTTCTAAATTACTTTCTCCAGAAACAATTAATAAGGGGTACTTTTTCGAAAATGCCAATATAATTTGGAGAAGAATTAAGAGCTAAAAATGATCTACAAAATAATATGACAATGATGAAAGTTTAGCTTTCAAATGGAAATGTTGAAATCACTTGCACTTATTGGAGGAAGGGGAAATTCCAACATACTCTACGAATGAGAAACTAAAGAGAGGCCATTGCGTGGATATGCCATATATTTTTGCGTGGCGAACGTGATGATTTTTCTTACTCTCTAACATATAGTTGCATCTCTGTTTACATGTGCCTCTTCAGGTCACACTACCTCACTTCTTTAAGAAAAATTCACTTTGAACAAGATGCTGAAAGGAGATCTCAAATGAAATTCTCATTTTTCCGGAAAATATCAGAGAATCCAGCATAATTTTCTCCCACTTAATCTCTTCAGAGCAAAACGAATGTAAATAGAAGCACGTGCTGGTCAAATAGCAAACATTGGATATTTCTTACAACATTTCAGTGAAACCGGTTTTCACAAAAGCGCGGGAACATTTTATGAGAGTAAGACCTAAAAACTCCGCCCCTTCTCATATATTTGCGAATATGAATCATTTGCCATTCTTTTTCGTTGCATGCAATCTGCGCCTTCACATTTTTTATCTTTATTCATAAAAGTTTTAACCGCTTCATGTACAAGCCCGTGACTGTCACGAGCGCTGCTAAGTCTGTCCGTCCGTCCTCCTTTTAAAAAAACAAGTAAATTTTAAGTTCGAAAATGGGACCAATCGGGCAACTCCTTCGTAGGGTTGCCATACCAAAATTTCGTTTTTCATTATATATTTGCACATTGCTTGAAAACGCATTGACGTAGAGAGCTGAAATTTGGTGCATCGTGTTTTTATAGCATTAGTAAATATTATTTTAAAAATTGCAACCCGTTCTTGTTGTTGCCATATAAAAATTCAGGTTTTTTACGTATACTGTAAAAACAGTCAATCCTACACATTTTTGTTGTACTGAAAAGTTGTTCAGAATAAAAATTTTTATAAAATTGGATATAATCATTTTTACTGTCCGATAAGCCGTTCTAGAAATATATGGAAAAAACCACTTCAACAATCAAACTTGTACACCATACGAAATTGCATACGGGAATTCATCTACTGTGTCATAAGAATTGGTCTTAGACCAATTATAGCTTTTTTACTTATTTTATTATGTTTTATTTCAGTAAAATTCTTTGAAAATGAGCGATAATGAGTCCGACAATTCCGAAAATGCCAATTTATCGGAAAGCGGATCCGAAGAAAGTGACGACACTGGCGTCGAATTTGAGGAGAGTGATGATGATGCCGATGATAATTTAGATTTGGGGAGAAATTGGTGTGCTCTTAGCACAAATGGAGCACCCCCTGCACCTCGAAGATTTCCATTCATAGGAGCTCCTGGTTGCACTTTTGATGTGTTCGAATATTACAAATTATTTTTTGATGAGTTTTTGATAAATTTAATAGTCACTGAAACAAATAGATTTGCTCAACAGCCTGGACCAGCTTCAAGACCATAGTCTCCAGTTACTGCTGGTGAAATCCAAATTTTTCTGACCATGAAAATCCTTAAAGGGATCATCAAAAAACCAGAGGAAAGGATGGAGTGGACATCCTCTGAAGTGTTTGAGACACCAATTTTCCATAAATTACTGAGTTACCGCAGATATTATGATATACAAAGAGATTTGCATTTTACGAACAACGAAAACTATAATCCGGAAACTCATCCGCAGCCAAAACTCAATAAAATATGGCATGTTTTTGAGAACATCAATAATAAATGTGGCTCTCTATATATACCCGAAAGGGATATTAGCATTGATGAGAGCTTGATGCTTTATAAAGGACGCCTAAGCTCGGTACAGTATATCCCACTGAAAAGGGCAAGATTTGATGTAAAATTTTATTGCTTATGCGAATCTAAATCGGGGTATTTATATTTCAGTATTATATATTTTGGAAAAGGAAATGTGATAAACACCAATTATACAGAATTACCAATGACCTCCCGAATAGTTATGTCTTTGATGGAACCATTGTTGGGAATGGGTTATTGTGTAACCATGGACAATTTTTATACCTCCCCTAATTGGCGGACATACTCATAAAAGAAAAAAACAGACACATATGGAACTATGCGCATGAACAAAACCCTCGAGAATACTTCAAAAGCCATGAAACAGACCACCTCCCTACCACATACGAGGCCCAACGTAGTCCTTACATTCTAAAATATTTACAGTGTTCTTATGTAAAACTGGCAAAAGTTTGATTTGAATAGCTCCTCCGCTCTAAACTACTATTCATACAGAAAAATGGTGTTCTGATAATCTTAAGCTTGCTTTCTTATCTTCCGAACCGTACCTTTCCTAACAAAATTATTTAAAAAAGTTTATCTTAACCAAATGACTACGATTCCTCAGACAAAAATTCTCAGCTGAATAATCATTGCATTGCAAAAAAAGAAGAAAGAAATGAAAAGTTTGAGCAAAATAGAAAAAACAATTTTTTTGTTTATTAAAAAACAAATTTTCATTTTTTTCTTCTTTTTTTCATCTTTTTCGTTTGTTTTTCAAATCACCCAATTTCGCTATTTGGGACCTGTTGATGAGTCAAACCAAGACTTGAAACTTGTTGTGTGATGAAATAACAAATTAGAACATTTTTTAGCTTTTGCTATATACCGGAGAATCCCAAAAAATTCTTTCTTGAACAAAATTAAGTTTAACCCGGTAAAAAGTCCAAAGGAGTAATCTTTTTATTTATACATATGTATATATAAAAAAAAAGTCCCCCCCCCCCATCCACCCACCCATCAATCCCAACTAAATTACACTAGCTACGCCACTGAAAATATGTTTTTTTCCATTTTGTTATGCATAAGGACTACATTTTTATCAAAAAATAATGCGATCCTTTTTTGACCAGAAATTCAAAATTAATGTGTGCATGAAGTGGAGAGAGTTTGACTTTTTTTTAATTTTTTTTTCTTTCTTCCTTCCTTTTGATTGCTTAAATTGAAAATCATATTATCGAGATCAAAAGAAAAGAGTCTACTTCATATGGAAAAAATGAGAAAAATTATATTTGGGATGTCGGGTTAAAGAATTTAAAGACTTTAATAAAGAAAATTATAATTTAGTTAGGAGAAGTCGCTCAGGAGTTAAAATAGCATCAGTAACATTTCTCACTATGTCACATATTGTCACGAATTTTAATGTAACCGCTAGCTGAGTGGCTAGTGATATATAATTTCTAAACCTTCACTATATGTAAGTGGCACCACTAATTTCGGCAAATGTTCAAAGCAGGCCTATTCATTCTCACATAATTTTTAAAATAACTGCCATCTTTCAAAGTTAATTCATTTATTATTTATTTATACATATTAAAAATTCACGTTGCCACCGCCACTTTCTTTTATCATTTTTAGTTTTGTAAAAAGTGACTAACGATGAAAAGGAAATTTTCCGCATCAGATAAATTACTGCGTATATCGATAAGTAACCCTCTGATGTGAACAGAAGTGAAAACTTTTCTGAATATATGTATACAAGTCGAAAAAAGTGGCGATACAAATGTAGGTACAAATTCCAATACGAGTGCCGATACAAATTCCGATACTAGTATCTAAGTGTAAACGTACCTTAATGTTGGCTCTTACAAATAAATTACTAAACTCAGTCGAGAGTTCTTATTTTATTAGAAAAATTCAAAATAGAGAAGTGAGAAACACAAATAGATAAATAAATAGTAGACAAGGCAAGCAAAAAAAAATTAAATACTTTTTGCAAGAAAAATGAAAACAATCAAAATTTAATTTTAGCTTTTTTCCTTGTTCTAAGTATAAAGACTTTTGTACATATAATGTGCACTACATTTTTATTTTTTAAACTATACCTCACTTTTTCTATTTAATTTGTTTATATCGCGATTATTTTACCGCACAAGCAATCTGCCCAAAGTTTCACTATGTGCAGCGCGTAGGTTGTTGTTTAGAGACTTGGATGGAGAGCCTATGTCTTTGATGATAATGTGCCTAGGTACAATACCTATATGCACAATGCTAGAGAACGGAAACTAAAGCTTTAACTTTTTGAATTGAAAATAATGACTGAGAGTTTATTGCCAATCATTTACACATTTATAATAAATAAAATAGCAAAAGAATCAAATTGATAAAATGGGTTTAAAATTCTCAATACATACAATAAAAAGCTTAAACCAAAATTAAAATATAATCGCCTTGTATCTTCATGCCCTTATACCGGAGACAGACTTGCAATTTCAATATTACAATTTGCGCCTAAGCCGCAAGTATGTCTCTATATACAGAGAAAGCTCAGTATACGCTCGGTGTAAGTCACTATTAAAATCGCAAAAAATGTTCGTAGTATACGAGTTTAATGCAATATGATCTTAGTTATAAACCATAGTCATTTAATACACAAACCTTTTTCTGACATTTAAAACTTGACATTATTATAATCAATTTCAGAGGATTTAATATTCTGAAGAACTGTTCGGTACAATAAAAACGTCAAGTACTGATCGTTTTCACAGTAGGTATACGTAAAAACCCAAAATTTTTATATGGCAACATCAAGTAGGGGTTGCCCGATTTAGTCCATTTTTAAAATTTCATTCACTATTGCTATGAAAACACCATGTACTAAATTTCAGGTCTTTTCGTCGACGAGCTGTCAGGCTATTACTATTTCTTTATTTTACGTGTTGTTTTTACAAGTTCATGCGAGCAGCTGACGTATAATCCCCCTCAATCATTAGTGTCTAATGAGTTATTAGTTATTTATTCATTAGGAACGCTTGTGTCTAAGGTATTATTTCCTGGTCAGCCGTAATTTCGTAATTGGTGTTCATGGTGTACATGTTCCATCCCTTTGTTTTCCAAATTATTTCGAAGCCAAAAGTATTGACTTTATTTCAAAACTAGAGATGTTGGTGTAAACGATTAAAAGATTCGATTTGATTTTCGTTAAACATATTTTGAGCATTTTATAACGTAGGGTGTTTTTATATTAGACCTTTTGTGTTAAATATGATAGAATTTGACTTATAGTGTGTGTATTTTTGAAAATTTATCTGCTTAACATCTTTTTGCCTAAATTAGGAACAGTTTGTAAATAAAGTAATTTTTATCAATTCATAAATAAAATAAACATTATTTTCTCTGTAATATTTGATAGTTATAAATTTTGGCAAATCCCGCAAAAGGAATTATTATTTTGATAATATTTATATTAAAATTTCTTTCATATTCCAAAAATTGTCAACCGGTCACTGACATCTCTTACAGGTCCACCTGCGCAAATTGGATTGACTTAATAGGTCGTTAGGGAATACTATGGATTGCCAAACGGATTGTGAAATGTCTAGAAATAAATCGACATTATAGATGGCCACTCAATTTCAGGATGACGTGATTTACAACGTTTATTTACGCTTACCAGTAAACGTTCCAAGTATTTTGTCCCCATGAAATCCACCCCACTTTCACCAATATTTTAATATTTTATATTTTATTTTTTATTTTTGTTCGGCACAAAAGTATTTACAAGTTGGCAATTTTTCGTTGAAACCAAATTTGGTTGGTGGGGTAGTTGTTATTTTTATATATGTTATTCAGTCCGATAAAAAATTCAAGTTTAGACCCTTGGGGGGCTCCGCGCGGTCCGCCATCTAGGATTAAAGGTAGCAAAAATTGGTTTTTTCAAAATTATTCCTCAACGGTTGATCCTATGACAAAAATGTAAAAATATAAATTTGAAGAAAACTAAATTCCCTGCATTTTTTGTAAAACACCTTTTTCGTACGTCTGATGTGTAATGAGTTACAGTGGTGGAAACGTGAAAATTATTCCAACAAAATGTGTACATATAGTACCATTTATACAGGGTGTTTCGTCCATGCTGGTCCATAGGACAGGACGTGATAGTAGTCAATTTATCAAACAAAAAATTGTATGGCAAGGGAGAGTGGCATCTCAATCGTTTCGGAGTTACAGGGTGATTAAGAAAATTCGGTAGTCTTTCACAAAATACCCTGTATTTTAAAAAGTACAGAGTGTATGGCCATTTACAGAGCTCATTGTATGCAGAACTTCGTGATGTTTCCAACGACTGCTCGAGTGTCATCTGTTGATTAGTATAATCGGATAAAAGTGAGTTTATGTAGGTGGTACCACTGTTCGTGTGGAAAAGGTACACACATGTCCAAGATACAGCATCTTCCCCTATGTATCTTACATCATAATGCAAACAGATTTTTCTTTCTTTATTTTCTTTTTTTTTTTGCTGAATAAGAATATTTTTCAGGAAAAGGTTTCAATATTCATTTAGAAAGATCAAAAGTATGATCAAAAACTATTACAAAATGAAGCTCCTTGTTTATTGCAGGTAAATACTTGCTTGCTTGTAAGTAAAATTCATTTTTCTCTATGTATTTCTCTATGAAAAAGACTTTGCCATCAGATATTTTGTATTGCCCGCCTTCATCTGCTTATACAAAATAATAGTTTGCTTGCATTACATAGACATATAACAATACATATTAAATCCATATTTATAATCAAAATATAAATCTTCATATCTGATTACATTGAGCGCTATTCATAGAACAAACACTAAAATCGACTTTAGTAAAAGTAAACTTTATATTTAAAGTCAACATTAAGATAATGCTTATTCAGACACGAATTTGAAGTGTGCTTTAACTAAAGTTTACTTTAAAACACACATGGAAACAAATTGGGGAATTAAAAATTTTCCAAGTAAAAAACCAAAGTTTATTTTTTCCAATTTTGTTTTAATGCACAAGAACTCCATATTCTGGAATCATATACAGAGCGTTGCCAACGACTAACAAAGTCTATCTTTTTGTAATTTGAATCAGAAACAATCGAAAAACTAAATTAATGGTAATTTCATTTTCTTTGAAGAATGTTGCTTTACCTGCCTGTTTATAGAATAAAATTGATTTCCTATTAATGTAATGTCCAGAAAGTCCTGTTCCCAAAATTTTTAATGACATTTTAACCGAACATGTGTATACAATCGATTGCACCAATAATATATGAAAAGTTAGCCACGAAATAATTATTATTTTTGGCTTCTGCTATTTCCTCAAAACTTTCATAAAATTTTATGAATTGTGGTAAAAGTAGTGCCACTGCTCGAGCTCGACCTACCCACAAATTTGATTATCCTACTATCTCGTGCTAAGTGTCAATATTATAATTCACGATTAAATACCACTGTTCTATCCAAAAGACTGGCAGAATCTTAAAAATCTTGGGGTTGGTCGAACTAGGAGTTCTGCTGTATCTATAAATCCTAGTGAATTAAACCAGATGTTCGCATCTGCTTCTCATAACTTAAATGGTCCTGGCTCCCATGTCAATGATTACCCTGGTGATATTTTAAGTTGATTAGATCCTTTTGATGGTTTTTCTTTTATTCAAGTTGATGAGGCAGAGGTCTATTCTGCTGTAATGTCTGTGAAATCCAACGCTGTTGAACTGGACAATCTCCATCCCAAGTTTATAAAAGGTCTTCTGCCTGTAATAGTCCAATGTCTCACTTATTTTTTTAACAACATCATTTTAAGATCTACGATTCCTGGTATTTGGAAGTACTCTAAAATAATTCCCATCCCCAAGAGGTCCCGTGGTTCAACGGAATATCGTCCTATTTCCATTTTGCCTTTTCTCTCTAAAGCCTTTGTAAAAATTCTTCACACCCAAATCACTGATTTTTTAGATAGGGAAAATCTTCTATCTAATCTTCAATTGGACTTTAGATCCAAGCGAAGCTGTACCTCAACGTTGCTTAATATAACGGATGATTAGAAAATCAATTGACAATGATAATTTTATAGCGCTCGTCCTCCTGACTATTCCAAAGCCTTTGACACGCTTAACCACATATTGTTATTAAGTAAATTTGCCTTTAAATTCAAATTTTCAAATTCTGCATGCAATTTGTTTTGGCGTGGTCTGTTCTAATTATGCTTTTGGCTTCTTACCTTTGCTGAGTGGAGTTCCTCAGGGCTCCATCTTGGGACCCTTATTATTCACTATCTTTATTAATGATCCAATGATTTTGAAAAAGTGATTACCACACGTATGCAGATGATATTCAGCTTTACATTTCCAGGCCTTTAAGGCACTTTCACATGAAACACAAGTATCGAAAAAATGTAAACCGAAAAACTCAATTTATTCCACTTTAAAACAAAATGTTTGCTCCAATGATTAATAAAATCATGGGAAATAGGATAAACTAATAATTTTACTAATAAAATAGTATATTTATCTTAGATTTTTAAGAAAAACACAACTTTTATGATTTATCGGTCGGATTTTTCCGCCGAAAAAGTTTTTCGCCCGTGTGATCTTGCGATAAAAAAAAACTTTTCAATAATAAAAAGTAGAAATTTACACAAAACTCTGAAGCTAAAGTGTACTTAAAGATGCCAAAAGTATGTTTTAAACTAAAAGTCAACCCACTAGATTCAATTGCAAGTGTTTTATGAATAACATAAATTCAACTTAAGATAAAGTCGAATTAAAGTTGATTTTAAATTGCTTATAAATAGCGCCCATTGGCTTTACGTTTTAGCATCGTCCGCATTTGCAGGGGTTGGCTAATTTAATACTGTATCAAATTTTTTGGGATCTGTCCTGACACCTTTTTCTGTTATTAAATGTCCTAAATAAGTAACTTCTGTTTGCAAAAATTTACATTTTTGCGGATTTAATTTTAGATTATACTTTCTTAGTCTGTTAAAAGTTTTTATCAGATTTTGGTTATGACGTTTTAGACTACATCCGAAAATTATGATATCATCCACATAGAGGAATCTAATCCAGCTAAAGCTATTGAAAGCATTCGCTGAAAACTATTAGTGGAAATTTTTAAGCCAAAAGGCAATCTTTTGAATTGATAATGTCCCTTGTTACTAGAGAATGCTGTTAATGGTCTTGATTTCTTTTCTAATTCTATCTGATGAAAAGAACTTGTGAGGTCTAGCGTGGAAAAGTATTTAGCTCTTCCGAGTTTATCTAATACGTCTTCAAGTCTTGTCAATGGAAATTTATCATCTAGAATTTTCTTGTTTAATTGTCTCAAATCGACAACAAGACGCCATTTTTTAGTATCATTATCGGATTTCTTTGGGACGATCAGCAGTGGTGAATTATATGGACTAACTGATGGTTCTACTATATCTTCATTAATGAGACTCTCGATCTGATTGTTTATCTCTTCAATTTGGGTTTGGGGAAGCCTATAGTTTTTTATATAAACTGGAATTTTATCTATAGTGGAGATTTTTTGGTTATAAAAGTTATTTACCATTAGTTTGTTACCTGGTAAATAGAAGATGTCTGAAAATTTTTTACAAATGTCTAAAATGGAGGTAGCTGCATATTGATCTAGATTTTCAATTTTTAATTCTTTTAGAAGTTTACTGTATCTATTTTTATTTTCTGGCGTGGTTATGGCATTGAAAATGTGATAATTTTGCAGTGGTTCTGTTTTAGGTTTGAAATTATATAAGGTTACTTCCTTGTCTAGAGTATTCAGAATTTTGACATGAGCGATACCTTTTGCGGGTATGATGGAATTTGCTATATAAATTCCCTCTTGAATTTCTTCATTCAAAACTACACTATCTTCAGTAATGTCAGTTTTTATTACTTGTATTATTTCAGATCTAGCAGGAATTTTTATCTCTTTCAGATTTGGTAATTTCGTATACATTGGTAAAGTGTATTTTGAATCATTAAAAAAAATTGAAATAGTGAAATTGTAGTAGTTTATCTTACAGGAATTTTTTATGAGAAAGTCTCTTCCTAGTATTCCATTGGTCATTATAGGAAATGTTTCATCTACAATGTGGAATTCTTGTGGGATATTCTGATCATCTATCTTTATACTTGCTGTTAAAGTGCCTAAGGAACTGGATTCTGATTGCGTGACACCTTTGATTTTGCATTTATTATGCTCTTGAATTCCATCTCTCGATTTCAACTCATTTATCTTTAAAATTGATATGTCGGCTCCTGTGTCAATAAGAAAGGTTTTATTGCCGAATGATACATTTGTGGATAGTGATACGTAGTTGGTTAAAAATTTGTTTATATTGTATATTTTTAGTGTGTGTCCCCCGATTCCGCTTCGGGGCTTTGCCCGTTTCCCGATTGGGCTACTTGTATTCTTCTGTAGGTAGTGCTATTGTTTCTACGGTTATCATACCTGAGAAAGCTGTTGTTATTTTGTCCGTTATTATTATGATTTCTGTGCGACGATTGATTGTTATATTTATGAGGTTTGTTGCGATAATTGTGTCTTGAAAAGTTATTGTTATTATTGGAATGTCTGAATGGCTTTCGAGCATTGTACTTATTATATTGATATACCTTTGCTTCTTGCCTCGGTGTTTCAATTTCTGCTGCTATTTGTATTGCTTCGTTTAGCGTTTTAGGTCTTGCAGCAAAGACCGTTGCCCTTAAATGTTCTTGTAGGCCATTTTTGAAGGCGTTTAGTGCTAGTTGATCGTTCAATATTACTATTACTGATCTGCTAGATTCACCTTGTTCTGTTATTTGTAAGGTATTTAATTGTGTGATTAAGTCTTCAATTTTCGCTGCAAAATCTGTTACATTTTTGTTGGCCTGAGTTACCTTTGTTAGTTCAGTGTGAATGCTGAGTGGTGTTTTGTTTGTTTTATATATATCTCTTAAATTTTTTTGAAATGAATCTAAATTGGTGGGGGTTGGTAAAGTACCTAGTTTGTTTTTTACTATTGATGTGAGACGAGTTTTCAAAACAAAGTCTAGTAGTCTTTTCTTTTGTGCTTCCTCTGATAAATCATCATGTAGAAATTGCACTAGACTTAGAAAATTGTCCAAGTTCTTACGATCTCCAGAAAATTCTGGTATTATTTTTGCCGCAGTAGCTATGTCGAAGTTTGGCATTTTGCTGTTTTTAGTTGAAGTTTCGTTATCCAATACAGATTTGGTTTTATCTTTTAAGATCACAATTACGCTGTCGTATAGCTTGTTAAAACTTTTCTTATGTTCAATTGCTTGTTCTTCACTTATTTTCAGTATTTCTCTATATTTTTCATTGAAGTTTTGCTTTTTGTCTTCAACCTCAGCGGATTTGTTTAGAATGTAGGTGGACGTATATTCTCTGTTCGGAGTCTTCTTGAAGTTGTCCAAAATATCTTTTAATTTCGCTGTTAAGTCTTTCACGTGCATATTTTGTGTTTAAACGTTTGCGACTGCTAGTTGTTTCTTTACTTGCTTGACAAGTAACTTCTTGATTCTCCAGATTAGTAGTATGATTAAGGCAATGATTGCCAGTACTAAGAGAATCAATTCCAAATCTGATAGATTCCGATTGCTTGGTGTTATATTATTCGTTGAGGAACCTGCATTATTGTTTATTAGTATTTCCTCTGTTTGCATTTTTGAAGCCTTCTTGCCCATGATGGTATATATATATTTTTGTTGACTGACTTAGGAATCAATTCACCAAATGGGAACTATGAATTTAAAAGACACAATTGAAAGCGAAATGCGAATTGAAAAGAAAAAGTTTTACAGTAAGTATAATAAATTTTATTGTTGTTTTTGTTTTTTGCTTAAACTCTTAGCCTTTCTATACATATTTCATTTATTATTGAGTTCTTTGATTTTTTTTTAAAATAGATTACGCTGCTCTCCAGTCGCTATTACAAGCAGTCGATGGTACTCCTTAATTTCCGCTCTTATTTTTACTTCAAAACCGGCTCTCGTTTTCTGCTTTTTTTGTTGAATTTCTTCGTGTTGCACTGCTTTCTTATATTTCTGGCGATATTCTTCCAGAGTTATTGGTCGCGGTCCCGCTGTTGGCTCTTTCAGTGCTTCTTCCATAGACTTCTTTAACTCCTTCCACGGGTTTAGTAGCTCATCAGTTCGGTGTTGATCAGAAGATTTCCTGTTCGGTAGGGCAGGGTCGCCATGTAATGATCTTTTTACCACTTCTGTTGATTCTACTTCTTATCCAAAGAGACCGGAAAGAAAGAAAGAATAAATTTATATTAACGAGGAGATATAAGCGGTAGAGCTTGACAACGGCTCTATACTCTTATATCTCGACCAAGTGAGAGCAGTGAAGCTCAAAGATTGGTTTTAATATAAATGAATCTTGTTGCAAATGATGCCTCGCTGGGTCAGAGGTATGAAACTCAAAGTAGAGTTTAGTTAACTTGATTGAATTTAGAGCTAAGAAGCTCAAAGTGCAGTCAAGCTGAAGGCTGAGAGCTCGCTTAATCAATGTATACCAAGTGGAGTCAAAATTAAACTCTGATTTATTCAATAAATTACAGTCTTTTTATACATTATGAAAATCTCTTACCTAATCAATATCGCAAAAAGTATTTAGAATTTAAAATTAATTTCACACCGATCGATCACCTGAACTCGGTCAATGCACAAACACACAAAGCGTCGAGTAAGCTTTTTCGCTACACTCAAAGTTCACACGGCATTATGCATTGTGTTTATTTGCATGTTTACCTATGAGTTCACTCGCATGGCTAGTATGCTTGAATTGTAATTTCTTCTTTCTCTTCATTTTTTTTTTTTTTTTTACAATTTTTCTACTGCAGTTTCATTCATGCAGTGAGTGTTTCATTCATAGTAAACCTGCAACACTGTTTTTTTTTTGTAATTCAATGCTTTGCTATTGAATATTGCCTTTTTTTTGTGCACGCTTTGCTGTGTGCATATATGTATGCTGGGGGTCGCTTAACTTGCGCTCTACAACCTTTTAATCCACCTCAAGTTGATTCTTACTTCAATCCTCTCACTCTAGGTTCCCATTTAGAATCAGCGATTCCAATCGTGCTATCGCGCCTTATAAAGATATCAAATTTCTAGAGACTTTTTTGGTCTCCGGTCTTCCGTCATATATTTCAAAATAAACGGGCTCCCATCAAACATCCGAAGTTTGCTAACTTTTCATCTTCGTATCCGGAGAGAGTTCTGCTATAAGTTCATTTATAAGGAAAAAATTAAGGATAATAAAAATATCCTTTAAACTTGAATATCTCAAAATGAATCCTTTTAATTTTTTTTTTCAAATTATAATACTAATAAAGTTGTTATTAAATTATTAAAATATTTAGTTCGGATAGTAGGTAGGTACTGGGTTTATGAACGAGAAATTTGTTGTCAACAGAGGTGTGGTTATTTCTGAAAAAAAACAAAGCGCATCAAAATAAATAGAAAGTTTAATTAACAGTTATGTTCATTTGGGTCTCCAAATAAAAGGAACTAATGTGTATTTATCTATTTTTCAATAAATTTATCAATATGTCATTATTTTCATGTTTCTAAGCTAATTTGTACCTAAAAATGCGTCTTTTTTTATTACAAATGGCCGTCCAAATATGGGTACTGGAAACAGGTACATAAAAATGAGATGATATATGATTTCACTTTTCCCTTAAAAATTAAAAATCTTGATATAACAAACAAAATTTCATATCATGAGTTCAAAACCTACATAAGCAGGAATAAGCAGGAATATAACGATGTTAATTGATGTGTTGAGAATAGATATTTCTATATAGTATTTGCAGTAAGTATAGTAGAGACAAGACCGAAACAAAAACATTCATATAGCACTTAAGTTCCTGTTTCGTGGCGCGAATTCCTGTATGAGAGAGTTCCAATCGGTCAGCATGGAATGCTTTTAAAGTCTTCCAGATGCACGATACATTTCGGAAGGCATTTTACATTTGAGCAACCATTCGGAAACCTACTATATCTCGAGAAGACCACTTTGTATGAATTAGAAAAATTTCCGTCCCTATACCAAACTAGAAGTCTTTTCGTTATGCCTAATACCATCAAACGCAGAGGCTCTGCAACTATAAAATCATCTATCATATTCAAGGGAAGGACATGTCGCGACATGATACCTTAGCATCTCCAATGAGCTTTGATATAGGAACACATTTTCCAAGTGATCCCCATGATCCTATATAAAAGTTTCACTGAAATTACTTATTCCCCGTATTCTTATATTAGGGTTGATTGGAGATTGATTTTTGAAAGTTTGAAAGTTTATGAAAAATGGACTTTCCCCTATCAGTGCAAGTCTACGGATAATCGGAAAAATTGCCTGCATGTGCCGCATAAATTTTCCAAAAATCATTCCGCCTAGCATAGTGCGTCACACACGAGCACATTTTCAAAACAGTGGTGTAGCCATTTTTTTTTTACTTTATCTAAAGTACTTATGTCAACAATTAGAATTGTTAGGGTATGTGCAAAAAAAATTAGGCGAGGCCGCGCGAAGCTACATCATAAGTTATGAAATAAAATGATTGCGTTATTGTGAAATGGGTAGTGCATTCTGGAATGGACCATAACATGTTTTAGAGCGCGCCGAAAGCAAATGTTTTTTTAAAAGAAGTTTCGACTTTTTCAACACTTCAGGTTCAGATACGAAAAAATATGAATCACTCGATGTATACATATCAATTCAAATGTTCCATGTCCATTCCGGAATGGACCACCCAGCCATATAAATTTTGTATACTTTTTTGGTACTGCATGCCACATCTAGTTCTTGTGCCATCTATGATACAACTCATATATGTGGATAATGAAATTTCCCAAATTCTAATCACTTCTTGTTGGGGTCATAAGCAAAATTGCGAAGAGTACACTTATTTGAAAAGTGCCATATAATTTACATACACTACTTGTCAAACACAAGATTTCTTCTTCAGAATCGAATGATTTAAAATGTTCGAGGTGGGTGAGGAAAAATTCGGAAGAAGTCGCTTTTAAATTTTTTTTAATCATATTTATGTTATATCACAAAATCCAATTTTCGCTTTGATTTGGAAAGCCTATTGATAATATTATCCACATCAATGTCGATCTCAGGGTGGACATTAAGAATAGCGAGTCCCGATAATCGTTCTTCACCCAGCCGACTCCTGAGCTACGTTTTCAGGTGGCGAAAGGTTGAATAGCTTCTTTACACTTGGTGACCCAAAGAGAGTATTCGCTCTTAACTCTCTCGTCAGGAAAGCTAAACAGCGGCTCATATTTGGATGCAATAGAGCTTACAATATCTATATTATCCTTTTCGGAAAATGTTTTTGTTGGCAAAAGTACTTTACATTAAATGCTTTAAGAACATCTTCAAGAAACAGTTCCTTCAGATTTATGACAATTCAGACAGCTGACTCCGTCGCAGCTTCTGAGTTGTCACGGACTTAGGTATACAGTCACATTTGCTTCTAGCTCAATTTTATGAAAAACAGAGTTAGATTCTTCACGCTTTTTCTCGAGAACAGAGACAGCGTCTGCTATGGCATCCGTAGCCCTCTTCATATCCAATTATGGCGTTTGGAGTATCTAGTCTACTCCAGCACATCGCATAGATAGAATGCATATGAGAAACTCTGAAGAGTGAACGGCTTGTAATAAACAGAAAGCCTCAGAAGCAGTTTTTACCTTCCATTTGGAAATTATTTCAAGAGCTTTACATATTTTTTGGAGGAATGTACTGAATTGAAGATGATCATCATGTTTTTCCCCCCAATGTGCCTCACAAAGTCTCTTTACTGCCACACCAGTCTCTGCTACATTATATAGCATGACGCTTGGGTGTAGAATTTGGAAAGGATATCACTTTCTTCATCGTACCAGTGACGCTTCTACGAGGAATTATTATTATTATTATTTTTCATAAATTCATATAAAGGTACAACAAGAGATACATATCTTATACTAGTACCAATAGAAATAATTTAAGAAGATTTTTTCTGGAAAGTTCAGAGAGACTAAAAGTTAATATAAATGAAAAAGCAGCAAGTGTATACGCTAAGACAACATCCAGAAGATTACTTAGAACTAATTACAAAAAACATGAAATTAAAATCTACTTAAGCATAACTTCATGTGGACTCAATCGATGAAAAAATAAAAAATAGTAGTCAAACAACACAAGATATAAGATGCCTCTTAAACGCACTGAGAGTGCCTGCGCGCTGAACACTACATGGAAGAGCGTTCCACAATCGAAACGCCTGGACAAAGTAGGAACTCTCCAAGATAGATGTACGGTAGCGTTGAATCAAAAGATTGCGACCTCTCCGAGACTGTAGAAAATTAATATGTTCTGCTAGATAACCAGGTGCATCGTTGTGAATAATCTTAAACAAGAAAATTAAATTAATTCATTTAACATGAGCTTCGAGAGAGCAGCCTACTAATTTATTTCTAAAATGTGTAATGTGGTCATATCTGCGTAGGCCATAAATGAATCTTATGCAGTCATTGAATGCCACATCTAGTTTCCTGCGGCAAACAGAGTCCACACGACTGAAGACTAGTCGTCCACAGAGAAATACTGTAGGAGGAGAGTTTTTATTAGCTTATTCTAACACTAAGAATGCTGGCAAATAACCACAGGCGACGTAAGCCAAAGTAAATTTTAGCCGAACAAGCATTAATGTGGTCACAACATTTCATATGAACATTAAGGATAATTCCAAGATTTCGTACCTTGTCGACAAATGGCAAGATGTTCCCACCTAACCAGACAGAGGGAAGAGACAGTTGATCTTTGAAGCCCAATGCCATGCACTGTGACTTTCCCGCATTTAGCTTTAATTTATTCGATATGGACCATTGCAAAATCCTATCCTAATCTCTGTTAATACGCTCTACACAATCTTCCATAAGCCCAACTGGTCGACTCAGGTAGATCTGCACATCATCTGCATACATATGTATATCTTGTAAAACTTTCGGAAGATCATTTATGAAGAGACTAAAGAGTAGAGGACAAAGGGCAGATCCCTGGGGATACCGTAAACTAGTGGAAGTAAATCAGACGATATGTCATTATCAAGTACAACCCTCTGAAACCGATTAGAGAGAAAGTTAAAAATCAACCGCAGAGCAGGTGAAAAGAAATTGAAATTATCTAAGAGTTTACACAAAAGTTTGCTATGATCGACACTATCAAACGCCTTAGAAAAATCAAGTAAAATTAGGATGCAAATCTCACCACTGTCCAAGGCTATTCGGATATCAGTACTTACTTTAAGTAAGGCTGTGTCACACCCATGACCAGATCGAAAGCCCGATTGCAACTCACAGATTAAGTTGTTAATCTTCAGATAATCCTGCATTTGCCAGTACATTAACTTCTCAAGCACCTTAGCTGGGAAAAGACAATAAACTTATGGGTCGGAAATCACTGGGGGTCTCCGGAGAAGACTTCTTTGGAATGGGAAGCACGTTAGCAGTTTTCCATAATCCAGGGAATAAAAATCTAGTCAGACAGTGATTAAAAATTAGGACTCAGATTAAACGCATCACAGCACAGCGTAGGGCAAGGTAGCGTAGGTTTTCGTAATATACACAAGTAAATGACCGACCGCATATTGCTACGGTTGGTCATTTACTTGTGTATATTACAAAAACCTACGCTACCCTGCCCTACGCCGCGCTATACTGCGTTCAATGTTCAGCGAACCTAAGAGTGGGCTTTTTGTAACTCAGGGTCATCATATTGGCATCCACTATCTATGTGGCCTCGAAGGAGTATATTTTGACGACCACAAAATATTACAGTTTCCAATATTGGGGGAAGACGATCCCTATTTTCTTCTATCTGCAATTTACGTTGAGTAGAAATTTGATTAATTATGTCCAGATGAGGGTTATGGTATGTTCTCAAAAACTTGTTTCCTGCTTCAACTGCATGAATATGATAAAAATGTTTTTCATATGAGGTCAGTGCACCGTGCGCTCCTAATAAATCATCGAACATGCGCAAAGTAAACTTTACCAAATTACCTAATGGGTTAAACTTATGACAACTACCACCCTCATAAAAAGAAGTCAATTCACAATTTGAGAGCACAAGCCAATGAAATTTCTCTAAATGAGAACGCTGCGCATTCTTTTTGGTTGTTCTTCCTTTCTTTTTAACGACAGAGTAGGGCATAATATAATCAGGTCATTCAATAGAAAATCGACAAATATTGTGTAAATTTTTATTTGTATTTTACTTAAGTAGGTTGGCCTTATTGTTATTAGTACTTTGCTTTTTTCGTTTTTGTCCATTTTTGACGAGACTTTTCTGAACTACATATATTCAAAAAATAACTCCATCCAAAGTTCAAGGAGTTCCATTTTCTCCTTTCTACAATTTCCTCAAAACTAATTAAGGATTAAAATCAAAATATATAAAAAACATCGAGAGTACGCATTTTGAGATATTCAAGGATAGCGGCACTCGAATCAATCTAACTGATCGTTTTCAGCCACCAAATGTTCAAGTTGTGGCGTCGTTTGTTCGGTCGGTCGGAATTGCTCGGGCGCCAATAGTTCGGTCGGTACCAAAACGTTGAAATTTGACTCTGGGTAGCTTCAGTGGAGTGGGGTCCAAATGACAACAGTTGGGTTGAGTTCAAATTAATTCTTTATTCTCTTGCGTCCCTATTACAAATATAAAATGATCGATATTAGTAAAACTCTTGTCTATGTTTACACGTACTAACTAATGGTTTCCGTTGTTCACGTACTGGTGACAGGATAGCTTTTACGTTTGTTCACGTACAGGGTTTGGAGGTTGAGGAGGATTTTCTAGGTCTCCCGGAGATGCCAGTTCAACTTGCTAGAAATGTTGTGCAGGAAATTCTGGTAGGCGGATCAAGGTGTCTAGTGAATCTATATTGTCCTACTTATAACATTTATTCAAAAAGCTATTGTGAATTATACGAAGGAAAATTTCCTATAAAAAACTTCACACATAGTTCTATTAATGTCTAGCCATGTACAGGTTCGTTACAAAGTAAATTTCTATAACAAAATGTTTGCTTGCCAACGCTCTCCTTTTATACGCGCCTGCGCAACCGATGTACCTTCACCTCGCCACGCTCGACCTGACAAAGTCTCGCGTGGCCTCGTCTCACTTCGTCAGTCACATACTCTTAGTTCTATGTTAAAATTACTAAAAATAAGTAAAAAAGCTAGAATTGGTCTAACAAGGAGACGGTCCCTACTCGTCATCACCGATTTCGTACAAATTCACAGTATATGTGGGGTTTGACTAGAAATGAAAGTGATGCAAGTGGGAGCTCCAAATAGCCGAGTCAAACTGAAATAAAGCATAATGTATGGAAACCCGGGGTTAAAATTGACACTTTTCGGAAAAACTTTGATAATTATCATCTTGTGGGTATATTCGCAATATTTCTTTGCGTTACTGTTATCTTTCATATACAGAAAACCAGAAGTCATTACCCTAATTAGTTTAGGTGCATTTTCCAAAATAAGATTGCGAGCAAACCTCGCTAACTTTCAACTTACGGTAATTAGCAGCATATACTGTAAAGCTCCCACCTTTATCTCTCGGCCGAATTCTAACCGAATTTCAAAATTATTTTTGTTGAATTCATTGTGGTGAGTTTTTGAAACTATTACGAGATTCGTACGGCAGCGGGTTACAGAGTAGTAACCCGTGTTGGGTTACTTATATATTATTATAATAAAAAAAAACAAAAATTATATTCCAGTGGTGGGGATATTTATTTTATATTCTACCATCTCATTAAAATCGGATAAAATTTCAATATCAAAAGGTTAAAGTTTTTCATTTCCCGTATTTGAATGTTCTGCGGGAGGTAGCGTATATAATATCTGATTTGCAAAATTCCTTTTGCTAGTATTTTGTGATTTTTTTTTCTGATTTTTTGAACATATTTTCCCTCCCCTTCTGATTAAGTTGCGAAATTTAATTTTCGACGGCCAAAATTCTGTCTGACAAATTCATTTCGAAATGTTTTTCAGCAACTTATCGATTAATCCATTTTCTTGTTTTTTTATGGATGTGCTGTACAAAATTTCAGGAAGATCAGGCGTCTTTACCTATTTAAAAAAAAGTTAAATCGATAAAAATTTTGCATACCCACTTTTCGCCATCTACCCGCGAACTTTGAAAACGCACAGAAATGCCACTTACAGAATCGAAAATCTACATACTTCCCCTGTGGTTGGCCTTTTACGCGAATGAATTTGGCATTTTCGTTCAAATTATATTGTAATTTAACCACAACAACTTCCGTGAAAATTTGCAAATTTGAACATTTTCCAAGGGTATGGTAAGGGCTCCCCTACATGATGAATTATTTCGGCTTGGTTTGGTCATCTGGACCTCGCACTTGGGTCGCTTTCATTTGTAATCAAGCCCTTCTTATACTGTGAATTTGGACGAAATCGGTGATGACGAGTAGGGACCGTCTCCTTGTAAGACCGACCAATTCTTATGATACCCTAGATCAGTGGTTTTCAACTGGGGTGCCGCAAAGTTTAAGAATTTTCTTGGAAATTAACTTAAATGCAGTTCAAGAGATCTCATTTCAGTTCTATTTTGCTACGATCTACATACTTAGTAAACAAAGAAGCGATGACTAATCGCTCGTTAATGTAATGTCTAAGATAAACTAATGAAAAGATAGGACAGAGAAGAACAAAATTGGAAATTTTTCGTGTTTTCAAGAAAGAAACAAATAATTTCATATACTTATGTCTTTTGCATGAATGGGCGAAAAGAACTTAACTATGCATTATTATAGTGCAACTGAGACAACGAGTTAACAGCCAAAATTGAGAGAACGTAGGTTTACCTGAATGATAAAATCTTCTTGAATACCTTCAAAATCCTTTCAAGCTATTCATAATAACATCCATCGGGTCACGCTACCTCAATATTTTAAGCAAAAGATAAATTTATTCACAATGAAAAAATAGAGAATGAATTTTTGTGTTGTAAGGAACTTCAGAAAACAACTAGGCCGAGATATATTTAATACAGTAAATTCCTATCTAGAAATGCATGAATTAAAGTGGGAATCATGTACCGGAATTTGTACAGATGGTGCACCCTGCATGGTCGGTTCGATAAAGGGGTTTATTGCCCTGGTTAAAGAACGTAACATTAATATTATAACAACACATTGTTTTCTTCACCGTGAAGTCCTTATAGGAAAAACCCTAAACAGCGACTTAAAATCTGTCCTGGATGCAGTAGTAAAAATGGTAAACTTCATAAAAAGCAGACCACTTAAATCACGCCTATTTGCGGCTTTGTGTGAAGAGGTTGGGGCCAAATATGTTAATCTACTGCTGCACACAGAATCCAGATGGCTATCACGTGGAAAAGTGTTAACTCGCGTATTTCAATTGAGAAATGAAATGAATTTATTTTTTAATACGGAAGATAGAGAAGAATTTTGTTGCCTGCTTTCTAGTCGTGATTGGTGCAGCAAATTAGCATACTTGGTAGATATATTTGAAATATTGGATACGGTAAATACAAGTATGCAAGGCAAAGAAGAAAATATTCTGTCTTCAACTGACAAAGTCAAGAGTTTGCAAGATAAATTAAATTTATGGTTAAGAGAAGTAAAAGAAGGGAATATAAGCATGTTTAAACAGTTTTCTACTATGACAAATGTTAAAATAATACCTCTTATTTCGGAACATATAGAAATCTTGCTCAATAATATAAGTCACTACTTTCCTTCTTTACGTGTTGAGGATTACGATTGGATAAGAAATCCATTCATTGTGGACGTTAATGAAGTAAAGATAAACCTTGAAGAGCAAGAAGCACTAATTGAATTAAAGAATGATGGCAATTTAAAACTGAAATATAAAGAATTTTGATACACATAAAGCCAGAGTATCCTCAATTAGCTAAAAGAGCTCTCACAATATTATTGCAATTCTCGACTTCATATTTGTGTGAATTTGGATTTTCGGCTCTTACGTCCATCAAAAATAATAAAAGGGAACGTTTGCAAACGATCGAAGAAGAAATGAGAGTGTGCCTCTCCAATATTCCGCCCAGAATTAAAAAAATTTGCTCATCTCGTCAAGCTCAGATCTCGCATTAATTAAAATTAATATTATTTACTTATTTGTGTAATTTGATAATAAAACTAGTTTTAAAAAACAATAGCGAGACTATTATTTTACATGTAGGTATTTCGACAAAATTCAATGGACTTAAATTCTGATTTGGACACGTTCCCCCGGTGAAAGAGTCCCCTCCCCGGACCCTAATACAGCGTTCAGATTCTAGATCCGCCTCTGGTCAAGGGTGCCACGATTTTTTATTTTTCAGTCAGGGGTGCCCCTCAATAAAAAAGGTTGAAAAACACTGCCCTAGATGAATGCCCGTATGAAATTTCGAATGATCACCCATCTGTGCAAGTTTCATTTTTGAAGTGGTTTTTCGCTATATTCTTAGAATGGTTCGTCGAACAGAAAAAATGATTATTACAAATTTTATAGGATTTCGTATTCTGAAGAAGTTTTTAGTTTTCGTATTCTGAAGAAGTTTTTAGTACAACAAAAATGTCAAGGATTGATCGTTTTCACAGTATACGTAAAACCTAAATTTTTATATGGCAACACCAAGAACTTGTCGCCCGATTTAGTCCATTTTTGAAATTTTATTTTCTATTACTATGAAAACACCATGTACTGAATTTCAACTCTATATGTCAGCGCGTTCTCAGACAGTGTCCAAATATATAGGGGAAAACGAAAAATTTTTGTATGGCAACTCCACGAAGGAGTTGCCCGATTTGTCTCATTTTCGAACTTAATTTTACTTTTTTCTTAAAGTCCGTGTACAAAATTTCAGTTGACTAAGTATACCCGTTTTCGAATTATGGTGCGCACAGACAGACGGACGGACATACGCCGGACATGCAAAAATCAAAATAACTTTCAATATTATGCGTGGGTGTCCAAACCATTTTGCTCTACTGTCATTATTTCTGTGCGTTACAAGCGAAATGACAAACTTAGTAGATTTCATCTAGCGTATAAAAATCTCAAATTTTTTTGCTAAAAATATCAAAAACTTAACAAACAAACAAAATTTATATTTCTTTCAGCCATTTGGCCACGATCACAAGTAGGCACCTTAGTTAATCAAAGATTATCACCTCGTGGCGGTCTTCCAGCTCCAAATCAACCAGCTAAGAAGCCACGCCGTCGAGTTGCATCGATGGCACAGCGTAGAGCAGCCAACATTCGTGAAAGGAGACGAATGTTTAACTTAAACGAAGCATTTGATAAGCTAAGACGAAAAGTAACGTGACAATATTAAATTATATTTCGAAGGTTGTCGTCATTTAATTAAAATTTTATATTATGTAATTTTTATAACAGGTGCCAACATTTGCCTATGAGAAACGTCTTTCACGCATAGAAACCTTACGACTAGCAATTACTTACATTGGCTTCATGACGGAACTGTTAACTGGTACTCCACAGCATAGTCATCATAAAACTCGGTCACCGGAAATTTACTCACCTATGGCAGGACATCATCCGCATCATATTCATCACCCGTCTTTCCAGAGAGATTTTGTTTCGCCATACGGTCACAGTTTGAGCGGCTAAAATTTCCCACTCACTTTTTATGTTTATTTTATTTTTTTATTTTTTTAAATCCTTGTTAAATTCATCGTTTCACGTCATAATTTATTTATTTATTTATTTTAATAAAAATGTTTAACCAAAACTGCAGCAAATGATTCTTTTTTCCGAAGTTGAAGCTTCTGCAATTTTTTTTTTTTTTTTTTTATGAATTCTGCTACGAAAATGTGGAACTTTTTACTGGATTCCCATAGCAAATCGGTGGCTTAATATTTACCCCATCTCAATTCTTCTGGTGATTGCATTTAATTAAATGAAACTGTGCTTGCTGTCTATTTGGGTGTTTTCCGGCTTAGCTAATAAGAGTTAATTCCAGAAGAGCACCCCTCAATCAAAAGTCAATTGAGATCTCGTTTAGTAACATCCTGGAACGGAGGGGTGATTTATTAAAACTAGGGTGACAGATTTGGTCCTGACATCATTTCACGATTGAATCGCATTGTTATATTATAATGTTGCAACATATTGAGAAAATGGTAAAGTTTAGATATGAAATATGTATTTAGAAGAGTAGAAATAAGTATTAGGGTTTCTGGAAGAACGATGTTTCATAATGGACCTTGAAACTTCAGTCATCGCAATTAGATCATGCCTGCAATGAGAAAAATATAAATCAAAATGAAAACAATTTCATTCTAGCACTGCAATGGGAATATTTACACCTGCTTCGTGGTTGGCATAATCTGCGAAAAGACATAGCTGAATTCGAAATTTCATAGGGATGATCCCATAAATCCGTTATGGTTTGATGTGGAAAATATTGAAATTTGATAAATTATTCAATTAGAGTTAGAATTTCTTCCCCTGATTATAATAGTTAGAGAGATGAGTGCACTGATAGACCAGGTGCTGTTCATGGGTAAATTAAGGTTCTTGGGTGGATTATATTATCCTTGTAAATGAGGGGGAGGGGGGTGTCAGTTTTGAAAATTATTATAAGTATTACATTTGGACAGGAGGAAAGCGATTAGAAACCAATTTTCTGCCAATTCGGTCAATCGCGATAGTTTTGATAGAATTACAAAAATCAATAAAAACAAGTAAAAAAGCTAATATTGGTCTAAGACCAATTCTTATGATACCCTAGATGAAATTTCGTATGGGCACCCATTTGAGCAATTTTGATTTTTGCAGTGGTTTTTCGCATATATTTCTAGAACGGTTCGTCGGACGGAAAAAATGATTATAACCAATTTTATAGGATTTCATATTCTGAAGGTGTTTTTAGTACTATAAAAATGTCTTGGACTGATAGTTTTCACAGTATACGTAAAAAACCTAAATTTTTATATGGCAACACCAAAAAGGAGTTGCCCGATTTGGTCCATTTTTAAAATGCTATTTGCTGGTACAATGAAAACACCATGTACTAAATTTTAGCTCTCTACGTCGACGCGTTCTCAGGCAGTTATCAAATATATAGCGGAAAACGAAATTTTTGTATGGTAACCCCACGAAGGAGTTGCCCGATTTGTCTCATTTTCGAACTTAATTTTACTTTTTTTTTTAAAGTCCACGTACAAAATTTCAGCTCCCTAGGTGTACGCGTTCTCGAGTTATCGTGCACACAGACAGACGGACGGACGGACGGACGGACGGACATGCAAAAATCAAAATAACTTTTAATATTATGCGTGGGTGTCCAATTCATTTTGCTCTAGCATCATTATTTCGAGGTGTTACAAACTTAATGACAAACTTAGTATACCCCTATAGATTTCATCTAGGGTATAAAAAGGAACTCGGAGCTTGGTAGGATGGTAAATTACACAGCCAAGGTTGATAGAAAAATAACTAGTCTCTCCATTTTATTGTTGAAATTTTTGAAAATATATAAAAAAAATTCTTAAATGTGACATACATGGCAGAAAATTGTGCTACTGTCTTCGTAGAGTCCTATAACTAATTGAAAACCCATTTTCTGCCAAATTGGGTAATCTTAGTGCAAGTTCTACCAATCTGATGAATACGTTTCATCAAATAGTATAAATTACGGAAAGATAGCATTTAAATTTTATTTTATTCTAGGAAAAGACTTCTCTGCGGGATATTTTTATTCATAGACAGTAAAAAATAATTCCCTAAAGTGAGTGGAAACAATTTGTGCCACACAGGCTAGGCATTTGTCGATAAGATTGGGGAAAGCTCCACCTTGGAAAACTAAGATCAGGTTTTTGTCCCTAAAATGTGGTAGGTTTTTCTCCCTCAAATGTAGGGAATTTTGGTTTTTTCCCCCTAAAATTAGGGGAATATTCCCTAAAATGCAGGGAATTTTCACTTGTTTTTTCCATGTTTTTCCCTACATTTTAGGGAATATTCCCTAAAATGTAGGGAGCATTCCCTAAAATATAGTGAATTTTAAATTGTTGGTTTGTTTTTTCCCCTAAAATGTAGCGACTATTCCCAGCAATTTAGAGAATATTCCCTAAAATATAGGGAATAGGTGATGGCACCGCACCACTCTCCACCATGTGATAGAAGACCACCCCGTTTAAAAAACATAAAAATGAGCTGAATAACTACTAAGTAGTATGGAACGCTTAAACAAATATTGAAAAACAATATATGACTTGTTTTCAAGAACAATGTGTGAATTATATAAACGAAAATATATTTCCATAAAAAATTTAGCATAATACCTAATTCGTTGAATGTTCTCTTCCTTATATCCAGAGCTCAGGAATTTTACGTACTTTAGAGGTTTTTTGGCGCCAAATACCTAAATTCATTGAATGTTCTATTGATTTGGAGAAATTAAACTGATTTTTCCTTTCTATCGGAGAAAATTACATTTATTTTTACGGAAAAACGTGTCTTAAATATAGGAAATAGTCCTAATATTTTTTACAGTGTATATAAGGGTGTCCCAGAAGGGTACCGCCATACTGCACCCATAGAATCTTGACATAAAAAGAAACAGAAAAGTCCAAAAGGTCATGTGTCCTATCTTGCGTAGTTTTGAAGTTATTACGGGAAAACTGATTTTTCTTAACTTACAGTTTACCCTATAACTCGGTAAATACTTTGCGGAAATAAATCGCACTTAGTTGTTCTTTTAGAGCAACAAAGTAACTTTTAACTTCTATAATAAATTACCTTTATCGAGTATCTGCGGATTTCAAACATAAAAGAAATTTTGAATATTATCAATTTTAATATTCATACACCTAATCTTTACACGAATAGTTATATGCAAATAAAAAATCTGAATAGGCATAAAGTTGTTTTGTGTCTCATTTTGAAGATTTTCCGCTTTTGACAGAAGATGACATTTATATCTTGGATCACGTGTCGGTGCTTAGACTATATAGCAAAAAGGATAGGGTAATAGAAAGAAAAACTTAACGGGTAACGCCAATGTAACGGCTAAAAAAAAAGGTTTTTTCACGAATTTTATTCTCGCGAAATTAAAGGTGTTTGAAAAAAACCTTTTAAGGGTATTATCGGGCATATATTGAACTTTATTGATAAATTTTTTGACAGCGAAAAAAACAAAATGGCGGCTCCACAGCCATCTTCCCGGGACATGTTTTGCTTGCAGGGCTCCGCGGCACGCAACACTACTGGTGCACATTTGAATCTAGACCAAAACAAAAACAAACATTAATCTAGTGGCTTATAGCTAGAGAATGCCGTACGGATTTTTAAAAATATTAATTTTTGTAGATTTGGCACGCGTTTGAAAAAAAAGTTTGATTTTTGACAAAAAACGGCAGGTTTTTTGTTAATAAAAAAACCACCAAATAGATAATGTAAATGTTCACATCTGGTCAAAATTTCAAGTCGAAAATATGAAAATTGTTCGAGTTATGCTGCGTGCCATTTTGAAAAACCGTGTTTCGAGGAAAACGCGTTTAAAGTTTTGAGAATGGTTTATATTGGAAAAAATTAAAAAAATGAAGGTAAAAAATAAAAGTTTTCCGATAAACAAATTAAAGTTGCAAATGTCAAAAAGGTCAGTTGTGTTCAACTCGGCTTTTTCAGTCAGCTTTAGAAGAAAGCTGGCTGAAAAGCTCCAATTGTGTTTCAGGCTTCAGGTAATCGTTTCGGAGCAAGTTTGACGCGCTTGGTGGAAAAAAAAATTTTCTGCCACGGGACCTGTTTATTCTTATTCTAGAGGGTTTAAACTATTTTTTAGGACAATAAAAACAAAATCGATTTTTCAAAAAAATTACAGTGGCGTTACCCCTTAAGCATTTTTCTTCATGTACCTACCTAGTAGAACCGCATCGATGTGTTCGTTTAGTTATGGAAGTAGTTAACTACGATATTTTCAGACCGGGCACATAATTTCGTGGTTAAAACTTAATTAAGTATTGAAGAAATTTAATACATCGCAAAATTTTTATATAAATAATTTTATAACTTTTTATATTTTCTACAATTTTCCTAGTGCCCTATTTGTTTTCTGATAATATTTCTTGGCATTGGCTGAGATAATTTAAGTCAAGTAAACAAGCAATGAAAATTCAATTGTAAATGAAGAAACCGGCATTGCAAAATGTTATTTTGTTTTGCCACGGATGTTTATTTTTATAATTATTCCACTCTTATTTTATTTAAAACATTCAAACAATTAAACTCGCCTGAAAAAGGAATGATTTCCAACGAGCATAATCCTAGCTGTTTCTACAACACAACGCAGCACGCTGCAAAATCAAGAAAGACTCCGGAGCCTCAATTATATGTAAAGGAAAATATAATTTTCTTTAATTCAAATATTCCCGTGAAGTGGCAGATTGCGGCATACACGGATGGATTTTTTTAGGTTATGATCCATGATGAAGTATAACCTAAAAGTACCGCCTTGTGAAAACAATCGAGTAAATTTTGTAAACCGAAAGTTATTATAATAAGAAAACCAATTGTGATTTAGGAATCGACATTGTAATTAATAACATTAAATGTTGTTTCTTTTCTTATAGGTAAAGTTTGTTTTCGTAATTGTTCAATTCTACTATTGTTTATAAGGAACTTACTCATAATTTAACACAATAAATCTTTTCTTATGGAGAAACTCAGTTGTGTTTTTTATTAACTGTGTCATCCAAATCACCACGAATACAAAAAAGGGAATATCTTATAAAACAACATTTATTGGAAGAAAAAAAAATGGAAAAGTTGAAATTTACGTTTCAAGTGAAATCAGCAACAGACGGAAAGTCTAACTTCATTGCAGTAACCTCAATTACCACTCAAGATGACAAAGTTTTCCTGATCCCGGAGGAATATCATGCAGTCGATAAAAAAATGAATGTTTTCGTCATAGACAATGAAAATTTTGGTTACAACTTTTTTAATCGGATTGGACAATTCAATTGTAAATGAACAAACCGGCATTGCAAAATATTATTTTGTTTTGCCACGGATGTTTATTTTTATAATTATTCCACTCTTATTTTATATAAAACATTCAAACAATTAAACTCGCCTGAAAAATGATTTCCAACGAGCATAATCCCAGCTGTTTCTACAACACAGCGCAGCACGCTTCAAAATCTAGAAAGACTCCGGAACCACCTCAATTATATATAATCTCTTCCACAATTACTAAATATATTTACTTAAGTCACATTAAATTACTATTTTGACAAAAAATTAAAAAAATAACAAACAATTTTTAACTGACACAGAATAAGTCACCCCCCCCCCCCCAATCGTGTCAACAAGTATGAAGCGTGAAACACAATTGGAGCGTTGTTGACTATGTAAATCAATGTAGAAGCACACAATTGGAGCTTTAACTTTTTTGCCAGCTTCAAGCTGGCTTGAGATTTGATCAAATTGCAAATTTCAAGCCCAATGACTGCCAACTTGAGGGAATTTTTAATGTTGCCAACTGTGCGAATGTCGAATATTAAATGAGAATGGCTTCTGTTGACACATTTAAGAAGTAAACAGCCCCAAAAATGTTAAAATGGAAGAAAACTTATAGAGTTAGTAAAAGACAAGCATTTTCTGTGGGATATAAAAAAAAACTCGGTATTATTTTTGCATATAACTGGTACATCTCTAAAACTATTCAAAAAAGCATGAATTTATCGTAGTTTTGGAAAATCGGATGCATTTCTACCTTTCTCTAATGCCACTTATGAATAAAAGTTCTCATGATAAACAAGTTAAAGCTGCAAATGTCAAAAACATTAATTGTGTTCAATTCGGCTTTTCCAGTCGAGTTTAGCAGAAAGCTGGCGACAAAGCTGCTTGAAACGCTCCAATTGTGTTTCAGCCTTAAATGCTTATCATCCGTAAACGCATTTTCCACATCCTTCCATCCTTTCCATCCTTTTTGCTTTTTGATAATCTAAGGGTCGGTGCCGTGACATAATGCCCTACGCACGGTACTGAGAATATAAAGTATCTACGTAAATTTTGACACATTACAGTGGATGTGCTGTGACGTCACTAAGAAATCAAATATATAGAAAAGTAAGAAGAAGATGTCTTAATAAATTTCACAATAAGTTACTGAAATTTTCTTTAAAATTAAACTTTTGAATATTTAGAAGTTTTTTTTTTTATAAATTTTTACCATAATTAATTTCAATTTCAAGTTCAAGTGAAAATGTAAACAGAAACAAAAATATTTTTTTTATGCCATAAATGTATTAAGGCTTGTCTCCCGCTCGCCGGCTGGAAACCAAGTAAATGAGCACTCGGACGGAGTGCGATTGCTGGGGAGCCCTCTTCTCGCTACCTGAGGTACGCTCATAAATTTCGTGAGACCATTAACCTTCAGATTCAGCACATCAGGTCTTGGAAAAAGAAGGACCTCTGTATGGTGCTGGAATAGCTGGAGTAAGTTGTCAAAACTTTTTAACCCTTTGCACTCCGAACAATTGTTAATATGACCTATCAGTAACTCCGAACCATTTTTACTATTGGCTACCAGCTACTCCGGAATACAATCGTCCGTATGTCGTCGAGCTTTTGTATGTGTTGAATGTGAGCTTATAACGACAGATTTGTATAAGATACCAAAATATCTGACACGTATATTTTCGTTTCCCCTTACCATGCCCCACCTCCCCGCTACAGAGGTTAGAAACTACGTGATTTTACAATGAAACGTTATTTTCAAAAAATCATATCTCGAGAACGAAGCAACCGATTTTTCTGATATAAATGCCGAATGAAGCATAATATATAATATTTTTTACAAAAAAATATAGCAGCACTAAACGAAAATAAATATTGCTAAAGTAGTATAGCTAGGACAGCACCAGGACACTTTTTCCATACAAAAAGTGTCCGGAAAATTCCAACTATTTTGGTTGTTTCTGGACCGGATTCTAGGTCACTGAGGGGGATTCCGTCTAGTGGTCTACGTCGCAGGGCCTGCCTGGGGGAATTCCTTCCTACCGTCTGGCTGACCAGGGGATGATATCAACTGATTAGCTGATCCCTGTCAGCTGTTCAAGCTTTTGCCTTGCCTGATTTTTTAATAAATTGAGGTACGGTGAGCAATTTTGAGGTGGTTCTGAGACCTCTTTTTACTGAAAATTTGGCATCTTGTGAAGGGGCGGGAAGCTTTATTAGTGGATGTTGCGGGTTAAGTTTGATCTGGTCTTGGAGGCTACAATTTGACCTTGAGGTGCCCCCTCCTGTGTCTGGGTACTGGAGGCTGAGAGCTTTAGTGGCAATATCTGATACTATGACTAGGACTGTCTGGGGTGTGTTGGACTGGGCTACGTTACCTGTACCAACGCTTGGGTAGAATGTGTGCGGGTTAAGTAATGATGTGAAATACCCTAAGCGAATTTATATCGGGGACTGTATACTTGTCAGCTTGAGTTTGGTTTGGACCACGCGTCAAATATCCGTTTCAAGCGCCATCCAAGACCAGGCACCCACCACCACAACCAATACTACCACTCCCACCACCACCCACCACCACCACACACCGCCACCACCACCCGTTGTAGTGGTCAAACATTATTCGGGAGTTCCGGACTTAGTATGGGAAATTGAATAAAAAGAAGGCCATATATAAAATATCATTTATTAAAAATTAAAAAGTACTAATTCTTATAATCTTATGGTACAGAGCTGTATGTAATCAAAATTTCCTGTGTTTGATGAATCTGTTGTTGAAATCAACATCTGCATACAGTGTAAGTTTACATGATCCTTTATGAGCTCTCCAAGTATACAAAATGAGAATTTCTAGTGCTAAGTTAAATCGCACTTTTTAAGCTATGCCTCGTAATTACTTTTTGTCAATGTTTGGTAGAATTTATATAGCTTCACAACTTGTTTTAGGCATCTAGCAACACCACAACATTCACATGTATCTGGTCCATCCGTTGAATCATCTTTTGACCAATTTAAAGCCACATTGGTGTACAGGCATAAGGAATATTCATTATAAGGATCAATCTATATCTATGAAATCCTGGTTTGCTGAACTAAAGAAAAAAACCACTTGAGACTTAAGCTATAATACAATTAAAACAAATTATTTCAATAAATGGTATTATAACCATGATACAATTTTTATTTACAATACATATTTTTAGACTAGGCTAGACTTAATATATTTTCTGCGGCACACATCGCTTAATAGTGATAATTGAAGCAAGAATGATTATTGCTCACACCGTGTGTCGCTTTCAGCCATATTTGTTGTTTGCAGATGAAGTGAACCTACTTTCCTTATGTAATCTTAATCATATTATGTAATTTTTTCAGACTTGGTAAGATTTAAAGATGAATAAATAATACTTCCATATCCTACTAGAATTATATCATTCCAAATACCCACTCTCAACATCGGGGTCTACACTATTGAACTTGAAGCATTATCAACTTTTTTTCGGCCTTTCTGATACTCATACAACACTATTTCGAGGAGATAAATACCAAATACCATCCATCAAAACTTTTAACGTAATACATAGCTTACAGTACCTACTCTCAACCCCCATCATGATCTTCACTATGGACTTGGAGAATTATCAAATATCCAGCGAGATTGCTGATTAGGATTTTACTGCTTATTCATAGCTCCCATACAACTTCCACTACTCACCTCAGACAACATATTATGCCACATTAATATTATAACACAGCGTTCTTCTATCAAAGCTTTTAATTTGACCCACTCTCAACTTAATGTTAAGTAAACAATGCACCTGCCCCAATAGTATGAAGATAAAAATATCATATTCTTATCAGCTTCATGTGAACTATGATATCATGGTAAATAACTCTGCTACCTTCCAATGTTCACCAGCCCCAGACACAAAAAAACAAAAATCAATTTGTTTATTTTATTCGAATGTATTTGTTTAAGCAAGAAGTTATATTACTAATTTATATTACTCATCTAAGCCGACATATCATCCTACATTAATATGATAGCTCGTTAATGCTTTTAATTAGCCCACTCTCAAGCTAATGATAATATGTAATTTTTTCAGATGTGGCTGCTCAAACCACTTTCATGCTAGGCTAACAAGTTCCTCTAGAAAGATTTCATGTAGCAACACTGGTCATGCCATTACACCTTATCACCAAAAATTTGATGCAAAGTCCTTTACTATACCAATAAAACTTTCACTACTCATCTAAGTCTCATATTATATTAGTAGGTATCACCCTACATTGATATCATAGGTGATCAAAGCTTTAAATTTAACCTGCCCAAAAATAAATTTTATTGAAAATAAAAAAACAATTTTTCATAAAACCTAAGATTTTTTCAATACACACACACACACACACACACACATACTTACACACACCTGCATCGAAAATTTTCTGATTAGGTTTTAATTTCCATTACTTCAGGTTTCTTAACATTCGAAGCAACCGTGATCTATTTTTAGATATCGAATATCATAGCATGATCCGTCTTGTTTATAAGATATTTTTAATCCCCAACTTACGTTATACTTGTTGTTGTTTTTTTCAGCAAAAGAAATTTTCAATTATAACTTCCACTACTCACCTAAGACATCATATCCTACAGATTAATATCGGTTGTTGTTGTTTTCAGCTAAAGAAATTAGGAATCTTTCATAAATCGCCCAATTTGTTTACTTTACTCGGCTGCTGTGCGAATTTGTTTACATTATTCGACCGCGAATGTGTTTACTTTACTGAACTGTGATAATTTGATTATGAAAAGAATCAAATTAGAAGTGTTACACCTAAAGAGCAAAATTAGGCATTTACTAATTTCCATTACATATCTAAGTCAACATATCTACCTACATTCACCCCAAACCAGCTTAACCTGATCTGTTTTTAGATATATCACCCGAGAAGGTAAGATCGCTAATATCTTGAACCATAGAGGATTTCTGATGAAAATTTTATCCCCCCTAGTACTAATACTATTGGCATGAACAAAACATATTCTAGGACTAACTTGAATTATTACTACTATTAATTATACCAGCAAAGATAAGATCGCTAATATCTCGAAACCCATAGCCCGTGGAGGACTTCTGATGACAATTTTGTCCACCTCTAGAACTAACACCCCCACTGGCACCTTCTAGAATCTATTGGCATATTGTAGGGTTAACTTGAATTATTACTAATACTAATTACACTAATTTCACAACATTTCTTATCCACCAGCTGCACACATCCACACACGCCCTAGGTAACGTTTCCTCAGCCACCAAGTAGCCCAGCCCAACATACCACAAACACTCATACTAAAGAAAACAACTGAAACCAAACTCAAGCTGACAAGTATACAGTCCCCGATATAAATTCGCTTAGGGTATTTCACATCATTACTTAACCCGCACACATTCTACCCAAGCCTTGGTACAGGTAACGTAGCCCAGTCAAACACACCCCAGACAGTCCTAGTCATAGTATCAGATATTGCCACTAAAGCTCTCAGCCTCCAGTACCCAGACGCAGGAGGGGGCACCTCAAGGTCAAATTGTAGCCTCCAAGACCAGATCAAACTTAACCCGCAACCTCCACTAATAAAGCTTCCCGCCCCTTCACAAGATGTCAAATTTTCAGTACAAAAGCGGTCTCAGAACCACCTCAAAATTGCTCACCGTACCTCAATTTATTAACAAATCAGGCAAGGCAAGAGCTTGAACAGCTGACGGGGATCAGCTAATCAGTTGATATCATCCCCTGGTCAGCCAGACGGTAGGAAGGAATTCCTCCAGGCAGGCCCTGTGACGTAGACCACTAGACGGAATCCCCCTCAGTGACCTAGAATCCGGTCCAGAAACCACCAAAATAGTTGGAATTTTCCGGACACTTTTTGTATGGAAAAAGTGTCCTGGTGCTGTCCTAGCTATACTACTTGCTAATAATAGTACTTCGTGATATTACTGTATACGGTGAATTTAAAAATTCATAAAAAAAATAACTTTACGTTGAATTTGTGGTATTCAGTAGAAGAAGATAGATGAAGAAAAATTTGTCTTGGGGTATATGGGGTGGGGGCGGCTGGCTTATACCCCCGAGGGGTTGTCCGAAATGCGGCGTTTGGGGTATCAAATTAAAGAGCGAAGAGAGTGTGATCCAGTGGAGAGGTTCTTGTTTTGATCCTGCTTGGGTCATAAGTACCCCTTTTTCTTCATTTTGCATATATTTTGCCCGTTCTTTCTTGCGAATGCATTAGCGTTCTGTTGTGAGGGTGGAAAATTTCGTCGACGTAACGGTTCTTCGCAAACACGAGATTAAAATAACGCAATTTTTTCACTCCAACCCACTACGTCTTTTCGTAGAAATCTATCTCCTCCTACGCTTTTTAACCGACAAATGATATGATTTTTATGTCATTGGATTCACAGCTTAATTTATTGTTCCATAGGGTTCTTTCGATTTCGAATTTCCAAAATGGAGGGGGTAATTTCGAAAAAGCACTTTTTACCAAACTTGGTATTTACATACTTCTTGTTTGCGCGCTTCTTTTCCCCTATCCGTTTTATCGGGAGGCGTAAGGTCTCGGAAGGAGCGAGGCGGCAAAGTTTCAACTTCAAATGCATATAGCTCATGAAGGAAGTGTCGTAGCTCGAAGTTTGAGGTCTTAAATGAAAGTTCCCAGGGGAGCTATCATTTATATGAATTTCAAGTCCCTCGGTGGGAACGGGGCGGAATCTACGGTGGTTTCGGAATCGCGATTTTTTTCCATCATACATATGAAAGTGACAAGTAGACAAGACAAGTGACAAGTGACAAGTGACAAGTGACAAGTAGACAAGTAGAATAGATTGCGCAAAGGTTAAGCCAAAGATGAGGCACAGCTTTTAATTAACAGGGGTGAGAACCCATCAAGACCTACGGCTTTGGAGACGTTGATCCCCTTAGGGACCTTGAACACATCCCTCTTACGGATGTGTATTGGCTGTTTTATAGAAAATTTGAAGCAAATCTACCAGTGAAGATACTAGCTTGATCAAGGGTGTCAACAACCACTTCACCGATATTAAGTAGTGAAGGTATAGAGGAAATGCTGAACTTGTTCTTGATGGTCTTGACCCGTGGACCAGAATCCTTTGCTATCTTTGCGGCTTGCCAACAGTCTGATCAAAAGGAAATTTTTCTCACCGGATAATGGACTTTTAGGTGTTGTGTGCAGTCTTGTCGAATTGTTTCAATTCTAGACATGAATGCAATTGATACGCCGGAATAGCAGACACTTTCGCTTTTCATACATTACTTGTTTGAACTTATCATTAAACCAAGAGCGATTTTACTGTTGTTGAGATCTGCTGTAAGAATACGGAATGTATTCACACATGCCAAGACTTCCCAAAGGCTCTGATTTAGAATTTCCCAATCAGCATATAATTTTTTTTTTGTTTAAGATTTCAGCTAAATATTCTACTATTGCATTTTACGAAATAATAAAACTGTTTTTCCAAAATAAATGTCTTGCTTTAAATGTAATAACTTAGGGCGTGTTTTTAAAGTCGTCACATTTGACGATGTTGACGCTCTCTTGATTCCTTCATTTACGCTCGTGTGCAGTCTGTGCTTTGAAGTTTAAAAACGAGATTCTGTGCACATTTGATTTTCTTGACATAACAATAAACAACCCGAGTATATTTACAGGTTATTAAAAATAATTATATTTTCATAATAATAATAATGCCGCAATGCAAGCGGATATCATTATTTTAGTAGATATCGCAAAATGATTGACTTTGAACAGGAAAGAAATATTTTTGTAATATTCAATATTATTGCTATCACAATTAATGAAATTTTGCAAGTTATGCAACATATTTCTGGATGTCTATAGAAGCATACTTAAATTTAATTACTGATATATGTACCAGTTCAGAATATGAGGATATTGAGAATGGTGATGCGTCGCCAAGGTGTTCCCAAAATAATGAATTATAGGGCTACCATACGGTCGTACAATCTGGACGATTTCAGAAACCATTTTCGTATCACAAAGACTCAATTTGAGGCAAGTATAAAGAACAGAATGATCGAGCTAAGCTAATTTTTATAAATAAACAGGAATTGCTCCATTTTTTTAAAGCCTAAAATTTCAATGAGCAAAGGACGTCCGCAAGAATGCTTAGAAAATAAGTTGCTCTTAACTTTGTGGACTTTGAGTAATCAAGAGTCCTTCAGATCTATTGCTGACAGGTTCGGATACAGCAAGGGTAATGCACACTCGCATTTCATGGAAACCTTTAAATCAATCGGTCTGGAGCGGTTTCGCACTACATAAAATGGCCACGAAGTTCCAGATTAAACAGCGTAATGGATGGTTTTAATAATCTGAGGCAGGGCAATCCTATAAAAGGAGTGGTTGGAGCTGTAGATTCCACTCACATCTTGATCCCGAAGCCATCAAAAGATGCTATGTCATATTATGATCGGTACGGAACGCATTCGGTTATTCTTCAATGTGAATTTTGTCTTTTTTTCAGATTACAATTATTTTCTCAAGTTTTTAAAATTATCAGGTATTTGTGATAGTGAATACAGGGTGTTTCCCACTAGGAGGTCAGTAGAGCGGGAGGTGATAGTACTCACTTAGACGAACCAAAAATTGTATGGCAGGGGGGGGGGGGGCATATCAACCGTTTAGGAGTTACAGTGTGATTAAGAAAAAAAGCCAGTATTTCCCAAAAAACACCCTGTATCTTATAAACTACAGGTTGTACGGTCACACTTAAGAGCTCATTGTATGTAGAACTTCATGGCCTTTCCAAGGACTGCTCAACCACCTCCACACCCCTCTCTCATCAAGAATTATTGTTGTCTAAACTAAAAATTTCGGATTTTCTAACCGCTATTATTTTTGCAAAAAGGTCGTTAGCATAACTTTTTTTTATAAAAACTGTAAGCTGCATACTCTCGCATTTAATATGACCTATTACACCTAATGTCCTATCTTAAGCCCTTTAAGAGTTATTAGCTCTAAACCTATTCTCAAACCTATTTTCAAACCTATTATCAACGATAATTTGTTCTCTTAGCACGTCATTTAAAAAAATATCGTCTAATTTCGGTGCGACCTGAATAGGTTATGAGTTAGTAACTGTTTAACGGCTACAGTTAACACATAGGGTGTAATAGGTCAACTTAAAGAGGAGAGTCTACAGTTTATAGTTTTTATAAAAAAACGTTATGTTAACGACCTTTTTTTCAAAAATAATAGAGGTTAAATTAAAAAAAAAAAGGTAAGAAAATCCGAAATTTTTAGTTTAGACAACCATAATTGATGATTGGAGAGGGGTGTAGAGGTGGCTGAGCAGTCGTTGTAAAGGCCATGAAGTTCTGCATAGAATGAGCTCTTAAGTGTGACCGTACACCCTGTAGTTTATAAGATACAGGGTGTTTTGTGAAAAACTGGCTTTTTTCTTAATCACCCTGTAACTCCTAAACGGTTGATATGGCCTCCCCCTGCCATACAACTTTCACCTCCCGCTCTACTGACCTCCTAGTGGGAAACACCCTGTATAAATTTACTGACATCTTCGTTGGATGGCCAGGTAGAACGCATGACGCCACAGTATGGAAGGAAAGTGCTATGTACAAACTGATACATGCTGAGCGAAAGCTCCCAGAAAATATGATTTTGCTAGGAGATTCGGCATACCCTTGCACAACACATGTTGTTGCTCCATTCAAGGACAACGGCCATTTAACCCGGCAGTAAAGAAAGTACAATTACTATGTGAGTAGTCTTCGAGTGGTTATAGAGCAGGCATTTGGTATACTCAAGGGAAAGTTTAGACGTCTGTTTTATTTAAACATGCGCAGAACGGACCTAATCCCTGGTATAATAACTCCCTGCTGTATTCTGCACAACTTGGCGCTTACAGAGGAAGATGAATACGAGTTTCCTCCGGTTGTAAAGGTTGATTCTGCTTCGGCTCCTAACAACACAGCGGATGGAGTAAGGCGAAGAAATGATTTGTTAGCATTAGTTAACAATTAGACCAACAAAAACTGCTTAATAAATATTTTACATATGTATGTAATTCAGTCTTTTATTTCACAGTTTTTCAAAAACACAAACAACTTCATTTATAAAAACTAAAATAATATAACGAAGTATAAACTAAAAAAATTAAATAAAAGAAAGCTTTGGAAGAAAGCAAAAAATTTAAAAAGCAATTACTGTTTCTTTAAAAACTTCTGAAAACTTTTATTTAGAGTTTGTAGCTCTTTTGTCATGGAACCAGCTGTGGTTCTTTGAACCTTCAATAGTTTTCTGCCAATTTCCAGCTGACGTTCTGCCATTGAATTTTGTTCAACACTCCGCCGCTCAAGGAAGAGCTGTATCCACTGCTTCTTCGGCTGTCGATTGTCTTCACACCTTGGACTTTCAACCGATTCGGTATTAATTCCACTTGAAGTCAAGGGAAGGCTTCCCATAGTAGCGCTGGCAATAATGGGAGGTCGTGCACCATATATTTTTTTGAATATATTATAAAAAGGCCAAGATGTGGTACCTTCACCGGTAGAACGATTTTTCCGTTTTATACGCGTATATGTACTATAAATATTCCGAAATTTACTGCTACATTCATCTGCTGTGACCTGGTAGCCCTCGCATATCATTTTTTCAGCCACCATTTTCTAGTAGGCGTTAACTTTCCGTTTACTCGAACTAAAGTCATTTTCCATACCGAGACGTATGGTCGCTAGCAACAATCTCATTTTCTTCAACCATTCAGGGCCTTCCGATTCTTTTTCCTTTTCCTTAATCCGTTTTCTGCTTGGCTCGAAATCGTCTACAGTGGATGCAGTTGGAATATCGCCCAACGGATCTGCGAAGCAATCACCTACAGCGGCCTCATCTATATCATCATCTATAGCTAACCACAAAAAAATTTTATAAGTAATGTAGCTGAAAATTATATTTATAGATACTTACCGACCTCGTCGAATGCATCGGTTACTTTTTTAAAAACTTTCAAAGAATTGCAGTCAACTATAAGATCCGTATCCTCATTATTCCAAAGCTTTCGAGCAATCCTTTTTCCACTGTCTCCATAACAAATTGTAAATTTGCTCGAGAGGAAGAGAAATCTTTTCAAAAGAACTAGGTATTGTCAACGCAAAATTTCTTTCAAACAAGATGTTACTTACTTTTATAAAGGTCCTCTAGTTGCGCATTGGTAACCATAAAGGTGATTAAATTATCATTTACGCTAAATTGCACGTATGGCATTTTAAATTAATGATTTACACATTTATTATTTCAAAAAACACAAAGGAATCACAAAACAAGAGCAAAACATAGCATGAATCGCAACGATTGCAAAAATATTCATGCAGAAAGTGTTACGCTCTCTTTTGCATATTTGACGACTTGAAAAACATGCCCTTACTACATCAATATACAACTGACCCTCGATTTACACGGTGGATTCGTTCTCCAAAAGTACCATGTAAACCGAAACCGTGTAAATCGATACCGTGTAAACCAAAATCGTGTATGTAAATTGAAATCATGTAAATTGAAATTGTGCAATTAAATTCAAGTTATATATTGAAAAAGTAGACATCTGAAGTAAAACAATATTACACATATATTAATATATTTTGATATTACAATACCAATTAAATCGACAAAACAAAAACTTAATTATTATTACATGAATTAATTCAATAAAGTTAGAGGTTATCCACTCTATTGAAAAAGGTTTCCTCTTTAAACAATCTACGCTGGCTGTTTTTATCGATGTAGAGTAGAAGGTGCCTTTACCAATGTCCTTCATATAAGTTCACTGAAACGCTAACAAAACATGGAGTAAACCGGTCCCTAAAACATTGGATTGCAAACATGTTGAAGAATGTCTTTGCCGAACTGGGCGGGGTGAGCAGAGAAAAAATAATCCAGAGAGGCACCCACAAGGCGATATTTTATCACCTTTGTTGTGGGTGCTCATTATGGATGATCTCTAACACTCTGAAACTTACCCGGATGGGCATAAAGATGTATGTTACGCCGACAACCCGGTCATCTTGGTCACCGGTAGATACGAATCTGAACTCTGCGAACTGGTGAAGAATGCAATCCGAACGGACTGGGGTACGGATGTCGAACTTTGTATGAATCCTTTGAAAACAGATTTATGCCTCATTACTGAGAAATAGAGCATTCCACTGAAAGACAGAGTAAAATATCTAGGTATCATATTAGATAGAAAATTAAGCCGGATACCACACATTGAGGACAGAGCGAATAAAGCTCTTCGAGGCTTCGCGATGTTCCGCAGATCCATAAGGAAAAAGTGGCGACTTATAACATGGATGATCCTTTCGATTTACACTAGCATCATCAGACCCATGCTAACCTTCCGTTCTGTGGAGTGGTGGATGGCAATGGAGCTCGTTAATCATCGCAAGATATTGGAGAAGATTCAAAGATTGTGTCTCCTTAGTGTAAGTGGCGCTCTCAAGTCAACCAGTTCAAAGGCTCTCGAGGTCATCCTCAATACACCCCGTTCATATACACGTCAAGAAGGGGGCGTCAATCGCTGCACTGGGGCTGAATCTCAGGCAGAGCTGGATTCACACTGGTACAAGGGTTCCACATAAATCCATCTTTGAATTGATGTAGTCCATCGTACTTCGTCGGGACTATGCTGAAGAGCAACTTTAAATCGAAAATTCCAGATAGGGAGGAATGGGAATCACATTCTATCATATATACAGACGGCTCCAAACTGGAAGAGAACACCGAAGCAGGTGTTTTCTGCGAGGAGACTCACATGGAAATTTCCATTCACCTTGAAAGCCATGTAACGGTTTTCCAGGCGGAAGTCAAGGCCATCCTTGAAGCGGGAAGGTATCTTCTAAACTCAGGTACTAAGAACAAGGAGATTGCAATCTGTTCGGATAGCCAGACAGCTGCTCTCAAGGCTTTGTCAAAACCTTTTACAACCGCGAAACTTGTATTTGAGTTGTAAAACTACCTTGAATTCCCTTTCTCGGAACAGCGGGGTACTGGTGCTTTGAGTGCCAGGTCACAGCGGCATTAGCGGGAATAAAAGGCGGACGAACTTGCTCTCCTCAACAATAGGGATCGTACCAAAACACCTTTGCTTCTACTATCTCGACTTGGGCCGACTGCCAAAACAGTCGCCTTTGCTTGGATGACCCCTCAGTTAGAACCACAAAGGAGCTGTGGGGCTTACCCAACCCAAATAAAACGAAAGAGTTACTGGAACTGAAGAAGCCAACCCTGAGATCTGTAGTATCAATTTTCACTGGACACTCTCTTCTCAGGGGTCACCAGCATAGGATGGGGCTTGTTGAAGATCTGGTATGCAGAGGATACGGAAAGGAAACTGAAACGGTGACATATTATTTGTCACTATTCGGCCCCATCAGGAAAACGTTACAGATTCCTTGGCTTTATTAGAGCGTCCGAGCAATTGCTCATTAGTCTGGAGGGTGAACAATGGACCTTGTTGTAGCCTACGTTGCAGGGATCTTTTTCGGATTCCAGCCTCGTTTCAATCCAATTCCATACACTAATACACGCTCCATAAAACGTTCCTGGAAAAAATTGTTCCTATATTGCTACAAAAGTCTGCCGTCTGCCATCGCAACTGTGTTTAGCCCTCAATTCCTAATTCTTGGTACATTTTGTTCTGTTGCACTGTTGGCCTTGTTCTCCTCTTTTGCAAGCTCAGAGCTGAAGCATAAATATTTTCAAGCTCATTCAAATGCAAGCCTGAACGCACAAGCAACCCCATAATATTTCATTGTAATGCATCCTATTCGAACTGAGTAGACGAGATAACTGTATACTACATAGTAGTTTTTTTAGATTTTAAATTCCAAAATTAGTAGATATAATATAAATGGAATTTTTCCTCATTTTTTCAGTCGTATTAAACCGAAACCGTGCAAATCGAGTACCGTGCAAATCGAGGGCTAGGTGTACAATGATTTGTTTGCCGTTGTGTTTTCAATTAAAACAAATCTCCCATCACTTTTACCAGAATAATTTCTGCTTCAAATTCAATGTTTCCAGAAATTTTTATGTCTTTGGCAAAAAGTGCAAGTGCAAAGAATTCAGCAGCTCTACTGCAATTTTTTTGTGGTCGTCAGGGAGGGGCGCGCGCCACCCGCGCCCTCTAGCTGGATCTGCCACTGGGATAGGATAGGAAATTCATAATTCCTATTTTTCTCCAAGCATCTATCTGGCTTATTTATTTATGTCAACACCTCTGCTGTTTGAATAGCACTTTGATTCATTCTAGGAAATTATCATGATGAAGATGCTCTTGAGCCGCCCCACAATTCGCTACACCAAATTCTACGCAGCTAGAGAAAGAAATGTTATGAAAAAAATCTTAAAATGATTTTTTTTGGATAATTACTATTTTCGAGCAACTTCTAAACATTAATGAATTTTACTGAAAAATTTTTTAATGAGCATTTAGACATTTCAACACCATTGCAAGTGTATACATTTTATTGCCACCCAACTTATAGTGTTCAGAGATTATAGCGTGATTTATAAAAAATTAAAAAAAAAAACAATCTATAACTCCCGCACCTTTCAAACCAATTTTTAGACTATACCTGTTTATATATATTAGCTATATTCCTCCTGCGAGCTGATTGGAATTGTATGATGCTCATGTGAGTAACCTTACTTCTATTTTCTCCGATTTGTCTACACAAAAACATTTATGCTACCTTGGAGACTTCAATCTGCCGAGTGTAAATTGGATATGGTCTGCAGACGAAAAGATCCTAATGCCTTCAAATGTATCATCACTATGTGAGTGTTTAATTGTGGATAGTCTTACTGGATGTGAGCTAATTCAAATTAATCCTTTTTGCAATATATTCGGTAGATTTCTAGATCTTGTTTTCATTAGCTATGATTTAAAATTTTGTATTAAGGAAGTTTTATATCCTCTATCAAAAATTGATCTTCATCATAAGCCGTTTATTATTAATTTAGATACATATTTGTTTGCTGATTATCTAGTTAGTGACTTCTATACTTATAACTTTCGTAAAAGGGACTTTGCTAAATTTAATGATTATATAAACTCCTTTAATTGGTGTGAAGAGCTAAATCTTGCAAATGATCTCAATCATACTTACAGTAAATTTCTGGAAATTATTCACGCTGGCATTGTTAGGTTCATACCCATTAATAAGGTGAACTCGAAAACACACCCTCCTTGATTCAATCTAGGTTTGCTAAGGCTAAAAAACGCTAAAAATAGAGCACATAAATTGTAGGGTGAGGTTAACAATTCATTCAATGAGGCAAATTATAAGCGTTTAAGGCGTGAATATGAGTATCTTCATAGATACCTCTTTAGACTCTACATCTGGTCAACTGAGGATAATATTAAAAGCAATAGCAAAGCATTTTGGTCGTACATTAACGCTAAGAGATCTTCGTCCGGTATTCCTATTAATATGGAATACAATGGCATCCTTTCTAATAATCTCGAGGAAAGTTGCGAATTGTTTGCCAATTATTTTGAATCAGTTTACTGTAGTGACTCCGGCACTGTTTCGTTTTCAACATCTAGTAATGCTGAGGCCTTTACTGATCTGGGATGCATTCACTTAAACGAGTGTGACGTGGAACATTCATTGAGTACTTTAGATTGTGATACCTGATTACGGTAAGGATTTAATTCCGAACATCTTGCTCAAACATTGTTGTAGTTCTTTGGCTATTCCACAAACAATAATCTTTAATCTATCCCTTAGTTTGGGTGATTTTTTAGATAATTGGAAATTTTCTCTTATTTAACCTCTATTCAAAGCCGGTTCCCGGAATCAAATCAGCAATTATAGACCAATTTCTAAACTCTTACCAATCCCCAAATGTTTTGAGAGTTTAGTAAAAGATAAAATTTATTTTCATATTAAAGAAGTTATTTCCTCTTTGCAGCACGGGTTTGTAAGTGGGTGATCTACTTCTACGAACTTAATTCTCTTCAAACATAGTGTATCTGTTGCTATTGCGGATGGCTTCCAGGTAGATGTCATTTACAAAGATTTTGTAAAAGGCTTTGATCGCGTTAATTTAACTCTTCTTATTAAAAAGCTTGAAGTGTTTGGTTTTAATTCGCCTTTGCTGGATTGGTTGACTTCGTATCTTACTAATCGTTCTCAGTGTGTTAAAGTGGATTGCTTTCAGTCGAGAATTTTCCAGGTTTTGTCTGGTGTTCCACAGGGAAGCCACTTGGGTCCTTTGTTGTTTGTTATATTTATTAATGATGTGATAAATATTTTCCGCTTCGCGCAACCATTGCTCTATGCCGACGATCTTAAGATTATATTACCTATTAAAAATTCAACTGACACTTACCATCTTCAGTCTGATCTTAATCGTTTACAACAATGGTGTTTTTCAAACGAACTGGCTCTAAATCCAAGCAAGTGTAAATGCTATACTTTCCACCGTTTACTAAATCCCCTTCATACTGAATATTCTATCGGTAATGTTTCCATTGAGCGGCCGAGTGAAATTTTGGATCTTGGTGTCATTTTCGACGTGAAACTGGGAAGCGGGTTGCATATTAATTATATCTGCTGTAGGGCTTTAATGATGCTTGGTTTTATAAAGCGAAATACTAAAGACTTTAGTGATCCTCACACCTTGAAAGCTTTATACATTGCCTTAGTTAGATCTATACTGGAGTATGCTTCAGTGGTATGGTGTCCGTACACCAAGCAACTTACTGACAGAATTGAGATGATTCAAAAAAACTTTACACGCTATGCTTTAAGAAGATTTTAGCTGCTAGATTCGCTTCAAATTCTTGTCTTCCACATACTTCACAAACACCTGTTTTGCATCGCCCGTGTGAATGTGTACAAGAGCCAATACACATTCGTACGAGGGATGTGTTCAGGGTCCTTAAGGGGATCAACGTCTCCAAAGCCGCAGGTCCTGATGGTTTTTCGCCCCTGTTAATTAAAAGCTGTGCCTCATCCTTGGCTAAACCTCTGCGCAAACTATTCTACTTGTCCTATTCGACAGGAAAATTTCCAACTGCTTGGAAGCTAGCTCACGTTCAGCCTATTCCCAAGAAAGGAGAGGGTAGCGATCCCTCAAATTATCGACCAATTGCGATCACTTCGATTCTTTCAAAGGCTTTTGGACCTATCATTAACTCAAAATTAATGAAGTATCTAGAAACTAATCATCTCATCAACGATCGCCAATATGGCTTCCGAGCTGGACGCTCATCTGGAGACTTGCTGACCTTTCTCACGGAACGTTGGAACCGTAGTCTTCACAATTTTGGTGAGTCTAAAATCGTTGCTCTAGATATTTCAAAAGCCTTTGATAGAGTCTGGCATCCAGCCCTTTTAGCCAAACTTAAAGCACTTGGTCTCTCCGCTCCTCTTCTATTATGGATTGAAAGTTTCCTATCTAGTCGCCAAATACGTGTTGTATTAAATGGCTTTACATCTGAACTGGATCCCATAAATGCCGGTGTGCCTCAAGGCTCTCTTATCTCTCCAACTCTCTTTTTAATTTTCATTAATGATCTGCTTTCCCTTACTTTCAATCCCATCCATAGTTTCGCAGATGACAGTACTCTTGATTTCGCTTACTCCTTTGACACTCTTGCGGAATCCAGGGGGAATGCAGCATGTGTTAAACGAGATTGCATGAGTAGATCATTGAATAACGATCTTAACAGCATCCTCGCTTGGGGCAAAGCGAATCGCGTCGAATTCAATGCATCTAAGACTCAAAGCCGTCTCATCTCATTAAAACAAGATCATAACTCAACCACACCCGTTTCTTTTGATGGAGCATTAATTTCTGATTCACCGTCACTAAGCATTCTTGGCATTAATATTTCCAGTAAGTTAAACTGGTCAGATCACATCTTCTCTGTTGCCAAAGAAGCATCGAAATGTCTTGGATTTCTGAAAAGGTGTAAGAAATATTTCTGCCCGTCAAATCTAGCGCTCCTCTACAAGTCCTACATTAGACCTAGAATGGAATACAACTCCCGTATATGGGCCGGGGCTGGTCGCACAGGCTTAGCTTCATTGGATATTGTCCAAAAGAGAGCCTTCAAGCTCATTGGCGATTTGGCAATAACTTATCATATCGACTCACTCGAGCACCGCCGCAATGTTGGGTGCCTTTCGCTCCTTTATCGCTATATGCATGGTCAATGTTCTGATGAAATATCTAATCTAATCCCTTGTAGAATGATTCCCGCACGCAATACTCGCGCTGCAAACCGCGCACATTCTTTAACCCTTCAAATTACTTTCGGCCGTACAGTAAAATTCCGTGGTGCTTTTTTATCCCGAACAGTGCGAATGTGGAACAGCTTACCATCGTCTGTTTTTCCTCCGGCATACAATCTGCGGAAGTTTAAGGGCGACATACATCGGCACCTCCGCCACTCTCCTCATATCCCCTAATCCTTTCCCTATCTCCTTCCTGCCATGCTGTGCTTTGCATCATAGGGTATCCCCTGAGCTTGGCTTAATAATATAAAAAAAAAAAAGATTGCATTGGTTGCGTGACTTGCCCAACTATAAATCTAGATGTAGGCTTTTGGGATTACAACCATTAGATACTAGGAGAAGAATTGCATATATAATGTTTGTAAGAGATATTCTTTGCTACAAAATTTGTTCACCAGATTTGCTAATCTTATTCAATATTTATGTGCCTGGTTTTGCACTTAGAACAAGATGTTTGCTACATGTGCCTTATCAACGAACCTCTTATGGTCAGCATGAACCCATTTCCTATTGCTCTCGTCGTTTCAATGAAATTTATGACAATGACGTAGATCTATCTCTTGAGCGCACCAAGTTTAAAGATATAGTAATTGCTAAATGCTTGTAGTCTTGCTTATGTAATTTATTGTGATACTATGTATTACCCCTTCTTTAGTTGCATTTTATATTTTCAAGTTGATTTTGATACTATTGTATTCATGTTTGTTTGAATACTAATATAAATTTATCGGTAATTTATATAAATTATTATTATTATTATTATTTATTGGACTGGCAAAACGTACACAAGATTTTACAATCTTTTTAGTACAAAAAATTATGGAACTATATCTAAAATTAAATTAAAAAAACCTACAAAAACTAAGCAAAAATTAGAATTGACTAAAATAACTGAAAAAGTATACTACTAAAAAAACAGAGGCGGAAAAATTAAAAATTAAATGAAAAGAAAATTATAGCTGATATACATGAAATAAAACAAAATATTAAACAGTATTGAAAATTAAGAATTATAAGAAAGATAAAAATTATAAAAATTACGAAAGTGTGAGCTACGCTGTGAGACTGGATAACAACATGAAAATGAAAATGGGCAAAATTAATTGAAAGCGTGGACCCTCATAAGATCCTTAAAAGCACCGACAGATCGCGCGTTCTGATAACTAGGGGGAAGACTATTCCAGAGACGGGCTATCTGGACAGGATAAGAGGCCTCCATTACTGATTTATGAAAACGGGGTATTACCACATTGTGATTACGTTCCGAAGCTGTGTGCTGGAAAAATTCACGCAGATAATACGGTTTGTTTTTGCGTAATAGGTTATAAAAGTGAATCAGTCCTCTTTGCTTTAGATAATCTAGCATTGAGCAACCCAGCAATTTTGTACGGTACGGTGAAACATGGTCAAACCTACGAAGTCCATAAATGAAGCGGATACAATCATTAAAGGCAACTTCCGTCTTTCGAAGACAAACGCTATCGAGTCTAGGGTAAATCAAACTGCCGAAAGTGAAGTAAGGTAGAATTAGACTTTTAATCAGTTTTGAGCGGATTTCGAAAGATAATGAGTCAGCAGAGAGCCAGAGCCTACGAAGTACAGCATAAACCTTACCGATAATTAACTTTGTATTGTCGCATCATTTCAAATGTTGATTCAAAATAATGCCTAGATTTTTAACTTTGGGTGCCAAATTTAAAATTGTACCATCCAAGACCACAGGAGGTGAATCATGCGGGTCAAAAGTGCCATTATGGAAGACAATGCATTGGGATTTGTCAGGGTTTAGCTTTAGGCCATTAGCCCTCGACCAAATATTGATTCTCTCTAAATCGTCATTAATGTGAGCAATACAGTTCTCAAACAAACCAACAGGTCTGCTTAGGTAGACCTGCACATCGTCAGCATACATGTGCACGCTGACGTCCCGAACGGTTTTAGGGAGATCATTTATAAATAAACTAAATAACAAAGGGCCCAGTATTGAGCCCTGAGGAACGCCAGACAGAAGAGGGAGGGAACAGGAAGTATTAAGATCCACTTTCACCACCTGCTTACGATCGACCAAAAAGTCCCGGATAAAAGCGACGGCAAGAGGACTAAAACCAAAGCAGCAATTGAGTTTCCGAAGTAAGATCCCAAGATCAACGCTGTCAAAGGCCTTCGAAAAATCGAGCAGTGCTAAGGCAGCCAAGTTGTTTTGATCTAGGACAGCTCTAATGTCAGTGGACACTCGCAGTACTTCTGTTTCGCAGCTGTGCTCACGACGAAAGCCAGACTGCCATTTGCTTAGAAGCTCCCTCGAATCCAAATACTCAACTAATTGCGTATTCATTAGCTTTTCCAGAACTTTCGATAAAAAGTATCGGATGCTTATAGGTCTGAAATCAGAAGTGGACTGAGGACAAGATTTTTTGGGTATTGGCAACACAATAGCCGTTTTCCAGCCGCTAGGAAAGGACGAAGTCATAGACATGTATTAATGATATGGAGGATGTAGGTATCTATGAAAGGAAGCAGCAACTTAACGAACCGCGAAGACATATTATCTGGACCAATAGCACAAGACTTGACCGAAAAAATCGCTTCAATTAATTCGCGACGGTCGATTCCGCGGAAGGAAAAAGATAAATCATTACCTGTTGTGAAATTTGAAGCCATTAGATTTCGATTATCTTGCATTTCATCCACAAGTCCTTGCTGTGTGTTAGTAGGAGATGTAAAGAAAGCATTGAGTACATCCGGGTCAAATTCACAGCTTGTTTTATCCATACCAAAAACTCCCGCTTGCCGCAAGTTATGCCAAAGAGCTTTGGCAGGGAGATGGCAATTAAATTTGGAGCTAAGGTAGCGGCGTTTGGCTCTACGTATTGCAGTTGTAGCGATGTTGCGAGCTGCTCGGTAAAGAGAACGGTCATGGTCAGCTTTAGTTCGCATATAGCGGCGATACAGAAACTCACGTTCTGCTATAATAGACTGAACTTCACGTGTATACCAAGGACATCCATTAACTTACAAGGTCTTAGTTCTTAACGGCACATATTTTTGATATACATATTTCAGCAATGAAGAAAAGCTGCGGTTTGGTCCTCGATAGATGAACAGTCAAATATAGAGCGCCAAGGTAAAAGCACACAATTTTCGGATAAAGCGTTGACGTTGATATTTTTATAGTCTCGATAAGAAAATCTGTGAGGTGATTCAGGGTTTAGCGAGATGTCATAAGAAAAAAATAAAATATCGTGATCCAAGTTACTAAATGGGCATAGCTGATCTTGAAAATTAACTTTCGTAACATCAGAAGAAAGAATCAAATCAAGTAGTGACGGATTTGTGGAGTTGAAGTATGTGGGATATGAATTAATAACATTTAAGTGCAAGGTAGCAAGAAAATGTAGAAATTGGTCGGCTGAAGGATCTTGCCGGCGAATATTTACATTGAAGTCGCCGGTGACTATAACATTTGTATAATTATGCGATATATCAGACAATATATTTTCAAATTCCTGCACAAGGTCCAATCTGCAGTACACGCTTGATAAGATAGGGTAGACCGGGTACGGTTGTAACATCGCGAATAACTCTCCAACTGCTCACAATTGTGTGACTCATTATATGGGTGAGGTGAAGCCCTTGCAAGTACAAACTTGCTCACTAGTCGTCCGTGTCACGCCGCATGTGTTGGATGTGTTTAGTAGGAATATTTCTTGCTTTACGACTGAAAGTAAGTATTTGATCCTGTACCGTTTTTTATTTTATTCTCTTACTGTACGTGGTAGAGATATGTGCATTAGTTTCTAACAATAGTTGGACATTAGAGAATAAATATATTAATGTTTAGCTTCGCTATCGTTATCCATTTTTTATAAAAATATAATAATATTGAGAAACAGAGATTGGGGACAGTTGTAACACTTTCCCTGTGGTCGATTGTAAAGTTACAGCCGACCCCATACATGTGTACTACTTATGTAATAAATTGATTGCATTGCTTTTCAGATGCCACGTTTACGCAAACGTATAGCAAAGAAAGGAGAACATAATATAATCAGTTACGTAGAGGCGTACGAGGCCATCAAAAATGGAAAGTCAGTACGAGCGGCGGCAAAGCAGTACAATTTATGTCAAGGTATAAAAAAAGGGAAGCTGCTGTTGGTAATGATTTGCATGTAGAAATGGGTTATAGAGCGCATAACAAAGTTTTCACTATGGAATAGGAGAGAGAGCTGTCAAAATATTTAATCCGTTGCGCCGATATATACTTTGGATTTACAAAGAAAGAAGTCCGAAAATTGGCATTTCATTTAGCTGTGAAGTATGAGCTTGTCAGACCAAGTATGTGGGATGAAAACGAAATGGCCGGGGAGGAATGGCTCCGCTCCTTTATGACAAGGAATCCCGAATTATCGGTAAGAGTAGGCCAAACAACCAGTTTGGCAAGAGCTACGAGTTTCAACCAAACAAATGTTGAAGCTTTTTATGATAACTTAGAAAAAGTCATAGATCGTCCTCATTTTGAGCCGCAAGATGTATACAATATGGACGAGACTGGAGTTACAATGGTCCAAAAACCTGATAGGATAGTAGCCAGACGTGGATCACGACAAGTAGGAGTCATGACTTCAGCTGAACGTGGAGCGCTTGTTACAGTAGCTGCTGCTGTAAGTGCTTTGGGTAACGCTATACCACCTATGTTTGTATTTCCCCGAGTTAATTTCCACGATCATTTTATAAGCGATGAACCTGTTGGTTGTATTGGTGCGGCAAATTCATCAGGCTGGATGCAGGAGGATAGTTTTCTGGTCTTTTTGAGACGTTTTCAAAAGCATTCAAATGCTTCTTCATCTCACAAGGTGTTATTATTGATCGATAATCATTCATCACATGTCAATATAAAGTCTCTGGACTTCTGCAAGGAGAACGGGATTGTGCCTTTATCATTTCCTTCTCATTGCACACACAAGCTTCAGCCGCTTGATAGATCTGTATTTGGGCCACTTAAGAAAGCTATTAACACTGCCAGCGATGCTTGTATGCGCAACAATCCAGGAAAGCCAATGAAAATTTATGATATTCCTAGTATCATTGCTATCGCTTTTCCATTAGCTATAACTCCATCCAACATTCAAGCCGGTCTCAGAAGTACTGGAATATATCCATTTAATCGCAATTTGTTGTTCACTGAACTTGATTTTTCTCCATCGCACGTAACGGACATGCCAAATCCCAATGATCTTATCCAAGCAGTAGATGTTAATCTTTCCAGTACTGATGACGCACCGGCTGAAACTCAAGACCGCCAAGAGATTTTACTAGACCAACTGCCAGCTGAGGTTACATTAGAAGAGAGAGCTAAGACCCCGGTAAATGAACAAAGCTTATCAACTGAAGCTTGGCAAGAAGCGAACTCTCATCGCGAACTACTGACAAGTGCACCATCTGAAAATACACCATCGACTATCAAAGCTGTTTTTTCACCTGAGCTCTTTAGGCCTCTCCCAAAAGCTTCTGAAAGGAAGATTACAAACAGAGGAAGGAAAAAGAGATACACGGCAATTTACACTGATACACCTCAAAAGGAAGCTATAAGACTAGAATCAGAAGCAACGAAACAAAGGAAGAAGAGTGTACAGTGGATGAAAATAATTTGGAGAGTTTTCTTGACAAAAATAAAAGTGCAAAGAAAAAGACAAGGACAACGCAAATAGAAAGAAATACACTCTTCCTCAGGACTCATCTTCTGAAGATGGAGATTGTTTCTGTATTATATGTGTTGAATACATGGATGGATACAGTGCGTCGAGTGTAAGAACTGGGCTCATGAGACATGCACTGCTGGAGATCCGTACTATGTGTGCCATAATTGCGATACCGACTAATTAGGTGTTTTTTTTTCTTGTTTTCTGTTTAGCTTCGAAAAAGTTTACTTTATTTTTATTTTTCTTTGCGTGTTGTTAAGTTTATATAGATATGTTATGTTGAAGAACTTTTCTTTTTATTCTACGTTAACTTTTTGCTAATAAACATTATTTTTTCTATAAATTTTCAAGTTTTTTTATGTTTGTTACATCCGACCCTACCCCCTGTTACAACCGTCCTGATGATGGGGTCAGTTATTACATTTTACCTTTCCTCTTATATGTCTCTCTTGTGAAGCCTAATCGTGGTTATAAGGGACGTAAGTATTGCCAGTTTTTAGCAAAATAAATACGATTTATGGAACAGTAATCAGTTTCGATCTAGCTGTCATATCACGGTTTTTACAAGCTGTTAAAGTCGAAATGTTACAACCGTACCCAGTCTCCCCTACATTTAGAGCTCCCCGACACTATTTCAATGCCAACAAATTCGATCACTCCACCCCTCGATGAAAAACCTTCCCTTACAAAATTAGTTAGTAAGTTATATTAGCATAGTCTGTAGGAGATGATCTCTATAGACTGAATTACATAAATAAATAAATATGGTTATCAATCATAACATCACGGAAGCTACACCCTGTATTTCTGGCGATATTTTCAATTTTGAAGAGATATAGAAAATGTATTTATCTTTATAGCGATTATATACACCTAACCAGATGTGCTAGTCTTAAAAAAAAATAACTTGATAACAAACAAGCAAACGTTTAACAAGAGAAAAAACTACTGCGGATAAGTTTTGATAAATTAGTGGCGGCTAATCAAGAGCAGTGCGCTGCAAAATTACAAAAATTTCTTATCGTTTTCAAGAAAATGTAAACAAAACAATACGCGTGCGCTGGTGACTCTGGTAAATAATTTTATTTACGGCAGCTTTTTAGCATATTCTTGACACGCTAACATTCAGATTTGCGAAAAGCTTTTTCTAACATCAACAAGGAACAACAAAAAAATGTGAAGAAGATAGCACGACAACTGAACATTGCGCGATCAGTTCTATCTCAGGGCGCGTATTGAATTGTTGATCCACAAAACCGGTGATAATTAGTTTTTATCAAAATTTTATAGAGTGCGTCGAGTGATTGTTTCACGCCTTTCGAAGTGAAGTTAAAAGTTTTTCTATGAATAAAATGGGAGGTGGACTAAAAGAATACACAACTCCACAATGGCTAACTACAAATTTTCTGCAGATTTGCCTACGGAAATATTACAAGAATGATTCGATTCAAGTTTTGAGCTTATCTTCTTGTGATGCTAGTGAAAAAGGTCTTAGTTTCGCAAGTATTATGCATAGAGTAATTGTAAAATTAAGGCGAGATGGAGAAATTGAGAACGGATACTTTATCATAAAGGTGATTTTATTCTAGATAAAAATTATAAAAGCTTTATACATTTTTTTTTAGGCACATCCAAAAGGTGTAGCTGGTATCGTAATACACAAAAATCGATTATATCTTCGTGAAATTTCCGCTTACACAGAAATTCTGCCTAAAGTTGCCGAACTACTCGAATCAATCAATGATACAACAAAAATCTCTCCAACATGCTACTTTACATCGAACGATGATCCAGATGTTATGTTACTTCTGGAAGATATGAAATTTAAAGACTATGTAATGTTCGATAAACATCGACTACTTAATCTGGAGCACGTACTTCCAGTTGTTCAAAAAATCGCAAAATTGCATGCATGCTCAGCTATGATAACAACAGATAATTCTGATATTATGAGACCGTACCTAGAAGGTCCAATCTCTAGTAATCCTTTAAGACAGGATTTTTTAGGATTTTTTCCTGCGAATTTCAAATGCTTAGCGAATGAAGTTGTACAATGGACTGGATACGAAGAGATCGCAGAGAAATTGTATGCACTGGAAAAAAGTGTAATTCATAAAGCTGTCGATATGTACGAATGTTACCCAACGAAATTTCGTGTCTTTAACATGGGAGACTTGTGGATTAACAATCTTTTATTTCAGTTTAATGATCAACTGGTACCGGAAGATGTTCTTTTGGTAAGTTAGAATTATATACAAGTGAAACGTAAAACAATATTTTTTAATTAAGCAATCACGCATAAATATCTTAGTATCTATGCATGGCATGAAGTGGTGTGAACAAAAGCAATCATAGGACTATTGTATTGAAGCCTTCGAACTCGTTTCAATAAGCTGTGGCCTCCTAAAGAACTTCGACAGAGTTATTATTTTTTAAGTGGTGTGGAGATGCGACCTCTACGCACTGTGACCTGAAAGATCACTTGTGCTATGTCATTACCGCGTTAAGTCCTATTCACGTTCGCCCTTTTTAGAAAGGGTATACTTTATTAGGGTCAGTTTTTAAGACACCTGAACGGGGTTACGAATTCCTTACCCCCCTTTGGCATTCAAGTTCTACGCATTCGCAAAGTACATGCGCCTTAGATTCTACCTACCTTCCTTACAAAACTTGAAATTATCCGGTGTTGTGTTGGCTATTTTCTTAAGGATGTACTTAAATGGGCTGTGACCGGTCATTAGGCCAGTGAATATCCTCATCTTATGCTTACCACATTTGATGACATTTTTTAAGGGTAAATGGAGGTTATGCTCCTTTTCTAGCCATTTACTCAAGAGCCACATTACCTTCATGGCCCTCTTGTTTTAATATACACCTAATAGTTACTTTACTTTTCTTTGATAGTAGATCCAGGATATCCCTACAGTCCCAAACCAACTTCAAATGCATTGGATTTTAGTGCCTTTATCACAGCTTTGCTGTCGGAGTTAATTGATTTTGATGCATGTTAATCTGATATGAATTTTAGCTTGAAAAACAATTAATTAGGATCCTAGGGTGGCACTGTGTAATTTACACCTCGGCAAATAGATTCCCATACTCTTTTTTAGATCCGTCTGTAAGCCAAACGAGTGATTTTCGTGTGAATTGCGGTCCACTATTCTTTCAGATTTGGCGATCTTCTATGACCACTTCAAAGCGGCGCCCAAGTCTTAAAGTCTTGGGCATTGTGTCTGTGAACATAGAGACTATTTAGTTATTTTGAAGATCTTCGAGAATTTTTTGAGGACCAACCAAGTCTCCAAGCTTCCTGAAGCTGGCAGTTAGTATATGCCATTAAGAGCAGCATCCTTTTTTTAATGTAAACATTTATAGAGGAGGTAATTCCAACAGTTTTTGTAATGTTTTTAACTTTACTCACAATGTTTTTTTCCGCTATTTTGGTTCACCATACAAAGGTATGTTAGATAATGATCATCCTAGCGATAGCAGTATAGAACCAATAAATTATTAGAAAACCCGGTTAGATGCCATCTCCCCCTAGGTCTTCATAAGATTTGAAACTGTTTATGGTCCATATTACCTTTTCAACAGTAAAGATGCACCCTGAGGGACTTTCATTCTGCCTTCCAGGAATCATAAGATTCCTGTTAAGAGAATCATTTATCTCAATTAGTTTTTGGTTGAGTCTATTGAAGAGTTTACCATAGTGAAAAGCTCTATGTTTCAAAGAAATTTTTTCGAACTATAATCTTTAGAAGGAAATCTGAGTCGAGGCATAGCTTTCCAGATTGGTTGATCTGAATGCTGAACTGCAAGCCTTTTAATAATAATTAATCATGTAGTCTTTGCTAGATCTATGCGCTCCACTCTTTCTCGATCCCTTCGCTCCACAATCGCGGTCTGGCTCCCATGGTCTCTGTCGCCTAGAATCAGAAAAGACATGAAATTGCCTCAGTCATGCCAATTTTGTTAAGGTGACACGCCACTATACCTTAACTGACGAAGTCGCGAGAAAAGCAGATTATTTTTGCTCTGACTTTCTAAAAAGAAGAAATTTCTTTGCAATTGAGACACTAATCATCTAATCAACGATCGCCAATATGGTTTCCGAGCAGGACGCTCATCTGGAGACTTGCTGACTTTTCTTACGGAATGTTGGAACCGTAGTCTTCACAATTTTGGTAAGTCCAAAATCGTTGCCCTAGATATTTCTAAGGCCTTTGATAGAGTCTGACATCCAGCCCTTTTAGCCAAACTTAAAGCATTTGGCCTCTCCCCTCCTCTTCTATTATGAATTCGAAAGCTTCCTATCTCATCGTCAAATACGTGTTGTATTAGATGGCGTTACATCCGAACCTCATCCCATAAATGCTGGTTTGCCTCAAGGCTCTGTTATCTCTCCAACTCTCTTTTTAATTTTCATTAATGATCCGTTTTCCCTTACTTTCAATCCCATCCATAGTTTCGCGGATGACTGTACCCTTGATTTCGTTTACTCCTTTGAGACTCTTGCGGACTCCAGGGGGAATGCCGCATATGTTAAACGAGATTGCATGATTAGCTCATTGAATAACGATCTTAACAATATCCTCGCTTGGGACAAAGCGAATCACGTCGAATTCAATGCATCTAAGACCCAAAGCTGTCTCATCTCATTAAAACAAGACCATAACTTAACCACTCCCGTTTCTTTTGATGGAGAGCATTAATTTCTGATTCACCGTCACGAAGCATTCTTGGCATTAAAAAAAAGTGATTAACTCGCTTCATACTTTTCATGAGCTCTAGTTTATAAGAGTCGCTTTTACGTAGCTTTTGATATCCCGATAAAATTGTTCTAGTCCCGGAACGTCCTTATGAAGATAACTTGCAACTCTCGATACGTGTCTGTAAATTTTACCGCTGATAGCTCTGCGAATAAAAATTTTGACGTATTCTTCTATGGCCAATATATATCTTCAAAGTCCTATGAAATGTGAGTTTTAGAATCATATACATCAAACCGAACATCTTCTGTAGCTCTTGAGCTGTCTAATATACCACACCATTGATCCTTCCAGTAAAGATGCTTCACTATTTCATATTATTGGTCAGTACCACGTTAAATAGACGTTCCAAGTCTAGCTTGTGGATATATTGGAAACAATGATCGTCGACTCTAGAAATATTTTCTTTACGATATTCCAATTACCAACCAAGTCACCTGGAAGCTACTAATAATTGAAGACTTTTAAATTCCCTTTGCTTTACTTAAAATTGCTGTACTGGGAGGTTGAATGAAGCTTCGTCGACATTGACAGGTTCGGTGGGTACCCATAGTGCCTGTAACCTATAAACAGACAAATCAATATACTTTTTGAATTATTTTTGGTTTCAGCAATTTCCTAATATTGTAGTGATTTTGCAACTGTTGAAAATAGAGTGTTCTTAATTCTGTATAGTATTTGAAAGTTAATCGTTATTCTACTTTCTTTCACCCCGTAGATAACCTCCTCTTTCTCTACATTTGTATTGTGTTTTTCCTATAGTATAAACCAAATTTTATTTCCGCTATATCAGTGAGTCTAGATCAGATCTTTATATCACCAGTTTCACTATAAGTAAAGTAAATCTATACTCATGTTTGTGGTAGTAGAGTTCTAACATTCAGTCAAAGTTTTTTTAATTTTATGATTTCGACTCACGGTTCGTACAAGAAGGTAATTGGCAGTCAGAGGAACCCGCCCTGGTAAACCCAGGGTCTTTATATTCAATTCATCTACAAGATTTCGTGTGGTCGCCGCGAATAAGTATGTTGAACACTTTAGTAATATTTGCCTCGTTGGAATACTTCGGTGTAAGAATTTTTCCTATCCAGTATTTACCCTGATACCGCTCCCCTCCCCCTTCCTCATTGTGAATTCAGCAGGATGTTTTTGCCTTTTTTCATACATACAATGCCAATGCTGCATATAGAGACCGTGAATCAGAATGCTTTCTATCAGTACCAGCAGAGTTTGTTAGCACAGTATATTTCAATTTGGCAGTGGAGGTTCGAATCCTAATGCTCTGATTTTTTGTATCTAACGCTTTTCCAGATAGTTCGCATAACTTCACTTTTCATACACGAAAAAAAAATCGATTCCACACACATGCATAAGTACGTGTATACAATAAATTAAAAATTAAAATTTCATAAATAATAAACTGAAATCATGATAAAGTATAAGAATAAAACTTAATTTACAGTTGGACTATCAGCTCGCATACTTTGGCTCACCAGCTATGGACCTTAATTACCTAATTTTTGGTTCCATTAATGAAAATGTTCGAGGACTACATTTCAAATTCATCGTTCGAGAATACCACAGATACCTAAAGGATATGTTGGAACGTCTCAACTACACAGGTTACATTCCTTCATTGAGAGACATTCATATTGAAATAATCCGGAATAGTTTGCATGGTATGGACATAATTTATATTTTATTTTAAGTATCTATATTAAAACGGTTAAAAAAACATGTACGTCATATATACGCATTTACATTTGTAAGGCACGTCATATCATATAAGAAACAAATATATCCAGATAGCGAATTGAGAAGAGAAATCACATCGCATGTAGTTAGCTAGTAGGAAAACCACTCACTTTTGACCGGTTTCACAGTCAAGGCTTAAGTGACTTCACTGGATTAAGGCAAGCTTTACTTAAGCCCGTCATCTCGAAGGCTTAAGCCTCAGATGTTGCTGTTAAGCACTTAAATTTACGTCATATATAGGCATTTACATTTATAAGGCGCGTCATATCAGATAAGGCACTTATCATATAAGAAACAAATATATCCAGATAGCGAATTGGCTTGAGATGAGAAATCACATCACATGTAGTTATCTAGTAGGAAAACGACTCACTTATGGCCGGTTTCACAGTCAAGGCTTAAGCGACATCGAAGGCTTAAGCCACGTCGATGGCTTAACCCAAGGCTTAATAAATATTTCGGTTTTACAGTCAAGGCTTAAGTGACTTCACTGGATTAAGGCAAGCCCGTCATCTCGATGGCTTAATAAATATTCCGGTTTTACAGTCAAGGCTTAAGTGACTTCACTGGATTAAGGCAAGCCCGTCATCTCGAAGGCTTTAGCCTCAGATGTTGCTGTGAGGCACATATGGAGATTGTTATTAAACGAACGTACATATTTCAAAAGTTATACTTTAAAACTAAATTGAAATTTTCCAAACGAAAAATAGTTTTATAGTTAGCAGCTTTGAGTACTGTCTAGTATCAGCAATCCATTTGACGTTTAAGGAAGAATCCCAACAGTTTAAGACAAAAATGAATTATTTATCTGATGCCGACGATCTAACCGACGAGGAAATGTATAATATAATATCGAAAAGTGCAACCCGTGAAAAAAATTATAAGAAGGGGCCCGCAACATTTCGAAAAATGGGGTGACGTTAATTTTTATTCTCGGTTCCGACTGTCGAAACATTCGGCTATGATAATTTTGGATCTGATACACTCGCAGATAAAAAACTCGACTGACTGGTAAAAAATGCGCACAGTTTAAGCAAACGAGCGATAATAATATTTTACTTTGATGTCTTCTTCTTCATCGGGATTCACAATGTCCATTTTCCTTTAAAAATTCAGTGCTGACAGCTTTAAATTGTTCATCTGCAGTTTAACTAAACCTCTGCTTACTGAGTACTGTGAAACCGAGTGGGCTTAAGTACTGGGCTTAAGCCACACTCATAGCTTAGCTAAGTTGTGGCTTAAACCTAGACTGTGAAACCTGTCATTAAGGTGATAAGGCAATGAAAATTTCTAATTTTGCAAAAGTTTATATAATGAATAATTATTTCTTAGTATCTATTTGGAATGTTTCTAGGAGTTCGCATCTGCCGATTTGGTTCAATTTATAATGCATGTATCTCGATATGGGTTATTCAAATTCAAATTGTTTTTTAATTATTTTATACATATAAGATATCATATCTTATTTATGTATTTAGAAAAAAAACGAAGAAGGGAAAGAGAAAAAAATGAAAGTCTGATCTTAATTGTAAGTAAGTGTTAAAGTAAATGTATGAGAGCATATAAATATTAACTCTATAAACGATTTTACTCACATATTGGACTATTACTTACGCTAACAATTGGTGCCTCAGAGAATAGTTAGTTGTAAAATACATATAATACAAAGCAATAGCAAGAAAGGAAATAGCACGAATTTCTTAGAGTTAGATGCAGATAGGTATACATTAAAATGAAGTCTTCTAACTAAGCATCGAGCAACTAAGACTACAAATTGAATAGTTGAGGAAGACAGGCAGTAATTTATATATTTTTATAGTGCTCGAAAATTTCACCCCCGAAGGCGGCCAGATTGATAGAATGATCTTCGGCTCTACAGCAAAGTATGTCTGAATACGATTAGTGATCTTGACCTGGACGATGTAGCAAAATTGAGTTTTTTTGTTGTACATTGAGCAGAAAAGAAAGAGTACTGTGCGGTATTTCAAATGTTAACTCAGACTGCATTTACATGTTCATCCCAAGTGAGCAGGGGCGGATTTGATCACTTGGCCGCCCTAGGCCTATGAAAGATTGCCGCCCCCCTACTCCCTGTAAAACACGAAAAATTGAATGATCTATATCCAGTGAAGGGACCCCAGGCTAGAATTAGCGGAGTAGGCTGCCTCATAAATCGGAGTAGATTTGAAAAAAATGGAGTAGAATTAAAAATAACACTTTCCAACCAATTATTTTATTTAAAAAAACGAAAAAGTATAAAAATGTAATGAAATACCCACAACTACAAGAAAAAATCAAAAATCATTCAAACATTTTGCCGCCCCCTAAATCTGCCGCCCTAGGCCCGGGCCTACTCGGCCTATAGGGAAATCCGCCCCTGCAAGTGAGTGTTTTGTTTAGTGATAACCCCACACTTTTAATGACATCAGAGTATAGAATAATCATATTATTAAGAATAATAGGCGAGAAATCGTGAGTGTCCAATCTTGATTTGTAAATAATAAACTAAGAATTCACTGCCAATATCATTTATAAACAGCGAGAAAAGGGATGGAGCGAGAGTAGATCCTTGTGGTACCCCGCAAAGTTGAATACAACTATTCTATCTTCCACTCTAGCCGAGGGTACCGGAGCTGCTGTTGATGATTGAATGCTTGAAAATGTAGAACTGGGATTTATAACAAAGCGCATCTATTTAAATTGTTAGGATCTAGTTGGCATTCGTTGTTACGAGATTTTCCTACTCCAATTTCCCGAAGGGATTTCTATAACTCCGGGTATCCAGATATAATCGATTCTCGATTCCGAATATCTAGATATCCGGGTACAATCGGTTCTTAATTTTTAAATAATCCGGTACATTACTGAATGCGTGAATTCAGCCATAATAAAAGAATTTCATTCTGCTACCCGAATCGCGCTTTGCGTGATTTTTCATATTAATTAGGTAAATTAATTTTTCTATACCCGATTCCAAGGAATCGATTCCTCACTACACGATTCTATAGAAATCGATTCCTTACAACCCGATTCGAAAGAATCGGGTACCCGCGGGTTGCTCGAGTCCTACCCATGAAACCCAGGTAAATAATAATAAAAAATAAAAATATTAAATGTTTGTAAGACATTGCAGGGTTGTACATATGCATATGAATTTTTATCATCTATAACTGCACGCAATAATTAATAATTGGACTTCTATGCACCAAGCAAATAAAATCCTTCTTACAAAAGCTTTATACTCTGACTTCCTTTATTTCTATGCCACTGAATACATACCTACTACTTTCCTGAAAATTTATGGAAACTTTAAATTTATTTAATAAGTTGGAAATTAATCTTTGTTTATTTCTGTTTACAGCTGTTATAGCTGCTGTGTGTCTAACACCATTGATTCTAATGGAAACAGAAACATTCACACAACTTGAGGGGCTTTTTGATCGTTCGAGCCGTGGTGACAATTTCAGGAGAGAGAATATTCAAAATCCGACATATAAAATTTTTATACAAAAGACTTTAAAGGAATTTGAACTGTCTGGATTTCTGGATTGATGACAAAAAATAAATATAAATCATAAAAATGTTGTTCTTTAATTGTAGTGTAAATGTAATGTATGTTATTGTTTATGGTTACCACTATTTCAAAGTCACGAATCTGTATTTTTGGTCATATTCGATAAATTGCTGTAACGATAAAAACGAGGTCTATTCGCGTATACTTTTTCAAGTAAAAACATGAAAAACGTCAAATTGTGTGATAGCATAAAGTAATAAAGGCTAAAGAGATGAGAAGATTATTAAGTTTGCTTTGCGAACCAATATTTGAAAGCTCAATTGGAAAGTTTGGATGCAATCGTCAAAGCTTTTCTTGCAGAGCTCGCATCTTTTGTATTGAATTTACAGCCCACTGTACCAGCAAGCATCGCATCAAGTCAAGGTATGATTTACTGAATGGAGTTAATGCAACACTACCAAATTTTACTAAGGCAGTTATTAATACGCATATGAATGTTACTTTTGGAAACTCTTTTGATACAAAATATTATTGCTTCACGCGGAAGAAAAATTTTACAATGAAGAACACTACGTGAAGGGGTGCTCAGTGATAACTGCAATCTGTTGCAAGTCTGCTGCTCAGCTCAATATCTTTGCAATGCAACTTTCGTCTCTTCATCTAGAGATTCCACTCGTCGGCGTTTTCTGCAGTCTTTTTGCAGGTGTCCTGGTCTATTACAATTCCAGCATCGAAGGAGACCACGCGAAGGTGACTTCTGTGATGACTGCATTCTATTACAAGTACATTCGTCCACCGAAATGTCTCTTACTCGTAGTGCACTCTGTGAAGCTTGTCTGGTGGATTCATATGCTAGTGCATAGGCTAGTGCTTCTGCTGTTGATTTCTTTCCTGCTAGCCTTAATGACTGTTGTAAATTTTGATCTGTAATAGCGTTCACGAATGCCTTCGTCGCCACTTCATTGAGAAAATCCGCATTCACGCTGGAGTATGAAAGATGCGCTAATCTTTCTACATCTGCCTGCAATTTGAATCCTGTTGTGCAACTGTAGGCGATATACTTGCTGCATGTGTTCATCTCCGTAACGTAATTCTATCGCCTGTACTAATGAAGTTTAATCACATTGATTTTCAATCGGTACAGTTTGTAAGAGCTCTGACGCAGGACCTCGAAGTGCTAACACTGGAGCTATAGTTTTGTATTCATCATTCCATCCATTTACCTCTTAACCTGCCTCGAATTGTCTCTTGAAGATATGCCACGAATTTTGTCCATCAAATATTGGAGGTTTCATTCTATCTGCACCGGATATTTCAGTTGCTACGTTTAGAGGCTGACGATGCTTTATTCTTTCCAGATCTGCATTAAAACTGTCAAGCTGCTCGGTGACTTTTTATTGAGCTTCCGCCACTTCCTGCTCGATTCCTTCAATTTTCAAATTTTGTTCGTCTAATGAGTTTTTCAGGAAAGTCTTCTGTTCCTCCAAACGAGTTTCTAGACAATTCTCCAGAGAGATCTTTTGTTCGTCCAAACGGGCTTCCAGAGATTTCTTTTGTTCCTCAAAATCAATCTTTTGTTCATCAAAACGGGCTTCCATAGATTTTTTCTGCTCATCTAAACGGGACTCCAGAGATCTCTTTTGTTTCTCTAAAGAATTGCTTGTTTCCTCAAAAGCATTTTTCATCTGCAGAGCTAATGAAAGCTCCAATTTACTCATTAAAGTGCACAAAACTTTTTCCATATTCATTACAGACTTTTCTTCCGCTTCAGTTTCTTCCAAGTTATCTTCGAAAACAAATGCCTCAGGAATCTGTCCTTCTTCTATCAAAGCTTGTCTCAGTCGCTCGATGAGAACATTCTTTGCACCTGTCGTTTGTAACGACCGGTTCCCTAGCTCCACTTTCAAATCCTGTATCCGAAGCTTACTTTAATAATTCTCTTACAGATGAATATAAATTATTTTCCAGAACTTTCACAATTTAACACAATTTCTCCAAATTAATCACACTTTGAATTTTTAAGACAATTGCCACCACTTTATTTCGCGAATTTGTTTCACTTCAGACACCAGTTGTTGCGAGCGTGGCCTGTGGTTCGTTATTCAAAACACAATATTAAATATTCAATATACAAGTTCTTTATTTCACTTTCATCATATAAAATTCACAAACATTCATTTAATCAACTCAACTTTAATTATCGCTATTTATTACTGTACTTTCAATTATCGCAATCCAATTACAACACTTTCGCTTCTTTATTACTTTCGCTTGTTAACACTGCAACGTCTAAGACAAGACTCTTTTTCTGACGGTGACAACTGTTATATTTATACCCTAGAAACTCTCCAGATTAATCTGGAGTGTTCTATTCCAGAAGCTTCTTGACTATTCTATTCATTCTATTCCTGAACCTTCCCGAAGATTCAATCATCGATTCTCCGAACCTAAAGTTGTTTACTCTCCATTGCCAGTAGATGTCACCAGTTGTCTTTCTATTGCACGTAACAATATCTACCATGGTAAAATTTGGTAGTGTTGCATTTACTCCATTCAGTAAATAATACCTTGATCACAGATAAGTATAGTAGTACTTATCTGTACCTTGACTTGATGTGATGCTTGCTGGTACAGTACTGTAAATTCAATACCGAAGATGCAAACTCTGCAAGAAAAGCTTTCAAATATTGGTTCGCAAAGCAAACTTAATCTTGTCAACTTGTCATCTCTTTAGCCATCAAAACCTTTTGTGTTCATTGCTCAGGTAATCACCCCTCTAAAGATTTCTTAAATAAAGAAACAATATTATGCCAAATTGTGATGGAAATCATAAATCTACTGATCCCCAGTGTCAAAACCCGAAAGAATACTTCCCAAGTCATGAAAAATACTCCATCACTACCTTTGCTAATAAAATTATTTAATAAAATTTATCTGAACCAAATGACTACTATTTCTCAAACAAAAACTCTCAGCTGAGTAATTTTCGTCGTAGCATGCCTTGACTTAATATCGAATGTATCTGCGCCTACTGACTCCAGCTGGACAAGACACACATTCAATTATTACTGTGTGAATATAGTAATTTAGGCTCTATAGCATATATGAAGTCAATGTTTGGCACGTTTCATTAAGTATATCAATATAGAATAATTTAGAGAACGGACTCCCAACGCACACATATAGATTTCTGTTTCATGGCTTGGGAACAAACCTGTAAGGTACTTAAGTAGGTACTAGTAACAGTACCAGTACCTGGACTTGTATTTGAAAAATTTTAAAGTACCAGTACCGGGACTTGTACTTGAAATTTTTTTAAGTATACCAGTACCGGGACTTGTACTTGTACTTAAAATATTTCAAGTCCAGTCTACTTGGGAAGTATTCTCGAAGGTTTTGATTCACCCCATGAGCTTCTCAGAAGCTTGGATAATGCACTGTTGCCATCTTCCAGGTGCAAAAAGATTGTTTTTAACTCCAAGATTTCAGGAAAAAAGTGACATAAAACGGAATAATTATCTGATGCAGAAGAATGAGTGAAGAGAAAATGCATAATTTAATATCCGAAAGTTCCAGACGAGAAATAATTATAAGAAGACTCGCAAGACATTTCTAATTCTAATAAAAACTCAATCTCTTCTGAATTAAAACTTGCACTTCTTTTGATGATTTAATTTTTTTCCACTTTCCATATTTTATCACAGTTCTTCTTAGTTCTGCTTAGTTTTTAATCAAAAATGGCAAATTTTCTTTAAATAATTCACAATTATCGCAGTGCTGACAACTTAAAAACTTTCATCTGCGGTTTAACTAAGCCTCAGCGGAATAGACTTAAACTCGGGACTTAAGCCACACCCGTGGCTCAATCTTATACCTAGAATCGATTTCCCAAATATGGGCTGATTATGAAACTAAGTAAGAGGAATACGAAAAATGTTTGAAAAGCATTTGAAATGAGCATTCATTTTCCATTTTAAATGAAAAGCATAAGATCTGTGGGCATCTAGAGCACTGGTAACTTTTTCATGTCTCCATGGAGTTTATTTCCGTCCAAGTAGATTGCGAGCAGCTGGCAGCATCTGGCTCTCTAGCTCATGCGAAAGTTATAGCTACTTACAAGATAAAATTCTATTATATGAACATTCTTTAAGGTACAGAATTTCCGTCGGATCTCTGAAATCAGATTTTGTAACATTTCTTTACGCTAAGTCATAAATTTCACAAATTTTCTGGAAAAATTTCATATCGGTGCGAATTTCCGCCTATAGGGCTAAATTCGCTTGACCATATTTTGGACTTTTTCATACTGTATGTGAATTTTCAGTTTAAAAAAAATGGTGCGAATTTCCCCTCGCTCGTGTGCGAATTTCAATTTTACTAGGCGTGCAAGAAAAATTCGCACCATGAGGTGCGAATTTCCCCTCAGTCGATATTTTTACAAAATGAAAATGATGAAGGCGGTGACAGATTCGCTAGAATAAATCGTCGTAAGCTAAGGGATAACAGAAATCCTTTAGAGTTGCCCCAAAAGGAGTAAGAATACCAACACTTATGTATAACTTTAAATTTTAATTAATTTTTTTAGCTTCTCTAAAAATTTCGGGATTAAAAAGTAAAAAGCTCTTTAACAGTTGAAGCAGAAACTTACTTCTGCTCCGTTGCTAGTGAGTCCAGATTTCACCAAGCCGTTCGTCATCCAGTGCGATGCAACAAGGTATTGATGGAGTGCTGTTACAACTAGATGACGATGGCCACGAGAAGCTGATAGCCAACGTCTGGAAAAAGTTGAACTCGGTACAGAGAAATTATACACAGAGCAGGAATTCTTAGCAGTAATACTAGGTGTACAGAAGTTCCGGCCTTTCATTGAATTCATGCCTTTTAAGATAGTGACTGATCATGCGAGCTTGAAATGCCTGATGTCTCAAAAGGACCTCAGCGGTAGAGTTGCGCGGTGCAGTCTGAAAGTTCCGACTTCACCATTGAACACAGAAAAGGAAGTCTGATGCTCTGTCACGGATTCACTGTGATAGTTTGACACCATCTGAAGATCCTGGTCCATAAGTTGACCTTAGTTCCCCATATTTCAACTCGTTGGAATATGAGAAGCTGAGGCAGAAAGTTAATTCAGTTTCTAACAAAGTACCAGATCTATGTATCAGGGATAACTTCGTTTATATTCGGACAATTGCGAGAACAGTCAATCCAATTCAGGAACAGGCTTGGAAGCTTTGGATTCCACGAGGGCTTGTCTCCGACATTATTTCAAGGGCGCATGATCCGCCGCTAGTTTCTCACGGAGGTACCGGAAAGACGCTGGAACGGTTAAGACGGAATTTTTACTGGCCTCGAATGACAGTCGATGTCAGAAGTTATGTAGGTGCTTGTGACGTGTGTAAAAAAATTAAATCTCCTAATACCATCCTCAAACCACCAATAGGAGCCTAGTCTGTGACAGAACAATCACGGCAACGACTCATAGATTTCTTAGGTCTATATCCTAGATCGACAAATGGAAACATTTGTACACTAAGGGCCGTAAAAACCAGCGAAGATAATCCCATTTCCTGTGTAAAGATTATTCCTATCCGAGAATAATCCTGCTTGCTTTGGTAGTAAGTAAGCACCAACTCGTGTAACACAATGAGTTTTTTTGCTTATGTGGCATTACTTTCGGATATTTTCGGTATGTCGAAATACAAGAGTAATGTTTTAAGATAAGAAATGTTGAATAAGCAATATAATGAACAAAATAATTTAATTTTCAGTTTTCTTTTTTACATATTAAAAAAAAATTAGGAGAGAAAGAACTTAAGATCAGTGCATCTAACCGAAATATCGTTGCCACGGAAACGTGCTATTCTTTATTGTCGGCTGTAATTGTCACTTAAATTCAAATTTTGCTCATCCGTCACCTATTCGGATTAATCCTCGAATACAAACTTTACCCCCGGAAAATCTCGGATAAAATATTACACCGGTGTAATACGATGGATTAAATCGTGAGAAATCTTGGTTGGTGTTTGTGCATTACACGTGAATATGGATTATTCTGGTTGGTGTTTACGGCCCTTATTGCCCGTGACCACTTCTCGAATTTTCTCATCTTGAATCCTATGAAAAAGGCATGTACTTTAAATATCTGTCAGTTCATCGATACCGAAGTGTTTCAAATGTTCGGAGTTGCGGAGATGATAGTCTGTGACAATGGGGTCAAGTTTTGCTCGGCTCAGTCTGCCAGACTACTAGATAAATATGGTGTTAAACACTTGCGGACAGCAGTTTATTCGCTGCAAGCTAATGCATCACATCGAGTGAATCAGTCCTTATTGTCAGGGATTAGAGCCTACATCAGAAACGAACACACTCGGAGGGACGAGAGGAGTTCTATCCATCAAGCAACTAGCCTCTCACCCTACAGGATACTGTTCGGGCAGCAGATGATCGAACATGCGAGCTCATATTCCATCTTCAAGAGCTTAGGAACTCTAAGTGAGCCTTTGACAGTAGATGCAGGCGACAAGTTGAGATTAATCCGTGCGAGAGCGCAGGAAAACTTAAATGATGCATTCGAGCAGGATGCCAAATCTTACAACCTTCGAGCCGAACCTGTTAGTTACAGAGTGGGTCAAGAAGGATGCAGAGCAGCTTCCAGCTCAGCGCAAAATTGGGACGAAGATTTTTAAAGTGTCGTATCAAATCAAAAAGAGGAAACTCTATGAGTTTGAGGATCTGCAGGCAAAGCCCATAGGTACTTACCATGCTAAAGACATCAGGCATTGAGAAGAACTAAGCTTGGATACAGAAATTACTATACATACCTTTGATGAGTGTCTTCCAACGGTGACATCGATGACGATGAATATACCCTGGCATTCTGTGAAAATAATTTTCGTCCTCACACTTCTTGGGTGGGTTGAATAATCCTTGTTGAAAACATTTTCTGAGGCATTCGCCTTTACTTCCCTGTGAGAGGGGAATGCTCTCACGTTACGTTCTGCTTGTTGTAAGAGGCGACTAAAGGAGCATGAGCCTTGAATTACAATTACCACTAATCTGTCAACTGCGGCTTGATTTTAAGTCGAAGTCGATGCTGAGGTGAAATTTTAAAATAAAGAAAAACTTCAACTTGAACAAACCAGAAGTCCCGACTTCTGTGATTGAACTGAAGTTGACCGCAGTAAACACCAACTTTGCAGTTTGAGCAAGGTTTAGTTTCAGTCGCAATTGTATCTTGTCACATGCATATACCATTTGGGCAAAGTCGAAGTCGACTGATCAGTCGTAATTATAATTCATGCCTAAATCCTCTTATACCGACATATTCGGGGCGAGGTCCAGTGAAGGCCTGCAGGGTGTTCAGGACCTTGCAGGTGGAGTTGACGGCGGATGAGCCCGTTAGAGCGCCAACGGCGGCATCCATATCTCTTCGGAGGGGGCACTGAACTGCTGTGCTAGCACCCTTGTTGTATAATTTAAATTCGTAGACTCGATGTGTATGTGTGGATACTTTGACACGCATCCTCGAACGAGTGTTGGTCTGCGGCCATAGTGAGACGTCAGGAGCGGAAGAAGCTGTGCAATCTGTTATTTAGGTTACTGATAGTAGAGGCTTCTCCGACTCATCTCGGTATGAAGGGGCAGAGGAATGCTGACAGACTGGCTTTTTAAGTTGTTGGCCTGCAAGTACGCCTCTCACTTTCAATGTCGAGCTCTGACCAATGGTTGACGCGACTTCTGGGATGCGTCTATGACTCTTCACGCCCAGAGTCTCACCAGCCCTCGTGGATTTTCTAGAGCTAGCACAGCATCCATTTTATCACGACTAGTGATCTGTGGGTCGAGTCACACATTGGGCGCCCGCACAGATGAGGCCTATGTTTTAAGACCGGCTAGCTCAGTCGACCATTTCTCAGTATCGTCTGGTCCACAGATGGAACATACAACCCTGCCCTGTTATGGGCGCAGCGTGCTGCAGGGTGCAGGATACTACGTTGGCACACCTGATGGATGATGAGTGCACTCCGCTTAAACTCGATTGAGCTGCCGCTCTGGCCAGAATTCGGGGGAAAAAACTGGCTGGGACAAATGCCAAAATCAGTGCCGGAAGGGATAAGAAGAGACATCGGACATGCCGGATGAGTGCCAGCTGGCCATCTTTTCCGAAAGAAGTTCTAGGCACAGAAAAAGTAGTAGTCAAAATTTTGAAGATAACGAAAAGGAAAAGGTTATTAGAATAAAAAGAACGAACTAGTTAACATACGCTAAAATCGTGTTTCACAATCAATATGATAGAAATATTCATTTACTAAATTGTGATAGTAATAAAAAAAATGTACCTACAGTTTTACATAGCCATGGAGATTTCTCCAAATCCTTGAATTTTAGATTGTAATAACAGCAAACGGAAAAGACCTGTATTACATAGAATCATAAGATATTCTGTTTACCTATGGACGGATGGTCCAATTCAAATAAATAGTCTGGTCACACGTAACGATATGGAGTATTAAAATTTCAGTTCTTTCCATGTCTCTCCTGGAGATCTTTTGAGATGGAGGTCGTTTAGGTCCGCTCCTCTGCTGTATTTTCATGTTATAATAGGGACACTGTAACATATTGCCCACAGTGGTATGATTTGAAGTACATCGATGACTTCAATGAAAGTAAAAGTAAGTGGTGTAAGGGTCTCTTTAGGACCGGATAATATGCTTGGGTTTTTCGAAGGCACAATTTTTTTTTTGTATATGGGTTGTGATCACAGCAGGTATTTGGTATACTCATCCCACAGCTCTCCCGCACTAGCCGAAGTGCTAGCGTGCCGCCCTGTGTCAACGCAGTTCACAAAATGAGCTGTCACTTATGCTGACATAAGTATACTCAAGTATACTCACTCCTATGCTACCCTAACAGTATTCACTTAAATACAAAGTTTACATTGAGTGCTTGAACACTTCCGCTTCTGGATTCGAAAAAAGTATTTGAAGTCCAAGAATATTGCAACAGATGATATTTTTCTTGTCGAAAAATTAGTAAATCCTCTAAGCCTGTTGCATCATTTATTCTAACTGTGTCCGCGGATGAGCAGGATAAGTTATTGGATCCCACTTTTTGGATCTCTGGCGGTTTATTTATATCGCTTTCCCTTTACTATCAAAATGTAAGGAGGATTCGAATTAAAACCGCACAAATCTTCAGAACCTCTGTTGCGATTTGTTTCGATATAATTGCTTTCACTGAAACTTGGCTGCATCATGATTTCGCGATGCTGAAATCTTTGACAGAAGAGTATACTGATTCTGAAGCTCGCGGTGGTGGCGTACTCCTCGCCTGTAAAAACCACTTAAAGTGCAGCCAAGTTGAGCTTGCCTTGTCCATGCAGCGATGTTAAGCTGGTTCTGATAGTCAATAATTCTGTAAAGAAATTGTTCTCAAAAACGACAAATCGGTCTTCGAGACCCATAAAAATGTAAGCAAAATATAATATTTGTTAAATTTTATATTGGAGGATATAATTGACAGCACAGAAGTAATACGATTTTAGTCCGATTTATGGTAAATAATTCAGATCTTGCGAAAAATTATATATCCACACGTAAAGAAAAAATGAAAGCTCATAAATATTGTGCGAAGATTGATGTTAAAAGTTAAATGCTCAGTTAGAAATGTAAGTTTTTTTGTTTTTTTAATGTTATAAACGTATTAGCAGATTATAATTTTTGGATATAGAAAAAATCACACCTAGGCGGTAACCGATTAATACACAACTTAATCGATTGAAAAATTAAGCAAAAATTAGTTTATTAGTTAATCGATTAAAATATTAAGGGTGTCTCGATTTAAAATTTTTTGAAATCGGCAGTCTCGATTAAACATGTAATGTCAATTGACATTTCAATCGATAAACCACGTGAATTATTTTTCCCTATCAAAACTGTAATTGATTGACTAATTAATTAAATCGTATTGCAGATTGAATAATTTTTCATTTGTTTTTTTCTATTTTTTCTAATTCCTATTATGGTGCGATACCGATAAATTTTCAGAACTAAAATGATAGTCAGAACGTACCTAACAGTATTAGAGGCAGCTTTTCCGTAATTCCAAGTAATTTTTGATTCCTTGAGATGGACGTACCAACAGGGCGACGCTCCCATGCATACAACACGAATCATTAAAACCTGAATTAGAGTACAAAATGTTGACTTAATCACTGCCCCCCCCCCCCTTAGTTACCGAATTTAAACATCATATGGAGAACGTTTGGGGTTGGTTAACCGTAAAAGTTTACGGCAGACAATTTGAGGACAAAAAATAACTGATACCATCAAAACGAAATTTCCCTACATTAACTTAAATCATTGTGTTATTCAATGTCTGTAAGTGATGTACGACGTTATTTTGAACAAAAGAGGAAGTACACATTATTAGAAAATAAAATAATTACTGCTTTAGATAAATAAATTTCGAGGTTTTAATCGCGAATTTCAAAAATTTCCCTTATTCTAATGAGTTAATGTAACAGATAAAAATTTTCAGTACTTCGCCAATGCTTAATTATTTTACATGAATGTATGCGTAATTGTATACTCTTTCATATCGGATATTAAGTTTTATGATCCGAAGACGAAAAAAAAAAGAAATTAGTTTTTAGAATTTCCTATTCCGTTTCTCGAACGATTCCTATCATTGCTGATTATTTGAATATGGACAGCCGATTGAGAAATGATCGGCTGTCCCTATTCAAATGAACAGCAGTGTAGTAATGTCGCAATATTGCATAATCGGAATCGTTCGAGAAATGGAATAGGAAATTCTTTTCGGATCGACAAGTATATGTTTCGTGAAGCTGAATATGGGCCCAGAGGTCATAAATTATTCGGTAATTATAGAGTTGGTACTTAGATAATATCGGACATTTGAAAGAATTCAGAATCACTTTTGAAATTTAAGTGCAATCTTAACATAGTAAAGATGAAAGTAACGATATAAGGCAATGAAAAAACCACAAGAGCACCGTATTCTTGGTTTTTACAAAAACGGTCATTTGGACAACCTATATACCCCACCCCTTATTATATATAAAAGCCTCAATTTTATATAAAAAAACTGGGTGACCTTGCTTCATTTATTGATAATACACTGGGTGATTGACAAAATTAAAATCACTCCACGAAATTCAAGATGAAAATTAAAATAAAAACAATATGCGGGGAGGAAAAACGCAATGGGATTTATCAGGACCAAACTATCTAGCAAAAATATGCCCTCGTTTCATACTAAGTGCGAATAGTTTATTTACTCTTTTATTATTTTTATAATTCTTATTATAATTTGGTGAAACTTTATCGGTATTCCTATTTAAATTTATGTACAACTTCGAATTATAGATTCGTTTATTTATTATTTCAATATGTAATTTTTCAAAATTTGAAAAATAATTTATTCGAACAAAAATGAAACATTTTTTTTTCTTAATTCAAAAACCTTGGAGCACCTCGAAACGTTAGTCTACAAATAAAATATTAAACACATTTCTAATCTAATCCAGACCATTTCTCGCAACTGTTATATTTTCTATATTTTCGCTCCACACTAATTTACATATATACACCCCATCCTTCAAATAACACCTTTCTAGCAATAGATAACCTTTTCTTTTTCGGTTTTTATTTAGCCGATAACTAGATATCGCTTGCCCGTGATAACATAAAAAGCTCAATCTTCTATTGGTTGTGAGACCAGTTTTGTAAGTAAAGTACGAAGAAAACTTAAAACTCATTTTCGATGTAATATCCATTATGCAAGTGCATTATACTCCAAAAGCATATAAAAACTTACTACTGTCGTGAAGCATAAAATATGCCTAAATTTCTACTATATAGTCAATTAAATTAATCACTTAACTCGAAAACGAAGAACGGCATGCTATTAGCAGCTGAAACAATTTAAAACTATTTTTGTTTACGCCAAGTATAAATAATTTATTTATTTTGTTTATAATTATTATAAGATTTTAACTCTTAAAAATTAAATTTAGTGATAAGATTAAAGTGTATTTATTTTTATCACTTTACAAATCTTGATCGTAACAAATTTGTGGATACCGAAGAGGGAGACTAATAACAAAAGTTGGTACTACTTGACGGTGAACAAGTTTATAAGCAATGTGGAAACAATGTTATATATCGTCGGTGATACTACATAACCGCAATACTAGCAATATCACAACCACGTTACTGTATGGGGAGTAGCAAAATTACGATTTCGAAGTTAATAAAACGTAGCTAAGGAACTACAACTTATTTTGTCAAGCATATCTAAAATCGAAAAATATGATATTTCATCCTACAGTTCAGCTCATTAGCAATAATTTTATTATAATAATAATAATAAAAAAAATGTTAATGCCTTATAGTGACATTATTAGTAGTCTCGCGGCTATGCCTGCAGTACCACCGAAGAAGTCATTACGTACTCTATATATAGTATTTTCAGAACTTGCGGGCTAAGAGCAAAACAAAACAAAATTAAACAGACTTACATATGGATTACACCTCAGGCTCAGGTGGTTACCAGGATACGAGGGGCATATGAGAGAGGCTAATAGCAGAAACATCATTTACCGGAGCCAAACCATTCTAATACCTTACAAAGAGGTAGAAAAGTACATAATGGCCAAAACAGCTGTATGGGATGTAAAGGAACATCCGATTTTGAAACAGCAATTGAGAAAGTAGAAATGGCAAAGCCTATTAAATTATTGAATGCTGTAATTGCGGTTCTTCTTATACAGTTTAATAATTCTGTAAATATTTTGTAAATAGTAAAAATAAATAAAGGCATTTTAATTTACAGGTATTTTCCCGTTCAAATTCATTTTTAGTTTAACTTTTCGCAAAAAATCTTTCAAGTGTTGTCCACATACTCAATGACAAGAATGCTATCGAGAATATTCTCAACTGATAGAGAAACTCTACTGGTGTCATTACTGAAACACTTCTAGTTATCTATTCATATGGTGAATAGAGTTCTGTAGTAAGCATAATAGAGAATAGAGTTAAGTTTAATACAGAAACAGAATGGTGGAGAATGACAATAAAATGACGTGAAATAGAGAATTACAGCTGACATATTCTCTATTTGATAGTTACAGAAACGAGCTACAGATCAAGCTATTCAGTAGCTTAATGACTGGCCATTGCTAACTCAGGTACATACATTTAAGAAAATGGGCAAAATCACAGACAATAACTGCCGATTCTGCAACGAAGAGGTAGAATCTGGAATCTATAGAGCACGTACTCTGCAATGAGCAGAACTAGCTCACCTTAGATTTAAATAGATTTCGGATCTCTGGTTCAAACACTTAATGATATTGTTTTTACAAATCGTCACCCTAATTCTATCTTGCTTTAAGTGAAAAATCTATTTTTTAACATTGTGTTCTCTACAAAATACGTTGGCCTATTTTAGTCATCTGTGTACTATTTATTCTAAATATACGACGGAAGGGGCTTTTCTTCTACTTTTTTTGTGTCTTTTTAGTTTTTATTCCGCACAGCCTGGGAGCTGTCTTGTATTCTACTTTGCAAAAGATCGTGATGTTGACTTTCTGACCCTATCTTCAACGATTTTTTCATAAAACTCAGTCTACCTTGCACCAGAGGAATTATGTACATATATATAGTTCTAGTTTGCTTTAGCTGGAATTATTGCTTTTATTTTGCCTTATGATGAAGTTTTATCTATGGTAGATATGGAGATTTTAATAATGTGCTAAAATGCTTTTATTAAAAGGTATAGCGATCAAAGATATATTCGAATTTTATAGTCCCATTTTGCGTATGGTCAAACGAGATCGACCACATAAACACTCTTCACCTTATTCTGCTAGAAATAATTTTCAGTCAACCTCAAATTATAAAAGATATAGCTTTCATAATTTTTCTTTTATTTTAGAAGAAAGAGATCGCTTCGAAATTTTTATCATCTTTTGGTATCGCTTTTGACTTTTGATAAATAATTTAGAAAATATTTTAAGAAAAAATTCTTACTGTTGAACACAACTTCCATCAAAATCCAACATCTTACCCCAATATAAACGTTTACCGTAAATAAAATGTCTCATTATTCGCAATGGTAATATTTGGTGAGCTCAGCCTTTTTTCCTAATTCTAAACGTAATGTTATGTGCCAATAACTGAAGTTTACAGAAAATGGGATTGGAAATAATATAATTACAATAATTAACATGAAGAGCTTTTAAAGCGTTATAGGTTATCGAATAGAAATTAAATTGCAATTGAAAGGATGATTACTGAGTAGTGCTGATACCCACACATGCTCATCAATCAACGCTAGTTTGATCTACTTTGCGGTATGAGCTCTATTTTACCTTATTGTGAAGTTGATTTGTGAATCAAACGCACGCAAAATTTGGACAGGAGAATCACAATTTAAAAACAAATTTTTGAAGCGGAATATACATACTCTATACAAGTATTTTCCGTAATAAATTTTTACGTTTCTGTCCTTTATCTATGCGATTTTTTGATGGTACTTTTGAAACACTTTCGGGTTCACAATATATTGGTCTAAAACGAAGACCACATAATGGGCGAAAATGCATTCATCAGTTTCAGTAATAATAATAATAAAAAAAAAAAACTTTTGTCGCAATTTACAACGGAATTAGAGAATAATGACAAAATATTTTCAGCGGAAAATTAAAGCCCATTTTGTAGAAGAAATTTTCTTTACTATAACTAGTCATGAGGTAGAAGTTTCTTTGGAGTCAAATAAAAGCTCTTAGTACAATCGATTGACCGAATCTACTAAGTCTACCGGGAAATCCGGGATAGTACTATTGTTCACTGCCGTTCGCTTAATTAGAGTTCAGAATCTTGCATATACACGGATTTGTGCAGAATATGAATGTTTTCACCGATCGGTTCGCAAAATTGTACAAAAATCAGTATACCTTCAATATATGTATACGTTGTGGGCTAAAGTCAATTTCACGAGACAACTTCTACAGTAGATACTGGCACCACAGTATATTCATACAGTAGAACAGCTCTGTCAAAACTGTCACATGAATAGGATGCTTCTATAATGTGATTATACTTTCTCTTTTAACATTTTTGCCTAACACACTAGTCAATTTTTAATACAAAGACTCCTATCTAAATCTTAAGTGGAAGAAAGAGAACTTAAGGCATGCACAAACTTGTACTAGAGGAAAAGGGGCAAAATGACAAGCAAATAAGCTAATAACAATTTGTTCCACTTCCTATGCCATTCGGCTTGGTTGAACTCTCAAATTGGCACAAACATTATTACAGCCATTTTGCATATATTACACTGTCCACGGCATCTTTATTTACAGTCAAACAGATGTTCAGTTTGTGGAACAATACTTTTGTAAGTAAATTGTCGAAATGTGTACTTACATTAAACTAATATTTCTTCCCGTAGATTGTGCAACTAGCTACCGTTCCCCCATTACTTCCGTATCATACTTAATAGTTCCCTCTTATGGGAGAAATTTTGGTTTTTTTTTTTTGGTAATTCAAATTTTAAAATTCACTTTTCAGTAGTTTATTCTAAGCTGTTCTACTGTATGTATACTGTGCTGGCACTCTTCACATTGTATTTTACCAAAATTTATAACATGCTAGTTGAACACGGGCAGAGGTTTTAACAACTTTTTTGGTTGCTATGCAAATATTTTATTGTGACAGGCTCTGCCTAGTCAAGCGAACGATAGGTGCCAGAATCCTGTCGCCGATTTGACTGACTGACAATTGGTATCACTGAATTCAATGAAGCTATTATGCTAGATTTTAGATTCTAAATATTTGAGTACTCGTTGGTTTTCAAACCATCTATATTTTGAAGCAAAATTTGGGAGAATCAAATTGTTGAATATAATTTTAAATTGCAAATTTTTACTAGAGACATTGACAATTTGATTTCGATCTAAGTATATCTAACTTTCCGGTAGACCTGATCTTTTCGATTTGATTATTTACTTACTCCCAAAGTTGGGTAGGGAGTGAGACATTCAAAAGAGCCAAACTGAACAAATTTAAGAGGTAACAAAAAATGTTACATAATTTTTCAAATTAGTTTATTGTTAATATCTATGTATATTAATGTAAAATTTTTAATCGGACTAAATTTAAAGCTGTATACATAGAATTTTATTTTAGTATCGCAACGGAATAATAAACTGAAATAATTACATTTTAATACAAAAATATTTTTGTTTATTAAAGCCATTTGCAAGGGTGTCAGTCAAATAATGTCTAACGGAAATGGTCTTTTCAATTTCAGCCTTGTACTGAATTGTGGAATTGGTTCTTTCAATTTAAGCCTTGTGCTGTTAACAAAGCAATGATATTAAGAAATGATAACCAGACTATATGCAAACAGCCGTTGCGATAATTTGCACTGCAAGTTATCTTAATATACATATGTACGTGCATACATATTATATTTTAAATGATAAACCCATCCTGCACACGCCATTAGTGGATTAATAAAAACTTCCAATATCACTACTAAATAGCATGATATACCTACTGTGTGACTATGAATTAAACACCGGATCTGTGTGCAGCTGGATATCACAATAATTTTAACAAATAATATTCGATTTCCACAAACAAAAGGTTAAAACAAAAATAACAAAATAAAAAGCCACATAAAAAAGAGAAAAATTTCACATTATTAAAACTATATTCATCACTATCCAATATGGAAGTTAAAAATATTTGCAAGAAACTTATTAACTTTTAAAGCAGTAAGTAAGTAGTAGTACGAAAATTTACATACAAGTCCTTGTCCACTTCTCAAAAATAATTTTTGAAACGATTAGACAACGATTAGACTAGTTTGCCTAGCACTAGAACTTAATATTTATGATTTATATAATATTATAATCGTAAACTGAATTTCAATCTGAATCGTGTCCTGTAATTCATTTTGACTGAAGTTTAATAATAATAATAAAAAAAGGCTTCATTTAATTAAAAAAAGAAAAAGACAAACTAACTCGAGTAAAAAAAGGTGAAATAGATGAAAACAAAATTGAGGCTTTTTTTTTAATGAGAAAAGTAAAAGTGTTAAAAAAACTTCCTTTTCTTCGCGTCCTTTTTTTCTGGTGAAGAATGTCCGCAGATTATGCTGGCTCACGCCACTCTGGGTCATTTGGATCCTCGTCCTGAAGAGCTGAATCAGCCGAATCCGTTTCACTTTCTGGGCCCATTAAAAGGCTATCTTCGGTCTCGAATGCTGCAAGCTCACATGCCAATGCATTATTATCATGTAAACTTAGACTATTGTTTGAAGTCATTATGTCCATGATACCACTACTATTCCCGTCATAGTTGTTGTGTCTTCCAATTCCGCTTCCTTTTCCAGAGAAATTTTGCTTTTCGATAAGACCTATACTATTACCATCACAGACGTAAGTTTGTAAGCAGTCTTCCATTATTTGATGATCATTTGGCATCATTTGAAGCATAACTTCGTATAATTCATCAGATAAAGGAAACTGTAGGGGTTCAAAGGGTGGAATTGTCTGTAAACAAAGAAAAAAAAATGCATATCAATATTTTAATAAAATTTCTTTAGATTTTGTAAAAACAATAGTTTGTTGAAGCTTTTAGTGTTATCAACTATGTAATATATGCATATGTATATCTGCACCTTTAGTGTGAATGTAAATTTCAAGAAAAATCTTGAATATTAGGAAATTAGATAAGAACGGAATTATACTAAAGAATGTCAACGACGTAAATGGAAAATTATTATTTAATTGTGTTAAGCAGAGATATCAAGAGAACAGTGCAGGCATGTCGCGATCTAGAAATCGAAGAAAATCATACGTCTTCCCATCTACCTCTAAATATTGGGGATAGTTTATGTTGTGGTGTAGTAACATGATTGAATTACACAGGTAGTAGCTATAATTAAACAAATTAAGAGAATCGGAGAAGAAATTCCCGAGAGATGATGTGAATGAAGAGGATATGAAAAAATTAAAGAATATATAATGATTTTTCATCCCCCCTTTCACAATGATTGCGAAGGAGTAAGGAGTTGGTCCGAGCTATATACATCAGTGTATAGTCAAACATCTCCTCTACTAAATATAAACGCATGAATGATGCCTTTTGTGATAACTTACACTTCTATGAAAATAATATTGAACACATCAAGTAGTGATGCAGTACTTTTCTGAAGAAATGAAAGCAAACACGATGTACGCAATAAGGTTGGAGAAGACATGAAAAGCAAAAAATACAACGCACTTCCTGGGCGCCGCGACGACGGTACAAAATAATGAATCTTTTAAAATAAAAGTATAGATGTTCAATTTACATATAATGCTATAAACAACAACCAAAACAACGAGCAAAAACGTTTTAATATCATCGTAATGGATGATGACATGCTCAAGTTGACTTCACGTAAGTGCCTAAAAGCTAATTTTATGCTTAGACATCTTTCTGAAGTAGATAATAACCTTTTTTGTATAAATTTCTTCTTTAAGAAGAATAGACGAATTTGAGAACGTTTTAAAACTGTATTTCTTAAAGGCAAGTGCAATTTGCAATTTGTTGTGAAGCAAAAATATTTTGAATATTATGCAAAGCAATATGTCTGAAAAAAGCCTTAAAAATGAGAAACCATTGCAGGTTTTAGGAGGATATCGCAGTACGCATTGTAATATCAATAGCAGAAAACTTCGAAAATGCTGAACGAGTGAAAGATGCAACTATAAAAATATATATATATATATAATTACAGTAGAGCGCTTCGATATTTGTTTGAACCCTTGATAACATTTTTTTAGTTTTTACCATATTTTACATACTTATTCGAAATAAATAGCCTGAAAATTCAACGGTTACTAACAGACATTTTTCAAATTTTCCAGTTTAAAGCTAGATACATAACTAAACACATTCCCGGTAAACTTCAGTCATACATATATGAAAGACTGCATCAATATCCAGCTTTCCGTTTGAGATATACTATCCACGAAAAATGTATATTAGCAACAACAAAGTTACAAAAATTGTAGCAGACACGTCAAACTCATAAAATGAAAGAATATACCGTATGCGAAATATTTTCCAATTTTGTTGAAATCCTACACAGTTTAATGTTTTCTAAAAACTGAATTTTTTCATCAACTGATTTTCACCCGCTAAAAGTGTAAATAAATCTCGCGCTCTGACCTGCACAAAATTTGTTAATACAATTATTACATTACTACAGTGCTCGAAAAGCTTTTTTAAAACTTTTTCTTCCTAATTGTTATAAAAAAATATATATACATATATAATTTTGGATAGATACTTACTTCTTTTGGATCAGGTGAACTGCTTCTTCGATTTTCTTCTCGGTTAGCAGAATCACGCTCTTTTTTCAAGGAAACAGTTCGTCTCCTTTCGACTCGTTTGGCTGCTGAATTGGAAATGTTATTCAGAGGATAACTACCGGGAGTTAGAATTGGATCTAAGGCCGGAAAATTTAAGTAAGAAAAATTCGAAATTAAAAAAAAAGTAAGTAACATACTTTGATTATTTACTAGGTTGATATCACCACCCTCTAAAGCTTCCAAAGGTGTTTGAGGTGTCGAAGGAGCAGCTGGAGAAGGAATCGACTGTGTGCGTTTAAAGGATATATATATATTTTTTTCTTAGTAAACATTTTGTTAACACAGGACGGCGGCAATATTTACCTCTTGATCACCACCTCCAACACTGGGAGTATTTGGTGCAGGAGATGTCGGATCTGGAGTATTAGCTCCACTAGATTCAGCTCGACTGTCTATCCTTCGATTGGCACGCGATCTAGTGCTCCATGGAAATTTTAGATACGTTTGAAATTTTTTTCGTTCTTCCAATAATGCACGTTCGTGTCTAATTTGAATAGCCTCTTCAGAGATGTCCTCATCGCCGTCTTCTTCTTCTTTTGTAAATGAGACTTCTTTATGGGATGTTGAATTTGAATTTTCATTTATTTCTGTCGTATTTGTTTCTTTTAAATCCGAAAGATCATCTTCAAGTAATCTCCACCTTTAAAAGAATTTGTTTTTTTTTTACAAATAAACAGAAATTAATTTCGAAATTATTACTTTGGCGTCGGGATTTCTTTGTACGGCAAAATTTCCACCCTAGTCGAAGCTGCTACACTGTATGGTATCACGATATTATCGATGTCGTAAGAATTTCGATTCCTTCGATCCATTCTGGAACAGAACAAATTTACTATAACAGGAATTTTCGAATAGTCACTTTGTGCGGTCTTCGAGAGATCCAGTACCTTTCACTTTTAAAACTTGAACTGCTATGACTGCCCGGTGTTGGAGATGAATTTTTGCTACGAGGTAGAAGGCCATTGATACCGTCAAAATTATCACTAGTATTACATGACGCAAACGTTGCATCGGACATGTTATTCGTTGAGAATCCACCATTACCATATGAATTTTGCGCAAATGTATTACAATTTCCGCTAGTGCCATTTCCATTTGTGTTGTTCCCATCACCAATGCCACTACCACCACAGCCACCACTGATGATTCCACTAGAACCACCAGCAACATTCCCAGATGTTGTTGTTGTTGAACCACTACTGATTGCATTACCACCAGCATTTGTTGAGAGCAATTTACGTTGATGTTTGCTTTTTATGAGATGATTGTTGATTTGACCGGTGTGAAGGGCTCGGCGATTCTTTGCATTTTTCAGTTCTACGAATTTTTCATTTTTTAATTAAATTTTTATCAATTTTTATCGTTTACAATAATATATAATCATTACTGTTGGCCGCCATAATGTCCTGTGCTGTGTATTTTCGATTATATTTTCGGCGGCTGTCCAGATACTTTTTTGAGCGGTCTTCGCGCTCTGCCGCCTTTTGTGCCGCTACGGCGCCCTTCAATATTGATTTTGATGAGCAACGTAGAACACGATTTTGCCATTCTGGTGAACGCATAGTTGCCTCAAGATGAATACAATTTGATACATCTGAAAATGAAACAAATAAAGGTGGGAAATTAGATTTACAGTAAAAAAAAAAAAACCAAAGAGATAAGAGAGCTAAATAAACGGCTAGAATACAATCCTACATACATTTACGATTTAGAATTTATTTCTTTAGGTATGAAACTAAATGGAATACGTGTAAAAATACAGTACGTAGCATGTCAACAATATTTTGTGCTGCAATTTATAAGTTTGCTATCAAGTTTTATTTAGAGTTATGTATTTCAAGGACCGTAACTGTTATGGGACTATTAGAAAAAAACTTGAATAACAGTTAAAATTAAACTTATTGTTGTTTTAGTTCTATATAAGTGTTTTAAAAGACTTCTAAATTTTAGAACATAAGATAATAGTTATTTATTAAATGTACTTTATGTGCACAGTAATACTGTCATAAGACGGTTACCAGAGTCCTTTATTCCCATAAGACTTGTAATATCTTTTCAATTTTTCGATAACAAACTTTTATATTTTACAGTCAATTATAACATTTATAGAAGACTTTTTTATTTAAGTCTCATAATGTATTATCTCTCACAGATCTTTTGTTGTTGCAGATTTTGGTATAAGGAAGAGCATAAGACAATATATAGATTTATTAATATTGTAAAAAATGGAAAATTTATTTAGTTGTGCTGTCATAATAGAGCTGAAAGTATCGGAAGAAGATTGAAAATTTCCTCCAAATTGATTGCATTGCTACAGCAGGAAAATGCAATTTCATAACATTTCCATTTTCCAAATGAAACAATGCAATCAGGAGGAAATTTTTAAAATTGTTTGTTTAGCCTGGATTTAGAAAGCTTCAACTATCCGAATACTTTCAGCTCTACTAGTGACATCATAGCTAAATAAACTTTTCATTTTTTTAAGTATCTATCGGTTTTTCCACCAAGTATCAGGCCGTTTAACTGATGTTGCATTACCTGAAGGAAGTAATAAGGAACAGCGTCCTCAGAATTAAAAAAAAAACGACATAACTTTGATTTCCGACGTCGAAAAATACTGTACAACACTTCTCTCAAATAAGGAATATTCCGAACTAACCTTTCATAAAAAGCAGAGTGAGCTCATGAAACGAAATTCAATTAGCTTTAGCATATATGAATATAGTATTTTATATAATAGTTCAAATATTGTAAACAGTTTGTCAGGTCATCCCTAGACTACTAAACATTCATCTTCTAAACTATTGCTGCTAATGGTGCAATAGCCATCCTACATCTTTCCATTACTGGCCTGGCCTGGCTTAGTATCGCTATCGGCATCGCTCGGTGGCTCAGACCTGAACACATTTAAGTGATTGAACTGAATTGTATTTGTTGGCTTTTCAGGATTTTCATATCCTAAATGAAATCTTATAGGGAAGCATAATATTAAAAGTTATTATTCTGTGTATCCGTCCACCCATCTTCACGATTACTCGAGAACTAATGAACCCGCCATACTTTGCTATGCCATCTTGCCACCAGAAATTATCTTGGCTCTAATTAAAATTTCATCTTAAATAAGTCCTATAATCTCAAACTATCGCTCCCACAGAAAAATGGAGTTAAAACAAATTGCAACCCAATGTTTTCTTTCTAACGGTGGTAAATAAAATAGCGTGTTAAAGAAATTTATGAAAATCATGGCGTGTCACTGAAATCCAAGCTAATCTTAAAACTCAAAAGTGCCAAACACAATTCCGACATTTGCATTCGATCGAACTCATATCGATTCAACGGATGCATGAGCACAATTGTTCCGTTCGGTTTCAAAGAATTGACTTTCAAATTTTGCTTGATTTTATCTTTGCTAATCGGATGAACTGAATTTGCAGAAGAAAAAACTTTTACACAGCGTTGAAGCAACCAATTGAAATTTATGTTGAATTCGTTGTAAGTAGAGACATCTTTTATGTATCACAAAAAAGATTTTGGAGATAAATATTAGGCTAAACCCACTCTAAGCTAGTCAGTCTCGAGCAAGTATGAAAATGTTCGACTCGTAATAACCCACACTAATCCAGGTACAGTCAAAAAAATCACAAGAAATTTACCAATGCCCATGCTTCACAGTCATCATACCCTACATGAAATACTAAGTTTGTCATTCCGTTTGTAACACCTCGAAATGATGGTAGAGCAAAATGAATTGGACACCCACGCATAATATTAAAAGTTATTCTGATTTTATCATGTCAGTCTGTCTGTCCGTCTGTACGGACGAATAATCGAGACCGCGTTCACTTAGAAAGCTGAAATTTTGTACACGGTAAAATTAAGTTCGAAAATGACACAAATCGGGCAACTCTTTCTTGGGGTTGCCATACAAAAATTTCGTTTTTCACTATATATTTGGACACTGCCTGAGAACGCGGCGACATAGAGAGCTGAAATTTGGTACATGGTGTTTTTATAGTAATAACAAATAAAACTTTAAAGATGAACTAAATCGGGCAACTCCTTCTTGGTGTTGTCATATAAAAATTTAGATTTTTTACATATACGGTGAAAACTATCAGTCCTGGACATTTTTATTGTAATAAAAACTTCTTCAGAATACAAAATCCTATAAAATTGGTTATAACCATTTTTTCTGTCTAACGAACCGTTCTAGAAATATATGCGAAAAACCACTTCAGAAATCAAACTTGCATAGATCAATGATCATACGAAATTTTATACGGGCATTCATCTACGGTATCATAAGAATTGGTCTTAGACTAATTCTAGCTTTTTTACTCGTTCTTTTTAACTTATGCCAAAGTTAACTTAATAATAAGTTAAGAAGCAGGTGAGATTTCCGAGTGTTTTACATTTAAAATGTACACGGCAAGAAAAGAAAGAAAGGAAAAAAATCAAACTATCTTTAAAACTTTCATGAACAAAGATAAAAAAATGTGAAAGCGCAGATTGCATGCAAAGAAACAGAATGGCAAACGATTCGTTTTCGAAAATAAATAGGGGCGGAGTTTTCACATTTTACTCTCAGAAAATGTTCCCGCGCTTTTGTGAAAATCGGTTTTCATGAAATATTGACAGAGTTTGGTCACATGTTCTATGATATTTGAACAGCACGTTCTTTTGTTTTCATTTGTTTTGCTCTGAAGAAATTAAGTGGGAGCAGCTCATGCTGGATTCTCTGATATTTTCTGGAAAATGAGAATTTTATTTGAGAGGAATTTTACATCTCCTTTCAGCATCTTGGCCAAAGCGAAATTTATCTTTTTCTAAAAAATAAATGTAGTGTGACATGATTTTAATTATTATGAATAGTTTGATAGGACTTTGAGGGATTCAATAAGATTTTGTCGTTCGGTAAATCCTACATTCTCTCGATTTTTGTTTCTAACTCGTTGTCTCAATTGCAATACAATAGTGCATAGCAAAGTGCTTTTCCCCCATTAATTCAAAAGACGAAAGTATATGTCATTATTTGTTTCATTCTAAAAAACATGAAAAATTTTCAATTTTGTTCGGCTGCTTCCTATCTTTTTATTAGGTAACCTTTATGCTTTGTGCTTCTAATACCCTAGATGAAATCATAGCGTATACACCAAATTTGTCATTCATATCAGCCCATGGTACATATAGAAAATTTCCATATGATCTATACGCACACAAACTGAGTACACGCAAACATATGTAACAAAACACTCTTGTATCATCCGAGACTAACGCTCTGCTCTAAATTGGGTTATACACGAAAATGTTTTAAAATAGTGCTAAGAAAACCATTTTTTAGTACGATGTATTACCTAGCAACTATTATATGACACAAGCAGACATTTTTCTTACTTGCTTGTGATTGACTGAACCAGCGGGTTCAAGCCTAATAGTCTATATAGTCTATATCAATAGTTCCGGGATGTTGCTTATGTCTGCACATCTTAAGTAACAAAATAAGGGATAAATGTTGTTATATTAAACGATATTTAAACTAACAGCTGTCTTGCTCAAATTATGTCTATCGGTATCAATATTTTGACGCCCATAAAATTAAGACCCCATTAGAGCTGTTCATATTGGGTGCGGACTGAAGCATTGGAAATAAGTGAAAATATTTAAATACACAATTTGTTTGAAATATGTAATGACAACATTAATGAAAACAAAGTTTATCTTTCAAAATTACAATAATAAAATCAGTTATGGTCGTAAAATAATACCGATATGGATAACTCGTACTTTGGTGGGCTACCAACATTTAAACTGAAGAAAATTACTGATAATGATATGGATGAACCACCTCCAATATTTGATCAAGGATTGATGCTATATAAACATTTTTAGATAAGTCAGTACTGACTAATTAGTAGAGGATTTACATGACGGTTATATTATATATAAAATAAAAATATACATATATGTACGTTGTAGAAAAAACAAGAAGTGTTTTATAAGATGGTAGTTAAATTAAATCTATTGCACAAAGTGCTATCGCTAAAATCTGTAAATTATATATGTAGATTAGATTAGATTTGTGAAGGGGGTGTGCAGGCGTTAGCCTTGCTATCACTGCGACCTGAAAGATCTATTGTGAGTCCCCGTTGCATTTACTCCCTTTCTAGGTTCAGACTGTTAATTAAGTTTAGAACCATTCTGGGATTGAGGTTCCACATGTAGGTTGGTGGAGGAAAAGCATGTTCGAGGTGGAGTAGTCTCCGCCTATCCAATGCTTCGCAGTTGCAGAGCAAGTGCTCCGAGGTTTCGTGAGCATCCTGACAGAAACGGCAAGATGAAGTCTTAGTCAAGGCCAGCTTGTTTATGTGATACCTTAAGGGGCAATGGCCTGAGAAGTGCTCAGTAATCATTTTGAGCTCTCTTCTTCTAAGGAGTAGGAGTTCTTTTGTTTTTCCGCCAGAGCTGTCGATAAACTTTTTTGCCTGACGAAGTCCTTGTAGCCTTTCCCATTACAGGGAGTCTTGTGTCTTCTCCCAGTCGGTTATGGCAGCTCTGAGGTAACACTTTGAAGTGCCACAAAATGGCTCTGGTTCGACAAACTTAGTTTCCGCTCCTCTTTTGACAACAAACGCACTCCATGGCCACTAAAAATATCCACGTATGGGCTCTGGAACCACCTATCTCCTCCACCTATTCGCTCAACAGTACAGCGCCGAAAACCGTCAGATCTATTTGCAGCACCCTGTATATTATTATTTGAATTGGACCCAATTGTTATTTTCATGTTGCTCTCATATGCAAATGATCCAGATCAGTATAAAAGTACATGGAGAATATGAAGCAAGCAATACTTTGTTCGAATATTTGAATGAAGGAAATTATTTAAAGTTCAAAAGAAACTATTTGCCCTTTTAACAGTACTTTTACGGCCTGAAGTCGAAGCTCACAGAAAATGGATCACGTAAGATTTCTATTGTTTTAAGATTTTTTAATGGTAGTCAAAAGTAATTTAATTACTCTAAAACTATACCGAACGGCAGTGATGTAAATTAACAAATGTGATGTGATACTTTCCCTTTTCACACTTTACTCAAAAATGCGCGTCCTTCTTACATGTATTTATTGATAGTCCCTTGTGGGCAGCCTCTAGTGGCTCTGATTGGTGGGGATTCGCCGGTTAAAGTAGTTGTCATGCAGCGTTTTTCAGCATAAACCTAATCGATCTGACGATACACATTGCGATACTTCTATCTTCGATTACCATTTTGATTGAATCAAATATTATTGTCGAAGGCGCCCTGTAATGCTCATAAGGGAACATAAAAAGACCCTATTGTTTTGTGAGACTTTCTCGATAGTCTCTACTAGACTGCTGATAGATACGCTATGCATTTTCCAGATTGGTAGGCACATTGATTGGCATGGAACGGACAACAGTGGTTTGAACTGCATCTGACAGACCCTATATTCGAATCTTCCAAATACAAGATCTTCGTCATTTTCATCATTGATTAAAACAACAATTAAAACATATTACATATATCTGTTTAATCTTGCCACAAAGTCGTATCTGCATGACTTGATCGATGTTCTGTGCCTGAAGGGGGCAAAATATAGCAGTTACAACTTTATTGCACCAAGTTCGTATCGTCCAGCACTCTTCTTTTTTCTAAATAAAATCATTCAGGAATAACATAGAGCCGAATCAAAAATGTACACAACACACATGCATATATGTATATAGGAGAATTTGTCTGTCGTCTAGGTCGGACATCTGCGATTTTTTTAGTTTTGACCACGAACGCCACCAATGTTCACGCGCGGAAAAACTTCTCTCAGTAACAGCAAACTTTTCGTGACATTACAGATTTGGAGCGTGAACGAAAAGCACGTGTTGTGATCTCAGTGGTTTGAAATAAAAAAAAAAAAGTTTTTTTTAACGGCCAGAAAGTAGGAAAATATGCAATCGGCAAGATAAACATTATGAATTTGTGGCTCATGCTTGAAAACAAGCCAACAGGAAAATTCAATCCTGTAACAGGGTTTTCCCACTGTGATTATGTGTTTGGTTGACCCCCAAAAAAGTCGGTACCATTCCCAACGAAGTCCGCCAATAAAACGCCAGCTAGAGAAAAATGCTGGCGCAGAAAAAGCACTCTTCGGACAATGTCAAAATGTGATTTCGAATAATGTGCCATTAAAATTTTGCTAAAAAACAGAAAAATGCAACAAATTCGGCTTTTTATTTCATTCAATTAATTGGTCGAGGTCATTTTCATTAATTTTACATTTTTCGTCGGCTGTCCAAACTAGAAAACACTGGTCAGCACTTCACAGCATTTCATTTTTTTTTTTTATTATTAAATGCATATATATTTTCATTTTTCACCCAATGTTCAGCAAAAGTGTATAGTGAAAATCACCATCCATAACCATCTTCTCTACGATGTTTTAGATGACTATTCACTACAAGCCTCACTTTAAAAATGCCCGCAAATTCGGAATTTTAATATGTAACAACCTGATATATCAAAATTCATTTTACGAATCCCAGAGGAATCCACTGAAAATGTAAACCCATTTCAAGATCTACAGCGTATGCAGCGTAGAACGCTCCGTTCCAGTCAAATGCGTTTATGCTCAATATTAAATTAAAATTTAGGTAGTAACCTTCCATAGGAATCCTGAATAGTTGCGGTACAAATTGTAGTTACGGAAAGCACAGAAAACAGCTTGTTTACTAAAGAAAAATGCGGACTGAAGATTTATCTACGATTGGTAACAATACAATAGGAAATTCAGCTCAATCAAAGTTAACAGTTTCCCTATAGGGGAAGTTTTTATCTTGTTACAAGATATCGGCGAACGATTTCTGAAGAAGCTGTAGGGATTCTGAGGAAATCGAATTCGTTCAACATGTACTTTGCGAGTGTCCCGATCTAATGAATAAAAGAGTTTGGCTATTAGGTAGCTACTTCCTTTCAAGTCTGAGGTAGTTCTAAAGTAAAGAGTTCAAATGTATCCTGAGATGCCCAAGGGAAGCAGGATGGATCTGCGGCGGTTTCAAAGGTTATGAGGTCAAGAGGCACAATGGGCCCATTGGAGACCTAAGTGAAGCGAGCTAGTCACTCCTAGCGGCACCACTCTTACCTAACTTAACCTAACATGATATCGAGTTTCTTGAGTGTGATGGCAGGTTTGTCAGTGAAAATATTGGAAGACATTATTGAAAAAGAGACTTTGATCCACAATTATGTTGCCGAAATTACGTTACAAAATATGCAGTTGCATCGCCATGGAAATAGAGCACCTTAAAAACACAGGATATATCTTTTTGACAAATATATTGTCGCAATCATTTTCTGGAATCCGAAGGAAATCTACACCTCCATTATCTCACAAGACTACGGTCACGTGTCAATTACCCGAAATTCTACCAAAAAAATACAGTAAGCGTTTGTAGAAAATAGGCCTGGTGTATTACCACTGTGTTCTGATTTTAAATGACAAAAACTTTAACGATCGAGTTGCAGTGAAGGGACGCACATTCAAGCAAATCATCCTAAATATTTTCCACAATTAACTTATTTCTCGTTTTCAAGTAAGAAGCAAGTAAAAAAGCTAGAATTGGTCTAAGACCAATTCTTATGATACCCTAGATGAATACTCGTATGAAATTTCGTATTGCCACCCTTCTGTGAAGTTTGATTTTTGAAGTGGTTTTTCGCATATATTTCTAGAACGGTTGATCGAACACAAAAAATGATTATAACCAATTTTATAGGATTTCGTATTCTGAAGAAGTTTTTAGTACAATAAAAATGTCTTGGACTGGTCGTTTTCACAGTATACGTAAAAAACCTAAATTTTTATATGGCAACACCAAGAGGTTGACCGATTTAGTCCATTTTTTAAATTTTATTTGCTAGTACAATGAAAACACAATGTACCAAATTTCAGCTCTCTATTCCGATGCGTTCTCAGGCAGTGTCCAAATATATAGTGGAAAACGAAAGTTTTGTATTGCAACCCCACGAAGGATTTGCCCGATTTGTCTCATTTTCGAACTTAATTTTACTTTTTTTTTTTAAAAGTCCGTGTACGAAATTTCAGCTCTCTAAGTATACGCGTTCTCGCGTTATCGTGCGCACAGACGCTCGGACGGACGGACATGCAAAAATCAAAATAACTTTTAATATTATGCGTGGTTGTCCAATCCAGTTTGCTCTACCATCATTATTTCGAGGTGTTACAAACGGAATGACAAACTTAGTATACCCTATAGATTTCATCTAGGGTATAAAAAAAAGTTAGGCAGGAAAATAATTTGCAGTTATAATGAGCAAAGGACGACCTTCGGCTACTTCGATTCTAAAGATGAGCTCGGAGCCTACTTTACTTATTCTCTGATTTTCATTTCATTTCAGGAACTTTTTGACCACGCTAAATTAAAAATCACAACCTTATGGAAGTTTCGATGCACTCACCAAACATTTTCAGAATATTATACAGTCCACACATTGTCACCCTTATTAATAAAAACCCGACTATTTAATAAAATCAAAAAGTAAAATAAAAGTGAATATTATCTGAAATAATACATACCTTCAGGAAAACTAAGAACAGGATGAAAGCCAGAATCTAACAACGCAACTCTATTAGACGGCGTCATAGTATCTGGGAGATCTCTGGGAGCTGTAGGGTCAGATCGACCCGTACATAAAGCACATGGATGAAGTGGCCATTGACAACCACATTTTACGGTACTGAAATGATAAAAAAGAAAGAAAAAAACCCAAAAGAGAACGTAATAAAATAATTCATTAAAATATGAAGTTCGATGAACATATAAGAAAATCGAAAAATGTCTCTTACCTAGATCTCGCTGCTTTTTTCGACACTGTATGCACATTGGCTGTCTGCAGAAGTTTTCGCTTCCTAAAGCCTGCTCTTTGGAAAGGTTTAGTTCGACATGAACCGGTTGAACTTGTTGGTGATGATTCGTATGCTCCATTTGGCGGCACACTATCAACATCCATTGGTTTTGAGTTTCCCGGTAAAATACCACGATAGCCATTTACAGACGTTGGTGGCAGTGTTTGAACACTGATGCTATCACTACAGGATGATGTACCCGTAATATTTGTAGTATTACTATTGCTACAAGTAGATGTTTGTTGATTGGATGGGATTTTTTCAAATGTCACAGCTCCTTTATTTTTTTTAATTTGATGATGAAGTTCATTGTGTTGTCTTATTCTATATTCCAGATCGGATATTTGAGATAGAAGCCAAGTCCATCGGGATGCTATTCCAGCACGATCACGAGCCCATCGCCACGTTGCTCTTTTTGCTCTAAAATTATAAGAGATTTGGAAATATTTTTAAGAAATGATGAGTTAATTTTAAGTGGAAAAATAAATTTATTACGATTTACATAATCTCGCGCTCTTCATGCGTAATAAATTAAGAAATTATTTTCTGTTCAGAATACAAGTTGTCATTAATTGGACTAATAACATTAACTGTTGTCAGGTTTAGTCCATTTTTGAATTTGTATTTGCAATTTTTATGAAAACGTCGTGTAAAAAATTTGAGTACTCCATGTCGACGCGTTCTCAGGCAGTGTCCAAATATATAGTGAAAAAGCAAAATTTTGTATGGCAACACCAAATAGAGGTTGACAGATTTTATCCATTTCTGAAATTTTATTTACTATTGCTATGAAAACACCATGCACTGTTGAAATCAATAGAAATCCGTTAATTTTCATTTGAAAAAAAAAAAAAAAATCAATTCAATAAAGATATATGAAAACTGAATTTATAATAGGCACTTTTTTCTACAGGCAGAAGGAACCCGAAATATAAAAAGTAATTGAATTAAGAATTTTGTATTTACTGTAGCGATATCTCTTGATGCTCAAAACTACACAGTGTTTAAATTCCGAGTGACTGTTCCAAAAATGGAAATTTAATAAGTGGGGGTGGTGTTGTGTTGTTGACTCTAAGTATGTACTTATCGCATCATTTATTAGTGTCCATAATATGATTTTGTTGACATATTAAGATTTTTAGCCGTGTTGGTAAGGTAAATAAAATTTTGGATCTGATACCACAATTGCCTTTCATGAAAGGCAAAAGAGTTATGCAATAGTAACTAATTTTTAATGACAAAACATTGTATTATGTTGTTCTTTCATATGGATTTCGGAACTGTCCCACTGATTGGGAGCTGGAGTACCTTCTCTTCTGGTTTGACCCGTTTGTGTATAACGCCAAAAGAGTATCATCAGGATCTTCTTATTTAGTTTTACCCTGAAGTATGTTGATAAGTAATACCCAAAATGTTTTAGATTTTATTTGATGATAAAAAGTTGGTGAGGTGAGTTTGATTTCAATGTGAACCATAGTCTCCAAGCAGAATATCTAGGCATTGATAGCTCTAAATACCCAATATAATAGTAGAGCACTAAAAGGTCAGGAATTTGAAATAAGAAAAGGGCCGATGTCGAACTCAGATGCTCTGATCAACGGAGTATACTCCTTTTTCCTATCGGTGTGGGTACTATCCTCCTTGAAGACTTTTAATGATGATATGAAGGTTTTACACAACTTGGAAAATGTTCAACAGGTCTAGCTTTTGTAAACCTCATATATCTAATCTTGATACGAATATGCTAATATTGCCTAATATTTTTTTACGTACAGACTTTTTCACATATATATTTCATATTATTTTTTTATGAGCAATTTTAATTAACGGAAGCTCGAAAAATGTTTAGTTAGCGCCTGTATTGCAGGGATACGTAACAACCAAAAGGAGTACATTTTGATATACTTCCATAAAATTTCAATAATTACAAACAATATAAACATGCTATTCAGATGGCTGTACTTTCCTTAAACTGTGCGTTATAGATCGGGAAAGATTTATAAAATTGCTCGCAAATTATAAAAAACAATAAAATTAAAATTAAATTAAACTCAATTCAATTCAAACGAGTTTTGATGACTCATATGTCGGATTGCGGCATTATAATTGTTGCCCTGACTGTAAATATACTTATGACCGACCAGACCATGCACGCATACATACATATATGTAGATACAGCTATGGGTGGTAAATAGCTTTTTCTTATTTATATAAAAAATTGTTCTCACTACAATTGATTCCTATTTATTTATTTTTTGTCAACATCGAGAGTTTGTAAAAGAGTGTTACCTGTGTGTGGAATTAATGCATTCACCTCCCGTTGATTAAACTTTTTTTGCGCATTTCATTTTGTATTTTTTCTTATATTTGATGACGTAATGATTCATTTACTTACTAACAAACGTTCGCTGATTAATAATAAACACATAATTGGAAATTTTTTTTAGTTAACGGGATTAAAGCTAACTCTTCTTTGTATTACCAGCGATGTTTCAGAGATCTTTGATTATTCTTTTGTGGGCGTATCGATAAAATCCAGCTATATCTGCTGTTTAAACTGTGAGTACAGCTTTATAAGATAAAAAAAATGGAATTAAATTAGCTACACTACATACGTAAGCTTATGGTAAATATAGGCCGTCGCCGACGGAAACTGATAAGACAGAAACGCGAACGTTTACATGCATACATATATGTACATATGCACATACATATTAAAATGTCTTGCCGTATTATTTGCTGGAGTTTATATCATCCTTGCATTGAAATTGAAAGTACAAAGACTGAACTAGATTAACCGAAAAAATTAGGTAATGAAGGCCGAACTGCTACACTGTGGAAGCAGCTTAGCTTATAGTCGCTGGGAAATCAAAACTTAATTATTTTTAACGTTCTCAAATCCTGTAGTATTCCGAAGATAACAGCATTAATTAGCACTTAATTATTTTTATAGGAATGATTTTTAAAGGATAGAGTATTACTCGTTATTACTCACTTTTTAGACATTCCTACATAACTTTTATTTTTAAATTCGCCAAATTTTCTTATTGTGTAGGAACCTAAAAATAGGGAATCTTAGTCAGTTTAGCTTTTCCCGTGATATCCGTTTTGTAAATGCTAATAATCAACCATGTTCCGAAACTTCATAAAAATTCTCTTCTTTATCGGAGATGTGTCTACGGCAGTGAACACGTGCGTCAATTAAGAGCAATGGAAACTCTTCTGACTCTCATTGTGAGAACAGGAATATACAGGATGTATCGTACTACATAGAATGATAGAGAAGATACAGACCAAATTTAAGATGTTGTCCATTTCTATCTTGTTAACTGATACACAAGAACAAAAATTCAACAGAGAAGAGAGCTCAGTGTCAAAGTCCTATATCAAAGTAACGCTGATCTGAAATAACAGTACCCCTAAAAAGACAACAAAAATTCCACAACGCCATTGTAACAAAAACATAATGGAAAGGAATAGATAATACAAGATTTCAGCAACTTCAAAATAACAATAGATAACTAGTAACTTCAACACATGAATGGAGAAATAGATAACAGAACAAAAATCAGAACAAACAGAACTAAGGAAGTTCTAAGATCAAGTCGAAATTAGCTAAGTATTTGCGAGAGTTGTTACTTAAGTTTTGCAGTTAAGCTCTTTTCTGCAAGGTGTCGCTTTAGTTATTTTCTGATTCTTAGACATTATGCTGTTTTGTTGGCTTTAACAGAAAAAAAAATCAAATCAATTTATTAAAAAATGGAATTGCACTTCAAGGATTTTTTCAACGCATTTTACAACGTGCTAGCAAAAACTAAAAAAGTTGTTTGTCGATCATTTTTGGTAGAAGGTGGTTCAATGAGTTTAAACGGTAGAGAAGATCGATCAAGGACAAGTCACTAGAAAGAATTACCATAAGCAAGAAATGATCAAGAAATTTAGCCCATGTAAAAGCAGTGTTGGACATTGCGACGAAACTTGAATTCACATCTATGAACCAAAAAGCAAGCACCAAAGCAGCAATGTATCTTTCCATGTGAAGATAAACCAACTAAAGTGAAATGTACACACAGCATTGAGAAGAAAATGATTGTCTCGTTGTATCCAAATGATGACGCAATTGCACTGAAAGAACATCCTTGGTCAATGTGAGGGCGAATTCTTCTCCTTGCGCCGACAATGCACCGAATTAAATGCACTGGTCGAAAATAATTTGTTCCCTTAGTAAATGAAAACAGGTAATTTAAAAAAAAAATTCCAATTTCGTTATAAAGGTCATTGGAAAGGCTATGAGATTCTACATACGCAAGATATGGGATGTTCCGTGAAAAACCAGCAATCTTCTTAATCACCCTGTAACTCTGAAATGGGTGAGTAAAATTTTAAAATACAAGTAGGACCAATAAATATAAATATAAAAATGAAAATCTTTATCTTTTCTTTTTTCGACCTGAAACATTTTATCTTGCACAAGAAAAAATACGGCTGATTAAAGCAAACTACGACGATGTCGGATCAACAATACTCCATAACGGAAACTTTAGTGAACCATTAAGACTAAAATCTAGTATAAAGTAAAGATTTTCTATTTACACTAGACGAAAGCAAACTCAGTTTCAAAAGGAATCAGATAAACACTATGCCCTAGACAGGCGATAGCCCGTGTACTAGTTGTTAACGTTATAATGACGTAGAGCTTCCTCAAAGCAGTCATTATTTGATCCAATTAGAAGAAATCTGATCCAGTTCTAAATAAATCTTTGGTGCAGTAGCAGATTGTGCAGTAAGATTATCGTTGTTAAGGCATGCGAGCGAAAAGTTCATTCAAGAATTATACTACAAATATGTACCTACCAGATATGCAGATATCAATAATACCTCAATAGAAGAGGTAGCGAAATTGATCTGTTTTGTTAGTATCATTACTACAAAAAGTGATACAAAGAGAAGACATAGGGGTAAGGAATAAAGAATGCCTTTCTGAAAATTTTGCACAAACCAGGTGAGGGAACTGCAAGGTACACAAAATTCGAAGTATTCATTTCGGCAGGAGGTCAACCGTGAAGTAACGCATGCATTGTCAGTATTTATGAAGAAAGACATAAGAATTATATACAATATATTGTTGCAGACAAATCATAAATTCACAATTCAGCCTAATCACGAGCATGGAGGCAGTAACAATTCAGAAAAGCGAGGAAAATTCATAAACCACACAAACGATCACTCGACAGACATTAACATCTACGAAAAAAATACAACATCTCTGTCAGTTTTTATCTTGGCAATTCAATAGCACTGACTACTTCGGGCAATATTCTCTCTTCTTTACCTTCTTTTCAAATTTTAGGCAGTAGTGAACATCCCTTAATGATATCTGCACTGTACCCCCGTCGGTCGTAGTCAGTCAAATTAGCGTTCTAATCGTGTAATTCGCATGTTAATGGTCTTAATAAGGTGAAAGCGATAAATTCAGAAGCGAGTAATAATAAAAATAATGTTGCTCAAATTAACAGATAAAACAAAAAAGAAAGCATATATTAATTCAATAAAAAAAAGCCTCACGAAATCTACCTCCCACAAGTTATTTGAATTTAAGCTTTGAAAAACACAAAAAAAAAATTAAAAGCTCAGCGTAACATTGAACACGATCAAAACAGCAAAAAATCAACGATTAAAGTACTTCAACTAAAAAAACAATACAATGACATTCAAATTTTTGATCGGATATTTGTCCATGCATGCACACACGCACACTCACAATCACTATGAGGACAATGTTTTGAGACAGCCGTGATGTGATGTAATACCAAAATCTGTTCACTTTATTTAAATTAAACATCGAAATTTGCATGAAAAATGGCAAAAACAATCCGATTTACTTACATTGACAAAGACTGTTGCATTTGATTGTTGTACGTAACCATTTCATCAGCTGATTCTCCCCCAGAGCTACTGGCAGTCACATCTGAATCTAAACAGGATTGAACTTGCTTGAGTTCAGTTTGTAGCATTCCAGAAATGTGACCAAACTCTTCTGTGGTTTTTTCATCAAACTGTGGAACAACTGAAGTGATTGGAGGTTTACTATGCTCTGTGGTTGCAGTATTACTGGAACCAGATGACATCCGTCCAGCTTTATTTTTTTTAGTCTGATCCGAGTGTTGTGCTGTTGCTACAGTATCTATACGCTTTAGAAGTACTCTCATAGACGCTGTAGATACAGGTCGATGCTTATCTTCTTCGTAAGATATTAGTCGACTATGCTCATGATCTTTACGACGTACCACACGATTCGTCCATTCAAACATGCCGGCGATTTCTTCACTCGCATGTTTTCCCATGTAACGTGATTGAATCTTTTTCAATCGTCGTAATAGAAAATCACATTTGCGTTGCATTTGTTGCTGTCGCTTTTCAATCTCTAAACGGACTTCTTTTGTTTCAGAATCTTTTGCTGGCGTCCCCATATCCTCATAGTTCATAACGTCAACATCATTAAAAAATACTAGACTTCCAGCCAAATCACAGAGCGATTCACCACTTGGATTTGTGTCAAATCCTTTTAGGACTTGCAAGAGATCCATATCACCCAAAACTTGATCCATTTCGGCCGAGTCTTTAATAAAATCTTTTTGCAGTCCCATACCGGATGTTGTACTCTGGGGCGTTAATGATGAAATAGGTGTCGTTTGGGATTGACTTTGTGAATTTTGTTGTTGGGGACTAGACAAAACTGGTGGCGGGGTTCTTGGTGGAGAGCTTGTCACTATATTTTCATGTTCTATACTGGTTGTAGGAATTTCCGGCAAATCAACAGGCTGGTCTTTTAGCGATTCGGAAGATTGTTCTGTTGAATGGCTCTCGGAACTGGTACTAGGCTGCTGATCTTCTGGATTAGGTGGTGTTGGATTTTCTGTGGAGTAAATAAAAGATGCTTGTTTACGTTTTGAATTATACTTTACGAGTATAATCAATAGAAACAATAAGATAATGATTTATAAGTTACATACTTACAAATATATATGGTGTCCGAAAATTTGCAACTGGTGGAAGTACATAATTCCATCTTGAACATACTTTTCGAAATAAATGCTTAAATCCTATATGAAAACTGGCTCAAGTAACTAAATGAGAAATTTAGACTTTATCGAGCAAGTACTTCGAAACGGAGGGGGAGGAAACAATTATGATCCCTTGGAAAGCTATTATCTTAGAAATTTTAAATCATAATTTTTAAGTCAGGGCGGTCGTAAAAACATAACCAAACATTCAAAAGTGAATTTTTTAAATCGTTTTTTAAAAGCATTTGTCTCGACCAAATTCATAATGAGTCATATGGTCACGAATTTTCGGACATCCTGTATTATGTAAATATAAAATGCTTATAATAAGACCTACCTTCTACTTTTGGAATTTCTTCTATGCCACAGTGACTTGTATCAACAGAAGTTTCTGAAATTGCAGTTGTAGGAGTTAACTCTGCAGCTGAAGTTGTTATTTCTATTTCTTCTGTTACTTCTTGTAGACGAAGGGAATTTTCACTACTATTTTGTTCCTCATTTTTATCAACACAACTTAATACATCCATGTGCTCTTCTTCAGAGTGTTCTATTTTTCCTTCCTGCTCCTGCTTAAGAACTATTAATTCTTCAACAGATTTCTGTTCTTCTTCGTCCTCACACTCTTGATTTGTTTGATTACCGGCTAAATCACCATCCAAATTTAGATCAATTGTGTTTGATGAATTTGTGTCACACATTGGGCCCATTTGGTCATTTGAAACAGGCCCATTCGAAGATGTTGCAATCGTTATTTCCTCCAGTTGTTTTTGACGAGCAGCAGCAGCTGCAGCTGCCTGCTTTGCAACAACCCTTTCGAAAGCTAATTGAAACGTGCCCTTAGTAGGTGCAACGTCTTTTACAAGTTTTGTACCGTTCAATGAGTCTTTCGATGACTCTAGATGTGAAGCGGTATTAATGTTATTATTTTCGACAGTATGATTATTATTGATTAGTAGATTATTTGATGTTGGACGTGGCGATGCCGACGTTGTTGAAGAAGATAATTTGTTCGTTTGACTCAGCGGCTCAGTCAAAGCTGGTGCCATATTGCTGTGAACTGATACATTGGATAATTGTAATGTTCTTGTTTCTTCCGCCTGTTCGTCTGTTCGTCGATCGGAAATAATTTCCTGGTCTTTCTGACTTAAACAATTGTTGCTGTTGTTTGATACCGATGTCGGTGATGTTGTTGAAGCGGTACGTAATCCCATTCATCAATACAAATATTCATTGAATTCAAAAAATTGTTTGATCTTTCTTCAATCGATAATAAGATTGGATTTTTTTTTAAAACAACAGCAAAATTTAAAGTTACTTCACTTTACACTTTTTATTATTTTTCATTTGCGATCACTAATGTAAAACTACTGCGTGTTTCATCTTTCATCTGTCAGCAAGACGAATTTGATTTTCAGCCTGGAAAGAAATAAAACATCTATTTTAGTCTACGCATTTTTTTTTTTAATTTATATAAGTACATAAATAACAAAAATTTAGAATTGGTCTATGACCAATTCTTATGATACCCAGATGACGTATGTAATTTTGTATGGTCACCTCTATGTGCAATTATGATTTTTGAAATGGTTTTTCGCATATATTTCTAAAACGGTTCGTCGGACAGTAAAAATGGTTACAACCAATTTCATAGGATTTCATATTCTGAAGAACTTTTCAGTACATTTAAAACAGTCTATCTAGGACTAATCGTTGTTACAGTATACATAAAAATCATAAATTTTTATATGGCAACACCAAGAAAGGGTTGCCTGATTTAGTCCATTTTTTATACCCTAGATGAAATCTATAGGGTATACTAAGTTTGTCTTTCCGTTTGTAACGCACAGAAATAATGACAGTAGAGCAAAATGAATTAGACATCCACCATAATATTAAAAGCTATTTTGATTTTTGCATGTCCGTCTGTGCGCACGATAACTCGAGAACGCGGACTTTAAACAAAAAAAAGTTAAATTAAGTTCGAAAATGAGACAAATCGTGCAACTCCTTCTTGGGATTGCCATGCAAAAATTTCGTTTTCCACTATATATTTGGACACTGCCTGTGAACGCGTCGACAGAGAGCTGAAATTTGGTACATGGTGTTTTTATAGTAATAACAATAGGCTTTTTTCTTGTTTAAATTTTATTCACTATTGCTACGAAAACACCATGTACCAAATTTCAGCGCCCAAATATATAGTGAAAACGAAATTTTTGTATGGCAACCCTACGAAGGAATTGTCCGATTTGGCCCATTTTTTAACTTAAATTTACTTTCTTTTAAAAAGCCCGTGAAGGGGTTGCCTGATTCGGCCCAATTTCGAACTTATATTTACTTTCTTTTAAAAAGCCCGTGTGAATTTCAGCGCTCTAAGTGAACGCGTTCTCGAGTTATCGCGCGGACGGACGGACATGCAAAAATCCAATAACTTTTACATTATGCGACCAACCCATTTTGCTCTCACAGCATTATTTCTTTGCGTTACAAATGGAATGACACACTTAGTATACCCTATGATTTCGTTTCATCTAGGCTATAAAACTAAAGTATACATCGACTCCAGGAAGACAACAGCGAAGTACTATTTACAAAGCATTTAGTGGTGCAGAGCATATGCAAAAAAGAGTATGTCTATTAGAAGGTAGAGCTATTACGAAAATACGAACTACCTATAACCCAAAGAACATTTAACAGAAAGAATACGCATCTCGTATATTGAAGTTTTAAATGGCGGGTCGTATTATTGCGGCCCGCTCTCACAAATTTTACGAAAACATTGCTTTTTGACAACCCGCTATTCTCCACCCAGTCACCTGTGCTGATATTACGACCCGCTGTCACGAACTGTACGAAAATTCATTGCTTTTTTAGTACCCGCACCTCACCACGGTGGCGGGACGTCAAAGCACCAGCAAAGTTAACTTAACAACAACTATGAAGCAGTCGAGATTTTCGATTGTTTTGCATTTAAAATGTACACGACAAGAAAAGGAAGAAAGAAGAAAAAAAAACTAGAACTTTTACGAATAAAGACAAAAAATGTGAAAGCGCAGATTACATGCAACGAAACAGAATGGCAAATGATTCATTTTCGTAAATAAATGAGAAGCGGTGGAGTTTTCAGATTTTACTCTCATAAAATGTTCACGCGCTTTTGTGAAAACCGATTTTCTTACATTGAGAGAATGATCCAATGTTTTTTGTAGAAATACCAATGTTTGTTGGTGTAATTCCTATGATAGTTGAACAGCACGTGCTTTTGTTTACATTCGTCTTGCTCTGAAAAGATTAATTGGGAGAAACTCATGCTGGATTCCAGTGTTGGGAGGTGGTTGTGATGAAAATTCCCTCCAAAATGAGAATTTCTGGACACTTTTCCCAAATTTTTTCCCTGGGACGAAAAGCTATAGGAATGCACTAGAAGGAACAACTAAAGTAATATTTCAAAACAAATTCATTGTTACCGATAACAATTTCAAATAAACTGCATATCTAACAGTTGAGCAAAAAGCGCACTCACGAGAAAGCCTTCTTCCTCTATAAAAGTATGTTCGTGTTATATTCGTATTCTTCATTATATTTTGTAGGGGAGTTTCGTCAGGGTTGGACATCATTTCGACTTTTGCCCATAACTTCCGTTTATGGAAGAATCTAGTCAATCAAAGCACATCTTTGGAAAAGTCTTGGAAAAAGGAACACTTGCTGAACATTGCAGATTGATTGGATGAAAAGCGAAAAAAATATAGGCATTTAAAAAAAATTAAATGCTGTCAAGGTTGGCCAGTGCTGTCTAGGTTGGCCAGTTGACGAAAAATGTTCTGAAATGATTGAAAATGGCATGTTGTTGGTGTAATTCCTATGATATTCGAAGAGCACGTGCTTCTGTTTACGTCCGTTTTGCTCTGGAGGGATTAAGTGGGAGAAACTCATGCTGGATTCTCTGATAATTTCGGGCAAAATGAGAATTGCACTCTAGCAATATACCATAGAGGTCTCAATCAACTAAGTACTCCTGCTCCAGTTCTTATTCTTGGAAAAACAAACAAAATCAATAACAAATATTGCCTGAAACTATATCATTTTACAATAGCCCCAATTTTGTTGTAATGTAGTGAGCCAAATGGCTAAAAAAATATCGAGTAAGACGGGATCTCGAAGATGGCCTTTACTCGATCTCTCGATCTAGTTGGGATAAATTAAAATGAATGAATTTCTAATAGTAAACACAGTTGAAAATTCTAGACGAACGACTAAGAGGTAGATGTCGATTCTCGATTTAATTTTATTTAGAGATTACACCAGGCGTTCAACATTTAAGCTATCTAAACTAATAGCTGCTATCTGTCGTTCAAGATTTCTAAAAAAAACCTATTTTCTACTTCTTCTTGTTCATCTCTCAATATTAGGTGGGGATGATGATCGACTTAATGTGGTTTATTGATGCATATTCCAATATGCAGTGGGGAGTGGGAGTCAAGTTCGTGGGTGTGACGTGTTGAAATTTTGTGGATGGCGGGATAGAGATAGCTAAAGAGTGGATGTATTGTTGGGCGGGGAAGTGAAATGGACCGTTTATAAGAGTAGTGTATCAATAACACGTCAACCGGCTAGAAGAGTCCAGCCTCACTGGCATATGTATTTGACAATCTGCTTGAGACTGTCCTGGCTGATTGGAGTGGGTACATCTTAGATCTTATTTGGATTTATCAGTATGTCAAAATTACTTCTCGTGCTGCCCAACATTTTATAGCTGATTATACTATATCCGATGGTATTTGGCACGCCACTAACTAGGTCAGATTTACCTATAATTGCGAAGAGCTTAAAATCATTATAACTGTGTCCGGAAATGAGTCTATTTAAGAATCTACAAAGTCAGAGCTATATTTTGACAGTTCTCGAGAGCATAATATATACTACATATTTTGAACTGCGGTCGCGAAACTCGAGCTAAAAAGTAGCTATATGTAGGAAAATTTGTGTATGTGTAAATTGTTAGGACAAATTGTCAGATTCTTACTAGGGTTTCTATTTGTGAAGTTACAAATATGTAAATATACGGAAAATTAAAATGGAGCCATTGCTTTGCATTGGGATTTATTACTTTAAAAAATAAGTTCTCGCCGTACCTTTTCTTCACATTATATGTTGTTTACACATTTAAAGTATTGCCGAAGATAATTTGGTCCTTCAATATATCGTGCAGATATTAGCCTATTCTGCCTGCAAACAAATAAACTGCACTCTACACAAAATAGCTTAAATAAGCTACTACCTTAAATGTTGCAAGTAACCCTGAAAAATTTGTAATATAACTATTGTAACTATTGCACTAGTATTCAGACAGCTCCAGTATTCGGACACTTCATTTTATTTAATAAAAGTAAGAAAAGTACACGCATTAGCCTTAGAACTCAGTTAGAATTTTGTTTATTTGATCTTTTTAGATGCACTTCCGAAATTTGAGTAACACACGTGTCGTTTTTGAGAAAATACTTCTGTGTATTTACTTCACGTCAGTAAATTCAACACGTGTTTTATGTAATGTGGAATTAGTGCATTGGACATCAGAGAAATAGTGAAAGAAACTATTTTTTATTAAATTCATAAAATTTTTTGATGTCCGGTAACTAAAACGAAAAAAAAAAAACAATTTTGTTTAGTTTCCGAACAGGCAGTCCGAACACTGAAAGTATGCTTTAAAAGAGACTGTTTCCTGATTACTCTAATACAATTATAAAATACATTTTTTATAAGACAGATAAAGTTAAACATGTTTTTTTATTAAACTTTTAGTATTCGGACGCATTTTAAGATATTCAATTTCTGCTGTCCGACTACTAAAATGGTAGTTTCATTGTTCGGACAAAAATGTTTAATACGTGATCGATTAATGAAAATAAAAGATACCTGGGTAGTAAATAATCACAATAATTTTCAAAATAATGGATGACTGTACTTATATATATATACAAACCGAAAAAAAGTATAAAACGATCCGCTAATAATGCAGAGATGACTCTCTGCATTATTAGCGGATCGTTTTATAATAATGCAGAAATGAATGTCTCTGAAAAAACGTGTCTCTGATAAAACCTGCCAGTATAGGAACTTTCCTAACTGTCCTTAACTTCCTAAAGATCCCAAAACATATCCAATCCTCACTCCCTCCCAGTCCCTCCCACATTTAACAACAAACTCTTGCGAGAAAGTCATTTACTACAGCTGATGTGGCGCAGCAGCTGTAAGAAAAAGAGCAAACAACACGAGAGGTGATCAAAAACCAAACCAAGGATCAAAAAGAAGAAAAGAGAAAAACATCTAATCGAACTGAGGGCCAAAGATAAGCTCCAACGCCCTAAAGAAGACAATCCGTAGGATGTGAAAAATCATCTAACAAAATCCAAAGAAGGAAGACAATGAAGAAATTTGACAGCGCAAAAGCACTTGACTGACTGACAGAGATGACTTAAGCTATACTACATCAATGTCGTAGAAAAAAAGGGAGCATTATGAACTGTGCTAAAAATAATTATAGAGTATTGTTGGTAAGTGTGGAATTTCACTTAAACAAGATAATTTGGTTAACACATAATAATAAGAAGATGGTCGACGAGGAAGAAGATGGTCGACGAGGAAGAATATGGCTCAATTTGTTCTTTAAACGAAACGCATCATTGGCTGCAAGACAAGCAGAAAGTATTACCAAAGGCAGAGCAGTGATTACTGTTTTTAATGGCTTGAGAGCTGGACCAATGTTAAAAAAGTATCGGATAGGACGACATATTAAATGATCCTGCCCGAATACTAAATGGGGATAAAACGATTTTTTTCTTTGTCCGAAAACCACTAAAGTAATAACATGCCGTGGATTCGACCGGAGAAGAAAAAGATTTTTTTTTTTCTGCAGGCAGAAAAATGTTCCCCAATGGTAGCCTTTTCATATTTGCGTCACTAAAAGGATATTGTAAATAGCATCCCAGCGAAGCTGATTTTGGGAACAGAAAAAGAACGGATCAGGAGCGATATCTTTTTCGAATATGTAGTTAATGGCGGAGTTCATGGTTGTTTCGAGGAGTAAGAAAATACCAGACCGCAGGCACCCTTTTCATAGACGGCCACAAGTCACTTTATAGAGCTGAATGAAAATTACAAGGAAAAAAGTATAATTTTATATGCATTGCCACCAAACACCACTCATATGATGCAGTCAGCTGACGTCAGTTAGAAAAATCGAGAATAGTAGTCAAGAATGTTGGCCAACTTATAACAAAAAGTAAGACTTTCTGTCCTTTGCTGGAAACTGCAATCTTGCGAAATCTAAAAATTTGGAAACACCATAAAAAATACTTCAGGAAATGTGGGTTTACCCTTACGACTCGAAAATTTTGCAGCTATTCCAGTACAGAAGTTACTAGTAGAAGGTACTAGTACATTTACCCTATAATCGAAATTTATGTAATGTATATTGCAACAATAATACAAAGAAATTATCCAAGTTTGTCTATTATCGATCTGATGGTACATTCTTTTCTGTTACTTTGTGTTAACACATCCTCTGAAATTGTCAATTCCACACAAAAGGAAAATGCAGTGCAATTCAATTTACGAACAAATTTCACATGCTATACCGCACGCAGTCACGCAGATTTTGATGTGCTGTGTAAACATATGAATAGAGATTGCAGGCACATTAAAGCAATTTTATTTTATTATAATTAATTTGACTAGATAAAAATGATAATTATTTAAAGGAATGCCAATTCGAACATAGTACGAATGTTGCTGTTGATCAAAGTAATTGGACGGGCAAGAATGTTAAAGGAATTTCCGAAGGGGTGAGTAGGTACAATAATGTTTCATATACAATACGTAATTCTTGCATCACTTTGTTCACAAATCCAGTACACTTTTTATTACCTATTCATTTTATCAATCGACATCTCTTTTTATTTAACTTTGTAACTACATTGAATGACATAAAACTCGATACTGTATTAAATTCTTGCGTGAAGTCAATATAAACAAGATCTAAATGTACAATGTACATATACAAATATAAAGAACACGAACACAGAACTCACAACAAGGTCATCTAGTGATGTTGGCGATGCTTTGGAAATCTTATCATCAATGAAAAATATTAAGTGATGAACACTAATTATACATAAACACATTATAGGTACTAAAGAAAAAGAAAAACAAAGCCACAATTAACTTTAATGAAATATTTTTAAAGAAACTCATAGTAACTTAAAATTTCAATTTATTGAGAGATTGAGTTGAATTGAGATTAAAAGATGGAGTGAAAGTAGGTATGTTTGAAAGCAACGCAGCATTGAGGAGATTAACCATAATGCTACATTCTTACGTATTTAATCTAATACTGGCTAAGTAATCATTTAGTGACACTCATAAAACTCTATGAGTAATTTCGCACACATTCAAGGCTCTAAATTAATAATTAAGAAGATTTATTTAATTGTCTTATCAATTGTTGACTAAGAAATTTCTTTAGTGTAACATTTCGAACATTTAATTAATCTACACAACATTATGAAGAATCACATACATTGCACAATAATTAATAAAAATTCATTCACAAATTTATCAATTTTCCTACCTGTATTGCTCGTTTGGTATAAAATAGATTTTTAAAAACTGAAACTGTATACGTATACGTGCATAGGTAAATAATTTATAATTCTTATAGCTAATTACATTTCTGATTGAAGTAGATTTCTTGCTGTTTGAAGTAATAAACGATAACTGCCAAAAACACTAAATGTTCATAATTACAATTAGTTTAAAAAGAAGGATACCACGTTTTACGTACCTCTTCTTCCTACAAACTGTCTCTCTTAGCATCTGTTTTGTCCTAGACTAGAATGAATATGATGCAACACGAAGATTTTGTGTTGAAAATTCAAGTTAAGGGGTGACATTATAAAAGGGGAACTGTTGAATATTGTATGTATGTACTATGTGTATCTGTGCATACTGAATTCTTAAGGGTGGTATTTTAGGGTATATTTCTAATGCGCAGAACGCAATGCTTACAAAGGATTGTTTTCTCCTTAACATCTTTAGCAAAGCAACGAAATATCTACAAGCTCAAAATATTTAGATCGAAAATTTAATTAACTTAAATTTTAAATTTTTTTAAGCAAATGATCGTCTGCATTTTTTTTTCAGACTGAACAATCAAAATTATTTACTGTATGTTGCTAATGATACATTTTGTGCTGTTAAACAGCGAGCTGCCTTCATACCCTATATGAAATCATAGAGTATAGTATTGTTTGAAAGGCATGGAAATAATGATGATACGAGAATATGGCTCCCTATTATAATAATAAAAGGAATTTGGTTTTTTTTTTTTTATGAAAATTGTAAAAACGAATACGAAAATGCGTAAAAGCGAACAACATTCAAAAATTTCGTTTTTTTACTATAAACTGTTGATGAGAGTGTAAATCCTCCAAATGTCCCTCACATTCAACTAATCGAAAGATATTAGGCATGCAAAAAAGAGAGTATCAGCGTTATAAATATTCGAAAATTATGCGTGGCTATTGGTAAAATGCTTGATAAAATTCCAGTGCAAGAACTAATTATGTAAAATAGTGTATTTTACCTTAAAATATAGATAAATAAAATAAAATAAAATACAAAAAACAAAGTATTATTTATTTTAAATTTCTTCAGATAATCTTTGTCCTCTGCTCTGGTTGATAATTCTGATAAATTTGCATGGCGCTCAATTTTTACTTATGTAATGTTCAGACCAATTTCTTACAGATACGAGTATTCCATGTAATCGAAGAAGTACAAATTAGCTACACCTGAAATGACTTCGGTAGCTTCGTTGGTAAGTGCGTTGCCTGTATTCCCACTTTGACAAGGTCCAATATATTGCGCTATGTACTATTAGAAGAGGGGCGAGGGAATTTTTGATAGTACAATAGGTAATATGGGAGAGACGCTATCAAAGTCGAATAGAAAATAGGCGGAAAACTATTTTCTATTCGACTTTGATAGCGTCTCTTCCATATTACCTATTATACTATCAAAAATTCCCTCACCCCCCCCCCCTCGTCTAATAGTACATATCGCAATATGTACTCCATCAAAGCGGAGAAATATTTGTAACGCTTTTGCAGGGGCAGAGGCGTCAAGAATGCCTTCGACAAGAACAAAAAAAATCCTCGAACACAAACATGATTCAACAAAAACTGATTCCAGAAATTGAACCTTAGCCTCGTATAGGAGCTGGTAAAGAATAATATACGATGAACGTCTTGCAGCTTGCAGGCAGCATATACCTATACCATTCGAAAGTATGGCATTAAATTTTCACTTTGGTAAACAATAATAACATGCAACCTTGAAATATTTATGTATATGTCGCAATTCGATCTAAAAGACCTTACAAAGCTTCAAACAACTGATATTATCAAGCGACTTGATACGAAACAAACCGCAATATAACTTCGGATAATTGAGGTTCGAGCTTCTCACTATTATTGGAACTAAAAATAGATCTTCAAGCTCACCAATATTAGGCAGGTGCCTGCGTTCAAAAATAATAAACATATGATTCCTTCGAAACTGGTACAAAGACTAGACTACTCAAGAACAACAGCCGATTGCAATTTAGTACCATTAGCTCCCAGGAAGAAACTACGCACAATAGTATCATCAATGTTGACGAAATCACCTAGAAAACGAGCCAAACAACACAAAATTTTGATTTGATAGATCAGAAATTGCAGGGGTTATCTATACCGCAAAATAGGTAGAGATCAAAAACGCAAAAGCAATAATTGGGGATGGAAGGACTTCCGAAAAAAATACAGTTTTATGTTGCAAAAAAAAAAAAAAAATTAAAAACTTAGGTATAAAGAAATTTACTTCAGTCTAAATAAATATTTTATATACAAATTCATTTTTTGCGTTATTCTTTAAAATTTACTCGGGAAACAAAATATGTAAAGTAAGCACTATTTCAAAACAAACTAAAAATCGACCACCTATCCCCTCCCCATTACTTATCACCATGTAAACAAGATTGTGGAACGCTGGTAAGTTTGCAAGAATGATGTGCACTTAATAATGAAAGCCATTAAATCCAGACTGCAGATTATTCTGAGCATTAGTCAAACTATTCATAAGCTCGCTTAAGAATTTTGGGAAAGTCCTGTTTTTGGTGAACTTGCTTTTTTTGTCCACTTGAGGACGTCTTGTAGCTCTAAAGTTTTTCTCCATGCAACCTTCATGGGATGAAAGAATCCAACGACGGGAGGTTGTGTTATGTTTGTGCTATTTGGTGGAAGGCATACGAAGTCGTTATTACATTGCTTATATTTTTTAATAACATATGGTGATGAATGGGAAGAAATATTGTCACCGATAAGCACTTTTCTACCCTCCTGTTTCTCAAGTCGAGGTAACATTAAGGAATCGAACCAGCCACTTTTGGTGTTGCTGAATCGAAATCCTGTTGGACCATTCCATAGATGCGATGATTTATACACGGCATAAGGTGGCAAGATGTCTTCCTCGGCACTTCCTGCTAACATTACTGATATCGTAGATTTACTTGTGTTGCAAATCCCTTTCGAGTTAATCACTTTTTTTTTACCCCGGATCATCGGTCAAGTTCGTCTCATCATAGTTCCATATGTTTTCATCAGGAACGCCAAGAAGATCTTCCGCAAGGTTAGAGTGATATCTTTTAAATGTTTCGTCATCAATACCTGCTCGACTACGATTAATGTTCGCTGCAAAGCGAACAGTGATTTCCGAATGTCTTTTCAAAAATCTTTTCACCCATTCATTACTGGAAAAATTATCCTTGAATTCCTTCACAGTTCTACCACAACGATTCAGATGTGGTTTTATTATGAATCGCAGCTCCACCTTCCACTGGGAAACACCATAATCTGACATAGCTAGGATGCATTCAGCAAAACTCTTTTCCTCATCATCGCAAAAAGTGCTGGGATGTCCTACCGTTAAATTGTAAGCTCATTTTAATTTATACTGAATAGTACGGGAATATTGAACTCTTTTGCAGCCAAACGTTGAGAAATTTCGCTCTTCCTTATCTTTTCTAAGCATTCCTCCAGCCTTTCTTTAGTATAGTCTATGTATCGTCTTGCTCAAAGCTTCCTCTTATAATTTCGTAGCATATTTTGATAGTTGACGGGCTAAAAAGATCAAAATGAAAGTCAAAAATTTATAGCTATCACCGAAATTGGTTTGTACTCCCACATAGGGTATCAAGCAATTTCCAAATTATATTGGTAGACTCAATCATGCTGCGACATGATGATTGAATGGCGCAAAGTGACCATAGTTTACGGGATGAATATTTTCAGAATTTTACGGTATAATCCTTACAATTCCCTTCGAAGTTAATGTAAAAATGTAATTGATTCTATAATTATATTTCTAATGTCTTGCCTCTATTCTGTGATTTATAACAATAAAAAAAATATCAGTCATTATTCATTTTTGTATTATTCCTGACCATTAAAGATATTTATATGAGATTTTTTTTTAATTTATAATCTAAAACGATTCAATTATCATGAAAATCACAATATAAAGGGAAGAAACCATTGTTGGTACCTATCTACAGAAGAAGAATCTGTCAACGTGCAATATTATTTATAATTTCGCTAGAGTGAACATGATTACACCATATGTGCATACACATTTCGAACGCTTATTTTTTGTTTTTTGGACATGAACATACATACATATATCTCTATACCAGTTCACAACACCTTTAGCACATTTGAGTTATTCGCACGCAAATTTTATATAATTGTTATTATAATTCTAAGCAAGCTGCCCGTAATAATCTAATGCAAAATGTTTAGTTCACTGATGCTAATATAATTTTGTGTAAAAATATTTTGATTCATTTAAAATAAAAACAAAAATTCTTTTTGATCTATCATCACTATGGAACTGCAATAACTTAAGTCTCATCACATAATTACATAAAATAGTTATGTTAAATTTATTTCGCGATATCTAGATTTATATAAAATAAAAAATTATTAAGTTTCACCGAAAAGCAGAAGCTGCTTCCGCAGTAATCAGAAATGTCACGCTGCTTCACACAACACAGGCAGACAAAACCAGACCAGACCATCCGCCGAATGAAATCTTTTAAGAATCTTGCGAAATAGCAAAACCGGGTGTACGCATACGATAGAACTTTGCCTGCGAAAAAATACCAAAGCAATGCTTTATATACATATATGCATACATACTTAATTTGGATGGTTAAGAGTTTGTGCAAGAATTGTATTGAGATAGAGAATACAAAGAAGCGCGCAGAGAGCATCAACCCCCGGCTTATATTATCACTTCGGTAATAATTTTTAAATATTTTTACGTCAAATCATCAGATCAATATGAAAAAAAACGGAAATATGTAACTAACACTGAATGCAACAAATATTTAAAATTAAAAAGTAAGTAGATAATTTATATGAAAGTAAAATACAAGTATAAGCATGGAACCTATCATGATCCTACACGTAAGTAGTAACAAAAAAACTAAGCTGTTGACAAAATATTTTTAGAAGACAGGTGGTGGTGATGGATGTTACGTTAACTTGCCAAATTAATTTTTCATTTAACAAAAAGAATGAACTATGTTTAGCTTAATTTCTCCAGCCATTTTTTTCCCGGAATTTTAGTCTGAGCATCTAATACATAGATACTTTCCCCTCAAATAAAATTCCAATGTGCTCGGATGCTTAACGAGGAGAACAAAAGTATTCACTTTTCTTGCAATTATATAACGCAAAATCCAAACACCACATTCAAACCGAAAAAAGCTTACACAAAAGCTTCCTACATTTAACAATTCAAAGAGACTTGACTTGAATCTGTTTTAGAGTGGCCTCAAAATATTACGTGTTCTATAGAAGAAGAAAAAGAGTTTTATGCGTTTTCATTTGTGAGTGAATGTAAAAGCTATTTTGTCTGACTACGCAGAACAGAGTATGGACTGACTTGAGTAGACTATATAAAACACGATTTCGATTAAAAACTGTTTGAAAATTATGACTAATCTTACATATTGAATTTTAATGTTGGCTTGTACATATCTCCAGCAGGTATATTCTTGAAACGCTTCGGTCGTAAATGTAATCACAACTTTTCAAATTTGTTTTGTATTATTTCTGTGTTTGTTCATAATTTATTTGTTTTTTTATTTTTATGAAAACGCCGTGTATACATACAACAGCTCTCTAAGGCTACACGTTCTCAATATATCCTTACGAAGGAGTTACCTGGTTTCTCCGATTTTCCAGCATCAAATTTTTCTTTTCTTTTTTTTTCAAAAATTTCAGCTCGAACTAAATGCCTTATCGAGAGGAGGAACAGACGAACGGACAGACATGTCCATCTAAAATCAAAAAAATTACTTTTAGTCTGCATTAGGTGTCCAGTCCATTTTTCTCTACCAGCATTGTTTCTATGCGTTACAAACGGAATGACAAAATTTATATGGCCTATGGGGGTAATATATACCATACATAACAAGAGAAAAAGTTATGGTCCAAAACCAATATTATACCCCAGATGAAAACAGAAATTAAATAAAGGGAAAACCAACAGTTTTGTTAAGCAACACCAAGAAGGGGTTGCCCGATTTAGTGTACACAATTTCACTCCAAACGTCGATGTTCTCAGGCAGTGTCCAAATATGTACAGTAAGAACCCAGATTTGTATGACAACACCAAGCCATAGAGTTACCCAATTTGGTGCATTTTTGAACTCGTATTTGCAATTTTGATGAAAACGCCGTGTACAAAATTTGAGCTCTCCACGTCGACGCGCTCTCAGGCAGTTTTCAAATATGTATATAGTGAAAAACAAAAGTTTTATATAGAAATACCAAGGTGTTGCCTGATTTAGTCAATTTTTTACTATTGCTATGAAAACACCCTGTACCAAATTTCAGCTCTCTACGTCGAAGCGTTCTCAGGCAGTGCCCAAATTTGTATATAGTGAAAAATGAAATTTTTGTATGAAAACCTTATGAAAGAGTTGCCCGATTTGGCCCATTTTCGAACTTAAACTTATTTTCATTTTGAAAAGGCCGTGTGCGAAATTTTAGCTTTCTAAGTGAACGCATTCATGAATTATCGTGAGGACGGACAGATAGACGGGCGGAATGCAAAATCAAAATAACTAAACTAAAACCTAGATTTTGTGTAGCAACATCAAGAAGGGTTTGAACGATTTAGTCTATTTTTGAAATTATATTTCTATGTAACCGCCGTGTACAAAACTTCAGCTCTCTACGTCGGCGCGTTCTCAGGCAGTGCCCAAATACATATATAGTGAAAAATCAAAATTTTGTATGGCAACAACAATTTGGTCCATATTGGTCCTAGATATTTGCATGTCCTTCTGACTATCCTCACGATAGGTTAAGAACGCGTGTAGTTAGAAAGCTTAACTTTTGCACACTGGCTTTAAAAAACAGACAAAGTAAATTTAAGTTTGAAAATACGAAATCACATACGGGCTTCAACTAGGACAGGGGTGTCCAACCATCCAGCTTCCCTGGGACACATTGGAAGAAGACGAGTTATATTGGGCCATACATAAAATATACTAACCCTAATCTCGATAATAAAGGGGGTAAACTGCAATTTTTAGTATATCACTTTCGTTTTAATTTTATTTGTGGAATTCAAAAATGTGGGCGAAATGATGTAGGTATTTGGTTTATGTTTTGGCTTAACGAACTCACTAATTTAATGACGAAAAGTGTATATTCCTGACCCTTTAATTCAGGGTTGTAAATGAGCGGACTCATGTCATATGAACTCATCGCTCAACACAAGCCATGAGTCCGCTCAATCAAAAACTGCTTCAGCGGACTCAAATCATATTTTAACTAATAAAGGGTTTTCCAATAAGAGGTGTTATTTTAATTAGCCCGCTATTTCGGTAGATGCCACTTTTGGAGCTGTCATTTTTTGACATTTGACAAATAGAAACTACGCCATTAATAAAAATGGAGCGATACACGATTCAACAACGCATTGAAATTATTAAAATTCACTATAAAAATGGTGAAAATGTGGCAGAGACGGTTCGTAAAACTCGAAAACTAGAAAAATTCGAGCTGTCGGGACAAGTTAGTGATGTGAGGAATAAAACCCGTGCACGTCGCCCAAGAACAGCCGAGAATATTGCTGTTGTAGCCGAAAGTGTTGAAGAAAACCCAGGTTTGTCCATCCCTCGTCGTTTTTTGGAATTAGGCATTCCACAAACGTCATTACACCGTATTTTGCATAAAGATTTGGGTCTTAAGGCTTATAAAGTTCAGTTAACACAAGAACTCAAGCCGGCCGATCATCAACAACGTCGAGTCTTTGCTGATTGGGTCTTTGAAATGCATGAAAATGATCCGGAATTCCATCGGAAACTCATTTTGAGTGATGAGGCCCATTTCCACCTCGATGGCTTCGTCAACAAGCAAAATTGTCGCATCTGGGGCTCGGCAAATCCAAGAGTTATTGTTGAAAAGCCTTTCTATCCTCAACGTGCGACTGTTTGGTGCGGTTTATGGTCCCGCGGGGTAATTGGACCTTACTTTTTCGAAAATGAGGCTGGAGCAACAGTTACGGTGAATGGATTGCGCTATCGACAGATGATTAATGATTTTTTATGGCTGGAATTGGATGGTATTGATCTGGACAACGTTTACTTTCGACAAGACGGCTCTACGTGCCATACAAGCAACGAAACCATTGATCTTTTACGGGAAAAGTTTCCGGACCGTGTTATCTCTCGAAGAGGTGATCACAATTGGCCACCGAGATCTTGTGACTTAATACCTTGCGACTTCTTCCTTTGGGGCCACGTGAAAGAGAAGGTCTACGCCAACAGCCCAGCGTCGATTCAAGACCTCAAAGATGGAATTCGTGAGGCTATCGAGGACATAGGGCAGCCACTTTGCGATTTGGTTATGGAAAATTTCATGAAAAGGATATGGTCCTGTAGGCGTGGTCGTGGTGGTCATTTGGGTGATGTTATTTTCCATTATTAACGGCATACCTTCCTCTTTATAATGAAATAAAGATCCGATCATTAATCTCAAAAAATGGCATTTTTCTTTGAATATCAAAATAACACCTCTTATTGGAAAACCCTTTATAAGGAGAATCTGATTTAATTAAAATTGAAGCTTAAAATTAAATTTCAATCATTCATTATAATATTATAATAATTTAGCTTTTGTTAATTTACTTAGGCAACATTTCTTCTACGCTACGCAATTTTGGGATTCAGACTGTGAAGATGACCAAAATCCAATGAAGGATCAGAAATTGTTCTTATAGTATAATTTTTCCACAGACAAAACCTCGAGTGTATTTGAAAACGAAGGATTTTTGGTGATAAAAGTCTTTTTACCGAATACAACACAGCACTGTCTAGTAGTGCTTCGGTAGAAAGATTACTTAGCATAGGAAAACTAACGTTAACTCCTTATAGATGTCGTCTAAATGACGAAAATTTTGAAATGCAAGTGATGCTACATATCAATGGAAAAAATATAAAGACGCTGATTTTATGGAAAAATTTAAGTACAATTTCCTTGAATTGAATTATAACAATTTCAAGTATGGTATTTTCCTTACAGGTTTTACAAGTTGTTGAATTTGTACATTATATTGAGAGGAAGAGAAATGTTGACTAAGAAAATTAGCAAAAGCTAAATTAATACTAATTAAAATTGCAACTGAAACTGAAATTTCAGTTTAAGTTTCAATATTAATTAAATCAGAGTCTCTTTATGTTAAAACATGATTTGAGTCCGTTCAACTCAAATGATGAGTGCGCTCTAGACTTGAGTCCGGTCAAATCCATTCAAGCAGTAAGTCCGCTCAAGGGTTGCCCGATTTAGTCCATTTTTGAAATTATATTTACTATTATTATGAAAACACTATGTACAAAATTTCAGCTCTCTACGTTGACGCGTTCTCATGTATTGTACACTATGTAGTGAAAAACGAAATTTTTGCATGGCAACCCTACGGAGGAGTTACCCTATGTCCCATTTTCGAACTTAATTTCACTTTTTTTTTAAAGCCCATGTGCAAAATTCCCGCTCTCTAAGTACACGCGTGCTCGAGTTATCGTGAGGACGGACATGCAAAAATCAAAATAACTTTTATTTTAATGAATGGGAGTCTAATAGATTTTGCTCTACCATCTTTATTTCTAGGTGTTTACAAATGGAATGACAACCTTAGTATAGGCTAAGCCACAATGGACGTAAAGAACTTACGAATTTGAACGAGACTGAGGTTTACTTACGGCTGTTTTTCGTGATTTTTAAAAAGTTTGTATTCTACTTAGAGGCGGATCTGCGAACTATACGATTCCTGACATCCGGACTATCCGGATCTGGATCCATATACCCGGAACCCGATCCGAACTATCCGGAGCCAGACTAAGCAAAAAAGCTTCAAAATTGCATTGTTTCATTAAGAAAATGAAAATGTCATGAAATTTATAATTTCCCAATGTAACAATGCAATTTGGAGGAAATATTGAACTTTTTTTGTTTTTAGTCTAGATCCAGATAGGTCCTAATTATATCGGTTAATGCGGATAGTAAGTTATCCGGATACTTTCAGCTCTAGTTCTAATCCAATTTTAATGAAACTTTCAAAGCTTTATAGTAAAAACTGATCTGTATTTGCTTCATTTCTACCCTCCCTAAGTTGAAGCTGAACAATCACAAAACAAGTAAACAAAAGCGTTGTATATGTAAGGTGCGTTTCATATTTATAACGCCACTAAAAAATTTAAGATTTCTGGAAAACCATTTGTTCTAGCGGAACACAATATTTGGCGAAAATGATGAATTTCACGAGGAAAAAAAACTTACTCACAAATTGTAATCACACCACTTTATTCATCGGTTCTTGAAAGGAAATTGCGCTTTTTTACTATTTCATAATTATAACGCCACGTACATTTTCGATAAAAATAACAATTTTATTTCTCCAAAAACAATAATAAGATACAGTAACATAAAATTCATTAATCAAGAGCTCCTCCTTGCTTCAAAATTGTATTAAAAATTCTGGTTTTCATGCTACTAAAGAGGTTTTTAATCAAACTCAAATCAATTGCATTCCATTCTTCCAAAATTGCCCGTTTTAAGTCTTCAACGGAGTTGTATTGTCGATTTTCCTTGTACACCCGGCGAACTAAAACTCCCCAGAGATTCTCAATTGGATTAAGGTCAGGAGAGCATGCTGGCCACTCCAAAACCTCAATCGAATTAGAAGAGAACCAGGACCTGGTTTCGCGACTAACATGGACACGAGCATTGTCCTGTTGGAAAATCCACTGTGTTGCAGGATTTTGCCGAATGAAAGGGACTAAACTCATCTGGAGTACATACGTGTAATCTTTGCTTTTCATTCTTGATGAAGTGAATTGCAGTTCTAAGCAGCCGGACAGAGAAATCGCACCCCAAATCATCACGCTTCCGTCGCCAAAATTTCTTTTGGAAAAATATAACGGTTCTTTTCTCAAGTCACGCCAATATCCTCGAAAAAAATTAAAATTAAAACGCCTTTAAATTAAAAAAAAAACATATTTAGGCGATATTCTCCGATGAGAAAAAGTGGAACTTAGATGGACCGGATGGCTTTCGAGGATATTGGCGTGACTTGAGAAAAGAACCGTTATATTTTTCCAAAAGAAATTTTGGCGGCGGAAGCGTGATGATTTGGGGTGCGATTTCTCTGTCCGGCTGCTTAGAACTGCAATTCACTTCATCAAGAATGAAAAGCAAAGATTACACGTATGTACTCCAGATGAGTTTAGTCCCTTTCATTCGGCAAAATCCTGCAACACAGTGGATTTTCCAACAGGACAATGCTCGTGTCCATGTTAGTCGCGAAACCAGGTCCTGGTTCTCTTCTAATTCGATTGAGGTTTTGGAGTGGCCAGCATGCTCTCCTGACCTTAATCCAATTGAGAATCTCTGGGGAGTTTTAGTTCGCCGGGTGTACAAGGAAAATCGACAATACAACTCCGTTGAAGACTTAAAACGGGCAATTTTGGAAGAATGGAATGCTATTGATTTGAGTTTGATTAAAAACCTCTTTAGTAGCATGAAAACCAGAATTTTTAATACAATTTTGAAGCAAGGAGGAGCTCTTGATTAATGAATTTTATGTTACTGTATCTTATTATTGTTTTTGGAGAAATAAAATTGTTACTTTTATCGAAAATGTACGTGGCGTTATAATTATGAAATAGTAAAAAAGCGCAATTTCCTTTCAAGAACCGATGAATAAAGTGGTGTGATTACAATTTGTGAGTAAGTTTTTTTTCCTCGTGAAATTCATCATTTTCGCCAAATATTGTGTTCCGCTAGAACAAATGGTTTTCCAGAAATCTTAAATTTTTTAGTGGCGTTATAAATATGAAACGCACCTTATAAGCATAGCAATCTAACGTGGATTGAATTGTTAGGTCTAAAAACTACTATTTTCCTCTTCGTCTTTCTTCCATCGGTCTAATTAAATTCTCCGGGCAAACGCGAGATTTTAGTTCTAATTTAAGACTAGAATAAATTAGTGTAGGAAAACAGCTGTTTCTAGACATAAATTTTCTAAAAAAAAAAAAAAATGAACAAATTACTAGATCCTACGAAAAACCTAAGCCGAAAAATAATAAATTACTATCACAGGAGGAGGGCCAGAATCATTTTGCGGTATTTTCTACAATACCGTCAAGCTTACCAAACAAAACTGTATCCGGAACCAAATGAACCAGAGATGGAACTCAATGACAGGATCCAGACAAGCCAAAAGATTCATCAAAAGACCTTCCTCAGAGCAGAGCCTGGATGCTTTAGGGCTATCTAGAAATTTACTCAGAATCATAGCCAGACACTGTAAGCTTAACAAACACATGCATTAGATGGGCATCTCACCTACTGATGTGTGTAGACTACGTTTCGAAGAGGATGAAACATCGGAGCATGTCCTGTGTGAATGCGAGTTCATTGCACAATGGAGATTCCAGGCCTTTGGCTCATACTTCCTAAAACCTGCCGACTTCGAAGAATTTTTTTTCCAAAAAAATACTGCTCTTTCTAGGAAGATTGGGATTGCTAGAAGAACTGTAATGCAAGCGGTGCACAATTAGCCAAAGATGGCTGCAGTGAAGAGGCTACTCGCCAATCAAATCAATAAATAACAAAAAAAAAAAAGCTTCGCGATTTCTTTTATTGTAAGCTGTTTTCTCAATGCGTTAGTCGATTTTGTGTGGGCTAAAAAAAATACTATGCACCAGCGTGACAGTATTATTATTTTTGGTTTAATTTAATGTAAATTGATTTTAATTTGAAACAAAAAGCTGCCTACGTTTTTTTACATTCACAATAAACTCAAAATTTTTTTGTTTCAAATTCCAAAGGCGTTCATATCCCAGTTCTCTATTATAATATAGAGCTGTACGTATTAAGTTGACAGCAATGATTAGAAAATAATCGAAGACTCTAATCGTATTCTAAATGGGGACACTGAGCACGTTTAGGCGGAGACCAAATCGGTCAAAATTACCGATTTTTCCTCCGCATAATTACAAACCATACCGGAATGGTTGGCATTTTTACATGGTTGTGACCAAACGCTACCAATTCACTGTAAGTGGGGCTGTTGATTTCCGAAGCTTCCAGTTCTTTTCGAAGCTTCGAAGTAATATTCGAGTAACGAAGCCTCGACCTTCAAACGGAAGAAATCCGAAACTTCAAAGCTACCATGTGACCGTTTAAAAATTTGTAACGCTAATTTTATTGAGCTGGTTTCACAGGGTCGGTTTAAGCTTTCGCTCAAGTTTAACCTCAACTGATTTAAGGCAGCCGCTCACCAAGGACGCAAATGCTCTGTGCAGGGTGCATGCACAATACATTTAATACATGCATTTGCACTTCGCATATGCTATACCGCAAGCCGGTCACCAAAAGACAAATTGCACTGTATACTCCCAAGTAAAGTGCTTAAATTATGAAAGAATTGTTTTTGTCGTGTCGTCATCCGGTGAATATGTCATCCAAATATTGGCCATTAGCAAAAAGCTTGACGTAAAAGCTGTATATACAATGCTCAATGAAAATGCATGCAGCATGCGTACAGCAAGATCCCCTGCACCAAACAATGGCAATTGCATTACGCTCGAGTAAAGAAGTTACTTACGTCTTTGGTGAGCGGCTGGCCTTACTAGTTTACAGTGCTGGTTCAAAATTGACTTGAGACTTAGGACAGGGGATTTCGTCGTGTAAGCCAAAGTTAAGGGTATAAGTGGAAGACTATTGCGACGGAATCACTGACATACAGGGTGTTCCGTATGTGGTCTGGTAGGCAAGCAAAAATTTAAAAATTGAATGGGGGGGGGTCCTAATGGTTTTCGTTATAACGGGAATAATAGATCACCCTGTAACCTCTGAACGTTACATGCCATGATGATGATTTTGTTAAATAGGTAATGAAGTTACGCTTCCACAAAGTTAAATTTTCGAAATTTTAACCGTTTTTTTTTATTTAACTAGAATTTTTATCAAAAAAACATGTCCCCAAGATCAATTTTTTATATTAGATTTAAGGACCTTGGCACGCTATATGCAAAATATAACCTGTGTTCTATGCCTTTTTTAAAAGCATATCCAGTGAAAAATTTCAATAAATCCCTCAAAGTAAGTAATTATCCTTTGGAAATGAGATTTTTAACACATTTTTTTCGATCCAAGAAACTCCCACACTGAATTTTTACAGCCGAAAAACGCCTTTTTTGTACTTGGATCACACACCCCCAACTTCCTATATACATATTTACATTCCTTTCTTCTTTTTTCACATCCATTAGTATATTCTGTTGTTAACATTTTGTAATACGGATTGAATTTCCATTTTTAAGAAGTAAAAAGACTAGAATTGGTCCAAGATCTATTCTTATGATACCCTAGCCTAGATGATTTCGTATGGTCACGTCTGACTATTCGTCTTCACAGTATACTTAAAAAACCTAAATTTGTATATGACAACACCAATAAGGGGTTGATGATTTAGTTTATTTTTGAATTTTTATACCCTAGAATGAAATCAAAGGGTATATTAAGTTTGTAATTCGGCTTGTAACGCACAGAAATAATGCTAGTAGAGAAAAATGGGTTGGCCCACGCATAATATTAAGTTATTTTGTTTTTATGCATGTCCGTCCATCTGTCCATCCTCACTATAAGTCGAGAACGCGTTTGCTTAGAGTACTGAAATCTTGCACACGGGCCTTTTAAAAGAAAGTAAATTTAAGTTCGAAAATGGGACAAATCGGGAAACTCCTTCGTCGGGTTGCAATACATAAATTTCGTTTTTCACTATATACATATTTGGACAGTGAACAACGCGTCGACGTGGAGAGCTGAAATTTTGCATTCTGTTTTCATTGTAATATTAAATAAAGCTTCAAAAATGGACTAAATCGGGCAACCCATTTTCGGTGTTGCCATATAAAAATTTAGGTTTTTTACGTATGTAGGTACTGTAAAAACGATCAGTCCTAGACGTTTTTATTGTACTCAAAAGTTCTTCAGAATATGAAATCCTATGAGATGGATTATAACCATTTGTACTGAAATATATGTGAAAAACCACTTCAAAAATCAAACTTGCACAGAGGGCGACCATACGAAATTACATGCGGGCTTTCATCTAAGATAGCATAAGAATTGGTTTTAGACTAATTCTAACTTTTTTACTTGTTTTTTACTATTCTTAGGAAAACGCTGTGTACAGAATATCAGGTCTCTACTTTGAGTGTTCAAATATATAGGTGGTGAAAAACGAAATTTTTGTATGGAAACCCTACGAACGAGCTACCTGATTTGTCACATTTTCGAACATAAATTTACTTTTTTTTTAAAGCGCGTGTACAAAATTCCAGCTCTTCGCGAGGACGGACGGATATGCAAAAATCAAAATAACTTATGTGTGGGTCCCAAATCCATTTTTCCTGCTATCATTATTTCTATGCGTTACAAACGAAATGACAAACTTAGTATATACCCTATGATTTCCTCATATAGGGTACCTATAATAATTTCAAGACACTTCGAATACTATAATTTAACCTTAATAACACTGCCGAGCAGACATCAGGAATAATTCATGCTCCGAAGCTTCAGCCAAACGTTCACGCTTCAAAAGATTCTACTTCGAATCACCTATCAACAGACCTAGTTTAAGCCCTATCGTCTATCAGCAGCCCTAGTTTTAAGCTTTTGTCCAAAAACTTCTAGATTTATTCCTTATTGTTACTGTTACACTCACCGGAGATTTCAACCAATCCCATAAAAATTGTCCGTAATTTATACCAGCAGCCAATCCATACAAAACAGAGCTTGTGCCCTTCAGATTCACTGGAAAGGGAGTTTCTAGTACTTATAAATGATTCGACGGAACTGGAATAGAATTTCCAAAGGATGGTCAAATAGCTAGGTGTCTTAAAGAAAGCTCCAACGGCTTTATAAATCTATCGAGAGGCTTTTTGGTAACACCTGGTGATTTATACCAATAACATCCTGTGGTTAGATTACATTATGATAGCCAACAAAGCAAACCAGCAGATTGCAATGATTTGCTCGTCTAGGAGTTACTGGTGCGAAGGGCAATAAAATAAATAAAAAATAAATAGATACTTTTATGCATAAAGAAGCACGTTTTCTTGTGGCCAGTGGCCGAGAATGTAACTTACTTGGCTTCAGCAATCGGATACAAGCCACATTACATAACGAACCTTTTCAGACCGCTATATGGGTGCTGAAAGTAAGACATTATTACTGACAACCCTAATATGTCAGTTTCGACTATTGACAACACGTTTTACTATCATTTTATAGCAAATATTTATTCTATTCCTTAAAGTATACTACAGACATAAGATATAAGTATCTAATATCATAAATGACACAAATGTATACAGATTTTAAAATGGATGGCACATTCTGGAATGGACCACAAAAAGTTTTAGAGCACGCCGAGAGCACATAATGCTTTAACAACAGTTTTGTTGCGAGAAAAAATTAATCACTCGACATACATATCTATCATTTCTCATGTTGTGGTCCATTCCGGAATGAAAAACAGCCATATTTGTATACTCTGCTCTGGTATTGCGTGCGATATCTAGTTCTTGTGCCCATCATGCTAGTATGAACCACGGTCGGCCATCTTGGGCATCACGGCATCAGACGATTGTACTAAAAATATAATTTATTTCAGCAATCATGAACTTTAATTCATAGATTAAAATTTCTATAATTTCTTACCTGCTGCTTGCAAAAAGTATTACTTTTCTTGGATAGATTTAGCTGACAGGTCATTATAAATTTTCTAAAATATATTGGACTCAAAAGGACTAAAGGCAACACCAAGAAATATTATCTGAAAATAAGAGGGCGCTAGAAATTTGTTTATTTTACATAGCAATTTGGATTCTAAAAAATTTCCCTCTTCAAAATGTCATGATCTCATTACTGCCATGACGAAACTAATCCAAACACACTCATACATTTCGCCGAGCGGCATAGGCTTTCTCCCGATTTGCCGTTTCCTTATTAGTTATTTATTCAATGGTAGACACACGTATTATATACACGGAACGGTCAAACGTAATAAATGTTCTTTATTGATATATATAAACAAATTGTTCTTAAACTTTATGCAAATTACACAAATAAAATCTTTGAATTCATTGGGCGCGTTCACTGCCACTTTGGTAGCGTAGTCGTTGGCGTAGTGTAGCTCTGTCAATCCGACTACGATTGACTATCCTCCTGAGCGTAGTCGAATGTAGTCGACTATTTGGTACATTCAAAGTGCGGAGTGAACGATAGTCGTAGTCGAGGGTAGTCGTTTACTGTCAAAATTTGGCGGAGTGAAGGCTCGGTAGTGACTAGTAGTCGACAAAAAGTCACAATTTTTTAACTTAAAAATTTCACAAATAATCGCGACAGTACACTTTGACAGAAAATATGACAATTCAACTTGAAATGTATTTATAACACCGAGAAAATATCCAGTGCAAAGTAGGGGAAGGCAGAGTTGCACTTCTGCCATAAAAGTTGTCCTATCGAATATTTTCAGTGCTGCACTGCTACAAAAAATGCAATACTGGTGTTGCACTGAGGTCCCATCGAAATCGACGTAAGTCCCCATCACGAAAAGTTCGTATCACTATGTATATTCCAAAAGATAAGAGAAGTAAAAACAAAAATTATTTCCAGATGTGCACTTATGTCGATTTCGATGCGACTGCAGTCCAACACCAATTGCACTTTTTCTAGCAGTGCAGCACTGAAAATGTTTGATGGACAACTTTTATAGGAGAAGTGCAACACTAATTTGTACTGAGCTTCCCCTACTTTGCACTGGATATTTTCTCGGTGTTAGGTTTGTGCTGTTCATGGGTTGTGTTCAACTTTTGGCTAGAGCCGGCTATAGCCAGAATGGCTGTAGCTAGGGCTCTTACTTTTGTGAGTAAATGTCAAACCTATATTAATAAATAATTTAATTATAGCGCAAATGTTCAACATTACCGTTCTTGTCTGTTATATAATATATAATAATAAAATATAAATATAATATAATGGCACAGTATTTTCGTAAGCAATTTCACCTTTGCTATCCAAACAGTAATAAAATTGAGACATTTTTTTTGGTTACTTGACATCAAAAACTAAACAAACAAACGTCAAGCTACTTTGACTTCACCTACAGAGCACTAACCAATTTGGCTATTTCGTGATTTATAGCTTTTATTTTTGGCTCAAAATTGGCTATAGCCGCCAAAAGTTGAACACAGCCATGGTAAACCTAGTGTAGTGACATTTCTCTGACAGTTCTCCTGAGTATAATTAATGGCAAAAGTTCTTTATAAATTGGGTGGAGACAAATAAAATATGCTCTAGCTATTTATCTATTTCTTTTCTTCTAATTTTTGCTATTTTTGCTCAAGAAGTAATTTGTATGCTCCAATCTGCAAGTGACAAATGTCAAACCATTACCCCAAGAAATTTTTAGTGTAAGCTCAAAAAACAATATAGTCTAGACCGGTGTAGCCCTAAGTTTTCGTCAAACAGACCTATTGAAGATGAATTGTCATCTGCTCTGTCAAAGTGTACTGTCGCGATTATTTGTAAAATTTTCGAGTTAAATGAATTAAAACATTTTATTTGGATAATCTGCATAAAGTTTAGAAGGAATTTCTTTCTATATATTAATAAAGAACCTTTATGTTGTTTGACAATTCCGTATATATAATACGTATGTACACAAACACTAGGAATATGACAGAAATAATAAGTTCGATGGGCTACAGTACTCTCAGTTCTCCATTGCCAGAAAAAGTGTAATACTGATTTGGTCCTATTGAAATCGACATAAGAATATCACCGGCCCTACTAGAAAAGTGTACGTTAAAATGACCCTAAATTGGCGGCGTTACCTTAAAAACTCACACAGAAATGTCACTACTAAACGTCATAATATCCACCTTCAGTTATTACTACACCGAATTTATCCGCAATCACTCCAAGATCCTCCAAGTTATAATGTACATAATTTTTACCTTATTCGTAAAATTTCAATCAGAAAAATTACACGGATATGAACTACTACCCCATTCTCATCGCTTTAAAAGTTGTTCCATTGAACTTATGTGGATTTCTTTTCAACGAGCTCTTCATCGGTGCAGTGCAGCTCTACGTTTTTTTGTTGTTGCATTACAAAAATAAACGTGGAGCTGCACTGCACTGGTGTAGAACTCGTTGAAAAGAATTCGCATTAGTTTCCTTTGATTGACGACGTGCACTTTTCTTAAAATATCAATGGATATATGTATAAAAGTACGACAAATTACGCCCTTAAGCCTAGTACGCTGGATCGAGCGAAAAATTTCGCTTGCATTCTGGGTATAATTCTACACGGAAAAAATTTGTGGAGAAACTGTAAAATAGAAGTTGAGAGTGAATAATTGAGAAATTAATTGTCAAGCAATATTTTCCATTTTAAAAATTTTAATAAATAACATTAAACTGAACTGAACTAATAGACGTAATCTCACAAATTAAATAACACAAATTGGTATACCTATGTGCCAAAGCGGCAAACATCAAACAGCATCAATAATCAATCTGTCAACTTTTCAGTGCGAAATAAATGTTTGTTTATATAAATCGCTGGGGGAAAATGTCTCCACTTCATATCAGCGCCGTCTGCATTCCACCATCTAAACATTGATTTTTCTTTCGAACAGCGTACTACCAAAATCAACTTAACAATAAGTTAAGAAGAACGTAAGATTTCTGACTGTTTTACATTTAAAATGCACGCGGCTAGAAAAGGAAAGAAGAAAAAAATCAAACTAACTTTTATGAATAAAGACAAAAAAATGTTAAAAGCGCAAATTACATGCAATGAAACAGAATGGCAAATGATTCTTTCTCGAACAAAATGAGAATGGGGGGGTGTTTTTAGATTTTACTCTCATAAAATGTTCCCGCGCTTTTGTGAAAACCGGTTTTCCTGAAATATTGAGAGAATTATCCAATGTTTTTTATAGCAATACCAATGTTTGTTGGTGTAATTCCTATGATATTTGAACAACACGTGTTTCTGTTTACATTCGTTTTGCTCTCTCTGAAGAGATTAAGGGCTGGATTCTCGGATATTTGCGAGAAAAATGAGAATTTTATTTAAAAACTTTACATCGTCTTTCAGGACCTTGGCCAATACTCGATCCAAATATCTATCTTTGCTCGCAATTAATTTTGAAACCTGATTATAGTAGGTAGGTAGAGGTGGACCTACTTGGTTACATAAGCGAGTAGACAGACCATGTAACAGGTGGCAACTAAAAATTGGGAACAATTTTGAAAACATACTGGAATTATATTAGAGCTATATTTTCTACTTGCTATTGATTATATTTATAAACACACTTAATATTTTAGTATAAAATTAATGAATTGCACAAAAGGGGCCATTTTCAGTAACGTATCGCAACTTTCTTGGAATATGCTCGCAAGCTCTGCTGATGGGGCGGCACTGTGGGAGATTTATAGGATTTTTCTCTTTTGGTACAAATGGTATGTCTTTGAGCTGGAGAAAATTTTGGGTCTTCTTCGCATAATGCGCGGGTCTTTGTCTGGGCAAAATATGTAATTTCCCTCCTGGTGATACTTTTTAAGAAAAGGAACTAAGAATTTTCCCAAATATTCCCGCTCATACACTTCTTGGCTTATGGCAAGTCCAGCTGGTTTGAAGTATGGCTCGGAAATACCTTTAGCAGAAACTGCGATATACATCACTTTTGCTTCAAATTTCTTCTAAAATTTATATTTTACACTTAGTGGTGCTTTACTACAATTATCCGTGTAAAAATTAACATTCCCCGGCATTTGCGGAGCACTTAGCGGGAAATAACTTTTGTCGTCTAAAACGAAATTAATTTTTTTGTAATTTCTCAGCATCCATCTGCAATTGCTTTTGATTACATTTATTTGTATAATGTATACAATTCTCAAAAATTTTCAGAACAATAGACACGATCTACGTAGGTGTCCTGATATTCCAAAGAATTTTAAAACTCATTGCCTACTGAGAAATTATGAATTGAACGTAGTCTCAAATTTTAGTTGCCACCCGTTGTGCTGTACTATGTTTTCTTTATGAATTTCAAATACCTTGATACTTTTCAGTTAAATTAGTATTGGTTTACATAATAACTGCCCCTTGCGGGGCAGGAGTCCAGGTAAAACTGTGAGCAATTTCTACTAGGGTATACCTATGTATACATATATGGCGGGTTCATTGCTAAAGTGAACCAAGCCCACTTTTTTAACTGATAATAATATTGATTAGAGTTGTTCCACTGTGAAAAAATTCACAAATCTTTGTCAAGCATCCAATTTTTATATTGCAACACCAAGGAGATTATTTATTTACTATTTTTATGAAAAAATGCCGTCTGCTAAGTTTCAGCGCTCAAGTGAACTATGTCTATAAAAAAACGTATACCAAGTTTCAGCTCACTACGTAGATATGTAGGTATTTACACTTCTACTAATAAATTGATAGTGTTTGACATTTCATTTTACTTCTCTGTTTCCAAAATGTCGAAAATGGCAAAGCAAACTTTTTTTAAGTTAATAAATTTGGATCGTGAAAGTGGGAATTACATATTTCTAAGAGTAACGACTAAAAGTTTAAACATCATATAAGAAAGCCTGCAAAAAATGTTTGCTTCGTGTTTCAGAAAAAAATTCTTGAGTAGAGTTTTTTTCAGTATCGAAATTTTTCGATTCTTTCAATTTTCACTTTTTTTTCTTCCTCCCTCATATTTAATTGCAAAAAAAAATATTTCAATAATTTAACTTCTTCTACTATTGGTTTTGTTCCAGAACTATGGGCACGACTAGCGAGCTGGAGCTGACCCTATGGGGTGTATAGACAAAAAAGTGTGCCGTGTCCGGCTATATGTTGATTGCCATGTCTGGCCAAGTGTTGATTGCCATGTCTGGCCAAGTGTTGATTGCCATGTACGGCTAAATGTTGAATGTGTTGTATTTATGATTGTATAATTTTTTGTAATTTTTGTTATATAGTTATATATGTATTTATATAATTTTGTTGTTTTGTATAGGTCGACGGAACACAAGTAGTTTCATGAAAATGAAACTATCGTTACCGACGCCACGCTTAATTCACTGTTACAGTTGATCAGATCAACTGATGAGTAAAACTTAGAACTTTTAATGACGAACACTACACACTAAACACCAAAAATATATCCGAGATTGCATGTCCGATGATGCATTGAAGGCATCACCAGGGAGAAATAATCTTTCGGAAAACCCCTACTCTGGTCCAAGCGTTGAAGCGAGCGAACTTGGAAACCGCGTTAATGTACAACTTGGAACTGGATAATTAACTTGTCGGGTAATAGATTAACTAATAAACTAATACAAGGGCATGGCACCCTCTACTGTCAAAAATTAGATCGCATTTGATAGGCAAGGGCTACTTGATAGGTTATACCTTCTTCCTTATCTAAATTATTATGAATAATTTGAAAGGATTTTGGAGATGTTCAAGAAGAGTTTGTCGTTCGGGTAATTCTACGTTCTCTCGATTTTTGGTTTTAGCTCGTTATCTTAATCGCACTACAATAATGCATAGCCAAGTTCTTTCCTCCATTCATGCAAAAGACAAGCATATTTTTATTATTATTTCCATAACATATGTGATGCTCTTTAAACGATGTGATTTTAATTTCTTGAGCCCTGATGAAGCGTTAAAATAATTTTTATTTTAATAAGATGTGTCGACGAATTGATCAATTTAAATAGTTTCCGCGCCAAGAGCGTATTCGTTATTCAAATTAGTTTCAGAATCTGAGCATAATGATTGACTTTCTTTCCCTAATTTCCAATTGTGAGATATAAAATATATCTTGCCTGCTATTTCAGCTGTCTGCCTATTCCTTGCTGGCAAACGTTGAAAATGATTTTTCCACCGTAGCTGATGTTCAAGGCACTAACAGAGATTTCGACGACGCAACATTTCCCAAATCAGCGTTATGAAATAAACTTGCCTACTAAGCAATAGGACTAACTTTGGCCGTCATATCCCCTCAGCTGTAACGATTGGGAACGAGAAATTGCTTGAGGTTCAGCGGTATTTCCAACCATAACAGCCTTGTAAAAAGCACTTCCTTCGACTCATAATTAAAATTTAACAATATAAATAGTCCCAAATACTTTTTTGATAAATTCATTAAATCCCACTGACACATGCATGCATATAAGTAAATTCTCAAATAATATAAATATAGCGCCAGTTTACGACAGTTGGTAGCATTGACAGTGAGAGCATACTTTGGCTGTGTTCAACTTTTGGCTAGAGCCGGCTATATCCAGAATGGCTGTAGATAAGGCTCTCATTTGTGTGAGTAAATGTCAAACTTGCGTCATTCATAAATTGTTTCAATTTCATTGTAAGAATTATGTCGAGTAATAAAAGTAAATTAGTTGCAATAACAACTATAATAAAAGAATGGATTGATTTCCTAGAAAATAAGTGAAACCTATAGTAATAAATAATTTAATCACAGCGCAAATGTTCAACATTGCCGTCCTTGTCTGTTAATAATGGCACATTATTTTCGTAAATAATTTCACCTTTTATATACATACACACAGTAATAAAACTGAGTTATTTTTTTGGTTTCTTGACATCAAAAACTAAATCAAACGTCAAGCTATTTTGGCTTCACCTCCAGAGCACTAACCAATTCGGCTATAGCCGGCTACAGCCAAGAGTTGAACAATAACAGATATGAAATTTTGTCATTTATAGCTCTTATTTTTGGCTCAAAATTGGCTATAGCCAACAACTGAACGACCTCATTCTGACTATAGCCAGCTAAAGCCGGCTCTAACTAAAAGTTGTACACAGCCTTTCTGAACTCAAAACTGGTGCCACATGAAACAGGAGATCAGTCAGTCCATTTATGTACATGTCAGTGATTTCAGATGATTTGGAAATTCCATTCGACAGTTTGTGATTTTTGCCATAAAAACTAGTGAGAAGTTTACGTGTAAGGTATTCCAGTGATTGCTTTGGTAGCAGCATTCAAATTTCCTTCACAATATCTGGAAAAAAAATTCATGTCATCATAATGTAAATCCTCCTTTAGGATAATATCCGACTTGCACGCCATATATAAACAGAATCTTAATTCGACAATGACATTGAAAGCCTTCGGAAGTTCATCTTAACCTAATAGAGAGAATAAAAAAAAGGTAATCCAAGTTTTGTAGATTTAAGTTTTATAGCTGTATAGCTCATTGTGTATTTTTTCAGCAAGAGTGCAAAATATCCAAAACAATTTGAAATGATGATTATGACGTAAATGTTGGCGGCAGAGTATAGGGGATATTGTAAGATTCTAATTACAGATGATCATGTGGTAAATCTCATTGAAAATCAAGCAGCAACATTTTTACGGAAACTGAGGACATCCGCGTGAATAATCCGGAATTAAAACCTTCATAGGATCTTCGGACGATTGCGCTTAAGAAAATAAGGAAAATTGATTAGGGACTATTTTTGCAAAGTTGTTTACAAATGTGCATAACATATGGCTACAGCAGAAGCATACACTGTTTGTAGCATTTTTTGTGTTCACCATTTTAAAAATGCAATAAAATTGCAAGCATCCTTACACGTTGTATTTCAAACATTTTTATACAGTTGGTAATATCATTCAAGTCACAGTAAAATATTTTTCGCTGATAATTTTGGTGTAAGTTAATTTTGAAAAACAAAAAATGTGCTTAGTGTTATGCTTCTGAGGTAGGGATATGGGTTATGCATGCATATTTCCTATCTGTTAGAACATAATTCCTAACAAATAATATGAGTAGGGGCAACCAGACCCCTGCGGAAGAGTTCATATATTGTCGTTTCTAATAGATTATACGTAAATGTGTATATAAATTGTTTTGGGCTATTTTCTAGGTAAAATTTGTTACAGAAGGAGAAAATTCAGCAACTGTATTTTGATTCTACTTCTCCTTCAGTGGTGCCTACACGTTTAATGTTTATAAAGTTGCATAAAACAAAAACCCCCCAAACCTACTCGTGTAACAGTCTTTAAATACAAATTCCTACATATCTTAATTTTGCAAGAATAGTTCCTAGCAATCAAGATTTTAAACACATGCCGGGGATGTGAAGCAGTTTTCTGAGGACTAAATATAGTTACAGACTAGCTTTTTATCATGAACATACTGCAGATATTTTATTTAAAAACTAAGAACAAAAACATTCAGTTCCAGTAATGTGTGACTAGTTCAATACTTTTTTGTTATTTTTTTCCTAATCTCACGTCGAAAATACGACCCATTGCGTCATTGTTTCGTTCAATAAATTTATATGTAATCAGCAGGATTTCTTACTTCTAAAAATAATTTTTAACTTAAAATAAAAACGAGAAATTTGTAATACAGTTAAAATATCGTGTTATCGGTAAATACCTAGTAGGTAAATGGTTGCACATTCTCAACAAATTCCGTTTCAATTAGTGTTACAAAGAAATTTATTGAGATGCAGACATGACTCGTGACGTGATCCTGCGCATATTAACCAAGTTTTGAAAAATAGGTGAACCATTTAGTAGGAAACAAAATTATTTAGTCGCTATCCCTGGAAGTAGCCCAGACAAAAAAAAACTTTCCGCAGGCACAAACTGCATTTTGACTGATGGAAAAATACTCTTCACAATAAATTTGTAAGCGACTGTAGCAAGTTTTTCGTTTGTTAAATAAAATAAATATACTGAACATGCATACACACAGCCGCAAGCCGTTTTTTTTTTGTTCACTTAACATTTTTATTTTAAGTTTTTACCGCAAAAAGAAAAACGTTCAAAAGAGAAACAGAAAAGGATGGGCGACATTGAAAAAGCTTCGGCTGATGGCAAATAGTTTTGCGCGCCATTATTACGTTAATTATATACGTGATACGTTCAACTATTTTTTAAGTTAATATTACGATAAAATTCATTTATTTGCAGATAGATTTAATAGTCTGACGAAGGATTGTCAAAAGTTTCATTAATAATTGATAAAATTAATGAAAAACAATTTCCATATTTATTGCACAACACAAACCAATTATATTTCCGCGTGTATATGCTGCACATTCATAGCACACATATACCCCTTTTGATATGGCGTGAAGTAGTGTTTGTGTAAAAATTCTATCTCTTTCTACCGTTCATGCTCTATAGTGCAAGAAAAGTGGTTAAACACGATAAAAAAAAAGTTCTTCCTCTTTAGGATTTTGATGAATAATTTTTTTTTTGTTCACGACTGTATCATGAGGCAATGAAGAACGTTTTAAAACGTTGTTCATGTGAATTAAAAGTAAATTTTTAAAAACTCACATTTTTAAAACTTGGAAAATCCAAAATTTCACAACTGAGCGTGTATACTGCTGTTGCTGATGCTAGAAAAATCCACTGGCAAAGAGTAGAATATTTAAGCAATTGACGCGCAAAATAATTTTTCGGTGTATTTTAAAACAAAAGAAAATAAGCTAACACCACACAAAAACAGCTATACTTTTAAGAAATGTAAAAATAACGAGAGAACAAATTTAATCGTATGAACCTTTCCTCACTGCCAACTTTTTCTTCTTCTCAAACATCTCACCGCACTATTGATTGGGCATTGTGACCCTTTTCGGCATTTTTATTAAATTACTGTTCACAAAACTGAGTAAATAACAAGCACGGCACTCTTATAATGTTTTACACAAATTTATAAATTGTTTTTGGGCGTTTTATTTAGCAAAATTTTAATTCACACGAAAGAAACTACTCGATACACTGCCTGCCAGTCTCAAATCTTCAGCAATGGCGGCGGCTTTTCCCGTTTCAATTCGGTCGTTTCATCATATTTCATACCAAATTTTTGGTAGCGCCCATAAGCTCATGAGCAACACATTCGAACTTTAAAAAAAAATCCATTAATTTGTTAGATAGATGGCTTATTCTTATAATTATCCTTTCGAGTTGATTTTTTTACGCTGTTTAAGCACAGAATATTAAATTTCTTCACTGGTTACTGTTGTTCTCGATGGAGTAAAAAACATCTATTTTATTCAATTATTCCAACGTAGAATAAAACACTTTTTCAGCACACTTTGCTTTTTCGTAAATGCACCATCGATAATGCAGTTCAATTGTTCGTTTCGCGTGTTCCTCTATGCTATCCAGTAGATGTCGCTTTCGTTAGATCTTTGAATTTTTTATTTAACTAATAACTTTACACTCTCATTTAATTAAAGTAATGCATTTTTCAAAACACTTCACTTGCATTACAAATAATAAGGAGCACTGCTACATTTATGTGAAATCCAACCTTTTAACTTTGTTAATCACCAATATGTTTATCCAAAGGATAATAAAGTTGATACAATCAGCACAAATTATTCAAGCTGGACGCGAGCGTGTTTATCAAACAGTACTTGGCTTCTTTAGTACAAGAGAGTGTTTTATGCACCTGCAAAAAAAGAATATTGAAAGAATTAATTCTTGATATTTTATTTTTTTTTTAAATATTAAATAATAATTTATATTTAAAAAAATTATTGAAAAACTAGAAGGAATCGTTCCATTAATTTTCAAAAATTGCGCTATAAGTTTCTTATTGCAGAATTATATGCACAAATTAATACTATCTTGAAATTCCCACAGATGGCAGCCTAACAATATTTTCATCGATAAAATAGTTCTTACGATGGCATAGCAGACCACCATAAACGCCAAACAATTTTGACGGCTAAATATAGAAACGCCAAAATTAATTTGAACTATAATTTTTCTTTCTCAAATGAAAAATAAAATTGAAATGATTTATATGAAAACTTACATTTTACATGTTATGTTAGCCCTTTTCCCAAATAAAATGAATATCCCAGATTGCAGAAAGTGTTCTAGGGATTTGTTGGCTTGAGATTTGGAGCTCCCATCGAATAGTTTGGGGCACAAGTGATTTCTGTCCAAACATCCTGGAAAAACGAAAATTTATTATTTATTATATTATTCATAAAATTAAATCTACAAAACTGCTAGAAATATTATAACACAAGCAATTACTGATGGTTTGAAATTATGTTGCAAACAAAGATGATTTTTTTAATTTGATGGTAAATTGTAGAAATAAGTAAAAGTTTTAAAATATTAGGGAAATGACCGCTGTCACTTCTGCTTTGAAGAGATTGGAAGTCTCCCCAAAAATGATATCCAATTTATTTATATACCTGCACAAACTTGTTGATTCTTTCAGATCATAAAATAATATTATTTTTTTAACTAGTCACAAAACTATTAAAATAGCACAAAATTGCTTGCTTTTGAACTATATATATTTTTTTATAAAAGAAAATATTAAGAAATCCTGAGAAGACGTCTTGTGTCAGCGGTGTATCCCTGTCTTCTGGGTTCCTGTCAAATGATCTGACATCGCCTATTTCAAATGTTGCCTTCAATTGAAATTTGTTTGGCTTTTGTGTGTCCAATTTCCAAAAGTAAACAAATTATATACACAATTATTCTCTTTTGTTGTCCAAAAATAAGAAATAGGCAAGTTTCAACTGTTGCAAGTGAAATAAATATTGTATAGATAGTGCTCGTGGAGTAATCACAGATTTACTATTTTTTTTTAAATCTATTTCAATTCCCAATAAATGTGTGGAATTATAAGCGTCATCAAAATTATAATAATCTATAATAAAATAAGTATTTTCTCCGAAGTATTCTTTTAAAAAAAAGTCGCTTTTTAGTTAATCAACCTATGCAGTGTACACGCTTGTGTTACACGTGAATATGCATTAATTTAAGCTAAATTAAATTAATTTTATACATTTCAATATATGAGATTAAATTATACTTACTTGTGCTTTAATTTCACAATTTGACGAGATAAAAACTGAATTATATTTGCAAAAACTTAACAACGCCGGACATCACCACACACTTCGATTTATATACGAGTCGAATGAAAGAGCTGTTGAAATCACCCTGTGACATCTGTTGTACAAAATGTGTACTTAGTTTTGTTAATGTGCTTGCGGCGGGGTTTTTTTGTTGTATTTATTATAGAAATAGTGGTTTTATGAATAAATAACTTTTTTCATTATTAATTGAAATATCGCTGTTGAGTATTCGCAGTAATTATATTTTACAAAACTTCAATTTAGGGACAAAAAAAATAGAAGAGGAGAAGCAGACATGGCAAGTAACAAACAGCATGATGAGATAATTTTTATAAAAATGCTCTTGGACGTTTCGTGGAAAAGCGAAAATTTTGATTAATTTAAACAATAAACCTAGTATGAATTTCGAGTGAAGTGAAATCTCACATAAAGTTGGCCGAAAGAAGTCTGAAATGTAAAATGACTGCTAATTTATTGCCAATTTTGCTTGCGATATGCGTATTATCCCCCAGCGTACACGCTGCTAGCACTTTTCTTGATGAGAGATGCTCGGGGACGGTAAAAAGATAGAGGGTATTCTCATTACGAACTACGTTCCGCCATTTGTGTCGGAATGTATAGTAAAGTACCACTGACATGTATAACATAGACCGCTGACACCACTGAAATCACTTACATTATCATGGAATCACTTTTCTATAGTTGTCTCTTTTTAGTTTAACGACTCGATTCCACTGAACTTCAAATTATACATTCTATACAAAATCCACCATAGTCCAGTTTCAGTTCATAAAATACACAATACAATATTTGTAATTCTTTCTCTGTCCCCCATAGCTACTTTTAGGGATAGGCCACTGACATGTAATAAGAATGGACTGAGCCATCCTATCTAATTCGTATAGTTAAAAAATTTTTTGCTAAAATCTATTTGTCTCTTTCAAGCTCAAAATGTACACTGAACTGTAACCAATTTTTGGAAACAGTACGGCTGTATTAATTGGAATGCATTGGAATTGACATAAAAATTCAGACAAATATATTGTTTTTATACGTCTATCTCTTACAAGCCCAAGGAAATTTGACATCAAATCTGCAGAGGAGCACATTTTTCAGTAATATTACAAATGAGTTTTTCGGTTAATTAAAACAAGCTTAACTTTCAATAATTTTAATTTAATGCAATACTATTTTATAACATCTTTAGTGTTTCCAATTGACAAATAATAATTAATTATAAATCTGTGTGCAATTGTACGAAATAAAGGGTTTTCACAGCCTGTCCAATATTTGTGCCATTTTTGAAGCAAGAACGCTCAGTCCATTCTTATGCTATTGCTTAATTTTATTTCCTTAGAAATCGAGTTTAAGGAATATTTGATATTGTAGGAGATAAGCTTACAATAAAAATAATAATTTTGAATATATTTCAAATTTGTTGAGCTTGTAATAAATAGGAATGTTAAAGCGGAAATGAAACTTGAAATTAAGATAATTTTCACACCCCGGCCAACAAAAGTGGATCTATATGATCAAGCAGTCCGTGTTAGACATGTGAGTGGAAAGTACGGTACAGAGAACATAATATTCTCTCTCCTGTCTGTGTCTTTTTAATAGAAATGTATATTAATTTATAGGACGAAATTCGTCACAGCTCTAGTGTCAGGATTTTAATGGGGATACCTTTTGTTCTAAATACTTTGCTCGGGGGGAGGAGTTTTTCCGAATTAATGCTTCACTTTTTGTCGGTGATAAGCATTCGGGGGAGGAAAAAGTTTCTGCTGCACTTTTCTAAGCTGCAGCACGAGCAGCATAACAATATTACTGCAAGCAAATAGTTTCGGTCATTTTGAAATTGGAAATTTCTGAGCGGACAGCTGTGCAGTTCTTTACTTGCAATTTGAGGTGATAATTTATAATAATTTAATTCCCATTACGTGCTGAGAATTTGTGATACTATTATTATTTATATCAAAAACTGTACAAACAAGTACAACACATAGCAAAATTAACCTTAACAATTAGTATTTACAGCGTAGCAAAATGCCCGAGCTTCGTGCTGCTGTGTGTGGGTTGGCCCTAAGCCACTTCGATTGAACTTAATTTGCCATATTTTGACTTTCTGAAGTACATTCGATGAATTTTTAAAGTTTATTTGTTTTAATAAATCTTAGACTTGATATAGTGTTTGTTTCGAAAGCTTAAAAGTTATATTTTCATTAAATGTCAGTGTTTTCTGAAACTATTTCGAACTAATACATTTAAAATTTCGCACTAATACATGCCATGCCGAAAGTGGACTAAGCTTTCAGTCTATATGCCGCTTCCTTGCTAGTTATTTATTCAAAGGTTGCAGTTTCATAAAGTCTTCAAAAGTGGTTCGACAATGCAGATGCTGCTTAGATTATATAGCAAAAAGGATTTGTTATGACGAAGAAAAACTTAAGCATTTTTCTTCATGCAGTAGAACCGCATATATGTGCTCATTTTAGTCATGGAAGTAGTAAACTACGATATTTTCAGAGTGGGCACATAATTTAATTTTATTAAGAATTGAAGAAATATTCTGATAGAAAGATCCCATTATTTCGCAAAATCTTTAAAATAATTTTTAAGTTTATATATTTTTTTTATAACTTTTTATTAAGCTTGGCTTTTTATACTTCCGGCTTCAAAACCTGTTACTTCCAGCTCGAAAAAATAAAAAGTCAGGGCTTTTTATTTTTGCCAGAAAAAATAAAAAGCCAAGCTGCTTTATATTTTTGTCAGAAAATATAAAAAGCCTTTCCAGCTTGGTTTTTTTAGCTTTTTGTTTTGTAAAAAGTTAAGTTTTCAAAAGCTTTACAGAAATCGAAACGGGTTTCACGAGACATCTTTTGGTATATTCCACTAAATTTCACGATCATGACTTATCCCAGCTTTTTTTGTTTAAAATTTTCAAAATACCAGTTATTTTCGGTCCCTGCTTTTTAAATTTTTAGGAATTTTCCTAGCGCCCCATTTCTTGGTGTTACCTTTATGGCTGAAATAATTTAAGTCAAATAAACAAACAATCAGTACGTTTACATGAATACTTGAAGTATGGTTGTAGTAATCAAAATATTATGAAAACGCTCATTCAACGCGTAAATTTAATCTTAAAAATTGGCAAATTAAATTCCAGAAAAATTCCAGTTAAGTAATTGGAATTAATTCAATCATTCGCCCGACCTGAGCTACAAGTGGATTTCAAGTCAAGTACTCAAGTATTCATGTAAACGTACTGAATGACGAGTTAATTGTAAACAAAAATACCGGCAGTGGAAAATGTTTCTTTAATATTGCTGTTTGTTTTTGTTTTCATTCATATTTTATTTAAAATACTATAATTAATTAAACAATTAAACTTGAATGAAAAATGATTTGCTACGAGAACAATAATGGTTGTTTCTAGAAGAGAGTACAGCGCACTTCATCTGTATAAATTCAAGACTCCGGAATCTCGATTATATAAAATCTCTCCCGAAAAACAAAATTTCACTGTAGTTTTTCACTATTTCTATCTGTAAATGACTTTTAATTACTTCTTTGTAAGATAAAACACTAAAAGAACACTGGACTTGTTTTCCTACAATTAAAAATTTCGAACTGACAAAAATAAGGCAAAGCCCCCTTGTTATTTCCCCTCCGTCTCCACAAGTATAAATTACATGTCTTTTACACATAAAATATACTTATAACTAAAAGGAAGTCGGATATCGAGTGAATACAGTTTACATGAATACGCCACTTACTGACGTTCTAATCTCACTTAATAAGTGAGGTTTTGAAGTTTCTGAAAGTAAGATTTTCAGAGCTTGATACGGTCGCAGCTTGCTGCATGTAGCAGCATGCTGCATGTACGATGCCGACAGATGTAGCGGTGCACTGACATAAGATATGAATCAAAAGTTCGAAACGTTTCACTTTTCGAGCTGCTCGCTTATTTTTTCAACTTCCCGCCAATGATTTTTTCATTGTTGGAACCGGTGTAAGAACTCTTATTTACATAAGCAATTGAGCCCACATGAAATAGAAAGTTAAGCAGTCTATTTTATATATGTCAGTGTAGTGGTGTTGAAATTCGTCCACACGGCGTAGGTGCTGCCTCGTTTGGCACGACTGGATGATTTAAATCTGTCTGGAACCAGGTTCGACGAGGCTCGAGGCGAAGATTAAATTTACAGTTAGAGGCAGCGGTAAAATGAAAAATAACAAGAACCAAGTGAAGAAATCTACTCTATCTATAAAAAAAAACGACAGTTTCAAGAATCGTAGTTTTCCCCCACGAAGTATACCCTGAGTGGGCCACAACGGCGTCCATGAAATCCTGAAAAAGACAACACAGTCTACCAGGCGACTAAGAGAAAGAAAAAGTGTGCACGAGATTTACAGGTTATACTGTGGTAAGATTGTACATTTCCTGGTATAAATCTATAATGAAAATCACCATTTTATACAGCGCGTGAAATGTTCCAAGCACAGCAGAAACCCAAGAAACCCGCTCATTACAACTATACCCCTACGGAGGCCCGCTAAGAAAGCGGGCCACGTTTTTCTATCATTACCAGCAAAAGAGAGCGGGCCACGTTTTTTTATCACTACCTGCAAAAGAGAGCGGGCCTCATTTTTTTATCATTACCAGCAAACGAGAGCAGGCCACGTTTTTTTATCACTATCTGCAAAAGAGAGCGGGCCACGTTTTTTTATCATTACCTGCAAAAGAGAGCTGGCCACGTTTTTTATCATTACCTGCAAAAGAGAGCAGGACAAGTTTTTTTATCATTACCTACAAAAGAGAGCGGGCTACGTTCTTATCATAACCTGCATAAGAGTGGCGGGCAACAGTATTTACATTGGCCACGGTTTTTCATTACCTACCTGCAAAAGGCCAATATTATTTATAGTGAGCACTTCTAGCTAAACAAAGAATAGTAATTAAGGAGGTAAAACGATTATACCCTAGACACACAGCACGAACTAATGAATCATTTGTACTAACTATTCATTAAAATGTCGTGTGTCAAATAGTATATGTCATTATAGCTCGAAAATCAGATGATAATGAAGTACACTAATGAAGTGTTTTCCTCCTTCATTATAGCTATAATGAGGAAAAATGTGCTAGATTTGGCATATAATTTAAGTCTGGAGCTCCGCTGTGCATCTGCCGATTTGAAAAATAAGAAGAAGAAATGCAAAGAAATGCAAATCACAATTTATATTATTAATATTTTTTTAAATAACTTGTGTTTCTCATTTGGAAATTGTTAAATTGAAAATAAAATAAATGAAAACAAAGCTTATCACGTTAATTCGATCCATATTGCTTAATTACAGAAATGGCTGTGTGTCTGCAGTTTATAATAAATCATTATATACTAATGAGTCGTTAATTATTTCTTCATTAAGAGCGCTGTGTGTCTAGGGCATTAACTAGGAATAGGGAGATGAGTTCTTTACGAATTAGGGAAAACTAATTTGAATAATTTTTGCCAGTTTGAAAACTGTGGCATCAGCACCTCGAGGAGGCCTCTTCGAGACTGCAGTAGCAAAGTAGCATGGTGAGTACCTTCTGAAAATTTTCCTTTCTCGTCCATAATATAGTCTCTTTTTTGATTGACCGCAACTATTAGCAACTAATCAGGATAGAAGAAAGAAAAAAGTTCTGGGAACCAGTGACCAGGCTGTGACAGCGGCAGGTTTTGCTTAACCGCCCTTATAACTCTCCCGCACTAGCCGAGGTGCAAGCGTGCCGCCCTGTGTCATCGCTGGTCACTGAGTGAGTTGTCAGGTCGTGCTGACAGGAGGGATTTCACGTCCAAGAGGTAGGTACTCACTGGAAGCTTGACAAGTTCCGGGAGTTAAGCGACTTTTTGAAGTTTAGTATTATTAACATTAGAAATTTGAAATAGCCCCTTACTCCTCTCTCCGGAGTTATAACAGTTTAATAAAAATTTCGGAGCTTTGTTTTTCATTTTTTTACTTTTACCTTTGTTTGTTTTATTAAAGTAGTTTTTTTTTAAACAAAAACTGTAAGCTGTGGACACCCCTTTTTAATTTAACCTAGTACACCTATATGTCCGAATTGCACCCGTTAAAGAATTCTTAGCCCTGAAACGAATTATTTCAACCAGGATTCAAAATGAAGACATTGAAATTTGACGAACATTTTTTTTAGTAAATTTCTATTAGCACAATGCAATTAAAACACTTCACAATAATTTTGCATCGCTGCTTATATGAATACCGAGTTTACTTGTGTACGTGTTCAAACAAGGTACATTTTTTGATATAAACAATAACTGTATCAAAAGCTCACAGCACGTAATGAGAATTTAATTATTATATTGGATGTGGCTGTTTATACATACAGTGTGTATACACAATAGGTGAAGGGGGGGGGGGGGGGTCGCGCACAGATTAGTGACACAGTATCTTTTTGAAAAACTTAATTTTGCCACATCGTACCCTGACATACTGTCCTGCAGAGCCGAAGATCATTCTATGTTCACAGGATTAATTTCTGGAACTCCTTGCCTCTTGGAATCAAACGGATAAACAATCTGGCCGCCTTCAAGCGTGAACTTTTCGAGCACTATAAAAATATATAAATTACTGCTCCTGTTGTTATCTGCATCTAATTCTAAGAAATTCGAGCGATTTCTATTTCCTTGTAATATATATATTTTACAACTATTCTCTGAGGTACCGATTGTTAGCATCTTATAAGTAATTGTACAATACGTAAATAAAATATTTCATTGAGTTAATATTTATTAGCCCTCATACATTTACTTTAACACTTATTTATAATTAAGATCAGACTTTCTTTTCTCTTTCCCTTTTTCATTTTTCTTTTGTTATTTTTTTCTAAATATATTATCTGTTTCTTGTACATGTAAATGAGATATGATATCTTATATGTATAAAATAGTGAATATACAAATTATATTTGAAAACGAGCGACGGTTCAGGTCAGGTGAAAAGAATTCACCAGCACACATCCACACTTCACTCTAATATGGAGAGGAGAAGAAGGAAGGATCGCACATCCACCACTACTACATCAAGCATCAACTAAACTGATATCCTTTGGAAAAATACGTGAAAAATTGTTATTCATTCCTCAGCCAGATCTATGCCGAGTTTGGCAAGATGACGAATCGTTAATTACATGAGATTGCCAACTGATGGCACAAATTCTGTGATTTGTACAGCATTAAGTCGGCTCCGCTTGCACAGTAAAAGAGAAACTAATGTCATTTTCGTTTCGCTTGAACATCAGGTTCGCTCTGGAAGCAATCTCGTTCAATCGAATGGTTTCAGAGTGCACTTGAAAGGAGCTTGCTTGTATATTGTTAAGTGAGTGACTACCATTGGACGTGAAGTCCAGTCTGTCATCATGAGCTGACAGCCCACTCCGTGAACAGCGTTACGCAACGATTAAACGAGTCAATAGAGCTGACGGACAGTTCTGATTTCGTCTGTCAAATTTACTGACAAAAAACGATTTGCGTTCTATCAATTGACCAGTCTGTTCATAATAAAATCTCGTCAAGCGGTGCAGAGAATCCTCTTCTATATGTATATCAAACAACTTCTTCATTAATCCGTCTTTAATCTGTACAAAATAAACAATAAAATGTATGTTAAACACTTTTCAGTCATTTCCCACTCAAAAGAGAGCAGATTAGGAATATAAACACAAATATCCACTAGCATCTACCCTTTATTTTCAATATCCGCCATCTTAATTGTACGTTTGACAGTTTATTGACTAGTCCGTACTGACTCGTCAGAAATCTTGTCAGTACAGACTGGTCAGTAAAAAAGAGTAGTCAGTAGGGGCTTACACGAGCCTGTGTAAGTGTCAATCGCTGTCAGAGTCAGTTCTACTGACTCGTGTAATCCCCGGGTTAAGGAGCGTTTACAATGACAGAGTAGAGTGGAGTCACCAGATTGCATTTTATTACCTTTTCTCAAGCTTGCACTCTCATATAAGTTCTTCGCGCTACCCACCAGAGTGGATTTCACAGAGTAGCGTCTATAACGAAAATTAATAAATTATAACAAAAAAACCAAAAATAAATATTTTTTATAAGATTTAAAAAAATGTATTTAGTAGATATTTTTATTATACATTTTTAACAAAATAAAGTCAATTAAGAATTGAAATTTTCTTATGTTCGAATTAGCTTATCAATGGAATATAGATGGCAGTTGTTCATTTCGAAAGTGATTTGTATTTTGTTATAATTCAAATCGGTAATAGCTCATTCTGGTGTAATTATAGAAATATTCTCTGTCATTGAACATCATTTCGTTAACTAGATTATATGAATGTACAAACTGTGTTCTATTTTGAAATATATTTCAAATGTAAACACATGATAATCTGTCACACAATTTTCATATGATTTCGAAAATCCGAATCTATCTATTGTGCATGCACGCTACTCTGGTAAAAGCTTACTCCACTCTACTCTGTCATTGTAAACGCTCCTTTACAAGTGCAGGGTGGCACGCTAGCACCTCGGCTATTGCGGGAGAGTTGTGGGGTGGGTAACCCAAATCGTGCCGCTGCCTGTGACGCACCATATACACAAAAAGATATCCACATCCAGTCCTGAAGAGACTTTTACGCCACTTACCCCAACTTACTGAAAGTTCGATTTCCTAGGCTCGCGCGTCGCGCCATCGCCATAATCCCTGGGATACTAGTTATAGCGAATGCCACACAGAGGAAATTTAGATAACAAGGTGTCATAAAACAAGAGTGTATATGTATATCGTAAAAGCAAAACAAAGCATATATATATGTGTATCGTAAACATAAAATATAAGTCAACAATATACTCACGATTAAAACTCCACGGTATGATGAAGCGCTCCAGCATCCGGCAGTATATGCCTTTATCTATTTTGAAGGAAGAAAAATTTAAGGACCAAAGGTTGTGATTGCTACTTCTGTATGCCCTGCCCTAAGCCTTCTTCGATACCAGTAAATCATTAATAACCAACTATTAACTTTTCTTGGAAACTGATTTGTAATAATGTAAAGCTCTACACATTTATTCAAAACTAGTACTCCATCTGTATCACTATCAATGTCAATCGCAGATATCCTGTTAGGAAACTTTCTTCCCGTGGAGAACGTCAAAGTGCTTATGTCTAGGGAAATAAGCAAATTGAAGATAATTGCATTAAACTGAAACTCACTAGTAAGGCATAATAAAAGAATAGCCTTAAATACATTCATTGCGGAACAAAAATACAACTTTGTTCTTCTTTCAGAGACACATCTCAGTCCTCGCCACAAACTAGTTTTCGAGAAATTCTCGACCACCCGCTCAGATAAAACTGATTCTTCCCTTGGCACGGCCATCCTAATTCGCGATGGGCTTAAATGTGAGCAAGTTAAGCTCAGACCACTGTCCAACATGGAATGCACAGCAGTTAAAGTCTTTCTTACCTCCCAACAAACACTTCTCCTCATTTCCCTTTATAGCAGATGTAGTGCTCGGGCAGCGCAGATTAAAAGGAACCTTAGCTACCTCAATAATATCTCCAAAGATTACACCTATACGGTTATTGGAGGAGATTTCAACGCCAGGCATCCTATGTGGAATGACCCGCTGGAAAGTTCATCTGGAAGGACAATTGCAAATTGGCTCAATCGAAATCAAGATAGTCATGATTTCATTGTAGCTGCGCCAACCATCCCAACCTTCCCCCGATCAGGTTCCTACATAGACTTTTATCATGTTTCTTCAAGTTTGATTAACCTTCTTCCCCAAATTAATAACTTCAACTGCGTTACACATCATGCTTCGTTAGATCATCTAGCAATAGAACTGACCATCAAACCTAATTCGCCGGTAAATATACTGACGATGGTACTACCCACCTCCACGACTTTGGTAGACGTGAACTGGAATGATTTCCAGGACAGGTTGACTACCCTGTATGAAGACAACCTCCCCCCCCCCCCCCAACAGTAGAAACCTAACAAACTCAGAAATAGATTCCCAAATAGATTTTTTCACTAATTGCCTACAGAGCAATATAAACCACTTTTCAAAGACTACTAGCACCAAAAACTATTTTTATATAAACCTTCCGGCAAATCTTCAAAGTCTGTATAAATACAGACAAAAACTGCGGAAAATCCTAAACCGCATTATCACAGAACACTAAACTCTCAAAATGCGACCTACCAGTCTATTCTCTCCTAAGTCAAATGCTTATCGATTATCATCGATGAACAAACTAAATTGTTCTGCGATGAGCAGTTTAGGAAAAGACTTGAAAAAATCAAACCAGGCCCACAGACTTTTGAAAATATTAACAAAGTCTGTTCCAGGAAGCCAAAACTCCCGAAAGTCATAAAGAACAGCCAAGAAATGCTAGCTCTCCCACAGGAAAAATGTGATGCATTTGCATCATATTTTCAAGACACTTTTGAGGATAAATCAATCCTGAGCACTCCAGCCTTCTCCTTGGAAGTAAACAGCAGTGTTAATACTTTTCTGAACGCAAATGGCTCTATACCACAAACCTTCTTCTGCGTGGATAACCCCGCAATCTATCCTGAAGAGCACAATATTTTCACCAATCCTCTGCACCTTTTCGTCTTAACCAAGACAATAAACTCAAAAAAATCGAGTTGTCCCGACAAAATTTCAAATGCAATCATTAAAAAACTTCCACCAAAAGCTCTCGACTTTCTATCAACAGTATTCAATAATTGCATCAATAATTGCTACTTCCCAGAAAAATGGAAAATTTCACGCATTTTCCCAATCCCCAAAAAACTTCATCAAAAGACATCAGGGAGTTCAGGCCCATCGCCTTAATTTCTAACTTAGGAAAGCTTTTTCAGAATGTCATCAAGCAACAGGGTATAAACACCTGCGAAGAAAAAAATATCCACCAAGACTCCCAATTTGGTTTCAAACCACAGCACTCTACCTTCCATCGATTAATAAAGTTTCACACGGATGCAACGAGAGCCTTAAATAGGAACGAATGTATCTATCGTAGGCTGTTTCCTTGACGTCGCAAAAGCATTCGACTCAGTATGGACAGCAGGGCTTGTTTTCAAATTAAATCAGTTCGGTTTCCCCCCACATTTCAATTTGTTAATCCACAGTTTTCTAACTTTTAGGAAATTCTATATGGAACTCGATAAACATAAATCACCACTCAAGGCAACATAAGCTGGTGTCCCCAAGGCTCCATTTTAGGCCCAATCCTCTTTAACCTCTACACTTCCGACCAACCTCCAAACGAAAATGGGACAACACTCTTATACGCTGATGACTCCCTCACGTATGCCCAATCTCGTTGCCCAAATTTGGCTATATATAAAGTCAACCTGCACCTTAAAAAATTAGACTCCTACCACAGAGAGTGGGGGATAAAAATAAATGTCCAAAAATCTGAACTGATTCGGAAACTTGGCACTGGGCGAAACCGCCAAGCTGCAAAATCCAAGACCATTGAAGCCATCTACAACAGGGAAAAAATAAAACCCCCACACAAAGTGCGAAATACCTGGGTATCAAATTTCATGAATTGTTAAGATTCAATGATCATGCTAAAGCGACCATTAGCAAGGCTAATTTTGCATATAGCTTCCTTAGTCCAATAATAAACTTCAAGGACGGCCTCTCAACTTAGACCGAGCTTCTGTTGTACAAACAACTCATTAGACCTGTTATTACTTACTGCTTCCCTATCTGGCATACTATTTCTCCCACCTATATGGAAAGACTTAGCAAGCTTGAAAGAAAGATTTTTAGAGCTTGCACGGGATTCCATAGACGAGCCAATGGAAAATTCTTTCCCAACAGAGTAGTCTATGAGGCAGCCAACATCACTCCAATTCAGGAGTATATATTTGAACTTGCGAACAAGCAAGTTCAAAAAATACCAAACCACCCAAACCCACTGATAAACAGCCTGCCTGACCTTCTCATACCGGCAAACTTTAATTACCGCTGACCCTTGCTCTTAACGAAGCCCGAGTCTAGAAACATCTACCAGCTAGATGATGGTAGAATAAGTTTCTATGACCATAAAGGTGATTACTATCGCGGGTAATCACATTTCAGCCACGTTTACTCAGAGAGTGTCTCTGAAGAAAACCAATGCCTTAGGAACCTTGATTCCTAAACACTCCCTAAAATCCACATCCTAACTTCTCATATCTCCTGCCCCCGCCGTCCTACTAACAACTAACTCCATAAGGAGAACGACATGAGGTACGACTGATAAGGCGCATCAGCTGTAATTGAAAAGAAGACAATAAAACTGAAAGTTCGAAAGTCACAAAGGACAAGCGGCAACAAGAGGAAAAAAAGACGACATCAAACTAAACTGAGGGCTAAAGATGAGCCCCAACGAACAAATGAGGACAAATAGAGAAAACATCGAGGGAAACTACGACAAAGCAAATAAAACTCGGCGCAAAACACACTTGACTTGACTTGACTTGACTGGGTTTCTTGAAGAAAACAATTTTTTTCCGTAATCTAAGAAATATTGTAGCAAGTATTATACCATTTTAGAATCCTTATTAAATCCGTCAACGTTTAAAGTTACTTGCCAAACTGGCGTAGTACATTTTTTTTTCAGTATAGTCAGTTAAAGTTGGGTGAAGTATTAATTTTCTATTCTTGGTTCGGCAAAATGTGACATTTTCTTCCAAGCTGGAGCAGTTGGCTTAGAATTTAAAGCAACAGGTTACATAAGCACTATTCGGGATTACATTAGAAATGTTAAAGGGAATGCCCTTAGGAGAAGGATGGCGAAGGATACAAAAAATAAGTCCGGGTTGCTCTGTACTTCAACTTAGAGAGATTTATTGACAGCTTATTGATACATAAAAAAGGTGTGACAACTTAACTAAATTATAAACGCAAAAGTGACAATATGCAATTCAAAAGTTACAGCTTGATTAGTTCAACAGATGGCAGAGCCAATATTGGTTTGGAACTTTAATATCTTCAACAAGAGAAATAAAATTGAAAAAAGTAAAAATTTTTTAGCAACAGGAGCTAAAAAACCATCACAAGGTGTACATTTTCTCGAAAATAAAAGAAATGCCTATAATTTGAAAAATACATGACTTAGATTTTTTTTATATTTTTCTGGTAACTATTTATGATTTGGTCTATCACCCGATTCCGGCTTGACGTCGACTTACGGGACACCCTGTATAGTCGTGAAATTTTGCAGAACGTCATACTCATGACACGGTGTCTCTACAATGGGTACTTGAGCAAAAAAAGGAATCATGGGGAATGTGACGGCAAACTCACTAGCCAGGTCTGATTCTGGCTTCCCCTTTCTTATACCAGGGTGTTTCAGCATAAAGGCTTAAACAGAATTGCGACGACAGAGCAACAAAGCGACAGATGACAGCGGAAAACTCGCTGCGAAACAGGCAGTCGAAAAATTGGGAACAAAATTGCAAAGATAGGCACGGTGAGCGACGATTGTGAAAGAAGAAAATATTGAAATTTCATTTGTTAATTGTTTCAAGCGTTTTAAAAGGAGATTTTTATCAAGAATATTTTATATTATATTGAAAGAAATGCAATGGACCAAAGTATGGAAGAAAAAAACTGAAAATGCGAAAATTAACTAAATTAAACGCTTTGAAAGATCCATCCAAACCACGTGTTTTTTGTCCACTTGCCTCGCCTGTCTTACAAATCATAAATTATTATATGATTTCGTACTTCCTCGATCAATTTTTCCTCAAAGCTCATTATTTTAAAATTACCGCGGCATGCTACCACTTAAAAAAAAAAACAAAACTGAATGCCAAAACAATTTCATTCGATTAATTTTGTTGGTAGTACTGCAGCGACGACGGAAAAATTAGAAACTGATCAATCCCGACGAAAACTTCGTCGATCGCAATTTGGTGCATTCCCATAAGATGCTGTGCTTTTAGAAGTTTGAAGTTTCGTCGTCGTTTGTCGTCGGTCGTCGCAATTATGTTTAAGGAAGATAACTGAGCCCGAAACAAAGTTATGTATCGAGAGGGATAAAAATGCGTCTTTTCGTCATTAGGGGGGGGGGGTGTTATATTTTTTATACTATTTCCCTTATTTATATCTAGTTTTTGAATATTTTTCTTTATACCTGTACATATAAAACCTCACCAACCGACGCAAATGCTGATCACACCAACCTACATGCCGTCTAAGTAGTTCTGTAATTCTGTACCTTTTGTTTTCTGTTCTAAAGAAGAACCAGCTAAGATGAACAGGGATTTTCTCCACGACCAATCCTTTTAGAGGATATTGGAAACTCAGATATTTCTCGAAATTAATTGTAATGCTAATCTCAAATGCAGCGACACGACGCACATACACACTACAGACAAATTGGATTATTTCAACCGGTTCCAAGTAGGTAGGCACATGTAGGACATCAAATGTCTGGAGTCTGGAGTAAATCATACAAGAAAGTGCCTTATTTTGGCGGGAAAACTGTTAGAATTTAAAATAGTTTTTTTTTAATTTGACAACCTAAAGCCTGGAGAAGTGATTGCGTAAATTGTTTTCTCCTAAACTTTATTTATAGGGGGGTGGAGGGGTATTAAAAAAAGCTATGAGTTATATTAAAAGTTATAAAGCCCGCGCTACCACTAAAAACCACTGCTTAGAAAAATCTCATTTTTCTAAGAAAACTATTAATTAAGCTGAGTGTGTATCGGTAAACATATTACACAACATTCACAACGACAACTATAAAAATGTCCAATTCTTTCTTTCGTTAAATTTAACACCCTTGGTAAATGCATCTGGGTTGTACAATACCTACATAATTATGCACAAGAATTTCCACGATATTTATAGCACTTACAGTCGCTTTATATACATAGATCCCTCCAATATGCACTTTCTTTCCGGACACACATTACTAAATATACATTTATTCAAAAACAACAAAAACAAATGCCTATCGGCACCACTTTATTCAATATACACATATCCATAGGTACCTCTTTAATTCCAACCATAGTTTGGATGCTTCTTTTTAGAGCGATTCAACAAGTCTCTATTGCCATCCAGAGCATACTTCTAGAAAACAGTTTGAGCGCATAGTCTGAAAATAGTTCTTCGGGTCACACCAATATCGCGTACGAAGTCAATTACTCTTATCACTTTCATTTCACTCAGAAAATCCCTGGACTTTAATTAGACAAATCCATTAAAGGATTGACGAGAAATTGATGTTGGCATCTGGTAATATGTACTCTTTCAATTGTCATTATTGGTTTATAGTTTAATAATAACTGCCGAGTATGTGTAGATGAAGAGTAATTTTCATTTACAGATAAATAGCAAAGGCACAAGATGGTTCGTTTTTTTTATCGTAAATATGAATGTAAAAACTATAGCGAAATATTGTTTTGATCTTTTTGTCTGCATGTGTTGTTATAGTTAGGGAGACATTCATCTTTGTGTCACAATATCAGGATTAAGTATAAGCCGTTATCTTGCATTGAGCCATCCTTCACCGAACGGTTACTATAGTTCAGTGTTGCTGTAAAGGTTGTTAGTGTCGATATAATGAAATGGGAAACTATTCAGATTAAAACAATTCTGGGTCTGTTTCGACTTTTATCAGATGGAGGTATCATAGAGAATCGATGGAATCAAGAAATGTACAGATACTATCACGACCAATATTATGAAATTCAAATCTTAATTAAGGTACCTGCGACAAAAAGGCCCACCTAATTTGAAAACGCAATAAATCAAGTATTTGATGATATAAAACTACAAAAATCAGTTTTCCGTGAAGTTTATTTATTTGCACAACTAAAAAAATAGAAAAGCTATAAAAGAAGTGGGTATTTGAAAAAATAATTCAGTTTTATAAAACCTATTCCAAGGGCCTTATTAAACTACCACAGTATAATAAGGCCCAAAGCAAAAAGTTCCTTTTTCAAAATCTTAATCAGAGGAATGATTCCCTTTGAATTTGCTAAAACTAAGAAACTCAACAAAATTCGGTTATTTTTATTAATTTCGAATTAAAATAAATATGGGCATTTTTACCCCCAGGGGGATAATAAGGCCCCAATAGCTTTAGTTATAAATTTCCTAACATACAAGAAGTAAATCCAAACAGTCTTCATTCTTTGGAACAAAAATTATGTCTCAATTATAATCCTATATAGGAACATTAGTTTCATTAAGAATTTAGGTTAGGTAGGGTAATAAGGTCCACGGTCTACTGTGGACCTTATTAGACCTATGATAAGATTTTACAAACCATTACCTAACGTTCAAACTAAACAAGTTACTGCATTAGCAATTAAACAACGGAACTTATGATTTTGTCTAGGCGAAAATTATAATTCCAAGCAGCCATACTCCTCTCTGTGACGTACCGTTCGCTACTAGCAAGATGGCGGCGCGACCTGCCTGAAGCCCCATCGACGGCGTTCGTGTCGACTTAAAGGCCGAAACACAGTGCTAGCCTTTCCAACCTCGACCTCAGTATAACTTTAAGAACCTCGACCTGATGAGCCTTGCAAACTTTTGCAGCTCACAATACGAGCTTTGACAACTTCTATATGATAGCATTTAATTGGGCTATTGGCTTGAAAATTGAAATTATTTTGTAATAATTTACTACAGCAGGAATAAATTTTCACGATAAATATGTTTGTAAAACTTTTTTTAAACAAATTTCCCGTACGCTTTTTCCTGTAAACAATGCTGGCATCAATTGATTACAAAAATTAGCTGTCAAAGCTGACAAAGTTCCAGCAGAGTAGAAAGTAGACCTACTCGACTTCAACCTCAACCTGGCCGGCCTCACCAACTTTACCATTGGGAGGTTGATAGCCTGATCTCATATATTCTATACAACTGTCAAAGTTGGTGAGGCCGGCCAGGTTGGAAAAGCCAGCACTGTGTTTTACGCTTAATGCATGTGTTTCACGCTTAATGCATGTGTGCATAAAGTATGAGGTTGCTGCGATTCATTTTAGTGGAAATTTTTATATGTGGGCCTTAATACCCTCCGGGCTTTTTTTGCCGAAGGTACCTAAGTATTAGACCCAAAATACATTCACGCCTCCGGCCACAAGTCACTTAAGACTAGGGGGTTAGATATTTCGTGATTTTACGATGAAACGTCATTTTCAAAAAAAAAAACATTATATCTCGAGAACAGAATATCCGATTTTACTGATTCAAATGCCATCATACGAAGATAACAGGCTATGGGCGACTTTTCTGTCAATTGAGTGCTTACATCATTTGGGTACAAATGTCATTCAGTGAGATCTGTCATCATCTCAAGTTGAGATTTTTTCATGAAATTAAGTATTTTCTGAATTACATTGTGAGTATTATGCAATATAGAAGGCGCCTTCAACAATGTGCTTCTATATAAGTTTACGGAAATGTTAAGAAAATATGGATAGTGAACTAGTCCCTAATATACTGGATCGCACACATGTTGAAGCACAATTAAAAGTATCCAGAGCAGAGTGAAAAGTATACACAGGAGCACCCTTCAAGGCGGTATTTTAACAACTTTATTATGGGTGCTCATCATGGATGACCTCTTGTCAATACTTATCCGGATGGGGTACCTATACGGTGGTTTGTTATGCAGATGACCTGGTGATATTAGTCACTGATAGCTATGAATCTGTACTCTGTGGACTGGTGCAAAACGTAATCCGACTAGTCATAGACTGGGCTACGGATTTTGGATTATCCATCAATCCACTGACAAATCTATGTCTTTTTACTAAAAAAAGGAATATCCTAAGTCTGAACCTTCCCTACATTGGCTCTATACATTTGGAGCTAAAGAATAGGGTTAAATACCTCGGTATTATATTAGATAAGAAGCTAAACTGGACACCACACCTCGAGGACAGAGCGAATAAGGTACTTAGAGCCTTCGAAATGTGCCGTAGAGCTATAAGGAAAAAGTGAAGACTCAAACCACGGATAATCCTATGGGTCTACACTAGTGTCATACGACCCAATGATAGCCAAAAGTTCTGTGGGGTGGTGGAAAACATGGATCTCGCCAACCATAGTAAAATATTGAAAAAGATTCAGAGATTGTCAACCAGCACTCGGGCTCTCGAGGCTATCTTCAACATACACCTCGTGCATATACATATCAAGAAGAGGGCATCAATCGCAGCGTTCAATCAGAGCTGGATTCACGCTGGAGCTATAGTTCTACACGAATTGTTCTTTCAGATCGCGCAATCCATTGCACCTGACATCGGTGGGGACAGCGACCTCCTACCAGAGACTATACTGAAAAGCGAATTTAAATTAATAATTCCATCTAGGGCAGATTGGGAGTCACACTCTATGCTTCAAACATTAACAAAACCTATTGTTTACGCAGACGGCTCCAAAACTGAAGAAAATACCAAAGCAGGTATTTTCTGTGAGAAACCTGGCATGGAAATCGCCCTACACCTTGAAGGCCATGTTACGGTTTTCCAGGTGGAAGTCAAGGCCATTCTTGAAGCGGGACGGTATCTCCTCAACTCGGATACGGTGAACAAGGAGATTGCCATCTGCTTGGACAGCCAAGCACGTGTAAGGGCCTTGTCAAAACCTTTCGTAACCTCCACGCTAGTACTGGAGTGCAAAACCACCCGAAATTCCCTCTCGCTGGGTAACACGGTATTCATTGTAAGGGTGCCAGTTCATTGCGATATCAGCGGGAACGAAAAGGCGGACGAGCTCGCTCGTATTGGTGCAACCTCAGAGGAATCATCCTTCAGAATTGGGGTTGCACCAAACATTTTTGCATCTAAAATTTCGGCCTTGGCTGACTGCAAACACAGTCGCCTTTGGCTGGATGATCCCTCAGGCAGAACTACAACGGAACTGTTGGGTAAACATAACCCAAATTTGACGAAAAAGACATTGGCACTAAGCAAGCCAATTCTAAGAACAATTGGGTCAATTCTCACTGGGCACTCTTTTCTCCGGGGCACCTACACAAGATGAGACTTGTTGATGATGTTATATGCAGAGGATAGTGAGAGGAGCCCGAAACGGTAACTCACTTTTTGTATCAATGTCCGGCTCTCTCCAGAAAGCGTTACAGATTCCTTGGATCACACCTCCTGGAAGAACTGTATGAAGCAGGCATGGACGGTTGGGGGCCAATTCTGAATTTTGTTAAAGCGTCTGGCTGGGGCCTATGAACGATTGCTCATAAGTCCAGAGGGTGAACAATGGGCCTTGCTGTGGCCTAAGTTCCAGTGCCCCCGCCCTGGTGTACTCAACCTATTTTCAATCCATCCGCATCCATCCATTTTGCAATGCCAAGCCTATAACAAATCAGAAAAAAAGCGAAGATGTTAGCTTTTCGCGGCATTGAATATCATCAGGATTCCCTTCATGAAATAATACAACCTGGATGAATTCGAGTTTTCGCAAGATTACTTTTTCTATTGGTACAAGATCTCTTTAAAATCAGTTGTAATTTATAATAGATGTATGTATTCAATATTAGCAATTGGCACGTTTTCAAATAGTATAAAATACAAAAGCGATTTACGATTCTCAATTGTGCTGTATGACAATTCATACGAAATGTATGAAAATGGATAAGAATCTACGATTTTCACAAATTCTTTTTGAAGGGAGCTTTGATGGATGGATTGAAGAGAGGTTGAGACTCCAGGCCGGATCCTTAGAACGCAGACCACAACAAGGCCCATTATTCACCCTCCAGACCTCTGAGCAATCGCTCATAGGTCCCAACTGGACGTGGACGCTCTTGTGAAGTTCGGTATTGGCCCCCAGCCCTAGTGTTGCCTGACTACTACAATTGTAGTGATATACTACAATTTTCATCTAAAAACAAGTAAAAAAGGTAGAATTGGTCTAAGACCAATTCTTAAGATACCATAGATGAATGTCTATATGTAATTTCTTATGGTGACCCATCTGTGGAAGTTTGATTTTTGAAGTGGTTTTTCGCTTATATTTCGTCGTACAGCAAAAATGATTATAACAAATTTTCATAGGATAATAAAAACGTCTAGGCCTGATCGCTTTCACGATATACGTAAAAAAGTAATACTTTTATATGGCATCAACAAGAAGGGGTTGCTCGATTTAGTCCATTTCATTTCATTTGCTATTACTATGAAAACACCATGTACCAAATTTCAACTCTATATGTCAACGCGTTCTCAGGCAATGTCCAAATATCTAGTGGAAAACGAAAAACCTACGAAGGAGATGCTCGATTGGTCCTATTTTCGAATTTAAATTTACTAAAGCTCGTGTGCAAAATTTCAGCTCTCTAAGTGAAGGTGTTCTTGACTTATCATAAGGATCAACAGACGGACAAACGTGCAGACGGAAGGACGTGCAAAAATAAAAATTACTTTTAATTTTATGCATGGGTTTGCTCTACCAGTAGGTATCATTTCTGTGCGTTACAAGCGGAATGAAAAACTTAGTATACCCTATGGTTTCATCATCATCTAGGGTATAAGAATGAGAAATGCGTTGCTTCGCACAATAGTGGAACAATCCACAGTCTAGATTCGTGTAATATTAGATGAAATCAGCCCTTGTTGCACTACTGCTTCCAAGTGATGGCTGTAGAAGCTCTTGGGTTACTTACTTGCGCCTATTCTTATTTTTTAATTTTTTTATTTTATTCATTGTAACTTGAAAAATAAAAGTTTATTCACATTAATTTATTCCTGGGTTTGTTTATTTAAAAATTTCTTCTGATATGGTATCCGACGAACAATTGGGGGATTCCGCTGAATCTATGGTGATGAAATTCACTCTCGGTGGAGGTTCTGTTTCCATAATTGACTGCAGTAAGCAGTGTTCATTCATAAATGATACCGTTGATACCATATCCTGTGGTGTTGTCCTAGAGGAACCTGGTCTTGATATAAAAACTTGGCATGATTCTTTTTCTGCGCAATGAATGCGCTCTTGTGATATGAGATCTTGAATCCGTGACTGCAATTTTAGTGTTGTTATATGTTCTGGCATAGTAGTTCTCATTTGTTTTTGGGGAATTTTTTTGGGTTCTTTATCATAGTGCAGAGCTGTTCCTGTTTCTCATTTCCTTTCTCCCAGCCGTAATGCTTACATTCAGGTTCCCATTGACGTTGTACCAAGGCTTCTGCATTTCCATGGATACGTCCTTTCCTGTGTTGGCTCTCAAAGCCATAAGGTTGGATTCTAGTCTCCCTAAGAGTAGTTTGCTCTCTAGCTCGCCAATTTGGACATTCTTCTCTCCCTTTCTTTTCTGTTGATTCCTTTCGACGGCGTTTCCTGCAGTCGCTTTGAAGGTGTCCTAATTTATTACAATTCCAACATCGAAGAACACTACGTGAAGGGGTGCTTAGTGATAACTGCAATCTATTGCAAGTCTGCTGCTCAGCTCGATATTTTGCAATTCCACTTTCCTCTCCTCATCTAGAGATTCCACTCGTCGGCGTTTTCTGCAGTCTCTTTGTAGGTGTCCTGTTCTATTACAATTCCAGCATCGAAGGATACCATGCAAAGGTGAGCTCTGGGATGACTGCATTCTATTACAAGTACATTCGTCCACCGAAATGTCTCTTACTGCACCCCGCGAAGCTTGTCTGGCGGATTCATACACTAATGCATAGGCTAGTGCTTCTGCTGTTGATTTCTTTCCTGCTAGCCTTAATGACTGTTGTAAATTTTGATCTGTAATAGCGTTCACGAATGCCTTCGTCGCCACTTCATTGAGAAAATCCGCATTCACGCTGGAGTATGAAAGATGCGCTAATCTTTCTACATCTGCCTGCAATTTGAATCCTGTTGTGCAACTGTAGGCGATATACTTGCTGCATGTGCTCATCTCCGTAACGTAATTCTATCGCCTGTACTAATGAAGAGTAATTACGTTGATTTTCAATCGGTACAGTTTATAAGAGTTCTGACGCAGGACCTCGAAGTGCTAACACCAGAGCTATAGCTTTGTCTTCATCATTCCATCCATTTACCTCTGAAGCTGCCTCGAATTGTCTCTTGAAGATATGCCACGAATTTTGTCCACCGGATATTTCAGTTGCTACGCTTAGAGGCTGACGATGCTTTATTCTTTCCAGATCTGATTTAAAACTGTCAAGCTGCTCGGTGACTTTTTGTTGAGCTTCCGCCACTTCCTGCTCGATTCCTTCAATTTTCAAATTTTGTTCGTCTAATGAGTTTTTCAGGAAAGTCTTCTGTTCCTCCAAACGAGTTTCTAGACAATTTTCCAGAGAGATCTTTTGTTCGTCCAAACGGGCTTCCAGAGATTTCTTTTGTTCCTCAAAATCAATCTTTTGTTCATCAAAACGGGCTTCCATAGATTTCTTTTGTTCGTCCATAGATTTATTCTGTTCATCTAAACGTGATTCCAGAGAATTTTTTTATTCCTCGAGAGAATTCTTTTGTTCATCAAAACGGGCTTCCATTTTGCTCATTAAAGTACTCAAAAGCTGTTCCATTTTCATCTCAGGCTCTTCTTCAAATTCGGTTCCTTCCAAGTTCTCTTCGAAAACAAATGTCTCAGGATTCTTTCCTTCCGCTATCAACGCTTGTCTAAGTCGCTCGACTAGAACTTGCTTTGCACCTGTCGTTTGTAATGAGCGGTTCCCTAGCTCCACTTTCAAATCCTGTATTCGAAGCTCCTCCACTTTGCGCCTCATTACTGTAGTAATTCACTCACAGTTGAATATAAATTATTTTCCAGAACTTTATAATTTAACACAATTCCACAAAATTAATCACACTTTTAATTTTTGAGTCAATTGCCACCACTTTATTTCTCAAATATACTTCACTTCTGACACCAGTTGTTGCGGGCGTGGCCTTTGGTTCGTTATTTAAAACACAATATTAAATAATTAATATATAAGTTCTTTATTACACTTAAATCATATAAAGTTCACAAACATTCATTTAATCAACTCAACTCTAATTATCGCTAACACTGTACTTTCAATTATCGCAATCTAATTACACTCTTTCGCTTCTTTATTACTTTCGCTTGCTAACACTGCCACGTCTAAAACAAGACTCTTTTTCTGGCGATGACAACTGTTATATTTATACCCTAGAAACTCTCCGGATTATTCTGGAGTGTTCTATTCCAAAAGCTTTTTGACTATTCTATTTGTTCTATTCCTGAACTTTCGTGTAGATTTCATAATCGATTCTCCGAACCTGAAGTCATTTACTCTCCGAACCTGAAGTTGTTTATTGCCAGTAGATGTCACCAGTTGTCTCTTTCTATTGCACGTAACAATATACTACATTAGTTTTTCACGGACGGGAATCGAATCAACACTTGTTAGAATTGGTCAATGATGGAGCATAGAAGAAATTTTTAGAATTTTTATTTTAAACGATTCTAAATTAAATCACAAATACGATATTTCGTGCTTTGATTTAGAATCGTTAAAAATAAAAGTTCTTAAAATTTCTTCTATTCTCCATCATAATATATTAGCTAACCAAATATCCATTTGATCCTTGATGTATGATTTATAAGCTTTAATGCGTTTATTCTTATCTTTGTATCCTTCATGACTGTGATTCCACAAACTCAGCGACAGGCTTTCTTTCCACTTACCAGTCGCAGCCATTTTGAAATTCGTACCAGCATAAACTACCAGCACAAAAGTTGGAAGTCATCCAACTTTATTTTACCAGCACGTGCTTGTAAGCTGGTTGATCAGCATTACTGTTTACATTATACTTTTTTCGTGCTGATGCAACTAAGCGCGAGTTGATAAGCATAAGTCTGTCAATTGGCTTAACGGAGAAAAATCAAATTGTTATCCTATCCACGGCTATAATGGTTTGAGCATGGGAAAAAAATTGTTTGTGCTTTATGCTTTTAAGCTCTATATCCTTTGCTCAGATAACACAGATGATACTAGCGCAGACTATATACAGATGGAGAATTGGAACAATTTCCTTCCTGCTCAGCACTCATACAACCAGCCTGCGGCAACGTCCCAGGCACACCACGTATATCGTGGTAGGATCAGAGCCAGCAGTCATCATGAAGCAGGACGAGGTCATGGGTCGTGCATGGGTACATCGTAGGAGCAGCAGAGCCAGTTACAGTCAGGCATCAGATAGGGTGTCGTTGCTAGATTAGGAATATATCGGAAAGAGAAAGAAATAAAAATGAGTATTGGCTGGATTACATTAAAACGCCCACGCCAGCGTGGTCGTCATCGTCGTCGTCAAACGCCGAACAAAACGCCGGGCAAGTTACATTAACACTGGGCGGCAGCGCCATATCTTAATTTCCCTTACATTTTACAGTTGAGTTATTTGCTTGTAATCTCTGCCGGATTGCAATAAAATTTTAAATAATAATAAAAAATATATTTTCTTTTCCTTCAAGTCCACATTTTTTTAATATAAAATCATTTATTTTCAGAAATTTAAATATCGTTTCATTTTGTCATGTTTTTCCTATTAGATCTGGCATATTGGCAGCAATGGAGCGCCAGCGTTAAATTTAGGATTAGAGATGGGTCGACGACCACGCCGACGACGACGCCGGCGTGGGTAATATGATGCATTTCATACATGCAGTATCTACTGTCTCTAAATATTTTTGACATAAAACGACGACCACGCCGACGTCGGCGTTGTTAATGTAATCCGGCCACAGGGTAACCGCAAGAGCTACGATGGTAGCAAAGTGCTACAATCAGCTTGTTTGGGCTACAATGTCACTACCCTCTGAATTGTGCTACGCCCCTGAAAAAATTTTGTTACTCTCTAATTTTATCTTCTAATTTCACATTAGTTTTTAGCTAAGAATAATTTTCTTTGACAAATCCAGAAGTAATAATTTTATCTTATAATTTCTTTCATTTTCGGCTAAGAACAATTTTCATTGACAAGAGATGTACGGCGATATGACGTGGCGGCGTTGGCTTCTGGCTTTGGTGGGAGCGATGAGCGTTCTTTCTCTACTCCCTCCTACGTTCTAGAACGTAACTCGCTTCAATTACTTCACTTCATAAAGTTCGTGTTTCGAGCCTAACACACATTACTTATATTTACAATTCACTCGCCACAACTCAAATCTGATTTTATTGAAGAGGTGTTTTAAGTGATTGTAAATTGTGCAATACAAGGTACATGTACAAGCCAAGCACTGAAAAATTCAATTTCGAAATAAAATAAGTATTTTGTGTTGCTACAATTACATAGCAGAGAATTTCTGTCGAAAAATTCAAGAAAAACCCTAACCTAAGTTTTGTTGTGCCAGCTACCGGCATTCGGCAATCAAGATTGCTTTTAATTTATTGACTGGAATCTGTTTTAATTCATTGTACAGTACAATACATGGTACAAGTACTGAACAATTCAATTTGGAAGACATTATTATTTACAATATTCATTTATTTTATTTTAGCCTTTGTTTCATAAACGAAATAGAGTGTTTTGTGTTGCTTTGCTACAACTATATCGCAGACAATTTGTGCGGGAAAGTTCAACAAAAAACCCGACTTTTAGATCAACATCAAAACTTTTATATAGAAACTTTTATATAGAATTAACAGTACAAATCCAAAAGCGCATAAATTTTAATGATCCTGTATTCAAGGCATTGAAACTTCTCGATCCAGAATATTTAAAAGATAAATCTTTCCCTGAAGTAACAACAGATTTAGCCTTTCTATCTCATCGGTTTAAAAACCTTCGAATAGAAAATATTGAGACAATATTCTCTGAAATGCGCCTTTTATTAGAATTAAATTGTCTAACTGAAAACGAATTCACAAGTACCTACTGTAACTTTTTGGGAATATATAATTAAAAAAAAAAAAAAACTGCTGGTAATAGTATGTTTGCAAATTTGGCTGAGTTCGCCTTCAATTTATTGTCACTTCCTCACAGTTAGCGAAGCTGCTGAAAGATGTTTCTCGTATTTAAACGAAAAAATAAAACAAGTAATCGCTATAACTATGACGCTATTAATACCAAAATGCTGCATAAAGAATATATTAAAGCAAATAAAGACACATGTATGGATTTCAATCCTAATAAATTAGCTAACAATATTATAAATTGTTAATTGAACATTAAAAGGACCTATCTTAGATCACAAGATTTATTTGTACCGAGGATAAAACGAAGCAATATTGTAGCATCATGTTCCTTACTTGACTTTTATTTGATTAATTTTCTGCGTTATGTTTAAAATAAGTAATTTTTAAGTGAATTTTTTGTTAATTTTATAATAAAAATTGAAAAATGGAGGTTTGCTTTTTTTAATTGTAGAGCTTAGTTACACTATTTCTGAACGACTATATAATAAACCCGTAGTACACCTACATATCGTCGGTGATACTGCATAACCGCAAGACTATTAATATCACTACCGCGTAAGTTAAAGTGAAAATAAAATTTTCAGCAAACACTAAACTTCTTTTTTTTTCGATTACAATGACAAAATTATTTCTACTGAGCTCTAGGATAGGACGAGAAATATCATATTTCTGGATTTTAGACATAAGATTTAAAAAAAAAGTTGTAGTTTCATAGCTACATTACCATTAACTTCAAAATTGGAATTTCAGTTACGCGGTTATGATATTGCTAGTCTCGCGGTTATGCAGTATCACCGTCGATATAATATATCAGTCTTCTATAGTAATATCTATAGCAATACAAATGTGACCAATACAATCTCATCTATGGAAACCTTGCTACTTTCAGAATGTTTTGCTACTGAGTGCTACGCACCTTAAGGTAGTGCTACGTCAATTTGCTACGCTAAGAAATTTCTAAACGGTCACCCTGTCTGGCCATTATGCTTTGCGCGATGACCTATGTATACATAAGAATGGGAGCTATGTTTGATTAAAATAAAGTGGTGCAGGATATCATGTAGCTATGTATCCAAATGGTAGACTAACTACCTATGTATCAGTCACAACTCATGTACATTGTATATGCTTTCTGCGCCACGCGTCACCTAGCAAAACTTTTGCATACAAAAAAAAACAAGTGTGTCTGTGATAATACCACACAAAACAGCAAGTGTGTCCATGATAATATCATTTATGGACAATTGTGTTATTTTATTATTACGCTGTAAACATAAGTTTTCTTGTAATTTTTATGCAAAATCGAGTAAATAACATTACAATGTTTAATTTTAGATACTTTGTAACATTTGATTTACGTTGGAACGCTGTCAAAACTTTGATCGAAAAGTGTTCATTTTGTCATATTTTGTTTAGCTAAAATATTAACCCAAAAGATCGTGGCACATCTTTGGATTTATATTAAAATCGGATTAGCTGGAAAGTGGTGCAAGAGATGACAGTTTTTAGCAATTTTACAAATTTCAGATAATTATATAATAATTTCTGGATTAATTTTGAGAAATTTGCTACACTTATCTCACGGATTGGACCTTTATCTAAACATTAAAATTTATTTCGAATAATAAGACACACCTGTTCTCGAGATATCGGGTGCAAGCCGAGGGTCAATTTTCAATTTTCACTAGTATTCCCTCTTAAGGGGAAAACAAAAATTGTCATGTCTCAAACTGCTCAACTGTTACACAGTACACACTGACACTGTGGCACAAATATTGTGTTTCTGTGTATCACCGTTAGAGCATCCTATAAAATGTTTACTACATAAAAAACATGTAAAACTCAACCAATCAGATGAAATTTTACACCCGAAAATCGATTTAAATTATAAAAAATATATTTTCTTGTGTTCAAGTGATATTTTAATCGCTTATAAGGAATTAAATTTATTCCGACTTTAATTTTCAAAAATTATTCTTAACTGAATCCTGCGTATAGGCAAAAGGGACGGAGCATGGTAAACACTATTTTTATACCCTAGATGAAATCTATACGGGTATACTAAGTTTGTCATTCCGTTTGTAACACCTCGAAATAATGATGGTAGAGCAAAATGAATTGGACACCCACGCATAATATTAAAAGTTATTTTGATTTTTGCATGTCCGTCCGTCCGTCCGTCTGTTTGTGCGCACGATAACTCGAGAACGCGTATACTTAGAGAGCTGAAATTTGGTACACGGACTTTAAAAAGAAAAAGTAAAATTCAGTTCGAAAATAAGACAAATCGGGTAACTCCTTCGTGGGGTTGCCATACAAAACTTTCGTTTTTCACTATATATTTGGACACTGCCTGAGAACGCGTCAACGTATAGAGCTGAAATTTTGTACGTGGTGTGCTCATTGCACTAGCAAATAAAATTTTAAAAATGGACTAAATCGGGCAACCCATTCTTGGTGTTGCCATAGAAAAATTTAGGTTTTTTATGTATACTGTGAAAACGATCAGTCCAAGACATTTTTATTGTACTAAAAACTTTTTCAGAATACGAAATCCTATAAAATTGGTTATAATCATTTTTTCTGTCCGACAAACCGTTCTAGAAATATATGCGAAAAACCACTGCAAAAATCAAAATTGCTCAAATGGGTACCCATACGAAATTTCATACGGATATTCATCTATGGTATCATAAGAATTGGTCTTAGACCAATACTAGCTTTTTTACAATTGTTACCTTATTTTTTCTGCCGTGATTGCATCTGCGCAGCCAACATAAAAACATCAAATGGCATAAGAAAACGTTTAGTAAGAAATATTTTGTTATTGGTAGCTCCAACTGTGCCATAGGGCGAAAGAGAAAACTGTAAAACTTGTGATATTCTTTCATATAGGAAAATGGCAATACACTCAGTCCATTGTTATAAGTCAGTGGTGTTACAGAATTCGGGCCCTGGTTACCAGAAATGTTAATAAGGTTTTCATTTTTCATTAGCCCAATTCTAGCTTTTTTTACTTGCTATAATTATTTTACAGAGTCCAACATTGTGTTGGAAAGTGCTTTACCTCCCGCTGCCATTTAGACATAAAATAAACACAGTTAAGGTTACATAAGTGGATAATCTAATTAAAAAAAAATATTACTTCATAAAAATTTGCAAAATGTTCAACATTTATTTATATGGTAATTTACGAATTCAGCATACCTTTTTGCTATATTTCTTTGCTTAGCGGTACCTACATAATTTTATTTTAAGATATTCCATTGCTTGACGCACTTGTGCACATCCATAGTAGACGCACCTTAGCAGTATTTCGAATTTGTTAATGCAAATTTGCTTTACTCAATCGCGCTTGCCGCCCGTTCTTACTCACTAGTTATAGTCACTATACCTCTACTTATATATTTACTCATTAAACTAAGAAAAAAGAATTTATTCAATCAAAATCACTCATCCCATTCCACTCCATTTCATTTCTTTAACTAAACCATTTAAACAAAGCGCAGAGAGCTTTAATAAAAAAATAAAAAAGCTCCTTATAATTTCCTTTGCTTTGCATTTGCAAAGGCGATTTTGTCAGTTGTGAGCTTGTGTAATGTAATTTTTTAAGCTCAAAAAGCTTTAGGAAAGCGCTCGTCTGAGTGCGGAATATTTAGTCAATCGGTGTCCGACCTAAGAGCGAGATCTCAATTCCAATTTTTGTTTAATTAGTTCCTTCATAAATAATTAATACATAAATTAATTAATAATATTCATATAGTAGTACACATACACACGCATTCACTTTTATATATATATATATATAGCAGCGAGTAACAATTTTTTGCACATACACGATAATATACGAAAAAGAAAATCCCAGCGACCGCGAAGTTTTGTAAAAATAAAAAAAAAAAGTGAATATTGCACATAACCTAAAAATAGAGGCGAAAGGACGAGTATTATAGTCAAAAAGGGTATAAATATTTTTTGGCGATACATAAACGAAAAAAAACGAATAATTTATTGTTTATAATAATTTGTATTTTAAACAAAAGTATATTGTTTACATATCGAAAAAGAAAACGCTGTAACCTGTGTAAAGAGGATTAATTTGAAAGTAATCTGCTTTGTTGAGTCAACAAGGTAACAACTCTAAATCTTAATCAATTTCTTTTCGAACAAATTTTTTTTTCAAAAATTGTATTACTAATTATCGTGACGTCATTGCAAATTTCCGTTTCTTGTGGGTGTGAATTTATTTTACATATGTGCAACGAAAGAATGAATTTATAATAGAAAAGTAACAAAAAACTTGATGACGAAAAAAGTTTTTGAACGAATAATTTCTATCAAATTGTTTTAAATAGTTTTCTACCTATTTAAAGAAAATTTTAGAAAATATATGTTACTGAATACTAGAAAAGAAACAAAACCTCCACAAATAGTAATTATACTAATTAAGAGAGTTATAAAGTTTGTGTGTATGTGCTTAATGCCGGAAAACATTAATGCTGAATTTTTTTTTGCATAAAAACTGTCAAAATAGTGTGGTGGAAAGAGTAATTTTTTTAGACGAACAGTTTTCTTCATGAGATTTATGAATTTTTGGTAAGTGTTGAATTCTTTATTTTATTTTCAAGGAAATTGAGAGAGATTTTGCAAGGTCATTTATTTTATTTTAATGCGTCAATTCGTTTTTACGATTCCCCTTTCGAGAATTGTTTCGAAACGGTTCTATAAATTTAACCTGCTTCCTATCGGAAAAGGTCAAGATCCTTTCATATTAACCGTTCTTATTCTGTAAGGATCTACATATATTTACAGAGTAGAGATCAGAGAACAGTTATTGAACTTTTTCAATGAGTTCCATTCAAATTGTTTAAATATATTTTTTGTTTCCAAAAAGTTTCTCACATTTTGGAATATGAAAATAAATAACAATTTTTTCTATCGATAAAAATAAAAATTTGTTTTTAAGTCCTTTCAGATTGTAATGAATCCTGAAATAATTTTTTTCATGGTGTGAAAAATATTTTCCAAAGACTAACAGTGTTCCGATTTAAATAATAATTTATTTAGTACAGAAAAACTATTGTCCAGTAATTTTCTTTACGTAATATTGGCGAAAATTATCCAAAGAATTGGAGTTGTAATTAAAAATTGCTATTCCTTGAGGTGCGAATAATATATGTAAATACATTTTCGGTAATCTCCATTATGAAAGTGTATTGAACTCTCAAAAAGTGTATAAAATTATTACTTTAATTAAAATCTGCTGCCCTGGAGCATCAAATATGCCTAAATTTTTTTTTGTTGTTGATTGATCCCTTTTACTTTGCGACAGAAGTGCTTGAAATGGTAGTTCTGTAGGAGAGAGAAGAGGGAGAAGAATGATCACCGGATCAGATGGAAAATTTTTTCTCGGATGGATCCAAAATGGATAAAGGTACGGTAGCTGGAATTTTCTTGAAAGATCTTAATTTTTCGTCTATACTGGAATGGAATGCAGCAGTGTATTTTAATTCGTAATTTAAGCCATTAGTATTAGGTATAGTGAAATTTAAGTCTATATAACCTAACCTATAAAGTGATGATATATTCTCGAGGAATGATAACAAACTCCTTGTTAAGTCGTGTTAACACATGATACCTACAAAGATAAAAAAGGTATGGCCGATTTATCTGTCAATTTGGTGCTTAGGTCATTTGGAGACAAATGTCACAAATTAGTTCGTTTCAATTCCAATCGTCCTTATCAAAGTGAAATAAATTTTCTATTTCGAAATTTCATTGCTCTCTCACTAGCACATAATTACTTTTTCCGAGGTGATTTAAACGAAGAAACTAATGTTTGTATTAAATATTTCAATATATTTAAAACATCTTTCAATCAATACAACATGAAAAACTCACTAAGAATGACATTTGTCTCCGAATGACGTTGCAACACAACAAGTTCCTCTCAAATCGGACAAACCTTGTTAATCTTTGAATCTTGTACATATATATAGAGTCCATCCTTAGTGTTCTTATATATCCATTCTCAGTGAGGGCATATATAATATCATTGCACGTTTAACAATGGCATGATTAATAGTCCTCTACAAAATTGGTGATCAGGTAATGATTTGGATCATCCTAAAACAATCTCGATGTGCTTCAATTAGGTTTCAACCAAAGTATGAGAAACTGTCCTCATCTGAGGGAATATGTTTTCCTGTATTTTGCCATATGTTTTCGTTATGTCTCAACATTAACTGAGAACTCCATCTAATTTTTAACTGTGTAGTATTGTTCTCAGTTCAATTCAATTTCCCATAGGATGATCAGAGTAACTCAGTTTATGAAAATACGGAATATATCTTCATTCCTCATCGTTTGTACTGCTGATAAACTCAGACAGCTAAGTCGTGATAAAAACATTAAAATCCAATACCTTCAGTGGGTTGGGATTGTAGGGATGTCTTGGATTTACTATAAATGTATACTATAAATTTATAAAGATGGGTACAAGGACACGAAGGACATGAAGGTAATAAGACCACTGACTACATAGCCAGGAAAGGAGCGGAATCTCCATTTAGAGGATCCGAACCATTCTGTGGCCTTACAAAAAAGCCACTTAGCAGGACAAATAATGTCCAAAACAGAAAAGGCTCTCCTGTAGTAGAAATATTAGTCTGTATAAAATATCGTAATATTTATGTATGTATGTATATATAGAGTATATTATAGAATATATGACAGACTTATCATTGTAATCAGATCAGTAATAAATTAATTCTCGAGTAAGCAGCTTATCACGTGTTTCTATAATACATGGCACGGCTGCGCGTTAAAGATCCAGTTTTCTAAATTAAAAAAAACAAAAAACAAGTGTGCAACAGAAAAGTTAATAAATATAAAAGAAAACAAAAGTCTCAAAATTATAAAGTGATTTGCATGGCGAAAGTAAAAGCAAAATCATGTAAGAAGAAAGAAGGGACAAGACCACGAGGTAGACCGGCAAAAACTTGAGATACGTGTATGTACTATGTACTACATATATCTAAAAGATTTTATTTATTTATTTATATTTTATTTGCTGATTTATTGGTACACAAGATTAGAAATATAATAATTGTACATATTTATACGTTAAAAAAATTGAGAAATTAAACCTTTAATCGGGAAATTTGGAAGAAAACAGGAAAACATTTTGGCATAATTTAAAAAATTTATCAACAGAGCATTTGAACTTCATGGAAAAAAAGAAGGAATGCAAAAAGTTGCTGTTTTTCTTAACGCCTAGGGAAATATTCTACAGAGAAGTTTTATGCAATTATTAGTGTAACTGAGGAAGAAAGAAAAAAATGTACAATACTCCCAGAGGCGTAAGAAAAATTTTGTAAAGGAAAAACGAACGTGGTGTACAAGAGCTTTTTATTTCATACACGGTCTCAAGCCCAAGATGAACCATTTAATTTATTTCTATATTGGACCCGAAAAAAATGGTGAACAAATGCAATTTTACTGATAACGACAGAATGATTCGAGATCGATTAGTCATCGGGGAATAAATGATAAAACGCTATACAGAAAAAACTCCTGGAGGTAGACCAACTGACTCTACAAAAACCAATGGATATGACTAGGTCGACTGAATTATCATCGAAACAAGTCAACATGATGCGAGATAAACCAGTGGCAACGGGAAGTACTGTTATTGATTTTATATGGAATGCAAGGGCGAACAATAGCCAACAATAATTAAATTGTTAAACACAACAGTCAGACAGAAAGATTTAAACCAAACACATTTTCTTGTAGGGCCAATGAAAATTGTAAACAGCAGCAGTAATGGACGGATAAAATAATGGGAATTGCAAATTTTGTGCTAAGGCTCACTATAGCGGGAAGTGTCAAGCATACGATAAGCGATATAAATTGTGTAATGGATGCAATCATTTTGCATTGGAATATAAAAAGAAATCTGTGAGTAAAATAGAAGAAAATAACAATGAAAAAAAAAATTTTGATTTTTTTTTATATTGATGTGATTAAAAGTGTGTCAAAAGTGTGATTTTGAATAGAAATAATTATTGGTTTGAAAAAGTAAGAATAAAATCAAAAATAACAACATTTAAATAGACATTAGAGCTCAGGTGAACATCTTGCTAATTTCATACATCCAAAATAAAAAAAAAATTAATATTGTATCAAATAATATAAAAAATTGAAAGCTTATATTAACTACGTTCTTTTGTGTACCTTTTTCTAGAACTCTCATATAATTGGAGAGAAAAAATTGTTCTGTGGATTCAAGCGAACTATTTGTACTATTCAATGAAAATGTATGTATGTTAGAATTAGAAAAATATGATTTAACTTTTAAATATCTTTTAACCCATTACCGCAAATGACGGTACAATCTTTGGGAATATGTAGGCAAATTGCGTCTATAGCCGTCTGGCATAATTTCATCAATAAAAGAGAAAAGAATTTTAGTATCGACTGTAGTAGTCAGTAGTACGTTGAACAAAAAATTACTTAAAATTGTAGATAAATTGTAAGTTGATTTTGTGTATGATCTTTCACGCAACTTTGATAGAAATGCTGTAGAAGATTATAACAAATTTTATAGGATTTCATATTCTGAACAACTTTTCAGTACAATAAAAACGTGTAGGACTGACTGTTTTTACAGTATACGTAAAAAATCTGAATTTTTATATGGCAACACCAAGAACGGGTTGCCCGATTTAGTCCATTTTTAAAATTTTTTTTACTATTGCTATAAAAACACGATGCACCAAATTTCAGTTCTCTACGTCAACGCGCTCTCAGGCAGTGTCCAAATATATAGTGGAAAACGATATTTTTGTATGGCAACTCTACGAAGGAGTTGCCCGATTTGTCACATTTTCGAACTTAATTTTACTTTTGTTTTTAAAAGTCCACGTACAAAATTTGAGCTCTCTAAGTACTACCGTTCTCGAGTTATCGTGCACACGAACGAACGGACGGACGGATGGACGGGCAGACAGACATGCAAGAATCAAAATAAAATTTTGCTTTACCATCATTATTTCTGTGCATTATAAACGGAATGACAATCTTAGTATACCCTATAGCAGGGGTGGCCAAACTTTTGAAGTTCGGGGTCTACATTATAATTTAAAATATCGTAGCGGTCTACCATCAGAAACGGTTTTAAATAACGCAACAACTTTTCTTAAAAAAATCTGTAGGTACTTCTGAATGCTCCAGATATGAAAAATACTTATGTGGCACCAACTGTAACTTCTTCCTCGGCCACAGCATGAATTAATTATTCGATGCTAATAGATACTCTGTCAATGTTAATACCTCCGTTAAAATGGAACATCATGAAACTGATGACTTCTTCCCGAGTTCCAAAAACTTCTTTCGAACTCCTCGTGTAAATTCTCCAACTGTTCGGCGAAACTTTGGAATTCCCGATATAAATTATGTGTGCTCTTTCTCCAAGTTTTTGGTAATTCTTCAATTTGCCTATTCTTATTTGGGATGCATTCACCTGAATCTTTTCTTTGAATGTTTTAACTAAATTTTTCATATCAATCAAAGTTATACATTTCCTTGCAGACTTAGGAGGCGTATGCAGTGTTTCAAGGCAAGGAAATGCCGTTGATTTACAAAAGAATTTCCTTTTTATTTTTACATTTTTATGATACCAATGGCGGTGTTTTTGATTTTATGCCTGGCTTCGGATAAACGATTACTGTGCACATAAGCCAGTTTTTACTCACGTTCCTATATTTTTTTAGATTTTACTTCCAACGGGCAAATCGGTGACATATTTTGTGTGTGTAGTTTTAAAATGCTTTTTGACGTTCGTTTTTTTTTGTAGTACTATAACTGAGTTACAAATAAGACAAACACATTTATCCTCGAACATAAAGGTAAAGAACTCCTCTGATAATGGTAACCTTTTTCCGCACTCGAAAACCTTGCCCATTCATTTTAGTCGCTATTATTTTCACCACGCAACAAAACAATCGTCAGAGCTAAATACTAGCTGATCATACTGACTGAGAGCACAAAGGCGCCTCTTTTTTAATGTACGGGAGATAAAGAGAGAGAGAGCGAAAGAGAGAGATAGATAGAGAGAGACAGGGAGACATAGAGATAAAGAGAGTGCGATGGAAAGTGAGGGGAAGAAATGGAGCCGTGTTGGCGAGGAGTAGGTTAACCGTTACTCTCGCGGGCTACCAAAAATGTCTACGCGATCGACCGGTAGACCGCGGTCGACGTCTTGGCCACCCCTGCTATAGATTTCATCTAGGGTATAAAAAGTTGCAGTTATCTTTTCAATAAATGGTATGCCAAAAATGTGACATTTTGCGTTAAAATGTGACTTATTTTTGACAGACCGATTTCTAAGAAGCTAAGTGACATGACAAATGACATTTTTTGATGACATTTTTCTTGCCAGTGTGAGTTTTGTCATATTCCAATACGAAAGTTACTTAGATATTGAGTAAGTATAAAAATAATAAACATGAGTTAGTATGCTAAATTTCTAGAAAATCTAAAACCAATTATATTGAATTAATTTGATTATATACTTATTATTATTTTATATATTAATTCTATCTAATCTTGCTACGATCTTGGAAATTTTATAACATCATATCCGATTACATTGTTAATAACTCCATCAACTTTGTCTACGCATCTAAAAACTAAAGTCTGTGACATCGCCACCAAAAAATCTTTTCCTACTAGCCGTTTGTGGGACCTTTGTAGATATTAAATAATTGTCTTGCAAAGTAAGAGTTTGTTATTGCCTAGGCGTACACGTTGCCAGCATGCATTGATTTGCATAACTTGAGAAATACTCGGGGGGAGCAAAAAATTAGAACCCCCCTCCCCCCTCCCCGCGGTATTTATCATCCAAAGAGTGATACAAATTGATGCATACTAGTAGCGTGTACGTCGGCCCATTGATTACCTGTTGCAAGAAAAAAAAACGAAATAAGGTTAAAACTGTTAAATTTTTTGGCTGGGAATGGTATATCCCACAATTTTCTGTCAATGGTGTTATTCCTACAAATAGCTTTCGAAAGCCTAAAGAGCTTCATAAACTCCACTACCGTTGTACTGTTGTTCGATAATAGCAGTAGAAGTCTTAAAGTCCTCATTCTCTATAAATTAACAGGTATACATATACCTACATTCAATTACTCCAATTATCAAATTACTTCAATTATCAAATTGTCACTGTTCTAATTTAAGAAACATGTCAAGTCACTTAATAATTAGAATTCCCAATTATGGCATAGTGACATTGTTCTTCCTTCGAAAAAAATTTTTCTACGAAAACGCGTAGAGTTAAATATAATGGTATACCTACATAATGTGCTTCACAAATTTGCATTCCACGGCATGTGATAATTAGTTAAACATAAAAGGAAAAATGAAAATATATAACGCAGACATACCTATACGGGTGTCCCGTAAGTGGTGTGATACCCGAAGGCTATGGACAGGGATAGGTCATTAGGTCATGCAAAAAATTGTATGGGTGGTTGGGTGGGGAATCCTAACGGTTTGCAAGATAATGGGACTTAAAGATATATGGGTTTGTTTTTATAGATCACCCTGTAACTTCTGAACGTTACACCCTATGATAATGATTTAAAATTTGGAAGATATACAATCGTTAGACTTTTCTAATATCGTCGACAGACGACCAAAAATAATTTCCAATTATGTAATTGAAAATTATTTTTAATTTCCAATTAAATATATGGTGACAGACGATTTTGACATTAAATCAAATTTTGTTTGCAATAGCCAAAGACAGCAACCAACTGTAATGATTTACTAGGTGATCTAACAGTTCTTTTAAATAGACGTAAGAAGTTAAAAAGACGTATTTATAATAGTGCATGAAAATTTAAAGCAAATAAAAGTCCTATGTTACTATTTGCAGCAGTGTGCGGCGATATTCGGTTATAAAAAGGAGAAGTTTTATCACCGTTTTCCATTTCTTCAAAAAACTTGTTCTTAAACTATGCAATTTGTCATAAACGCCACGAACAGCTGCGTCTACATAAAAGCTGTAACTGTTAGTTTACAGAATCACTACTACGTGTTTTTAGTGGCGCTTTGGAGTTAATCGTCAAAAACCAAACTCAATTATGTCAATGTCAAGATGTGGCGATTTTGTAATACTTTGTGGGATAATTAAAAGCTCAGGGGTGACACTCGACAGAGATTATCTTGTTGATGTAGGTAATTTAGAATTATGGCTATCGTCTGTCGAGGGTATAATGGTTTGTAAAAATTTTCCCTCCACCTCTCCGTTTTGAAGTTTGGTTCAACAAAATGGAAAATTCGGAATTTTTATTCGGTTTTTGTTTTTTTTTATTTAACTACTATTCTTATCAAAAAACCAATTTAACCACTTTTTCATATTGGATTTAAGAAGCCCAAAACCTTAGCTTTAAAATGATACTCTGTACCGAAAATGTTACCCTTCCTGCGTTTTTTGCACTTTTTCTTAAGCATATCCAGCGAAAATGGCTGAAAAAGCTCATTTCCAAAAGATAATTGCCTACTTTCTGGCACTTATTGAACTATTAGCGGCATTTTCGCTGGACATGCTTAAGAAAAAGTGCAAAAACGCTGAAAGGGTTTCATTTTCGTTACAGAGTGTGAAAGATCATAAGTTTTTGGCTTCTTAAATCCAATATGAAAAATTGGTATTGCTGACGTGTTTTTTTATAAGAATAGTAAGTAGTTAAATAAAAAAAAACGAATAAAAATTCCGAATTTTTCATTTTGTTGAGCCATAACTTCAAAACGAAGGGAATAAGGGGGAAAATAGACCATTGCCATGGTCCAGTGATTATCTGTCCGCTAAAGTTTAAATCGTCATCATAGGGTGTAACGCTCAAAAGTTACAGGGTGATCTATAAAAACATACCCAAATATCGTGTATGTGTGTATATGTGTGTGTATGTGGGTGCGCATATGTGTGGGTGTGTGTGTCGCAGGCCTGGGTGCGAACTCCCCCTTCACCACTCATCTCCCTCTCCTAGTATTTGGCTATATCGGGTGGTATTACATTATCGGCGTAAGCGGTTTTAGCATTTCATGAATTGACTAAAAATTTCAGAGACATAATGTAAAAAGTGGCTAAGTCAAAACCGTTACACTATTTGCCTACTCTCAAGAAGTGTGTAGACTATTCGTGAAATGCTGAGTTACGTCAAATGTCTACGACATATATATGTCTTTTTACACTAAGTGTCTGAAAGTTTTAGTCACTTCATGAAGTGCTAGAAGCTTTTACGCCGTAATGAAATACCAACCGATATAAGTGCTAAGTTACATCAAGTGTCTACGACATATTATATGTACCTACTTGCTGGACCTGCAGATGCTGTTCTGCTTTTTCCGGTGGGTGGCGTGATTAGCAGTATTTGGTTAACGTGTGGAAACAGAAGAGGGCGTTGTCACGATTGGAGGATTAGTAAGGGAACCGAAAAATTACCGCGCCCAATGATCAAGCGCGTAGAGATTGTAAATGTTTGAGCTAAATTGGTGCATCAAACATTCTCTCCTCTGAATTTTCCATTTAATATGGTCGCCGCTTAAATGACATTTCCTAAGACTTTTTTAATAACTAATCTCGTTTCATTGCAAAGTCTGGGTCAAGGTATATTGAATACAAGGTATTTCCATTAAAATTTTGGCACATGTTCTGTGACGTAATTTCGTGACTAATGTATATGCATTTCTATAGAAAAGACAGAGAGAGCGCAGAGAGCATTCTGTTCTCTGTACCGTGCTTTCCTATACATTTTCAGGATATTTTGTCACTAATGGCGGAACGTGGTTCGCAATGGGAATAACTTGCATTCTATATACCTTGGTCTGGGTGCATTCAAGCTGCGACGCAAAGTTATGGGTGAAACAATTTTCAAACGTAAGTTGTGCGGTGAAAGTCAGTCCCGGTAAATCGAGTGAATTCAAGAATTCTGGAATAATTGACGCTTTCATTTTCATCTAGCACTGTGTCAATTGATTTAAATGAAATTAATTCGTCAGGCAATATTTCTTGTATTTTGAAGTTTATTTCGTCAACATCTACATTTTTTAGCAGCCATGAATCTCTCGCTCACTGAGCCATTGGTGGTTGCGATAATTGCCGCGTATATTAAGAAATCCAATTTCTGCTAATGCATTTTTCAAATCAAGAATGTTGAAGAAATTTTGCGGCAATTTAACTTATTGTTTATTTCAATAAAACCATTTTTTCCATTACCAATATCCAGCAATTGTTTGGAAAATATTTCAGCGGATAAATCGTTTTGTAGTGTTAGCACGCATGTTTATTGTATTTTGCATTGTATGGACATTTCGCCACAAAATAGATGATTTTAAACTTTTGTTGATTTCATCCGTATCCGTTGAACGTGAAGTAACCGGTAATGTTTTTCTGAAAACATGTGACAATAAAATTAGAGCGCCACCAAATAATCTTTCGTTACCATTTAGATCGTTTTGGGTTCGATTTAATGCTTTTAGTGAATGTTTATGGGCCATTCATTGTACATTCATCCCAGATAATAAAGTGACATTTTTGCAGCATTTTAGCCATACCTGAGTGTTTTTTGATGTTACATACTTTTCATTGGTCTGTATGTTTAAGTTTAATGGAAGCTTTAGAGCCGAATGGGCTGTTCTTCCACCATTTAATAAAGTTGCAGCGATTCCGGATGAAGCAATTGCTAATGCGATGCTACCTTGAGATCTAGCATTGGCAAAAATGAGCGAAATTAAAAATGTTTTACCAGTTCCACCTGGTGCGTCCACAAAGAGAAATCTTCCTTTGTTGGACTTTTGTTCGTTTGATAACAATTGTTCATTTGTCGTAACAAATGAAGACATGTCATTATTAACTAAAACGTTTGCTGGTCGATTTGGTGAAGGCAGTGGCGTAACTATGTCCGTCTGCAATTATTCAATCTGGCGACCTTGCGTCTTCCAGTAGCTTTTCATCTTAGGACACTATTTTGAAAATCGTCGTACTTGAGCCACTGTATTTATGCTTTTGTATCATAGTGAAGTGTGACCCCATGCGCCTATTTACGTAACTCTTTTCGCAAGGTAAATTTTGTTAGGTATATCTTTTGGAATTTCGACATTTTATAATATTTTCGGATGAGCTCTATTTTTTTACTTTTCTATAAAGACTGCCAAGAAATTCCTCAGTATGTAATATAAAATAATTGGTATTTTATTTTTGAGTTAACTTAAAGAGAAGCTATTGTTTTTCAGTTTTTGTTAAAGCAATAAGATTTAGTTATCCAAATACATTGTTGTTGTTTTTGAATATTTTTTGGTTTTAAATTTCTAGAAAGAAATTGGCTCGTGTGATTTTGCTAGTGCGCCTACTTAAGGGTTAAATGCAATTACATTTTTATCATCGTTTACCCGGCAGCCGCGGTGCTTTTCAATCAGTTTGTTCTCGTATGGTGATTTAGACTATATAACACTTGGCCTGCCACCACTTAGCAGACCAAGTGTTATATAAATCGAAAATTTGCTGTTTGCTTGACAACATCTAGTTGCTCAGATATTGAGGTATTTACAATTGTAAATACTAAACCTAAACTTAATGTTTTATTTAACATCCTGGATCTATGAAGAAAGATTATACTTTGTAATCATAACTTATATAGAATTACGTTTATTACACGGGTTCAGGTTACGTGAAATATAAATTTGTATTTTTCCGTTAGATAAATGAAATGTCTAAATACTAGAGCGGAGCTGTCAAAAGAGAGAATACGGAACTGCTAAATGATAGGATAAAAAAACGCCCGAAAATTGAAAGTTTCTTTACAGATAACTCTTATTTAAAATTGATAACACTGATTCCACGGAATTGGAAGAAAATAGCTGAATCACAGGACGAACGGGATTCACAACGTGCAGGAGGGATTCCAATTCAAGAGGACAAGTCACAAAAATAAGAGTGCCGATTTAGCTGTTAACATGGCCATGAAGATAACTCAAACCCAATAATAGTGGACGATACATTAGTACTCTGTGCAAGTACACCTTTTTCCACTGACCAAGCAAATTTCCAATCACAACCAATAAATGGTTTATCATTTTGCACGGACCATGTCAACTGACTGGACTTTTTCAAACGGATCACAACAATTAAACTTTCAATGTGTCACAATATACAAAACTATCAGAAAACGGAGGTAATTATCCGAAAATTTAGCTATGATATTCCATAAACTTAAATGTAGCTTACTGTGAGCCTTATTGGTTATTTGCAGATAAATTAAAAGACAATATTTCGAAATTTGTGTGAATAAACGGAAAAATAGAGTGATTGGCAGCACCTAACTCAGGATATTAAAGGGCACGAACATTCACAGATTTATATCGATACTTATCTTAACGTGCGTCAATGGAAAAGTAAAAGAGTACTCGGCAAAGATCTTGAAGAGGATATCATTAACGAGAGTAGTTACTGGTCGAAAGTGATCGAGAGAATCATTAATGTGACTCTAACTTTAGCCATTAGTAATTTACCATTTATAGAGCATAATGAAAGTGTCAAAAATATCATCGCGAATTCAAGAAATTTCTTAAGTATCGTCCAACTCTTAGCAAAATATGATCCAGTTCTCAATGAGCTCTTTGCAGATGACACTAAAAAAAAAAATAAAATATTTGAGTTCTAAGATACAAAACGAAATTAGGGAATTCCTGGAAAACAAAGTGAAGAATAATTTAATAAGTCAGATTTATGGCTCTCCGGGTTTCTCAATCTTAATTGACAGTACACAAGATATATCCCAAATAGACCAACTCAGCATAACGGTTCGATTCGTAAAGCTCTCAAAAGAAGGTGAAACTATTTCCAGATTAATTAAAGGAGTTTTCTTAGATTTGCTGACAACAGACGACCAAAAAGCGGAAACACTAGAAATCCTTAAATTTTAAAATTACTGAAAGAAATGATTTAAGTCTGCATAAACTTCTCCGTCAAGCATACGATGGTGGAGCTAATATGAGTGGCGCTTACAACGGTTTACATTGGACGAAATTTTTAAAGTTAACCGAAAGTTGCGTATATGCACTGTTCTACCCACAACCTGTATATGGTTTTGGAAGTAAACAAGTTTTATGACTGAAACCGTTTACGCATTTTTCGAACATTGCATTAAGAGGTGAGCCTTATTATACGCAACTGACATCGAAAGTGAAAATCATACGGTGCAGCTTTTGTGTCCTATTCGATGGTATTTGCGTAACAACACGAAATTTTCCTCGTGTTTTCATTTTAAAGGTATCTTGAAAGCGCTAACCAAAATTATTCTCATATTAGAAAACACAGTCGAAAGAAATGACGCAAAAAATTAAAAAAATAAATGAATAATTTTGAAACTATCCTTCATATTATGATACAATCCGATATCTTAAATACCTTAGATGTCGTATCTCAATAACCGTGCGTAAAAATAATATCAGAATTGTGAGGTGATTTTTACTCAGGTAGAACGGCTCCTGCAGATCTGGCAGAATCGTGGAAGATATTATAAATTCAATACGAAAATAAGACAACTCGTAAAATAAGAAAGAAATTTGACGAGCTTTGCAGCGAAGAACAATTAACAAATGCCAGTGCGGAAGGGTAATTTTCTCAACTGAGAATAATAAAAAATTATTTAAGAAGCTCAATGGCCCGAACAAGGTTGACAAGTCCAGCTATATACTTTCCATCGAAAGTAAGGAAGCGCTGGAAATGGATATCTAAAATATATTTGAAACCCTTACTTCTCTAAAAACGCGAAAGATGAATTTCCATTGAACAAAACAATATATCAATGAAATTTTAAGGTTGATTTTGTTTAATTCCATAGAACAATTGAAAAGTCGAAATAAATATTCAAGGAACATACAACGATTTTACTTCATTCTTTCTTTGGGTGCCTTTTCCTGCAAATAATTTTTTTTCCTCTCTGGAGCACACCCAAAAGCCCAGGTACTTACGCCACTGGGTGAAGGCATTCCCAAATTTATGAGTGGTTCATTCGAGATGAGTATGCACAAATGTCTTCGATTATAACCAATGCTTCGTTATACATTTCTGATGTGAATTGAAGATTTTCGTCTTCATTTGTTGTTCGAATTCTGTACTACAGTATTACTTCACCCCTTGATATATTACCCGCAATTCAATTGAGTTTGTTGGTTAACATGTTGTCAACAATATGGCGAATAATTGACGAATTTGTTGTGGAGAAGAACTAATTACTGCATCGGCAAGTGTTGTATCCCAATGATTGTCACTTCAAGTAATTGCAGTTCTCGGGAAGCGTCATATTTTGTAGCGTATAATTGACCATTAAGAAAATGCAAAAAGATCACAGACGACAACTGCTAATTCTGTAATGAATGGGTAGAATCTTCAGAGCACGTATTCTACGAATGCGCAGGACTTCCTCGCCGAAGAATCCAGTGTCTAGACAAGGGTTTTGTAACTACATCCGACGTTCAGTAAACTGATCCTAATGGATTGAACCTAATACGGCAGGGGCATAGCACCAAAGATCTTCTATTAGATAGTAGTGCTTAGAGGTCGGCTCTCCAGCCCCACCCCTGTTTATAATACAATAATAATAACACTCCTGTGTTGTAGGCATTAATTGCTAAAAGTATTCACATTTGCACTGATCCCTTTGAATTTTAAGTCAATTAATTATCTTGCATTAGTAATGATTGCATTGATTTTTACCTTCTTTTGTATTCAATATCTGTAAATATTTTAACTGTCATTTTTTAAATGTCATTTATAACTGTAACCGTGTTATAAGTGTATAAGTTGGCTGCGGTTCATACAACTTACTATTGGCCTGGATCTACTCTTCACATAAAAAATTCTGCCCTGAGCACACTACAGAGCTCGAAGAGATATTCACCCAAATCTTGGGTGGAGATTTTAATGGAATTATACTATACGTAGGGATCAAAACGCGGATTCATTCTTAAACCTTTTCGAGTCACTCTATCTTAACGTAGTAAATTCTACTGAGACTACCTTCTTTAATTGCAACAATCCATCGCTCCTGGATCTGTTCTTCAGCTCTGACTTAAACAAAGTCTTATTCTTCAATCAACTAAGTCCGCTTCGATCATGACTTTATCTTCCTGTCCTATGTGGTCATTTTCGCTATTCAGCCCAAAATTCTTAAGTCTCGTAATTACAATAGAATAAATGTGGAGCGTCTACTCGAAGAGGCATCAACGCTTAACTGGGAAAAACTGAAAAAAACGTATTTTAGAGGAATACTTGACGCCTCTCTAACACCAAAGAAACTATGGTCTAATCTGCGTAAATGGGTGATAAATCAACGTGTTGCATAGATTCAAACGTTCTTAAAATTTTTTTTGCAACCTCTATGCTGGCACCTCCAATAGTTCCTCATGTAGCTCCTTTAAACTTTATAAGAGATTCAGTGAACTTCAGCTTCCGATCTGTAACAATTTCCGAGGTTTTAGAAGCCATTGATAGTATCAAATCAGAGGCCACCGGTGTTGATAGTATCCCACCCAGATTTATAAAACTTCTCCTTCCAGGAATATGTAGAATATTTAATAATTTAATAAACAATTCATACCTTACATATTCTCACTTTCCTCGTAAGTGGAAAAATTCTATAGTGCTACCACTGGCAAAGAACTCTGCTCCTAATGATCCAAGCGATTTTCATCCTATAAGTATACTATGCTTCCTAGGGAAAGTATTGGAGTATTGGCTTCGCAAATAACTAATTTTGTCGAGCGCAATGATTTGCTCTTTAGATTGCAGTCTGGGTTTCGTCCTGGGCATGGCTGCGAGACTACTTTACTGAAAGCCACTCTACAGATATTCAAAGCGCACTAGATAATAATCATCATTTATCCATCTTAGCTCTGCTTAATTTTTCCAAAGCATTCGACAGCGTTGACCACACGCTTCTTCTACACAAATTATATGACAAATTCTTTTTCTCCCCGAACTGCAAATAAGATGATCAGCGAATTTCTATCGAATCGCTTCCAACAAGTCTTAGTTGATGGAGTTAAATTTAACTTCCTTCCAATCAATTCTGGAGTTTTACAAGGTTCTACTATGGGTCCTTTACTCTTTACCTTCTTTATAAATGAAAAAAGAAAAAGAAAACAAAATTAATCACTACTTAACTTAACTTGCTACATCTGCTGTACTATAAAGCAACCTCAAAATATTTAGCTCCTAATTATTCAAGTACTACTGCTTGAGCACATGATTTCAAAAATTCTTTCCTTGGTTCTGGCGAAAGATCTCGACACAACCGATAACTTAATACTGGGCGGTAAGGAATTATAAGCTTTGATGGCATGACTGAAAAACAGGCGTTTCGTAATTAAGTATTCAGATCTGGGCAGAATGCAATTAACTGTTCTAGAAGATCTCGCGAATTGAAGAATGCTGTGTAGGTAGGTTGGACTGCGGTATTTGATGATTTTAACTAGAAGAATTACGGATCGAAAATTCAAAAATGTTAAAAGATCACAACCCAAAAAGGATGAAGCATAAGCTGATACGTGATCGTATCTTCTGAGGTGATATATATATCTAATAATGGAGTTAAATGCGATCTGCAATTTGGTTAATTTTACAAATACTTCACAACCGTACATTAAGACATTAATGACATAAGCAGAGAATGAGCAAGAAACATCCGCGTAGAAATTGAGGTAAAATAGCTCGAAGTCCACAGGGAGCGAAGACCACCGTTAATTTTACGTATTATTGATTTGATGTGATCACCCCAAGTGAGAGTGTTATTGATAACTATGCCTAAATTACGGACAGACTTTACCCAGGGTATGACAGTATCGTTAAGTACAACGGTAGAATAAGTAGACGTATCAAGTTTATTACGATACACAGCTAAACAACATGATTTTCTGGGATTCAGCATCAAGCCATTGTCAATCGTCCATAGCTATATTGAATTGAGGTTTTCATTGATACAACTAATTCCATCTTCGACAAGTCCTAAGGGTCGAGATAAGAAAAGTTGAGCATCATCAGCATAAAGATGCATTTCACTGTGAGTAAGACAGTCAAACAAATCATTAATAAGCATGCAAAAAAGCAGCGGGCCAAGAACTGAGCCTTGCGGAACACCAGAGTTAATTCTAAGAAAGGTAGAGTAATTACCATTTGAAAACACTGTTTGATAACGAACTGTTAGATAACTAAAAATAAGTTTCGTTGAGTTAAAGGAAAAATTAAATTTAGTAATGAGTTTTCTACACAGGAGTACGTGATCTGCAGTATCGAATGCTTTGGAGAAGTCGAGCAGCACCAGTAGATCATCTTGGGCTGAATCTAACCGGCTCTTGCTCAATCCGAAGAAGTCGACTTGCTTGGTTTTTTATAGTGGGGCCATAGACACGCGGCAAATAAATCCCATACTGCTGCATAATGACATATTACCTTTCTCCGAAAAGGTTACCACCATTAAAGTTGCCCTTAATAGCAAACTAACCTGCTGCGCTCAAGTTTGCAGTATAGTCAACAAAATCTATGGTGGCCTCCGCAGGTTATGGCTCTTTAAAGAGGTTATTGTCACTTGCACTGCGACTCAAACTCGTTAGGTCTCTGCGGTTTACTCGACGCAGCTCGTAATCGTAAGCTAAATGTAGCATTCAACGACTATGTGCGTTTTGTTTATGGACTACGTCGCTTTGATCATGTATCGCAATATATTCCCTCAGTTCTAGGATGTTCGTTGAATGCTTATCGTGATGTCACCGCCCTAAGTTTCCTACATCGTCTAATAAATACGCGTTCACTAATGTATTTATTCGAATACTTTGGTTTCTTGCACTCGCACCGCCACTTCAGTCTATTTGTACCCCGATTCCGCACATTAGTTGAGCAACGCTCTTACTTTATCCACATTGCACGTAAATGGAACTCTCTTCCCAATGACATTAGAACGATTAGTTCAACGAGGATTTTCAGGGAGAAATTAATTCAGTACACAGTATCAGGGGCGCACCGAGAGGGGGGAAGAACGAGACCGGTCCTCCTCCAGAATGTCAGTTTTCTGAGCATAATTTACAAATTACGTATAAAATGTGGTCTGTATATTTTTACAAAGTCCAATAAAATAAAATAAAACCTTTTAATCTACAATAACAGTCCTTAAGTGCGTGCTCAGATGGGTGCAGGACGCGACTTTAGAGCCCTATTTTTCCGAATCGTTAGGACTTGGGTCCCCCCAAAGCCAAATCCTGGATGAGTTACTGCACAGTATCCACTGAGATTAATTCAGGTCCCGAATGAATGAGATGGGTACGCTCCTGACAACAATTTTAGGTAGATTTGTTCAATTTATCATTGTCTTTCTTCTCTTTTCTTTCTTTTATTCTTCTCTTCTCAATTTTATAATATTTTGATTATTGTAAGCCACATATGTAGTTTCAGTTTTTTTCCTTTTTAATTTAATTCTCAGCATTTCTATTTTCATATACATAGTTAAAAGTTCATATTTTTGTATACATTGAATAAAGTTTGAATTTGAATCTCTAGAATGAGGCCTTCTTTTTGTACGTAATAATGGGCCTAATGACTGTCATATACATAATATCCAGTAGAACGTTCTTGGTTCGGGCTCCCAAGACTAGGGCTGCCATCTGTAAAATTATTAATCTAGGGCAACAAGTTCGAAAGCCCCGGACATTTTAGCTTGAAACCCGGACATTGTTGCCAAATAATTTTCTGTTTTACTTACTAATGAAATAGATTGAAATTGTTATGCACAGTGTCTTTTTTTATTTATTTATTATAAAATTAGGCAGTTTACAAGAAAACAGTAAAATAAAACGACGTGAATGAACTAAATTAAATCTCTTACATTTAGGAACATAAATAAATCATCTAAAAATTAGAAATACAATTTTCCATTTACATTTAGTGTGCCATATAGCTTTCAAAATAGCTTCATTTCTCGGGAAAGGTGAAGCTATATTGCGAGAGACTTTAACTTCAAGAGACCACTTTCTCGATCTCTGGACATCCAGACCCAGAGACCCATGCATACATGGAGATGCAGAAAATTATCTAAAGATACCAAATTACTAGAAATAATTTTGTTCTCCGGCTCCGGTCTCCCGTCCTTTGTTTCAAATCAATCGGGTTTCCATGCTTGGTCTCTAATCTTCGAAGTTTGTTCATTTTTCGTCGTTAGATTTCCGGAGAGTATTGTGTGTTCTGCTGTTAAGTCAGCTGTGGAGTGAGTTTGGCAAGGTGTTCTGTTAATTTTTATTTAATTTATCATAGGGTAACTCCATCGAAAATCGAACAAAATTTACACTTTCCCAACGTTCTTCTTTTGCTGAAAGTTAAGTTTTTTTCTTTTATAAGAAAAACAAGTAAAAAATCTAGAATTGGTATAAGATCAATTCTTATGATGCTGTAGATGAAGACTCGTACGTAATTTCGTATGGTCACCTATCTGCACAAGTTTGATTTTTGAAGTGGTTTTTCGCATATTTCTAGAACGGTTCGTTGGAAAGTATAAATGATGATGACCAATTTCATAGGATTTAATATTCTGAAGAACTTTTCAGTATAATTAAAACGTCTAGGACTGATCGTTTTCACAGTATATGTACAAATCTTAAATTTTTCTATGGCAACACCAAGAATCCGTTTCCCAATTTAGTCCATTTTTGAAATTATATTTACTATTTTCATGAAAATACTGTAGGGATGAGCAAAATTGGTCTTGGTCTTGCAGTCTTGGTCTTGGTCTTGCAGAATATGCAAGACCGATACCAAGACCAAGATTGTAAACATGCTCACAAGACCAACACCAACACCATGTTTACGTTAACAAAACCAAGCCCAAGACCACATTATGCAAGACCAAGACTCATTATGCAAGACCACATTATGCAAGATAAAAATCTGGTAATTTGTGCCATAGCGAAGCATAGGTATGATCGGTACGTGCTTTACCGGAATTTGAGAGAAAAACTGCCTAAATACAAATAAGCAACGCTTTTATACATGTTAAGTCTTGATTTGTAGACCGGCGTCAAAGTGGCCGAGTAGGAAGCGTACTTGGTTTCTACTCTTGGGATCTAGGTTCGAATCCCGGCGAACGTCACAAAATGTCGTTTCTGTTGCTTCCTTTCTCTTTCATTTTCATAGTTCAATCATAAGTCATAGCACTATTGTATTTTATTTATATAAAGATAAAAAGGACACAAATAATACATCCCGTTTACAGACAAGATTTATTTAGACGAAATCCTAGATTAAAACTAAAACCAAAAGTTGACTGTGCAGCCCAAAGCTAAAACCTACTACAAGATCACAGACAATACCAAGACTGAATTGCAAGACCAAGAGCTAGAACAAGACCAAGACCAACACCAAGACTTGACTATGCAAGACCAAGACCAAGACCAATATTATACCAATCTTACCAAGAGCAAAACCAAGACTAAGTTTGCAAGACCACGACCAACACCAAGACCATTATAGTCTTGGTCTTGGTCTTGTATTTTCACATCACTAAAATACTGTGTACAAAATTTCAGTTTTCTACGTTGACGTGCTCGTTAAGTTTGTTAATAAATGGTTTAATAAAAAAAATGATCTTTTATTGAACGAAAAGATTTTAAACAAACAGCGAACGGAAAAAGCCTGAACTCTGCTAGCAATAGAATTAATTATTAGCTTTCTGAAATAAGACCATATTTTATTTGCAGACATTACCTAAGAATTTTTTAGGGAATTGGACTCAGGTGTGCAAGAAAATTTATTACAATGAACTTTACTAAAGTACAATATTGAAAAGTTTCTGCTGACTAAGATTTGGTAACTGTGACTATGGTGAATGATTTATTAAGCTAAGGGTAATTATGCTACGCATGTAACTCGCTCTCAGGCAGCGGACAAATATACAGTAAAAAACTAAATTTGTGTATGGCAAACCTAGGAAAGTGTTACCCGATTTGTCCCATTTTCGAACTTAAATTTACTTTTTTTTAAAGCCCATGTGCAAATTTTCAGCTCTTTAAATATACGCGTTCCCAAGCTATCGTGCGGACGGACTCGCGGACTGCCGGACAGATGAACAGACGGAAATCTCAAGTTGGGATAGTAATGGCTTTAAAGAAGAGAAATTTTTTCGTCAATAGGGTGCTGCTTATTTTTGAAAAAAAAGAAAAAAAACAAATCCTTTCTGCATAAATTTTTTTAAAGCTTTTTCAGTTTCTTTCTAACAATGTTTTTCTTTACAATTAACACAGATTTCTGGAGACCAAATATAAATTTCGTGTATATACTTCAAGAAGTGTCTCTAGAGCCTTTTTTTTCTTATGGTCTTCAGAACCTAATTTTTTGATCTGATACAAGAGTCTCTTGCCATGTAAACATTTTGGAGATTTTAGATTCTGTAAACCAGAGAGTAAAGAGCAAAGCCCTCTCACCGTGTATCATTTTTTAACAATGTATAAAAATCAACACAATTAAAATTTTTAAAATTAAATTTTGTTTTGATTAGTGACGAAGCCGTTTATATGTTCAGTGAGTTTCTTTCTTTCATCCACAGTTGAGAAATTGTTAAAACACGAGATTTTACATTGTTTTGGGTGGGGGGATGGGGGGTATATAAAACGAACACAGGTACACAAGGCAAGTTACACAAGCAATTGTCGTACTGCTAGCTACGTTACTGAGCTAAGACTGGGTGGGACCAGAAGAGAGAACTTGAGTGAGAGTCGAGTCGGTCTGACTGTCGGCATTATCAACTACGCCGTACATACACAAAAAATTAAATTTTTATTTAATTGATTTCCAAAATTTTAAAACCCGAACAGTATAGAAAACCCCGCCCGGACTCTCCTCGGACGCCCTCCAAACTAGGACAAATCCGGGGAAACCCGGACGGATGGCAGCCTTACCCAAGACCATAGTCCCTTTATGGTCTACGACAATGGCTACAGCTTCTAATAAAGCTTCCTTTTGAAAAGGGTACTTTGCATGAGTTTAAATACTATCAGATCATAGATATTTGCTTCTTATTACTATTACTATAGGTTATCGTCATAATCCTGCTTGTCAGAAGCTGCTTCAATGACCTTTTCCAGAAAGTGGTTCTTATATGTAGCAATACACAAGTTTTGCAGTGCATTCTTTGTTCTAGCAACACTTTATGTGTGGGCTATTACCATAACCAAAATTAGCGTCTTCCTTATTCTTGATTAAGATCGACCAATGTTCCATATTTCGTTATTGAGATGTAAAATGCAATTTTTGTTTTGGGCATGACTGTCCATTAATTTTCTCAATAGTTGATTCCTTTTAAATACTTAAACGGGGCGTCTGCCGAATAGGAATCTTGACGCGTTTTTAAATCTTTTTTTAACATTGATTTAAGTTTAAAACCGGAAGACTCATAAATTTCTCCACATGAATAAACACTGTCTATATGGGCACGGCACGCTATGTCTCAAACTTGATACACCCATAAAATCGAATTAAGGGTTCGGTTTTGGTTGAATAACATCTTGCCCGAATACACTTACTTTAAAAAGCTCTTGAATACCCCAGTAAAAATCGATAGAAGCTAGGCTAGACTGCGTCACATAAAACTACAAGCCATGTAGGTAAAAAAAGTATATTTGGTTGGAGTACAAAAGGGCAAGGAGACAATACATACATACCTACATACTCATGTTTCATAGTTTTCAAGGGAGTAGAATAGCTAGAGTTTTACCCAACAACCTTCCTCCATTTCCTCCACAGCGTTTACTTACAATGCTGGCATAACTCTATGACAACAGTTTTCCTTTTTGTTGCCGGTATCGCGTTGCTAGCAAACATCGCCACTGGCTTCTATTTTCTACCAAGCTTTCTTCGGTTATTTTTTTGTTATAATTTCATTTCGCGAGTAAAAAGCCATGCAAAGTGATAACTAGCACGCATAGCGGGTGAGTTGAGTGGGTTGAAGGTGAATGAGTATATTTGTGGTTCAAATTAAATCATTCGTCTCGTCTCTTGGGTTTGGTGTCCCGGTTTTGTGTTATTATGGGCAATGACGCGTAATATAGTCGGTACGTATATACGTATTGCATGTAATGTACGTATTAACTAAGTGCAATGAAACCCGACCCAATAATTACAGAGTCATTTACAAGCTTGAGCACCTTTTCAAGATTTTAAGGAAAACTAAAAAGTGCCGGAGAAATTTATAAAAAAAAAAAACATTCAAGTAAGTCACTAGGCTAATTTTGTTCTCAAAAGTCTCTGTTGGGTGAAGGCGCCGGTAATGGTGGAAATCAACTTATACAAATATGGGGGTGTTCTGGTCGAGGCTGTATGTAGAATTTTGCATCGATAGTCTTTTAGTCACTCGAAGAAGATATTTTTTTCAAGAGAACAGAAGCGCGCTTTGTTATCAGCGGATGACTTAACTCTCGGATTATTTGTTCCAGTAATTGTCTTTGTTTTCCCTGCCCGCGCATCATGTTACTCAACAAACAAAAATTATTTATGTAAGTCAGTTGCGTGCTATTTAGGGCAAAATATGTTCGTTCATTTCATATATCATTCGCGCAGAGCGAGCTTAATTTGATAATCCAAGTGGAACCTCCACAGACTGTATGTGGTTTTTTTGCGGTGTGGAAATTGCCTTTTGCATTCGTATTTGAAATGAATAAATCTCACAATCAGTGCCCATTTGCAATGGATGAGTGGAAAAAAAATCCGGCTGCCAAAATCATTGACCATTCATATAGGTATACACCATACCTGTACATATACTTGGAGCATTATCTTGTTATTTCAATGGATTCGCGCATGCTTAAGTAATTGTTAAAAGCTTTTCTTGGAATTATTTAGTTTCTTTATAAGAATTTCTAGATTGCTTAAAAATAATAATTTTTTTTTTATGTAAATATGTCTCTTTTATTTTTGGCTCTTTGGCTCTTTTCAAAATCCTTAAACTAGGTGGCAAAAGGCTCTACAATGTGTAAAAAAGACAGACAATAGCTAATCTAAAAATAACACAAAATGGCTCAAAAGGAACAACGAGAACAAATTAGACACTAACAATAAACGAGAAGAAAAAAATAATAATAATAAATATATATTTCGGTATTGCGTACACAAGATTGTATAATCTTTTAGAGTACAATTAGGTGATGGAGCTAGATATTATTCTAAGTTAACATTAAAAATATATCTAAAATAAATCCAAAACCAAAAAATGAGAAGAGAGAAAAAAAAAAATTAAGATGAGAAAAATACTATGATGTTGAAGAATTCTTAAACTATGATTATTCTGGAGCCTCAGTTGTGGAGGGAGAAACATAGTAAAATATTAAGAAAAAAAGAAAAAAATTAGATGAAAGAGTTAATTCGTGTGTGCCTTAATAAGCCTTCTGAAATGCCTGACACTACCCGCCGTCTGAGCTCCATGAGGAAGAGCATTCCATAAACGGGTGATTTGAACAGGATAAGAACACTCCATTACTGACCAATTGAAGCGAGGCATTATTAGATTTCGACCTCTTTGGGACGCGGTCAATTGGAAAAATTCTCTAAGATAACGCGGCGTATTAGTCTGTAATAAGACATATAGAAAAAAGTTAAAGCCCTTTGTTTTAGGTAGCTGGAAAGAGAGCAGCCCAACAGGTTAGTCCTGAAGAGCGAAACATGGTCGAATCGCCTCAAGCCAAATATAAATCGTATGCAATCGTTAAATGCAACCTCTAGCTTGCGAGCGCATACACTATCCAGCTTAGGATAGTTGATGCTGCCAAATGTGAAATGTGGTAAAATAAGTGCCTTTATAAGCTTAGATCGCGTACCTCTCGATAAGATGTGGGCCGAAAGCCATAGTCGCCGCAATCCTGCATATATCTTGGTAAGAATAAAACTGACATAATTGCAGCACTTCATATCCTGGTTTAATACAATTCCTAGGTTTGTTACATTGCTTAAAATTCGTAACGAGTACCCATTTAAGACCACGGAAGGGACTTCGGATAATACTTCGTTATTGTCATAGAAAGTGATGCATTGCGATTTTTGAGGATTCAATAGCAGTCTGTTGTTTAAGGCCCAAGAGTGCATTCTTACTAAGTCGTCGTTTAAGCGAGCTGCGCAGTCCTCAATAAGTCCAATAGGCCGACATATGTACAGTTGTACATCATCTGTGTATATGTGGATGCTCACATCTTGCGTAACATTCGGCAAGTCGTTAATGTATAAGTTAAAGAGCAACGGACCTAAGATAGATCCTTGTGGTACTCCACACAGTAAGGGTAGACTATTAGATACTAAACTTTTGGTCCTCACACACTGACTGCGCCCCTTCAAAATGTTATCAATCATCGCAATTGCAGATGCGCTGAAACTAAAAGAATTGCAAAGTTTGTGGAGGAGGATGTAATGGTCAACGCTGTCAAAAGCCTTCGAGAAATCTAGTAGAGCCAGAACAACAAAATTATGCCTATCCATGGCGGTTCTGATGTCCGAGGTTGCTTTTAATACTGCGGACTCGTAGCAGTGGGACGCACGAAAACCAGATTGCCAACATGTCAGAAGATTATTGGTTTCCACGTTCTCAAGTATTTGCCTGTAGATAAGCTTCTCTATTACCTTCGACAAAAAACATAATATGGTTATTGGCCGAAAATCAGATGGATATTCTGGAGATGGTTTTTTGGGAATAGGTAGGACTATAGCTGACTTCCAGTTACTCGGGAAACATGAGGATGTAAGGCAGCAGTTGACGATGTGAAGAAGGTACTTACTGATAAAGGGTAGCAATAAAAACTGAGCTTAGACTTAGAAGTTTGTTGAATTTCTCCACAATTTATATGGGAAATCTTGAAAAATATTATGGGAAATGAAGTATTAATCCTTTCTGCTTTTTGCAATCTATACAATGAGTTCATCCAAAACAACTCTTGTTTGATGAGTTGATGTTGAGAACGACTAACATTAATTACACTTTCGCTAAAAACACTATTATTGATGGAGAATTGAATTGGTAAATATTTCGATCAGAACTGGTGCGGAAGAATGAAGGGGAATACCTGCTATATTATCTTGAAGCCTGGTCGTTTTTATTGTTTTGATGATGAAATTACGCTGATTCTCGTGTGTTTTGTATTTGTAATTTTTTTATATTGCTTCCCATAAACAGTTTGCTGATGTTACCGTACAGCATTTTGACATATCTTATTTTTTGTATGCAGTAACTTGGTCCTTCTAACGATACCCTTTGGACTGACGTGTTATATTTTAATCAACATTTATAACTACCATAGTTGGCAGCGCCTCAGTCCTCACCAAAAAAGAGACTCTAACTTCTGGGTAAACATGTGGTCAGGCCAGGCATATTGACTTGTCATTTCTAGAAAACGATCTGCTGCTGCCACTTGAAGAGCAAAATCTTGCGCTGCGAAGTCGGATGTTGTTTTAGGATGACGGGGCGGAGCATCCTGCCATTTCGCTTTAAATTTGAGACGATACTTAAGCCGGCTCCAGACGATGCGCCCACTTGCCACATATTCAGTAAACGTAAATGCGCCATATATTTGTACCTAGATTTTTCTTTTCGCATCAGCCAACTATAGATGATTCTATAATGTGGCATTGCGTGCACTTGGACAAAGTTTGTACAAATTGAGATGATGCGTTTGTCACTTCATATAGACGATGTGCTTATATGTGAAATGGTGTCATGCGAGAACATTTGTTTCAGTTTGTTACTCGTTTTTTTACTGTTTTGAGTTTGTTCGCTATATGAAAATGGCAGGGGCCGAATCAGTTATGACTTTTTATGAAAAAAGTGTTCTTTACTTATTATTCTTGGGACCAATCGGGCAACAATTTCGTAGGGTTGCCATACAAAAATTTCATTTCTCACTATATATTTGGGAACTGCATGAGATCGCGTCGACGTAGAGAGCTAAAATTTGGTACATGGCGATTTCGTAAAAATAGTTAATGAAATTTCAAAAATTAACTAAATTGGGCAACCCTTTCTTGGTGTCGAAATTTAGGTTTTTTACGTATACTATATGAAAACGATCAGTCTTAGACGTTTTTATTTTACTGAAAAGCTCTTCAGTATATGAAATTCTATGAAATTGGTTATAATCATTTTTACTGTGAGACAAACCGTTCCGAAAAAGTGCAGCTTTAAACCTTGTTACTTCCAGCTCGAAAAAATTGAGAGTCAAGTTAAGCTGGCTTTTTATGTTTGCCAAAAAACATAATAAGCCTTAGTTTTTTTTACTTTAAATTATTATATGAAAGACATAACAGTTTTAGCACAACATTATCTTAAAAAAAGTTTAGTTGTCAATAACTTAACAGAAATTGAAATGGCTCCCACGAAATATATTTTTGTATCTGGAAAGTGGTAGTGAGTTTTTACTCTTTCGAGACCAGTACAAAATACGAGTCTACAGGCAATCTCAAGCTACTGCATATGAGCAGAGAAAATTTAAAAAAAAGTACCGAGGTACTGTCAGTTTTTGGCCTAAAGCCGAATACCAAAAATTCCATAAAGAAATTTTTGGGAGTATAGGTAGTGTGTGTAAAGTGTTTCGATCAGCAGTAACAGGACGATCTCATCAGCACAGTAATGAACCCTGAAACTGCCTGCTGTCTACACTCCAGTGAACTCAGATGCCAATAAGTTTGCTGGTGGATATATATAAACTTATTTAAAAATCTATATGGAAAATCGAGAAAGCATTTCTAGCTATAGTTCAGCATATGTCATTATGGCAAGTGCCTATTTATTGCTAAAAAAGAAAAAACTAAAAAAAAGAAATGGTGAATGATATCCATTAACAAAAGCAAAAATAGTTAAGTAATGTGTTTTGTTAAGGTTTTTAAATTTTCTAATTGATTGTTTATACATATATAGGTAATAGGTATAACTTTTTAAAAATATTATATATTCTCCGAGTGTTTTGTTGTGACTTCAAAATCATACTTCCCTTAAAATTTTATTTCGCCATCAATCTAATTTCTAAACTGAACAAGTAAAAAAACAAAAAAATAAAAATTCGATGACAAACTTTATGAAAGCACTACCCCTTTTCGTCATATTGTTTTCTTATCTACAGGGTGATTCTGATCAAGATACCTTCCGGTATACCACGCGATTCCTTGAGGTAGTCTGATCAAAATATTGTTCCACATACCCCCTCCCCCCCCATACATAAATGTTGAAAGTTTCAGAGCTCTAGGTGGTCCGGAAGTTTGTGAAAAACCATGTAAGAATATCGTTATTTCTTGGTAGGATGTGACTTCGATGTGTGAAAGGTTCGCCTTCTAAGCGAACTTCAAATTCAAATTCAAATCATTTAATGGTTAAAAGTAGATATCTAAGATATTACAATCTTTTGATGATACAAAACTTATTTGGTAAATTTCAAAAGCAAATACTAAATTCATATTAATATTAAACTAACAACAAAAAAAAAAGAAAAGATTAAATCTAAAATAAAGAAAAAAAATATTATAGTAAGGAACAAAATAGAAATTAAAAACTAGCAAAAAATTGAAGATTAAAATAAGCAATAGCGACAACTAGTAGCAGTGCAGGGAGGGAAAGAGCATACAAAACCAGAAGACATAAGTGATAGAAGAGAAAAGTGATAATAAAAATAAAAACAAAAATAAAAGCGCAATATAAAGTGTAATCACAATGTCAGTCCGCCTGACCATCATCCGAGGACAGGTAAAGTGGTGGAATTCAAAGTTACAGTTAGAAACCGTGAGACATCAAGCTTCTCGCGATTTAAAATCATGTAAATTGATTTATTGGAATTTAAAAGTAAGTCATGAATCTTGGACCACTCGAAGATTCTTTTCAAGTCTGAGTGGATTCTCTCGATACAATCCTCAATAAGGCCAACTGGCCTATCCAAATATATCTGAGCGTCATCCGCATACAAGTGTATCTTTGAGTCTTCTATTACATTGGGCAGATCATTTACTCTGAACAATAAATGGCACAATATTGAAACCTGAGGTACCTCACAAGTGAGCGGCAACCTTCTTCAAAGTAAATCTTTGACTTTGACTTTTTGAGAGCGTCCAGTAATAAAGCTTCTGATAAGTGCCACCGAGGTTGAAGAAAACCTGAACTTGTCTAAAAACACGGTGAGGAGCTTGGAATGGTTTACGCTGTCGAAGGCTTGCGAAAAATCCAGGAAGTTCAGGACTGTCAGGTGATTCTTATCAAGAGCTCTACGAATGTCGGAAGTTACTTTCAATAAAGCAGAATTGCAGCTGTGTCCAGCTTTAAATCCTGACTGCCACGGGGTGAGCAGTTGGTTTGATTCCAAGTAAATTTAGATCTGCTGATAGTGTGCTCATTGTCTGGAGCCGGCTTTAGGATTGGACGTTTACGCATAAATGGATTGAATGTGATGGCGAAATCGCATGGCGTCACCTCTCTCCTGACCGTAACCCTGGTCCCTGACTCTAACCCTATCTATGAAATAGTTTTTGCCAACGAGTGTGGCTCAGAGCGGGAGCTCAAACAAAAAATTCAAGTGGTCGAAACTGTGATTAGGGTGAACTCGAAACCTTTCCCAAGAGTTAAAGCCCACTTTTTATGTAGGTGCAGCGTTGCTATATATTTTTTTTTAAACAAAACTGTATTTCCAAGCGCCATTCTCTTCGTTGGATATTCCTCGACAAAGTGAACCGATAATTTCTGAAAAAAAACATAAAAATTAAAAAATGGCGTCAAAATTTGAAAAAAAAATTGAAAAAACCTCGAAAAATGGATGACATTTATTGTAATAACAACAATGATATTTTTTTTGTTTACATTGACGTCGGTTCAATGCGTAGAGAAAGTTGATATCTTCATTAAAAAAAAAAAATTAAGGCGATATCTTCAATGGTTCTTGAATTATCGTGGCAAAACTAATAGAAAATGCCATTTCGAGAAAAACGCGTAAAAGTTTGTGCGCAGTACTACGGCAGAAACATTGCAGCTCAAGTACGTTAAAAATTTCCGGCGCTGTAGAAGGATGTCTCGATCTCAGCTGCTTGTGCTGCAGCAATCGCGGAACGTCGGTTTTTTTCTGACCTGGCTTCTTTTGTTGACTTGACCGTTTGCTTGAACGCACGAAGGACACGACGCGCCAGGCATTAACCGTTAGCGGATTACTGCAGTTTTATTGCTCTCCTGAGCTCAATTTTGCGAATTTTTTTGTTTTTCTTCCGCCAAAATATGCCGAAGAGATTGTAGTAACAGAATAAAAAAAAATCGAAAATTTTCAATGTCTAGTCGCCTTGGGGATCACCCCGTGTGACTGATTAATTTTTTTTTTTTTTTGCATAAATTGCATCCAAATATAGTGCAGATCATGTGGGTAAAATAATTTTCCGACATTCTGCGCCGTTCGATAGTTACAGCGTTAATGATTGCAGGTATTTGGAGCGTGCGCTCGAGCATCGGATTCCTTCTCTTGCACTTTGGTTTCTTACCTGAGCCATTTTAATACAAACATAGATTTAAATGTACAATAGAGAAGCCGTTATATCTCTAAACTCATTTTGTGTTTCCAATATGACAGTTAGTTTAGTCTTAACTGAGCACCCAAACTGTTCGAATTTTATTTGTGATAATCGTATTTGAACTTTTAAACGCATTTTTCTCAAGACTACGTTTTTCTAACGATATCTGAAAAATGGTTTGACCGATTGCCTTGAAATTTTAACGGTAGATTCGGCACAGGTATAGTCATCGAGTGAACTAAAACAACAAAACAAAATGATCGAAAAAAGTCACGAAATTTGAAAATTAATTTTCAAAACATCTCAATTATTCAATTTTCAATATTTTCGAATGATTCTAGTTCATTCGATAGCCACAGCTTAATAGATTGAAACGTCGTTTGGTTCTTTTATTTCAAATAAACCAATGAGCCGGAATCATGGAGACCGTCGACAAACTTTTATTTCGACATGGGTGCCTTTGTAGTGGTGCAACACACATTGTGATAAATATTTTGGTCTTACTGCTTACATCCCAAAAAGAGGTCAAAAAACAGTCGGTCACACGGGGTGACCCCCTTAAGTACATATCATTTTTATAATATACTATACGTACTCAGAGCATAATAGTTATTACAAATATCACACTTTGTGTAAGGAAAATAACAAAAATTAAAATAATATGTTCATTGCTATTGTCACAAAAAGCCTCCTTGGCATATTGCTAAAACTTGAATACTTTGCATAAATCTCTTTGTGGAATTTTTGAAGCATTTCCTGGTTAAAATTTGTGGAACCTGAATTTTGGTTATTTAAATAATCTTTCGTCCTTAAAATTCTACATAATGTATGGGGACCTTCAGCCTATTCCGAATTTTTATTTTATTGATGTTGACTTTTGAAAAAAAAATCTCTCTACATTTGCTAAGCCTAGTATCGAGTTCGGGCAAAGTAAAATTTAACGCGGTCTCCAAATTTTTCCTATTAAAATCGCTGGTAAAATTTTGACACGTTAATTTGGAGAAAAGAAAGTGACAGATGTTTAAACATTTTATCGCTGAAAAACTTCAAATTATTTATAGAGTTTAGATAAACGTTTTTACAATTTACATTTAAAAATGGACTTAATTAATCTGAAAATTGCTAAGAGAAATTAAATCCTTCAATAAATTAAAAAAAAAAGACAATCCGAAAATTGTCATACAAACAGGAAATGTCATAAATTTACCAGCATTTTAATACTCCGCGCATTAAAATGCTCAGTAAAATTAGTGGAGACATACAAAGCGCCACCTATCTTAAAATAGAGAAATATTCACTTTCTACCAGTGAACTCCGTACTGCACTAGTAAAATCATCAGTAAAATTTTTGCTTGCGATTTTACCAGCGCTAAAATTTGTATGGAAATGTCATATTTTACTCGAAGTCGATACTAGGCTTAAGCCTGGTACTAAGGTCCGCGCTAAACTAAATTTTAGTGGGTCTCCAAAATTGGGCCGCCCTTTAGCAGCTAAAATATGACAGCGGAGGCTCAGAGAAAAGATATATTAAAAATAAGAAGAAGAAGAATTTTGCAATTTTTTTACGGAAATACAACGCCTGGTCATAATATTTCTAAAAACGGATAGTTAAAATTATTTAGAAATATTACAAATATAAAAATAATATGCATAATGTATATATAATAAGAAAAAAAAATTAACAGTGATATTGAAAATACGGCCACGAGAAGAAATCCAATTCATCCGTACTTACAGCAAAGACGTACAAAACTACGTTAACTACAAAAATCCGATCAATAAATTTATCAAATCTCAGAACTCTGACAATAAATAGTTTTAGCGAGCTAAAGAACGGCCCGGGCGGATAAATTCAAGCTAAATTTTTTGGAGACTTACTGGTGGTGCCATCTCTAATCAAAACCCAAAGGCAAATTTAGCGCGTTGACCTTAGTACCGCTCTCGCTAAAATTCAGGATAAATTTTCGCCAATATCTTTTAGCTTGCTAAATTTTCATACAAAATTTAGCTTAACGCGGACCTTAGTACTAGGCTTTAAAGGAAAACACTTGGATCCATCGCGGCGTTTATTAAAAATTGTTTCCCAAACGATATTAACAGGAGTAGGAGTCATCCATGTTCAAATGTAGGAGCAAGAAGCCGCCATCTTGAAAAAATCATGGTAGTGTTAACGGTAATTGTAATTGTATTCAAAATCCATGGTGCTGAGATGTAGAGTTTTTAAAACTAATAATAAACGGCCCATTAGGAATCCGAATTTATTTTGTTTTGGTGATGCTCCATTAAGGAAAATTTCTTATTAGCAAGCCTAGATTATGTGCAAGTCTTGTTTTTAAAAATAATCGCTAGCAATGTACAAGAAGAGTTATAATGAGAAAAATCGAAAGGGCCAGGATAGGAAAAAAAAAGAAGAAAACCGTGAATAACTTGAATACTATCAAAAATCGCAGACCATAGGTATACATGGAATGGAATTTCACGAAGAATCTCATTGCAAATTAGATGTGGGGAGAGTTCAACGGTTCGCGAAGTCTGTCGAGTCGAGAGGTAACTAGTTCGCCAGGTAGTAAGTGAAATACCTTAACTTTCGTTTAAATCTAAATTTTATTACATACCCATAGCGGTTTATATCATAAAATTAGGTATACTAAATACATAGTTAAATTACAATGAATTAATTTATAAAATTAATACAGGAAAAAAATGCTTATGTGCATTATATTACAGCACCATACGCGGGAGTAAGCAGGATGCTGTAATTATTCGAGTAAACATCAAATTGCTGAGTTTTGTGATTAGGTCATGATGAAAGCGATTATGTTTTGTTTGAAAAAAAAAAATTAAATAAAAACATAAAACTGTTTTATTCTTGTCAGTATTGTATTGCTGTGGTGTTGACAATATTTCGAGATTATGTATTATGAAATACATTTTGAATTAATGCATGAATGTTTTACGGATTAACAAAATTGAGCAAATGTCCGTAGTTATGAAATGGCTTTAACAAAATTTGATATTTCTCTTGTACGTTGTGGTTCATAGTATAGTTTTCAGTAGGTACTAAAAAACGTGTATATAGAGTACTTCAATGTCGTTTTTATTACGGTCTGCGCTGGATTATCATGTACCAGAAGTAATGGCCTGGAGCAATTTGCTGTTATTTAGGTTTTCAGATATGACAAATATTGATTGATACATTTTTGTGAATGAAAGAAGTATCTGTTGATTGTTTGAGTCCGAAACGTGTCTTAATTCTTTGTAAAAACTCAATCCCAGTATTGTGTGTATATTTGGTCATTTATACCAAAAATTATTGTTGACAACCCTCTATGCATGGCTGCCGTCTCTAGCGATGTGGGGAATTTTAGAACTTTAAGATATGGGGGCCATCTAACAGGGATTCTCTCTTAAATTACTTTGCGTTATCAACAGAAATAATAACGTAAAATACATTCACAAACACACCACGGGAAACACACCAATTGCAAGTTCAAAGGAGAGTAAACTGATTTTCAGTCCCGAGAAAAAAAGATAACCTAAAGTGGCACTAAGGGGAATCCCCGTCCGAGGTTGTCGTATTTTGAGTAAAGGGAAGGAGTCGGCTTAGTTGTTTTGTAAACAAATGATTTAAGCGAAAAACCTCCACCCGGGGAGGGGCGATACTATGTGCAACTTCCGGGCTTGCTAAGCAGAATTGCTAGTATTATGTCAAAATGGACCCATAGTATAAAAAGTTTCTCTGATAATTACCAAATAGACTACTAAAAGTCAACCATGAAAAATGCTGGAAATTAAAAAAAAACTGGGGCTACAAAAACTGTTACTATATTTATGACACCGAAATTTTTTTTATGCTAATTTATATGAAGAATTGTTGCCATGTATAAAATTTCGAATAATTCCCATGGTCTTTCCATAGCCAAAATATGTTGAAAAATTGGTCATAAGTTGGTCTACTATCGCGGGGTTCCATGGATAGGCGAGGTTCTGGGCAGCGAGTCCATGCGTAAAGATAGCATTACGTGTATGCAGAGGATGCGGACAAGAATCTGAAACGATGACTCCTTTCTTTGTCACTGTTGTCCGGTCCTCTGCGGTAGACGTTACACACTTCTTGCCTCACACTTCCTGGATGAACTGCATGAAGCGGGTTGGGAAGGTTTGGGTGGGGGGGGGGGGGGGGGGGGGAGGGCAAATCCTACACTTTGTTCTGTCTGGAATATATAAGCAATAGCTCATAAATTTCGAAGGTGAACAATGGAGCTTGTAGTGACCGGAGCTCTAGGGTTAGGGTTCTCAACCTCTTTCCAATCTGTTAACTCATATCGAAAATGCTACGTATCACTGGCTTAGTTCTAAATTTCGGTTTCGTAATATGAAGATAGAGGTTGAAAGATTGCCAATGTGTGATTTTTTTTAGGTCCTTAGTATAGTCACAAATGCCTCTGACTTTTTCTAGAGTTTTCAAGACGAGTTTTGACTTGGTTTGGAATATAATATAGTTTTTGAAGGAAAACTATTATTGTTAACAAATAAATCAGAGAAACAAATTTAAGAATAGGTTTTCGAGTAAAAGTGCCAGGCTCAATTTTCTTCTTATAGATGCGTTGTGGAAACTGAGTTATTGCTACTTTTTGATGCAGTGGGTTGAGATTAAAATTCTGGTTCAGACTGAAGAATAGAACAAGATTTTCTTTTCTACTTGCTATTTTCTTTTATTATTTTTGTTTCAAAATTTAGCTCTGGGCTTATGCCTTCGAAATTAGGTATGCAGATAATTGGCAGATCTTGTGTCTTTTAACTGCATAATTCATCCGATTGTTGGTAATTTTATCTTGTTTTACAAAGACTATAAGTCTCATATTAATATGCCCATGATTCTTCATTTACTACCAAAGTAACGATAAGGACTCCTTTTGGTGTAGTTTCATGACTAGTATTCATCTTTGATGAAGCTTTTGAGTAGATAATTTAAATTAGGGTGATGCAAAGAGAAGACCACAAATCAGAAAACGTCTTCGCATCAGTGACTGTAAATCTGTGGGATAGTTGTGAACGCAAACCGGATCCTACCTAATTGTATTATTATTATTATTATTTTTGTTTTATTTTATTTTTATTTTTTATCTCAGCATAAAACTGCTGCAATACAATTTTGATGCTGCCACTGTTTGCTTCAAAGAGCTACCCAGATGTTAGTATATCCTTTGTGTTTCTTTGTGTTTTTGACTGTTTACAGTTTTTTATAAACCTACAGGTATAACCATCTAAAAGGCGAGGGAAAATAATTTATGGACGATACATTAGGTAATATTTAATAAGCCATACTTATATTGCATTGAATATGTGCATGTGGTTAGTTCCTCCAGCTGCGATTACACATCTTGCAAACCTCTAAGTCTAGAGTCTTCTTTACTGACTTGGACTAGTAATCTTCCTATGGATTTTTCAGTTCAGCATATTAGCTGAACCCTTTCTGGCATCATCTGCCTCATTTCCTGATACATCATTGTGGGTAGGCATCCAGCAGAGACTCTGGTGGAGCCAAATCTTCCGCAATCTAATGATATTCGATATCTCGATCACTATTGGTACGTTATAAATTGTTTCTAGCGTCCTTACCGGATTGCTTATAGTTAAAATCTAGACGTGGAAGATACTATAGTAGTTTTATGGTCGGTACTATTCTTGTACTACCCCACTTCTACATATATTTTCGAACAATCTGTGAAAACACATATATTAGATATATTGACATATGGCGATTATAATTCCTAAGTAGAGGAAGGAATACTTAGTGGAGAATGTTTCTCAACTATAAGCCGTGAGACAGTGTAATCCGTGGGGAACCGTATACACTTTTCTTTAGTATTCTGTTCTGACCAAAGTCTGCGGTTATTCACAATCTTGAGTTTCTTAGGCTTGGTACACTTTTTGCCCATGAATATCAAAGCAGGTGCCTTAGCATAATCAATATTACATTAGTTTTTTAAGTTTCTACTTGAAATTTATCAATTTGCTCTTTGTTTTTATTGAAGTTCTCAGTCAAATTCATGAACTCTTTTTTCTTTACGTTTTTAGGTTAATCTTCATTATTTTACTCTTACGTTTTTTGCAATTGCCTTTAATTTTCCTGTTTAATTATTATACCATATTATTTTTCCTTCTAGCTATATGTACAGCTTGTGTTATTGTTCCTGCTCCTTTTCATATCTTGTTTCTTTTTTTTTTGGATAATGGATAATGCTATTACTGCTGAGTCTGGTGGATTGAACAACTCACGCGTTCTACTGGATATTATGTGTAATCAGTGTAGTGGGCTTAAAATTTGTCATTTAAATGCTCAAAGTTTATATCCCAAGATTGATGAGTTTCGTGATCTTTTTAGCGTTTCTTCTCTTGATATTATCTGTATTTCCGAGACTTGGTTGAGATCGCACATTGCTGATGAGCTTTTAGATTTAAATAATTATAGGATTTTTCGCAATGATCTTGTCGGCCGCATTGGTGGAGGGACTGCTATTTTCATTAAAGATTCATTTCGTGCTCGTGTTGTGGCTCGGTCAGATCATCTTCCTATAGAATATATTTTTATTGAGTTTTTAGTTAATGCAGAAAAATGTCTGGTTGGTGTCGTATACAGACCACCCAATGTTATGGATTTCTGTCCTTTGGAGGCAGTCCTATCTGAGTTGAGTCATATTTATCAACATATTATTATTACAGGTGATTTCAATGTTAATATGTTTACCAGTAATGCTACTACGTCATCATTTAGCGAGATATTGAACACATACACCCTGAGTGTGTATAATTCTGAACCTACTCACTTCACTTCAACTTCGGCAACCCTATTGAATTTATTCATTGTTGCTGACCCTAATCAGATGCTGTATTTTAATCAGATGTCTCTAACTGCATTCTCCAAACATGACTTAATCTTGGGAATTTACAATCTTTGTTTTGAATCTGTAAGTGTTTTAAATTTTTCTTATAGAGATTTTAATGATATTAACTTTGATGAACTTTTTGAGGAGGCACAATCGTTTGACTGGACTTTGATCCGTTCATTGACATCAGTCGATGAATAGCTTGATTATATTAAGAGGCTTATTAAACATCTTTTCGATAAATATGTCCCACTGAAACATCGTCGCATTATCAATACCCAAATACCTTGGTTTACGCTAAGAATCAGGCAATTGATATTGCGAAGAAATAATGCATATCGTAGATGGCATCGCTTCCGTACACCTGATTGCTGGGATCTTTTTCGGTCCGCTCGTAATGCAGTTAATAATAAAATGTCCCGTGCCAAGTTTCAATATTATAGTTCAAAATTTAAAAGCAATATTCCATCCAAAAAATTCTGGCAGAATCTTAGAAGTATTGGGGTTGGGCGATCTAGGAGTTCAACCGTATATGTAAACCCATGTGAGTTAAACCAGATGTTTGTTTCTACTTCAAATAACTTAAATGGCCCGGGCTCTACTGTCAGTGATTATGCTAGTGATTTAAATACACTTGATCCTTTTGATGGGTTTGCTTTTAGTCAAGTTAGCGAGCCAGACGTTTATTCTGCTATTATGGCGGTGAAATCTAACGCTGTTGGACTGGATGACCTTCACCCCAAATTTATAAAAATTCTTTTGCCTGTTATACTCCCAAATCTAACCTACATTTTCAACAACATTATTTTAAGATCTACGATCCCTTCTATTTAGAAGTATTCTAAAATTATTCCCATTCCCAAGAGGTCTCATAGTTCAACGGATTATCGTCCCATTTCCATACTGCCTTTTCTCTCTAAAGCCTTTGAAAAAATCCTGCACACCCAAATCACCAGTTATTTAGATGAGGAGAACCTCCTGTCTAATCTTCTATCGGGTTTTAGAACCAAGCGTAGCTGCACTTCTGCGTAGCTAAATATAACAGATGATATTAGGAAATCATTTGATAGTGATAAATTTACGGCACTCGTCCTCCTTGACTTTTCCAAGGTCTTTGACACAGTTGACCACATATTATTATTACGTAAGCTGGCTTTTAATTTCAATTTTTCTAATTCCGCATGCACGTTGGTTTGGTCTTACCTTTGCGGGCGTCATCAGAGTGTGGTCTGTTCTAATTCTGCTTCTGGCTTCCTACCTTTGCGGAGTGGAGTCCCTCAAGGCTCCATTCTGGGCCCCTTATTATTTACTATCTTTATTAATGATCTTCCAATGGTTCTGAGAAATTTTGATTACCACATGTATGCTGATGAATGATGATATACAGCTTTACATTTCTAGGCCGTTGGGATTGCTGGAGGATGCCATATGCCGTATGAACGAAGACCTCGCTGATGTGCTTGATTGGGCTGTTAGTAATAGTTTGAGCTTAAATGCCTCTAAATACAAAGCTATCGTGATCTATGAAAGTGAACTAGACACTTCCTGCTTTCCGAATGTTATCCTAAACAATGTAATTATTCCTTACAGTAGTACCGTAAAGAATCTTGGAATAATTTTGGATCGTACGTTAAATTGGTCCAATCACATTAACGCGCTTGTCTGCAAAGTTTATGGAACGCTTCGTAAACTTTCTGTCACTGCGTTCTTTACTCCTGTTGACACGCGGATTATGTTAGTTAAATCGTTAATTGTTCCCCTCATGACTTATGGATGTGAAGTTTTTCGTGGTTCTGATTCAATTTCATTGCGTAAGCTCAATATGGCTTTTAGCTCTACTGTGCGATATGTGTTTGGCTTGAGGCGATACGACCATGTCTCGGGATATTTAAATTCAATCTTGGGATGCACATTGGAAACTTACTTTAAATATCGTGCAATACTATTCCTTCGTAATGTGATGATTACCGAGCAACCTGACTACCTGTATACTAGACTGGATTTTTCTCAATCCGTAAGAACTGTTTCTTTAAATACTCCTCGGTCCACCTGTCTTTCAAGTGGTCGTCAATTTTTTATTCAATCCACACGACTCGGGAAATCTCTTCCTCTGCACCTTAGAAGGAGCAGGGACAATCATAGTTTTCGGAACAATTTAATGGATCTACATAACGGTACATTTGATCTGGTTTCCTAGTAATAAAGTAAACTGTATTTATCTTTATTAATTTAGATATTAGATATCTCATTTTGTAAGTTTAGTTTAGTTCAGTAATGTTTATGTTTAAATTTTTTTTTCATTATCCTACCTACACATAATTATAAGATTTGTCTTACTTGTGTAGCGTTGAAATAAATCTTTATTTGAAAAAAAAAAAAATTGTTGGCGTTGTTCGAATAGCTCTTGTAATACGTATCTAAACATGCAGTTTTCTATACTTTGGTAAGACTTTTAAGATAAATCAGGCTCCACCACACCAAGATTCCATAGGCGAGGATATAGGTATTACAATATAGCAAGAATGGATGCTTCATCTTTTGCCAAAAGTTTTATTGAAGGCATTAAACTCAATAGCTGCCATTTTAAACGCTGTTTCACATTTATTTTCCAGTTTAATTTGGAGTCTGATATATCACTCCTATAGGTATTTAGCTTTAGTTTTATTCGAGGATAATGTTACCTAGATTTGGGGGACATAATTCCGAATAACTCTTCTTCGTGTATGTAAAAAACTAGTTCAGTTTTTGTCGGGCTAAGCCCCAGAGTAGCCCAGTTAAGAAACTTTTTCAATGCCCTTTTGATAAGTTGACTGATTATCAATAAGAATTCTCTCGAGAGAGACAAGGATGACTAAAACATCAGCATATGCAATCACTTTTATTCTCTTCCTTTGTAGAGAGATGAGAATTCCACCAATAACTTAAGTTGAGGTGAAATTACACCTTGTTGTGGAATGCTTCTAGATACAAGCTCCACGTTTATTAGATGGTTATTGAGAATTGAACCAATCCATCTGCAAAAAGTGTAAATAAAGACTAATTAGAAAAGGCGTCGGCGCAGCTACATTGGCGTAACTAGGTAGGGGCCAGGGTGGGCCCGGCCCCCCAGAATGCGGACTGGATCCCCCCAGGAAATTATGAAAATTCCCAAAAAAACATTCGATAACTCGTACAATCTTAGGCCTAATTAAATTGAATCCGTATAATTAATAAATTAATACAAGTAGCTGCAAGCAGCTCTGGGTTTCCCTGTTAGCTCGGCCGGCTGTGAACGGAGCTTTTCCATTGACCTACAACTTGGTTAAGAGCAACTGCTTCAGGAGAGGTTTTCGAACATGGCACTCATAAACAGTGAAAATAAGATAATACAAAAACAAACTAACAGCGCAACACGTGCTAAATAAGTTTGTAGAAAAAAACCCGTAAACTAAATTACTACTTCACTACTTCAATTATCTTTTTATTAGCGCTTAATAAAAACGTAAATAATTGATCTAAAATGTGTACCTTAAGTAAAGTACTTAACTACATTGGTACTTAAATATTAGTACCAATACCTGGACTTATACTTAAAAATTTTTAAGTACTATTATCAGAACTTGTACTTAAAAGATTTGAAGTATGAGTCTATGAGTCCTGGTACTGGTACTTGGAATAAATACTGGGTATTAGGCAGGGCGTCACTATAATATCAGTTTCGTGTATGGAACTTTGATTATTCTAATTTATTTTCCTTAATACATGAGCGAAGCATGTTGAAAACAAAAGTCTCTGTTAATTAAACGACACCACTTTCTTTTATTTTTCTCTTAAATCGTGCAAATTTTATTTTATTTTTCAAATAGAACACTACTTCCTATGATTTAAAAACAATATAAATCGCGTTGGATGTTTGGAGTGAATTGTAGGGAATAGATGAGTGTCGCTTGGGTTCATTGGGATTAAAGAAAAGAATGCTCTTTCACTCAATTCGCCAATTATATTATGTATTAATCTATTTTCACAATAATTTAAATGTCCGACTAAAACCATTTCGTAAATACTCGACGCCGTTGGTCTCGATAAGCAATAAATATCGTCCGATTGCCGAATGTTGACTGACCAGTTATCCAAAAATTGATTGAATGCTGATGACTTATACTAACTGATAAGCGATTTTTTTTCTCTCTTCGGGTACTCAATAGAATTCACCAAGAATTATAATAAAGAATGGGAAACAATTGAAAACTGTTCATTGTTCTTCTGACCTTAACATCACAACCTCGGCAAAGACTTATTTTTGAATTATTCAATTTTTTTATTTTTATGAGAATTATTTTATTTTTGTGTGCAACCGAAAATATGTCTGGAATTTAGATTATAGCAGAACAAAAGATACACAAAAGAACGCCTCATATATTTTCATCGAAGATTTATAACTGAAGCGAACAGAACAAATAGTACGCTCCAATCGACAGAACAGTTTGTTCTCTCCAGTATATGGGAGTTCTAGAACAAAGTACACAAAAAGAAAACAGATTATGTTTCTTGTGAGCTCTATAACTTATAGACTCGCTCTACTCTCTGTAACTTTAGAAACTTTATGGTTTTTTTAATCTATGCAATTTCGTTGGTTCTAGGCATTATATCAATATCTTGTAAATGCTCAGAGCAATGCATAAAAAATATTGTTCAAAATCTTGGAATACTCATGCTCTGGTATACTTGGCAAACAAAATGTTTGTTAAAACCTATGTACGAAAGATGGGGGACCTGGCCCCACCCAGGAAAAAGCTCTAGTTACGCCAATGCGCAGCTAGCGGATTAAGAACGCCAGAAGAAATGACAAATGATCTTTTTCAATAATATTTCGAATCTCATTTCATTTTATATTTCCCTGGTCGAGTGAAAAAAAAACCATAGAATATGAAGGCATTTTTCTTTTACTTCATACTTTAACGTCCTCTTAATGATATGCATGAATCAGAGGTGGGCAATACTTAAGTAAAAAAGGACTTAAGTACTACTTAAAGTACATTTTCGTTACTTAAGACTAATTACTCAATACTTTTGAAATGGCCGTACTTAGTACTTGAACATAAGTACTTGCTTCTATTTACTTGTACTTAAGATTTACTTTTGTACTGAAGTACCAAGATTTTTACTTAAATATTTCTGAGTCTATTACGTACCTAAAAATATCTAACTATTTGTAGAAAAGCAAACACAATCTCTAGCGCAACCTCTTTTTTGTTGAGTTTTAAAGCACGCAAAGAACTGTCAAAGCATGTGTCGCAATCATGCGTCAAGGCAGAGCCTAAGACAAAATAATTGCATACAAACAAGACTGAGCAAGTAGAACAAAAACCGGTAACGTCTCGCTCGAATATAAAATCGACGATGCCTCGACCTGATGTAGGGAAGACTTAATTTTGTCCTAGAAATTTACTGGAAATATTTTCCTTAGAATTTTTATGCCTTATTGTAGGGGACAATGGATGTTTGGGCGGGCCTCTAATAGTTTTTATGAGTGTAGCAATAAGAAGTGAAAGTTTTACTCTACGTTCAGCGCCGAAAACTATAAAAAACTATAAATAGTAGCTGCTGGGTACTATACATATTATAGTTTTCAAAAGGTATTTATTTATTAATATCTATTAACTGAACTTTATAAACTTCATTACATTACTGCCAACGTACAAGGATTCTAAAAATGTACTTTAAAAAGTACTTCAAAAAGTACTCACTACTTTTTATAGACTTAGTTCTTAGTTACAAGTACTTTTTATACATACGGTAATTGTACTTACGCTGAAGTACTCAGGCCTTCGATACTTGTACTTAAGTACTTTGCCCAGCTTTGGTATGAATAGATTACACAGTAGCATTTTTTACTTCTTTTTTAATGTCAGAGCTTAATTTAAATGCGTATGTAGTTAGTGCAACAAAAGCCAGAAATTAAATTTTTGTAGAATAATCACCAGCCAGATCCAGGCAGTCCATCTAATAAGCTCAAAAAGCTATTTATGCATGAGATTCTAATTTTACGCTCCACATTAAATTGGTGGCGCATTGCGGCATTCCGAAGGCGAGAAATTACAGAATTTAGTTGGTCTGGTCGTCATTGACCTTTTACTCAACTCCAAATTCTCTCACAGCTTCCACCAATTAGAGAATACAAAAGAAAATTGCCATCAATTTTAATCGATTAAACTGTACGTGTATACCACCTCCACAGGGTATCCCGACCGCCAAGCTTGAAATTGGAAATTTGAAATTTTTCTCAGCCGACGACGACGACGCAACCATACGAGTGTGAATCATTAGAGAATCGTGGATGTTGGCCTTCACAGCAAAAAGCTTCATTTTTGTTCGATCAATGCCAGAAATATTCGCTAAGCTGTTTTTAGATTTTATTAATTAATCTTGCAGATGTGAGCTTAGGCTGGCACAGCTTATATACCGCATACCGCTTCCTGCCGACCAGATATATGTAATAGAGCTTATTTGGAATGGATGTGTGACAGTAGCACACTCGACCTTGCCCCTCTAACAATCCGACCGTTAGAGGACCACCCCCACATCTAGTTAAATTAAATTAATTTAACTCAACAACAGGTTGCACAGATTAATTAACTTATTTTGTTTTTACTTTTGATTTAATTTATCTTTTAGGCGCGATTTTTAAGATTACGTATTTCGCGCGACCTGAACCCAAAAATGCTTCCCACATACGTTTAGCTAAATATTTCGCAATTCGCTGTGACAAAATGAATCTTTTTTCGAATCGAAGAAGGCGATAAGATTTTGCGTAAACAATTATTGGTGAAAACTTAATGAGAAATTACCAAAAACATAAAACAACATTTTTTATTTATTCAAAAAAATACCAATTTACTTCCCGTTTTCATTAGTTATAGAGAGCCAGAGCTTGCATAAAGATGGTGCGCATTGCGCTTGTGTGGCCATCTATTTTGGTCAGTTTGGAGCTTGTCATGTTATAGTATGACTATGAATCAGTGGACGCGTTTCGCTTAGTCAGGGATGGATGTAGGATTTTAAATTTTGGTGGATATTTTTAATCGCAAAACTGCCACATACCGGCCGATGCTTGAGAAAGATCTTATGCGTATGAAGTTTTCAATGCGATTGCATAGCATTGTTGTTTTAAGAATGCTTCCTCTGTTTTTTTTTCCTGTCTGGATAATATCATTAAAAATTTATATGCAGAGTGCGAAAAGACAAGAGCCAAAAGTGATAAAAATAGCTTTAAGCGTGTATGAAAATTATTGATATGAAAAGATAAACATTACAGGGCTGTAGGTATATGTATTTATGTATGTAGGAAATATTTAGAATTTACATATACTCTCTATTTGGAACCAAAAATATTTTTTATAAGTATGTGTATATTTTTGCACCAAGCTCATCAGGGAAGGAATAATACTTAGGATATATGAGGAAAGTAGCTAAGCTGCCAATTTATATATAAGTTCTTCAAATTTTGAAGATTGTTGAAGAAGTGGACGAAAAGATAGAGGATGGTATTAGAAAGAATACGAGCGAAAGAATAGACCGGCTTACAGCGCATGTATTTCATACAGGAATTAAAAAGATAACTGCCACGGGCGCCTTCACATTGAGTTTCGCGGAAGAGCACTTGAAACTATTCCTGGATTAAAGTTACAGTATTCATCTTTATCCAGATCCACCCAGGCGGCTAGTATGCTTCAAATGAAAAGGTCAGATCATCACATTTCTTTCGATATGGGACTCGAGTCGATTTACATTAGAGACCTAGAAGCTCCAACGTATATTATCGTCAAAAAATTTTCCTTCGAAAGAGGATAAGCTATAGGTAGAGAGCTCCAGTTTCCGCAATGGGCTCATGTCTGGTTTGTTGATGGATCCAGTAAGGATAACAAAATAGGCACAACTAGCCTGGAGATGCTACACGAAATTCTACTTGTTGTCTAGGGACAATAAATCATGCTTTGAGTCGCTGGACACGGAAGAGTGGAGGAAAATGAAAAACGATTCTTACCCATTTGGTCTACCAATTTACCAATTTAAGGAGGGAACTTAAAAAATAGGAAGGCAGGCAGCTGGATTTCCAATAACGCAGCGCATCCGGCATGAGCAACTGAAGGAATTTTTCACCCCTCCTCCTCTCCATATGTGCAAACAAATAAAATAATCTTGCTTTTATTCTCTGAACACGAAGAGAAGAGTGGTGGAAAATAAAAAAGCGGACAGTCCGTATACTGGTTCTTACCCATTTAGCCTACCAAAAACCGACTTTAGGGGGGGGGGGGATCTTCAGAAATTTGAAGGCAATCAACTGGATTTTCCGTATCGCGCTGCGCCCGGCATAAGCAATTGAAGACAGTCGTTCAGGCTTGAAAATTTGGTTTTTCCGATGCCTTCGCTTTTCAGTTTCTCCATAGAAATGTAGTGGGGAGAGTTCAATTTAGATCAAATTAAAACAACGTTTTGCAACGTAAATTTCTGCTGTGCACGCTCTGCGATTAGATTAATGAACCATCTGATCTGTATTTATAATAGGACCTCTATACAGGGTAAGTGGTGTGATACCGGAATACACGAAGGCTACGGATAGATCATGCTTAGACGAACAAAAAATTGTATGGGTGGGAGAGGGGAATTCTAACGGTTTCCGAGATAATGGTTCTTAAAGATATTTGGGTATGTTTTTATAGATCACCCTGTAAGTTCTGAACGTTACTTCCTACGATGATGATTTAATCTTTTGAAGTTATGGCTCAACGAAGTTAAAATGTCCGAATTTTAACTCGTTTGTTTTTTATTTAACTAATATTTTTATCATAAAACACATTATCAATATCAATTTTTCATATTGGCTGTAAGAAGCCCAAAACTTTAGGTTTAAAATTACCTATAACACTCTGTACCAAAAATGTAACCCTTTCTGCGTTTTTTGGACTTTTTCTTAAGCATATCTAGCGAAAATGGCTGAGAAAATTTAGTTAGTGCCAAAAAGTAGGCAATGAGCTTTTTCAGCCATTTTCGCTGTATATGCTTAAGAAAAAGTGCCAAAATCGCAGAAAGGGTTACATTTTCGGTACAGAGTATGTTAAATTATTTTAAAGCTAAGGTTTTGGGCTTCTTAAATCCAATATAACATTGGTTTTCATGACGTGGCTTTTGATAAAAATTGTAGTTAAATAAAAAAGGAGTAAGAATTATTTTAATTTTGTTGAGCCATAACTTCAAAACGGATAGGAAGAGGAAAAAAGTTTATAGACCATTGGAAAATTCAACGATTATCTATCTACCAAAGTTTAAATCATTATTATAGGTGTAACGTTCAGAAGTCATCTATAAAAACAGGCAAAAATATCTTTAACCATTAGGATTCCACCCCTATCCACAGCCTTCGGGTATGACACCACTTACGGGACGCTCTGTATATTGGGACTGTCTCTCAAAGAGGCAATTCATTAGCAGGGTAATGTGAGCCTCTTTATCATTCGTTGAGACTATGTACATACTTAGACGTTTCCAGTCATTAATAAAAGAGCTCAAATGCCAAAATTCAAGATCACTTCATTTAAGAATAGGCTGGCAGTGGTTGGTCGTAAAGCAAGGTGTTAAATATTTTTCAGTTAGAATTTCGGCCAAAAGCAATAGTTTAGATGATAATGAATGAGGATAAAAGTCATCACATTTGATAGCATTTTGGTATAAATGAGAGAGCTTACACAGATTGTTCCGTTCAGGCCTCGGATTCTGTACCATGTGAATTTTTGTTCTATTTCAAGGGAAACACCTACAGTTGTACAGAAAATTCTCCATCGTTTTGTAGAAACCCGTGATGGTTTATATCCTACAACGACAAAATAAATGAGTGTTTAGACTGGTGAAGGCTATCCTTCGTCTAATAAAGAATATTTCAAAATTTTTGAGCATAAATTATTAAAAATTAACGGAGTTACAGTGAATGCAACGCATTCATCACTTGCTATGTTTCTATTGCTATTTGGAAAATATAAACAACATCATGGGAACAACGCTATACCGATGCTGCGTTGAATTCACTGTAATTTTAAATATACAATTGAAGTCTTGTCTTGACGACACTTATGAAGACTTGACTTAAACACATTTATGAAGACTTATCTTAAAGAATTTTAAGTTTAGTTCAAACATACTGAGCGCCATCTATTTTTCACAAAAAAATAACACCAGACAGAGTAAAGACAGAAGCGGACATTCTATGTGCAATTGTCTTTTGCGTGTGGCCAATTAATTTTTATTACTAGTCCTCAAAACTCTATTGGTAACTCTTTAGTAACACCGTTACTAGGTTGGAAAATGAGAAAATATAATTTTCCTTAAAATATATTTTTAAGCTGTTCGATTCGTATTCAATTATTTTTTCTCAAAAAGAACTCTCATGGTCTCCAGAGAGTCCTTTTTCTTACTTTTCCTACAGAAAAGATCAGCCAAGGCATTCACATGCAAAGGTGGATATATAATCGCGTCAGTTTGAAAAGAAAGTATTCGTAAATCTTAATAGGAGAAATGACACTGAGAAAAATCCAATCGAAATGTTGAAAATATTTTGTTTACAGTTTATGAAATGTGAAGTTAGATTTTGATTTTAAATTGGCAATTGGAAATACCTACGCATGTACAGCTAATCTAAGCACTTATCCGTAACGCTCGGAATATACAAGCCATGAAGTCGGCGATGACATCAACACATTAAAAGTTATTAGGAGGCCGGCTACAGCCCATGCATTTCATATTAAATAGGTCATGGAGCCTAAAATTATCACACTCACAGAAAAATGATGTTATAACAAATTACAGCTAAATATGTTTTCTTTCTAATGGTGTTTAAAAAAAATAGTATGTAAAACAAATTTATGGAAATTATGGTGTTTAAACGAAATCCAAGATGCTTTTGTATGAAAAACTCCCGCAGTAAAATAAGGCAAGAAGTATTTAATCGCGTCCGCTAACTGGCCCATTTCAAGGCTTACTTTATGGCTTGTATATTCCGTGGGCTACGCATTATACAAATTTGGTGAGCTCAATTTTAATCACGCTCACAGTAGAATCATTTCATGAATAGCTTCCCTTCCCCTTGTTCAATGTTCGCCTACAATTCTCATTTTATGTTACTATACAAACTACCCTGGAGTTAAACCGAACAAACACGCAGCAGTATGGCATTCCATAGGCGTACACGTAACCGTATACTTAACTTTATGTCACTTTTCGTGGATAAGAGATACTCGGGGGAAGAAATTTTTCCTCCCCCCGAGAGTCTCTCATCCACGAAAAGTGACATAAAGTGAAGTATACGGCATCTTGCACGTTGGCCAATTGGGTCCAAAAATGACTGATTGAAGCAAGCAAGCAAGTAAGTATCTTCAATCGAACGCATCGTACCGCATTGCAAATCATTCATACGAAAAATTAAAGGAGAAATGACACAATCGTCGAAACTCGCTTTCGTTTTTGTTTCTGATAGTTAAATAGTTGGACAGTTTTGTTGAAATTTCTTGTATACAAAAGAAAATAAATTAGTATTGATTCTTCATTTTAATGCAAGTTTATATAACTTGGTTGTTTCAGAAGTAAATTTCCATGACGCCTATATATACTCATAAAACCACAAGTGGTTAGAAAAATGATATTTTGCGCCTAAAAGAATGCAATTCATGTAGAGAGTTGTAACCTATGCCAATAAATATGCAAACGCGCGAAGATATCTTCCCAAACCTTCACCGCTTTCAGCGGCTTTTAATCTGTTTTAAGTTTTTAATCAAAGTTTTGTTGTTAAGTTTATCTTACTTAAAGATATGGATATAAAAATAACAATATTTTTTTTTTCAGATGTTAATAAAAACGACGTAATCCCCACGACAGAAAAGTTGAAGGAAATATTGACGAACTTTTTTTTAAATATGACTAGTAAAGCAAGAATAATTACTATAAATCGAGTACAAAAAGTCGCCAAAATTTAGTAGGTAACGAAACAAGTCATAATATAAACGCATCATATGCATAAATAGTAAAACAAAAAAGAAAAAAAAGGAAAAAACAAAATTGGGTGATATTAGGTTGGACTACGAGATCTCTACTACGATCTCGAATTTAGTTTTATATTAAACAAGAAGAAGATAAAAACAAAAATGGCAGAATCACAAACGACCTCCAGTCAATCGAATCGTCTACAACAGCCGTCGGCTGTGTTTAATGACAATGACAATGATGATATAAAAAGTTGCCAAGAACAAGTACCAAAATTACATAAAAGTGATCTTCAAACGACCAGAACGAATATGAAAGGAAGCGAACAAAGTTTTATACCAGTTCAAACAAATCTACACAGACTAATACAGAATAAGCTGAAGAGAAAAAAAAATACGATATCAACTAGTACGACATCTGTTGTTGACATAGAGAATAAAAAGAAGAATAAGATAATTGTAGCAACAACAAGATTAGAAGATTCAAATAATTGTGATAGAAGCAGTACAGTAAATGATATTGGTGAAAATAAATGTGACGAAAGGATCATTACAAAACCACCTTTACCTCCAAGACCGGAGAAAATTCCTCCATTGCCGCCTGCGATAAAACTACCGTCAACGAAATTAAAGCGAAAATTTCAGGATCAGAATATTTTCCATGTGCAGAAATTAAATTCCCAAGCAGAGCAACTGCGCTTAGAAGTTACTGAACTGAAGGCTGCCCTTACTAACGAACGGAATGCTGTTCGAGCACTTAGGTATCTTTCACACACCACTTCTAAGCATTTCTAATTGGGTGTCGTTTAATTTTTATTGATCCTCTCCTTTTCAGAGCACAAAATGAAGCTGAATCAAGGAAATCGAAGACGGAAATTAAAAAAATTCAAGTGGCTTTGGAATTATCGAAGAAGGCAGCTACAGTGGGAGCAGTTCTTTTGGGTCAGAAAAAAGCTTCTAAGGATGAGGTAACTTCTGTAAAAGATGGTGGAGGAAGCGGAGGAGGTATCGGTAGTATTCATGAACTGGGACGTATGACAAATGAAATTTATGCTTTAAAGGAAGCAAATCGATTATTAGAAGAGAAAATTCAGGTGAGTTTTTGTCGATTTATTTTGAAAGGTGTTTATCCAATTTTATTGTGCTCTGTGTTTTTGTTTTTTTTGTTGTTTTTGGTTTTAAGTGGCTCGTGTTAATTAAGAGAAGAGTTTGCCCTTTTGAAAACATTTGTAAATACAAGTTTTTTTTAAATAAAAAATCTTTATTAACATTATTATATGTAGCTAGGCTATTAGAAGCAATGCTAAACAGTATATTGCCTACCTTAAATAAATGTGTAATTAAGTTTTCACTGGGATACCTTTCAAATAGAGTAAGCTGTTTTGAAAAATAAAAAAAAAACCAAAACTAAAAGAAATTCGGGTGAAGGGAGCTCTTGCGGCTTTTTATAAGGCATTTTTATCTGCTTTTATTTCTTTGTTTATTGTTCTTTTTCATTTAACTCTTGTCCTAGTGCGACCCTGGTTTTTCCCTGTATAATTTCAATGAATTTCTAAACTGAACTTTTCGACCCAGCGATCAGAGAGGTCTGATGTATCGTTATCTTTGATCGCCTACCATAAAAGTCCCAAATACCTATACAAATACTATTTATCAAAAGCAAGTGTAATCGAACTTCTATGGTAGGCGATCAGAGATGACCATACTGATGAGACCTCTCTGATCGTTGGGTCGAAAAGTTCTTTTTTTCTGTATTCTATTCTAATGCCTGGCACTGATTGTTTTTGTCGCACTTTTAAGTGTATTTTCACTTTACATATATAGTAAAAAATTGTTCCTTAAAGTGACTGGCAATTGTTTGTGCCACTAAGCTTAGGTATCTTTTGATAATATTAGAGAAAGCTCCACCTTGGAAAAAGTGTACTAGGCTTTTATCCCTAAAATGTAGGTACTTTCAAATGTAGAATAAAATCTAATTTACTGAATGATCTTTTCGTTTTGTCCGAGAAAGCTTAACATTTCGGGAATTTTACGTACTATATAGATTTTCTGGTGCCAAATACCGACATCCATTGATTTGGTAAAATTAAACTGATTTTCCTTGATATCAGAGAAAATTACATTTATTTTTAGAAAAAAATCGTTTCTTAAATTTAGGGAATTGTCCTACTTTTTTTAGAGTAGATATATGTCGGTTATTACTAACTTTTGTCGCGTGATTTATTAGAGTTCTGCATTTATAATTTCTCGAGGACAGAATACTTTACTTATAGTACTGCTCCTGTAATACATTATTCCGCGCAATAATTTTTATTTATATTACCCATTCTTTCCCGCGTAGAAAGGATGATAAATATAAAATTATGTCCATTATTTGGTTCTAATATTATTGGTCGAAAAATTCACATTCACCAACGACTAAAACACAGTCCACAAAGTAGAACGTTTGTTGCTTTGCGGTTAGCTGTCCCTGCTTATCTCTCCTTCACTTCAGAGCATCGGCGTTCTTTTAACTTTATCCGAACTTTCGGAAAGTTCAAGATCAGGGCCTAACAGGATTCTTCATTACTGGAAAGTGTCAATGTCTATCTTTTCTATCATTCATTTTTCTGTTTAGCACTCTTTCCTTAGAGGTGCTTAGAGGTATGCAAGTTCACGGTCTGGTTGTTTCAGATTGTCCTTTATGGATTTCCACCACATTTTTTCCCGAAATCTACACAAACTCGATACTTGGTTTAGGAATTTCGTCCTCTACCAGCAACCTTAATTTTTGCTTTTGACCAGGGGCTTAGTTTTATCAGAGTGTTTTTAAAACAATTGCGGTTTAGTACAGTTAAGGGTTATCCAACTCAACTTCATTGTGCAGCCCAAGAATTTATGTTTAGTGGCATACTCTGGCATACTATCAAATTTCTCTAGCATTACGGTCTGCACCTTTTTTAGCTGTTTCGTGTTCATGGGACTTTAGTCTCGTTTAGGGTACTTTGATAAGTGACTTTCTGCGTACAGGCCTTTTTCTTTGTAAGATACACTCAGAGTGGTTATTTTTAGGACCTGTTGTTGTCACTGCAGTTAAATTTGAATATTTTATTCGGCAGATTATTGAAACTATTTATTTATAACAAGAAACGATTGAAATTAACTAATTTCTACTTCCTGGTATTTAGATTACCAGGTGAACTCATCTGAAATTGGAAAAAGCACTTATCCATATATGTATAACTAAAATTGTTGGAGTTGTTGAGAGTATTGGGTATAGTTATTTATTATTATTAAAATTTGGGATATGAAGACAGAGATTCCGCCTATCATCTAGTCACTGCGATCTGTTAAGTCTTTTGTACCATCACTCCTAATTACCCTATGGCGCCAATTCGAGTAACATTTTCTGACATTGGGAATGGCTTTTCTAGATGGTTTAGTCTTATACTGCCAAGAGCCTCACAGTCTCAGATGACATGTTCAGCTATCTCGTCGTCTTCCATACAGAAGCGATAGGTTTCGTTGTCGAGATGTTATAGTGGCTAATGCCCAGTTATGAGTCTTAATTCTGGGTAGTGACAATAGCTCAGCGGACAGTCTGAGAATGATAAAAGGTAAAATTAGGTAAAATTGATAGTGTTAATCTATCAGAATTTTTTAGCCTGGGACTAAATTCCGGCGTACTTGACCTCAATTCGCAATTTTATATGTACCCGAAATTTTATTACTGAGCTCAATTTGAAGGTGTGCATTTGTTTCACAAAACTGTAGTCAAATCTAAATAGTACAAAATGGAAACTGTGGCAGCACCTTAGATCAATCGCGGTCACTTTTTTTGAGGTGGTCAGTAAGAATTACTTAGTTTTGCACATGTTTTAATTTAATTCCACTAAAAATCAGTAGGTAGGTACAAGGTTGAGAATTCGAGTTAAGCGAATAGCAGCGTGAAAGAATCCCGAGCTTGATTTAGATAATTCACGAATTGCGTTGATTCCAAGTCATATTCCGAACAAAACAATTAAAATCCTAATCCAAATGGTTAAATATTAAATGGTTTATATATTTTTAAAAATTAAGAAATGTCCCGGTAGCAGGATAAATCTATCGCTTCCCACGATCACTGAATCCTTCAATACTTCATCAAGAAATCTAGCATTCTTTCCTTTGTTATTTATGACTTATCCTATACTTTCATCTCTTGGTTCATCTTCACATATCTTATAGGCCTATAGCTGGTAAATCTGTGGACATCACAATAATTTTAGTTACATTCAGATTTTCCACTAAAAAATCCATCAAATGACAAATGACTTCGCTATCAGAATTTCTTTGGTTATTAAAAATTGCTCGCACTCTGTTGGAATGCATTGCTATTCGAAAAGAATATCCATTCAAGTAGTTTTGCATAATATATCTAATCTTTGTACCGTCCGGTTATTTCTAATGATTTCCAGAATTCTTTATGATGAATAATTTCTAAAATATTGTTACGTGCAATAGAAAGAGACAACTGGTGACATCTACTGGCAATAAACCACTTCAGGTTCGGAGAGTAAATGACTTCAGGTTCGGAGAATCGCTTATGAAATCTACAGGAAAGTTCAGGAATAGAACAAATAGAATAGTCAAGAAGCTTTTGGAATAGAACACTCCAGAATAATCCGGAGAGTTTCTAGGGTATAAATATAACAGTTGTCATCGCCAGAAAAAGAGTCTTGTCTTAGACGTTGCAGTGTTAAGAAGCGAAAGCAATAAAGAAGAAGAAGAGGAGAATCGCTTATGAAATCTACAGGAAAGTTCAGGAATAGAACAAATAGAATAGTCAAGAAGCTTTTGGAATAGAACACTCCAGAATAATCCGGAGAGTTTCTAGGGTATAAATATAACAGTTGTCATCGCCAGAAAAAGAGTCTTGTCTTAGACGTTGCAGTGTTAAGAAGCGAAAGCAATAAAGAAGCGATAGTGGGTAATTGGATTGCGATAATTGAAAGTACAGTGTTAGCGATAATTAGAGTTGAGTTGATTAAATAAATGTTTGTGAACTTTATATGATTTAAGTGTAATAAAGAACTTATATATTAATTATTTAATATTGTGTTTTTACAAACGAACCAAAGGCCACGCTCGCAACAACTGGTGTCAAAAGTGAAATAAATTCGCGAAATAAAGTGGTGGCAATTGACTAAAAAATTCGAAGTGTGATTAATTTTGTGAAATTGTGTTAAATTTTGAAAGTTCTGGAAAATAATGTGAGTGAATTATTAAAGTAATGGGGCGCAAACTGGAGGAGCTTCGGATACAGAATTTGAAAGTGGAGCTAGGGAACCGGTCGTTACAAACGACAGGTGCAAAGAATGTTCTCGTCGAGCGAGTGAGACAAGCTTTGATAGAAGAAGGACAGAATCCAGAGACATTTGTTTTCGAAGATAACTTGGAAGAAACTGAAGCTGAAGAAAAGTCTGTAATGAACATGGAACAAGTTTGTTTTGGGTGTTTGGAGCTTTTATTAGCTCTGCAGATGAAAAATGCTTTTGAGGAAACAAGCAATTCTCTTGAGAAACAAGAGAGGTTTCTAGAAACTTGTTTGGACGAACAAAAGAATGCTCTTAAAGAACAAAATAAATCTATGGAAGCCCGTTTTGATAAACAAAAGAATTCTCTCGACGAACAAAAGAATTCCATAGAATCCCGTTTAGATGAGCAGAAGAGATCCATGGAAACCCGTTTGGACGAGCAAAAGAATGCTCTCGAGGAACAAAAGAAATCTATGGAAGCCCGTTTTGATGAACAAGATTGATTTGGAGGAACAAAAGAAATCTCTGGAAACCCGTTTGGACGAACAAAAGATCTCTCTCCAAATCGTCTAGAAACTCGTTTGGAGGAACAGAAGACTTTGATGAAAAACTCATTAGACGAACAAAATTTGAAAATTGAAGGAATCGAGCAGGAAGTGGCGGAAGCTCAACAAAAAGTCACCGAGCAGCTTGACAGTTTTAAATCAGATCTTGAAAGAATAAAGCATCATCAGCCTCTAAACGTAGCAACTGAAATATCCGGTGCAGGTAGAATGAAACCTCCCATATATGATGGACAAAATTCGTGGCATATCTTCAAGAGACAATTCGAGGCAGCTTCAGAGGTAAATGGATGGAATGATGAAGATAAAGCTATAGCTCTGGTGTTAGCACTTCGAGGTCCTGCGTCAGAACTCTTACAAACTGTACCGATTGAAAATCAACGTAATTACTCTTCATTAGTACAGGCGATAGAATTACGTTACGGAGATGAGCACATGCAGCAAGTATATCGCCTACAGTTGCGCAACAGGATTCAAAAGCATGGCGAATCACTACAACAACTGCAGGCAGATGTAGAAAGATTAGCGCATCTGTCATACTCCAGCGTGAATGCGGATTTTCTCAATGAAGTGGCGACGGAGGCATTTGTGAACGCTATTACAGATCAAAATATACAACAATCATTAAGGCTAGCAGGAAAGAAATCAACAGCAGAAGCACTAGCCTATGCATTAGTGTATGAATCCGCCAGACAAGCTTCGCGGGGTGCAGTACGAATGAGAGACATTTCGGTGGACGAATGTACTTGTAATAGAATGCAGTCACCCCAGAGCTCACCTTTGCGTGGTATCCTTCGATGCTGGAATTGTAATAGAACAGGACACCTACAAAGAGACTGCAGAAAACGCCGACGAGTGGAATCTCTAGATGAAGAGAGGAAAGTGGATTTGCAAAGATATCGAGCTGAGCAGCAGACTTGCAATAGATTGCAGTTATCACTGGGCACCCCTTCACGTTGTGTTCTTCGATGTTGGGATTGTAATAAATTAGGACACCTTCAAAGCGACTGCAGGAAACGACGTCGAAAGGAATCAACAGAAAAGAAAGGGAGAGAAGAATATCCAAATTGGCGAGCTAGAGAGCAAACTATTCTTAGGGAGACTAGAATCCAACCTTATGGCTTTGAGAGCCAACACAGGGAAGGACGTATCCATGGAAATGCAGAAGCCTTGGTACAACGTCAATGGGAACCTGAATGTAAGCATTACGGCTGGGAGAAAGGAAATGAGAAAACAGCTACCATACAGTTGGTAACTGTGGAGCCATCAACAGGTTGGGACATCGAGAGTTTGTAAACAGCGCAACGACAAGATCCGGACATATCGCCTATTCTTGCTTGGAAAGCAGACATAGAAAAACCAGAATGGAAGGATATTTCGAGGATGAGTGAAAAGCTGAAAAGCTACTGGGCTCAATGGAATTCTCTTCATATTGAATGCGGTATATTAAAACGCAAGTGGGAAGCACCTAACTGTAAATCGTTCCGAATGCAAATAGTCGTGCCGACATCAAAGGTCAACGAGGTTCTAGGTAAAGTGCATCGTGGAGCATCTGGAGAATATTTGGGAGTGAATAAAACAATTTCTAAAATACGAGAAAAGTTTTATTGGCTACATATGCGGGAGGATGTAGAGAAGTGGTGTCGCAGATGCACTGTGTGTGCCACGTAGCAGCAGAAAGGTAATGTACAAGTGTAATGTCAGAGCCCCATTGAAACTGAGAGCTGATGTACAAAGGGCCACCGGGGCGAAATTAGCAGTAAGTACCCATCGGATGAGGACCCGCTATGACTTACGTGCGAATTCAGCAGGATTCAATGAAGGTGATCTTGTTTGTCTATACAACCCGAACCGACGTAAGGGATGCTCTCCAAAGTCACAACAACAGTGGGAGGGACCGTATTCAGTAGTAACTAAAATAAATGACGTAGTATACAGGATTCAACGTGGTACAGGAGGTAAACGAAAAATCGTCCATCTGGATCGCTTGTGTCAATACTACAAGCATCAAGACCGTGGACCACCTGTTGTTCGGGACGAACAAGTTTAAGAAGGGGGCAGTGTTACGTGCAATAGAAAGAGACAACTGGTGACATCTACTGGCAATAAACCACTTCAGGTTCGGAGAGTAAATGACTTCAGGTTCGGAGAATCGCTTATGAAATCTACAGGAAAGTTCAGGAATAGAACAAATAGAATAGTCAAGAAGCTTTTGGAATAGAACACTCCAGAATAATCCGGAGAGTTTCTAGGGTATAAATATAACAGTTGTCATCTCCAGAAAAAGAGTCTTGTCTTAGACGTTGCAGTGTTAAGAAGCGAAAGCAATAAAGAAGCGATAGTGTGTAATTGGATTGCGATAATTGAAAGTACAGTGTTAGCGATAATTAGAGTTGAGTTGATTAAATAAATAACGAACCAAAGGCCACGCGCGCAACAATATATTCACATCTTTAAGAACCCACAAATTCCGAAATTTCTAGGAAGATTCTATTGAGTCAGGCAACATTTATATCTATTGCGTCTTCTATAAGGACTAGAAGAAAATATTTTGTATTTGTTTTGTTTTGTTTTTATCTGTGGACTCCTTTTACTTATCTCTATTGTGTATATTTTAGTCATCCTTCGTTTCTATAAAAAAATAGAAAATCAATTGTTTAAACTCATCATCAATAGCCATAGATATATTCTAAGATATCATAAAATTTTCATAATTAGAAACATTTACAATAGCCAAACATAAGTAAGTCAGACAAGATAATAAAATTCTACTGAAACTTTGTTTTTCCATAGATCTAATTACGAGCTCACACAATTTTTACCTGCAAAAGTTTTTGTTATCGGATCCGTCTGATTCGCGGTAAGAACATTTCTGCATTAAGAACAATAAATGCTTACGCAGGTGAAAATTTGTGCTCGTACGTGAAAATGTGAATTAAAAATATGAAAATATTATATAATTTCCTGTTTTGTTTCCAACTCGATTTTGAGTGTGGGAATATGATCATCATACCTGTGTGATGGCTGTATAATGTATATAAACAATAAATTGAACCCCGATGAGGGCATATAATTGTAAAATAATTCAAAGTGAAAAGTGCGTTTTTACTGCTACCTACATCGTTTTAGCTGGATGCATAGGTGCGATTTAGAAGAACTCAAGACAGTGTAGTTCATGGTAGATATAAAAGAGTGCGCAATAAAGTTATTTCTCTACTTCGATCATCTAAATGTGCCTATTTTGGGACCAAGCTAGATCCAAAACTTCCTGCGAAAAAGCTATATGGAATAATGTTCGTAGTCTTGGTATTCATGGGAAGGATCCACCAGTTGCAAATTTCAATCCTGATGACCTAAACAACTGCAACTACGCCTGTTTACAACTTTCAGGAATACTTCTCTCATGAGGGTTTCTCCTTTCATTGTGTGGATGGCCCCGAGGTTCTTTCGACCCTGTACTCCATTAAGTTTAATTCTATTGGACCTGATGCTTTACCACCCAAGTTCGTAAAGCTACTAGCGATCTGCTTGTCATGTCCCTTAACGCATATTTATAATTTGTGTCTTACCACTTCGCAATTTCCCTCTCAATGGAAGCAAGCAATAGTTGTTCCCATTCCAAAGAAATCTCGTCCCTCCCTACCTAGTGATCTCCGCCCTATTAGTGTACTCAATTTTCTTGCTAAAACACTCAAAAAAATTATGTACACGCAAATAATGGAGTATGTGGGGGCAGAGAATATATTGTCAGGCTGGCAATCAGGATTTCGCCCAGGTCACAGCTGTGAATCTGCTCTCTTAAAGGTCACATCTGATGTTCATAAGGCTCTTGACAATGATCATTTAGCAGTGCTGGGGTCCTACTCGATTTCAGTAAGGCCTTTGATTCGGTGAGTCATGTCAAGTTAATTTGCAAACTTGGCACAAAATATGGCTTCTCCTCATCGGCCGTTGGGTTAATTTCTGCTTTCCTTTCGAATCGTGAGCAAGTTGTAAAAGTGCAGAATTCTATCTCCGTTCCATTGTCCCTTTGCGCTGGTATTCCTCAAGGCTCGGTTCTAGGACCTATTCTCTTCTCCCTCTATATAAATGACCTCCCCTCTGTTGTCAATAGCGCTTCTGTGCATTTGTATGCCCATGACGTTCAATTGTACCTTAGCAGACCCATAGGCCTGGTCGAGGACTGTATTGCTCGAATCAATGACGACCTACAGCACGTACACGAATGGGCAATGGGTAATGAGCTTGCCATTAACCCACACAAGTCTTACTGTCTGCCGGTATATAGAACCGTTTTCCCTAGATCTGATTTGCCTTCAGTTCGGTTGAATAATTCCACGCTGGAATATGTTGAGTCAGTTAAAAATTTGGGCATTCAACTCAATTCGAAATTTAGTTGTTGCGACTACATCAGCGCTTTGATGGGGAAAATTTATGGCAGTCTTCGTCAACTTTCTATTTCCTACAGCTGCCTATCTGTGGATTTTCGCAGGAAATTGGCGTTGACTCTTATTCTACCCCATTTTAACTATGGGAGCCTTATTTTTAGCAGACTAGACTCAATTTGTCAAAGAAGAGTTACTGTAGCCTTTAACGACGTCATCCGTTATATATATAAACTTCCTCGGAGCGCTCGTGTATCTGCTCTTGCTACGTCCCTACTCGGTAGCTCTATAGAGGCCTATTTGACTCGTCGGAGGCTCATCTTCCTTCATAGGCTAATTTACACTAAATCCCCTGCATATCTATTCGAAAGCCTACAGTTATTACACTCGAATCGAGGTCTTCAACTCCTTGTCCCGAGATGTGCATCTGGGTACGGTGAGCGCTCTTACTTCGTCCAAGCTGCCCGAAAATGGAACTCTCTTCCAAATGTAATTCAGCGCACAGGTTCCGGCCTGACCTTTGCTAAGCTAGTCAAGGATTACCTTGACTAGTTATTAGATGGTGGATTGGTATTTATTCTTAGATCTTAAAATTCTTGTTGAATTGTTTTCTTTATTCTTAATTTTATTTACTTATTTTTTTTCTTGTCTTATTATATTTTTATTTATTTACTTATTTCTTTTATTTTTGTTCTTTTCTTTGTCCTTTATCTTTAAGTTCTCTTTTTCTTTTTTATCTTTGGATATCCTTTTTTGTTTTTTTTCTTTCTCTATTTATTGTCCGCTGAACAAGAGCAAACTGGAAAGCAAATCCAGGCAATCATCGAAAGTTACAGAAATGATCCTCCCAGTTTCAAGAATTCTGCGTATTACCAACAGAAGCTAGGGTTGCTGGAAGAATCCTGGAATTCCTTCGAGGAAACAGACAGTGACATTAGACAGCAACATGGACTACAGCATAAATTAGTGGCAACCCAAGGCAGCGTAAGAAAGGCCATTCAACAGCTTTTCGAAAATTTCGGCAGTGAAAAGATAGCTTGTAGAACATCTGAAGTCACAAACAAGTATAAGCGGAATCTTGACGAGCAATGGACCCAGTTTGTCAAGAACGACAATCAACTCAGCAAATTGCAAGCTGAGAACAAGGATAATCCCTACTTCTCTAAAAATTACTTTGAGAAGGTTCAAGTACAATATTTAACGTTCTTAAGAAAAATAATGGAACGATTAGAGAAATGTCCAGAATCTGGTGGCAGTTCACAAACCACAGAGGTGCATAAAACGAGGGAAGAGAACAATGCTGAATCTCAACCATCTCAAAATAATGTTAATGCAGCAGAAGATGTAGCCAAGGTGGTAAGGAAGCAGAAAGCAATAATCGAATCTCTGCGTCGACTTTTGACAAGGCTCAGCGAAGATAATCAGCACATCTCGAAGCAGACATGCGAAGCAAAAATATCAACTATTACGGGCTATTGGAATCAAATTGAGACGTTTCATCAAAGTATTTGCGAGCTCAACGATGATCTAACTAGTCACGGCCTTAATTCTGTTGATTACTTTAACTTGGAGGAACTTGTACAGGAAATTCTAATACAACTTTCAGAAAAGTTATCCATGTTGTCATAGGCTACTTCGAATACCTCGACGTTATCTAGTTCAATAATGAAGCTACCAAAGATAAACTTGCCCAATTTCGATGGAGACTATTTAAAATGGCGGCAATTCTATGACATTTTTAATCAAATGGTCCATAATCAAGCCATAGGGGATTGTCAAAAAATGTGGTATTTGAAATCACATTTAACCGGGGAAGCTGAGAAACTTGTTCACCATCTAAGCTTGTCTGATGAGAATTACGTCACTGCCTGAACAATGTTAAAAGACCGCTATGACAACCATAGGCTGTTAGTTACGGCATTATTGAATAAACTACTGTCTCAACAGAACATAATGTCCGAAAGTTCAGATATGCAATCAAATCACTTCATGACATCACCCAAGAATGCCTACTGGGAATCAATACCACCAATTGGGATCCTTTGCTGTTTTATCTGTTAACTAGAAAGTTGGATAAAACCACTCATAGATTATATGAGCAGTCATTGTCACATCCTAAAAAGCTGCAGCCCAAAAAGGACTTTATAGTTTTTTTGGAAACATGTTTTCAATCACTAGAGGTTTTGGGAAGTAAAGCCAGAAGCCCCGAAAAGTATCAAGGGGTGTACTTCTTTTTAAACTATAAAATACATTCGATTTGAAATTGCTCAGGATGTGAAGAGCATTAATTCATAATTGTGAAATATTCTTAATACTGGGGTTTTTCAAATTTTCAAATGTATGTGGCATTCTAACAGCTATGCTAATGTTATTCCCAAAAGAAAAGAAGAAAACTTTTAGCATTTTGCTTGTCACTTGTCGGCTAACCACAGTAGATTAACATCATTAAAATTTTTCAGGCCAAACCCGGCTGTTTTTTTTTTCAGTGCAGTAATTCTAATTTCTCTAATTTTCAATTCATCTGGGTACATATTTGTGCAACTGACACAATAAATTAAGGAAATGGCTTGACACAAAATTGTCCTTTTAAAGCGCGTAATATTATTAGGTTTGCGGTTTGCGGTTTGCGGTCAAGCAGAATGGTTTAATTTTGATAATTACTGTGGGACTATTATATTTTTAGTATAAGCTATGTAGAAGAGGATATACATACACTTTCAACTACATATATTCACTATGTCGGGCAGGCTTTTCGTGCCCTTGTGAGTCTAAAGTGATCTTGATTTATAAAATATTTATTATACTCTACTCTACTCTACTCTACTCTACTCTACTCTACTCTACTCTACTCTACTATATTCTATCTTACTTTTTCTATTAGCAGTTTCTGCCTATTATTCATGTGATCCGGCATCAATGTTTTCTTACTCTGAAGAAATTCATTCCTGGGTAATATGAGGAATTTTCCCGGATTCTAAAAAGATTTCTATTTTTACATTTACTTGTATTTCGACATTAAATTAAAGCTTTGTTTTGAATAAAAGATAAAATATTCAAATTATATTTAACCGGACAAAAAAAAAACAATTATTTGAACTAAAAAAAATTGCAAGAATTAATTACAAGATTGTGCTACTTTATTGAAAATATAGTTATGTAAAATAAATAACCACTTTAACAAAAAACGTGCATAATATACAGGGTGCCCCAAAAACCAACGCCAACCCTGCGAGGGCTCAGGCGCGTATCCAGACCTGCAGCCGGGGGGGGGGGGGGGTCACAACTAAATCGTTCGAGGGGGAGGAAAAAGTCGGAAGAAGTCGCTTTTAAATTGTTTTTTCATCATATTTACGTTATATCACAAAATCCAATTCACAGTTTGATTTGTAAAACCTACCGATAATATTATCCACATTAATGTGGATGTCAGGGTGGCATTAAGGACTCATAACCAGATACGCCTACTCTCTCTGCACGAGTAGAAATAGCTGCAATAGCATGCAAGCGATTCTGTCACGGGTGAAGTAATTGACTGAGAGTGAACTTGCTCCTTGAGTCACATTTAAGGGGTAACGCCAGTGTAAATTTTTTGAAAAATCGTTTATTTTTTATTGGCTTAAAAAATAGTTTAAAGCAGGATTTACATTATGATGACATCCAATTTTTACAGAAATTGTGAGGGAGATAGTACATCGTATACGGGTATTTATTTACGAGCGACGAGAGAAGCAAACGTGTCCTGAATTTTTTCCGGACGCCGATTTGTCAATGTGTGGGTGTCCGGAACCATAAAAAGACCTCAAGCATAGGGAGTTTTTATAGTTACTGAAACTAAAACATTGTTATTGGCAGCCCTAATTTGTCAATTTGGACTACTGAAGCTGCCATATTGCTGTTTTGTTACTATAATTTTATGGCATATACACATATCTGCAAGGTAAAATTATTTGTCGAAATAAACAAAAGTAAGGTTTGAGTTTGTAATTAAATATTGCGAAATAGAAAATATTGAAGTTATTTCTGAGGTAGTTTTCTGTCCACAAGCGGAGAGTAGTGTGTTCAGAGATTGACTGCAGTGGTCCTTTTCCTTTATAATTTGCTAGAATTATTCCGCCTTTGAGATAATCCGTCATGTGAACACGAACCGGGCTGAAATTATCTTCACCGGCGTTAGTTCGGTAGTGGAGTGGAATTATTTTCATGTGAGCACTTGAGTGACCTTTTTGTTTATTATATGAAATAAATATTAAATAAAAATTTCGTTATCGTACAAAATGATGATTGCAGAACTGAATTACAACACCACCTGATATTTTGCGAGAAATTTTTTCGATATAATCTCATCGTTTGCTTCTAACTCCTTCGTGCTTTCATTCAATATTTTAGAAATTGTAAAATTATACTTCTTTTCATGATCTGTCTTTGAATATCTACGAAAAAAACGATTATAAACTTGACAATTTCGAATTAGACAGTTTGACAATTTGAGAGTTTTGCCATAAAAAGGGGACTGTACGTCTGAGGTATTGCGATGATTGCTTCTGCATCATTTAAATTTCAATAAACTATCTCCCTCACAATTTCTGTAAAATCATCATAATGTAAATCCTGCTTAAAGCCTCTAGAATCAGAAAAAAAGGTCTCGTGCGAGAAATTTTTTTTTCCTTTGAATATGGAGGTCGCCACCAAGCGCGTCAAACTTGCTCCGAAACGACCGCCTGAAGCCTGAAACAAAATTGGAGCTTTTCAGCCAACTTTATCGCCAGCTTTCTTCTGAAGCTGACAGAAAAAACCGAATTGAACACAACTGACATTTGCAACTGGGATTGCAGACTAACGGTAAAATTTTTTTTACCTTAATTTTTTTATTTTTTCCAATAAAAAACTATTCTCAAAACTTTAGACGCGTTTTTCTCGAAACCCGGTTTTTCAAAATCGCACGTAGCATAACTCGAACAATTTTCATAATTTCGACTTGAAATTTTGACCAGATGTGAACATTAACATTATCTAGAGAATGCCGTACGGAATTTTCAATAACTTTATTTGCTGATTTTTTATTAACAAAAAACCTGACGTTTTTTTCGTCAAAAATCAAACTTTTTTTTTTCAAACGCGCGCCAAATCTACAAAAATTAAAATTTTTGAAAATCCATATGGCATTCTCTAGTTATAAGCCTCTAGATTAATGTTTTTTTTTGTTTTGGTCTAGATTCAAATGTGCACCAGGGTGCAGCGTGCCGCGGAGCCCTGCAAGCAAAACATGTCCCGGGAAGATTGCTGTGGAGCCGCCATTTTGTTTTTTTTTTCGCTGTCAAAAATGTATAAAGTTCAATGTATGCCCGATAATACCCTTAAAAGGTTTTTTTCAAACACCTTTAATTTCGCGAGAAAAAAATTCGTGAAAAAACCTTTTTTTTTAGCCGTTACAGTGGCGTTACTCCTTAAAGGAATGCGAGTAGGAGTGCATGATACGTTATTGACTATTTCTTCTGATGGGAACTTAACTGATCTTGCTTTCTTCTGAAGAAACTTGTCAATGCTCTTATCAGTCTTCCGCTTTACACTTTCGCTACTATTTCTACCTCCATCGCTAATTAATATAGCAAGTTTATCCTTCTCCTAGAAATTCAAAGTAAACGTGAAGTTAAATAAAACAACACTAGATACTTGAATTAATACGAAAGTACAAGCAAAACAACGCCAACTACCGCAGAGGAAACCTTATTTTTATAGCTTTTCCGTAAAAATTCTATATAAAAATTCTAAAGAAAAGAGTTCAAGTAAATTTCCAACAACAAAATAATATGATAGACAACGCTCATAAATAGCTTTCGCGACCAAGACCAGCCAAAACACCTGAATTAATATAACTCTTTGGAATCATGGGCGGCCACTAGGGCCCGGACTCACTAACATGGAGAGCTCTGGAGTTGTGAAGATAAGAGTTCTTTTGGCACTTAAGGCCCAATCTACAATGCATGGTTAAACCACGTCGTCAAAACGATATGGATTTTTGTGTTTGCTTCCCACTCTTGCATTTGCAAATTTATGCTTGCAAAAATGTCCGTTCTCTCTCATTCATTTGACGACATGAGCACGAGCTTATGTGTAGTAGTTAATCAGCAAAAACGATATAGTAATACCTCAGGTATAATTTAGAACCATGTAGGGGAATTTAGAACAAAACAGCTGTAAACTGGAACTTGTACTTTCAGTGCTGAAAGCAATATTTTATATTATTCGACTTGTCCCAAGCAATTTCTTAGTTTACTAAGTTTACTATATCATAGTATAAATTATTGAGACCAAATACTTCCTTTGATGTAATTCTGCAATGAAATCGAGGAAGGAATTACATTTATGATAATTGACAGGTCAACAGCTGTTTAATTTGGCAGCTTACTACTACTTACATATTTCGTGTATTTATATGCATTCTTCAGCAAACGATATCGTTTTGACGACGTGGTTTAACCATGCATTGTAGATTGGGCATAACTCTCCACTCGGAATTCTGTAACTCGGGGAATTTGTATTGAGAAGTACCAAACTTTCTTTTCCACTTGACAAAACTCTCGGCTGTGTTAGTTGTGGCGAAGTAAGAAGAATATTTCTCAACTGTCAGTATTCGCTGTTTTTGTTGTGGTACGTAGGTACCTAGAATTTTAGAATTAAATTATGGACTCACTGCATATCCTGGCTATAATTGCAAAAGCAAATTATGGAAATCCTTGCAATAATTACAGAGAAATATTAATTTTGGCGTCTGAACGTACCCACTAAAAATTTTAAATCATGTGAAAATGGTTAATTTGATCTTCTTCCAGGACAGAAGAGATGCTATACAAAATTTAAATATGCACGTTAAGTCTTGTATGTAGGATTAAAACGTATCTACATTTTGTCCCCTAATTCGGTATATAATTAGTTTTTGAGTCCGGTAAATGGTTTTGGAGCGAATTGCAAAAGAATTGATTCAGTCATTCTTAAGACGAAAAAATGTGGCCGCATTTTGGTACAAAAGTGGATATATTTTCTACTCATCATTATGAAGAACTGGTAAGTCGTGGAAACTCAGTTTCTATGAGAAAAATTTTCATAACAGAGTACTAGTAGATGTGAAATAAAGAATGGAAGAAATATATGCAAAATATGGGAACTGGGGTGTATATGACCCAAATGAAAAAAATCCATCTTACGGCGGTAAAAAGTTAGATATGAAGTTAAAATGATAAAAAAAACTACACCACCCGCTTCTCCATCCCCAAAGGACCCTGCTCGAAAAATTTGTCATCTATATTTTTGTACTCTAGACTCAAAATCTGAAGGAAAAACACCTAAGACTTTATGACCCTCCCACACAGAGTTAGCCATGCTTCAATATTTCGATACGTTTTCCTAAACTACCCAACTATGTTAGAGAATCTCGAATGGGGAGTTAGAGAGTTTTAATCGGGGAACAAGAAAATTATCATCTTCCAAACTCCGAAACTCTCAGAGTTGCAGAATCCAACCCCAGTAGTGCATGAAAAATCTAAAGAAAAAATGTCAAATCTTTCTAAGAAAACTGAATGGTTGCGCCTTTGTCCGAAAGAGCGAACCACCAGAATCAATCCACCAATTCGTGTTTGCACTGTTGTCGGTGTATAGTTATTCATTAAAGCTCTTAGGAACAATTTGCAAGTATATTTCTAAGAAAACTTTAATGCTTTCCCTACGAACGGAAAACGTTTGAACAACTCAGGCTTGAATCAGTGTCGCCATGGAAAATTAACGGGTGGCTAGACCTTGATTGCATGGAACTAGGGCTCTACTGTGATAGGTGTGATAAATGACTTTTTGACACTACATAAAACACAAGAAAATTCTAAAAAAAATCGTATACGTACGTCTCAAACACGAAGAGCTACGAGCAAATGACTATTATCCCCACTCCAGAATCCACTATTACTGTTCAAAAGAAGAAAAACAAACACCCAACCCAGCGCTAGCTGTCGCCGCAGATTGGAAAAGTGTGTTACAGCACCAGCATTAATCGCTGGCGACAACTACACATTGTGTCCGTACCATACGAAAATCGTCCTGTTGAACTTTTAAAACTCACTCTACAGCTCAGAATCACATTCAATTCATCGCGAAGTTGAGGTGGCGCTTTGAGGGAGGTCATGACCCCCGTGACACTCCCCTGTATTCGCGCCTGCGAGGGCTGATGGCTCATGACTGACCAGAATAACTAAATTTGACTTTAGTAAAAATATCATAGTTTTCGAGATATTGCAATATTTTTGAATTTCGTTAAATTTTTTTACTTTAGGCCAGTACTTTGATTGCTACAGCTAAACAAATTTATAGATATTTTTGGATTCACTAGACATCTGTAATCTCTGTACGGTGTTCGATTGCACACTCGGGTCGTCCTTAAATTCTTCTAAGACATCTGCTTCTGCAAATGCGATATGAACATTTCTGAATACGCGATGATCAGAATATTTTGATGTATTTGCATATTTTTCGCGATAAAAGAAGGATTGAGTTGAATTTTCGAATCGTGTTTTTGATCACGCAAATTCAAATTGAGTTGAGAACGAGTCCAATTATAGTTGAAGTGACAGTTAAGCATAACATCGTATTTATGGTTGTTTTTTGTATTAGAACCTTAAAAGCAATAAAATCTTGTTCAAATAAACAAAAACAAAAACAAAAAAAAAACAAAAAAATAACTCACAATAAATATAACATAAAAAAATTTTCCGAGTGAACAACAAACAAAATAAATCCAAGTTTTTAGGTGCAAATTCGACTCCTGAATCCGCGTTCATAGGGCACCATTTCTACTTTTCGAGTCGACTAAGCCAGCAAAGCGTGGTCGAGTCGAATCGACCCAATTTCAACTCAAGCCGCGTATATATGGAGTCGAATCCGCGTTGAACTATGGTTCAACCCTGCATGTAAACATGCTATAGCTCAAACACGTCCCAGCGAGAAAATGATCGTGCATGAAAGCAGGTTCTTGCAAATAATAATAATAATAATGAAAAATATGTAAATGTCCTGCAAAAAAGAAGCGAAACCAGACTTTAAAGTTCATAATCATGTCTGTACATGATTTTTATTACTGCGTTTTCTCGTTCAGAATCGATCGGTTTTTCAATACATAGATATCGTTCTTTTTCTCGGACTCCGCATAATTCTGGGTGCACCTGAGTTTTTCCCGGATTCAAGCAGAACGATTTTCGTGACTGTTCTCTTTATTGGAAAATGGCTTTGTATTTTAATAAACAATAATTTGTACGAACTTATAATTGCTCTTGTTAAATGGAAAAAATGGAAAACATTTAAAATGGTTCTGTTCGTTCCATTTCTATGTGAACAGAAATAAATTATGACATCGTTCTGTCGATTCGTACAGATTCTTCAGGACCTTAGAATATAGAGCAAACAGGAATGGTGATGAGCCAGATTTTGCGTAATGAATTCCTGGTTGTGTTGGTAGTCCATTTTTACATGTATTTACACGCTATCCCTATTCTAAACAACTTGTCAATTTGCAAAAAGTAAACAAAAGTTTTGTGCGTAGCATCTGTGGAAAAAAATGTTCTTTTTCTACTTTATTCTGAAACAATTCACATAATTAATTTATATAAATCTTTGCGTCTATTAACAAAAAAGATAATTTAGGTAGTGCAGTTGCCTCAAACAGGATTTCCTAGTTTATAATCCAAGTTATATTTGCAAGCACTGACCGAACACTTCATTTCTGTTTTTTTAATTGATATGAAGATTTTAACAGGCACTAGTGGCACTATAAAACTTTGCACTAAATAAAGTTCAGAGATAAATAGTTTTGAAAAGAATTGATTCGGTATTTTTGTTAAATTTCACAAAAGAATTTTAAGTTGACCAAATCTGCTCACAAAACAAAAGCACATTTGACAGTTAATCTATCCAGCATCTCACTTACTCCTATGTATAGTCTCCTGCTCTTGACAAATTACGCTCATGTACACGAATCTTACACGATTCAACCATTCCTGTTTGCTATATATTCTAAGTTCAGGACAAGCAAAGGAACGAAACATTTATTCTTTTCTGGTTGGAATTTCATTGATGAGTCATCTATTACTGCAGGTTAGATTTTCAGGTTAACTAGCATGCTCGTGCATGTGTGTTTTACTTTTCCATCTTCAACTTGGATTGATGAGTTATTTGCGTAAATGTCGCTACAGTTGCAATTTTCAACTTAATTCAAGTTATTTCGTTATCTGGAATACCTGCTGGAATGCAATTTTTCAAATATTTGACTGCTATCGCAATAAACCTGATAACTGGGACCTCTTCTGTCGGTAGGCTTGTATTTTTTCTATGTATGTATCACTTATAACAATGGACTGAGCGTATTGCCATTTTCCTATATGAAAGAATATCACAAGTTTTACAGTTTTCTCTTTCGCCCTATGGCAGAGTTGGAGCTACCGACACAAAATATTTCTTACTAAACGTTTTCTTATGCCATTTGATGTTTTTATGTTAGCTGCAGATGCAATCACGGCAGAAAGAATAAGGTAAAGATAATGTTTACCAAGCTCCGCCTCACTCTCTCTCGGAATGAATTTAATTCCATATATAAGCGATTAAAATATCACTTCGACACAAGATTTTGTTTAATTTAATTCGATTTTCGGGTGTAAAATTTCGTCTGATTGGTTGAGTTTTACATGTTTTTTATGTAGTAAAAGTTTTAAAGGGTGCCCTAACGGTTATATACAGAAACACGATATTTGTGCAACATGAAATAGCAAATTGCTCACTCAGTCCATTATTATAAGTGAGTGGTATCATTATTTCTATGCGTTATAGACGTACCAACAAACTTAGAACGTATGTTGTATATTTACAATGCCATCTTTACGCTTGGGCCAGCTGGTCTTGGGCTCAGGACCCCGAGGCTCAAACCAAAGATTTATTCGTAATCTTATACATGAATCCAAGTTTTCATTCTAAGTAACACGTAAAAAAACATCATTGTCATTGTATAGTGACAGTGCTTGTAGCCCCAGTATTTTTTAAATTTCCATCATTTTTCATGGCATACTTCCTGAAGTCAATTACTGCGCGTTCTTTTTCTCATTCTGAATGAATCTGTGCGAATTGAGCGAACCATGTCATAATTTAGTGCACACAGAAAAGGTACGAGAAGAACCATTTCAAATATTTGACATTTCTTCCATTTAACAAAAGATGTATACATATAAGTTCGTATAAATTTTTGCTCACCCAAAACAAAGTAATTTTCCTACAAAGAGAACTTAACCTCAACTATTACTCAGGCCAAAATTCACGAATACAAATGAAAATCATTTTCCTTGAATCTGAGAAAAATTCAGGAGCATTCAGAACCATTCGAAGCAGGCCAGTAGCTAGAACCAAATTAAAGGTAGGGCATTAAAAATTTGAAGTAGGGCGCACATTTTCGGTATATTTGGGATACATCTGTTCAGGTGAAGGGAAATATTTTTGAAAAAGTAAGCTTCTAGAACCCTCATTTTATTAGGTACATTTTTAATACGTGAACTGAAACAGGTATCTAAAATAAAAAGAAATAAATGAACCAAACAAGAAACACAACATGGTAAAAATATTCAATATAATTGCAGCCTTCGATTGTGAAATTGTCGTAGCACTTCGTCAATATATTTTTTGTCTGTGGTTTTCCATTCAAATGCAAGAAACGCCAAACCTTCCATTCTCTCGTGACCAACTAACATTCTTTGCCGCCGCTTATCGATAGCAATTAGTGTCGAAAAAGTAGATTCGCACGAAGCAGTACTACATCCGCTTGTTGCGACTGATGAAAATAGTTCATACGTATGTCCCTCTGAAGGATTCCCATTGTCTATATAGAACTTCTAATATGCTTTTGCTCTGATCTCCTCGTCCATTCAACTCATTTAAGTACCTTTTTACAAAGGGAGCCTCTTCTTTGCAAGGAATTTTAAAACCTGAAAAATTATTGCAAAATACGGATTTGTTTTTTTCTGATTAATTTCCTCACAATTATTATATATTTAAATGTTCAACAGATTTAAACTTTGTCCAACTTATGAAGACTCAAAATTGAATCTAGTAGATCCTCATTGTCTTCAAATCTTCTGTTCATCTCAGCTGTTATTATGTCTACAGTTTCAATATTCTGCTTTAAATGGCGGAGCTTAAATCATGTCTGCAGTGTTTTCACGAGAACGTGATTGACCATACAGCATTTAATTCTCCTTGCCTTTACTTGTCTCTTCTGTTCTGGGAACTATTTTGAGATTCTTACATCTGTTCTGAGTCCACCTCTGTGTGTGAAGAAAAGTTTATTTTCTACTTTTTCATGCGACCTCAATATCTTCCTGGATAGATTTTATTATTGATATGGCACCCTTAAATCCCGTGCCTCGACCCTGTGAAGCTTGTAAAGCCGCATCAGCGGGTTGCAGAATACAATACATTTTTTTGCTACTATCTTTGCCAGTTGAATTTCCATGTTTAACATAACGCCTTTGATGTCAACACTTCTTGCAATATCATCACCATTGAAATTTCTATTTTTCATTTTGTCTAGAGTCTTCAAAATCAGAAAATAATTTTCATATACAACTCTTGTAACAGTCAAATATCCTGACCAAAGCTGTTCAAGTATAGTCGACCAATCATCTTACCTTCATACATGGCAGGAAGAGGTGGAGGTCAGCAATGCAAACATGGCCGAATAGTGGCTGAGTGGTCAGTGTTGCCATACAGACTTGCCGCGATGACTTTTATGACGTCGCTGTAGCATACGGAATAAGTTGGCAATTTTTAATGTAGGGCATTGCCCCTCTATGCCCTCAACTAGCTACGGCCCTGATTCGGAGTCCGAAAAAAAGAAACGATAGATTGAAACTAAATCGTTCGGCTCAAGTAATGAAAGACATATGGATTGAAACTGATTCATCTTGGACCAGAAAAGGAACTCAGCAAAACTCTAGTAATTACAGAAAGATTTTATACTGGTGGTTCATGTTAACATAATTCTGATAGCTCTGTTTGGATAAGGTTATTCCCCTAAATCATTTGATAATTCTGAGGCCTATGATACATTCACGACCAGCGAGAAAAGTTGTTTACCTGTGTGAACTAATTCAGACTGAGTTGTAATAATTCTGCAAGAAAATAAAATAAAAAATTATTAATTACACGAAAACACATACATTTCTGCATAATCAGAAGCATGGCTTTTTATGGCCAGTGGTCGTGAATGTAACTTTCTTTACTTGACTTCAGCAGTCGGCTACGAGCGTCAAGTCACTTATGGGCCGTGACCTGAGGCCGTGAATGAATTTTGAGCCTGATAGCTCTTCTGACATAATTCTGATAGCTCTGTCTGACTAAGGTTATTCCTCTAAATCATTGGATTACAAAACATCTAAAGGACCTTTCCAGATGAGAAGTTCTTAGGGAAGGAAGGAATTTCCATCACTTTTGCTAAGACGTGCCAGCGTGCGGCTCCGCGTAGTTCCTTATATGATTACGAATATTACTTGTGTGCGTGTGCAATTAAGTCACAGTTTTTGATATAAAAAATAGCTGTATCACTAATTCACAGCAACGTAATGATTATTAAATAATTATATTATCAACTAAAATCGCAGGTAAACATCTGTACAGCAGTCCGATCAGAAATTTCAGAAATTTTCGCAATTCCAAAATGGCCGGATTTTACTTGCATGCAGTATTATCAGTATGCTGCCAGATCGAAACTTGGTAGGATGGATTTTTCCTACCCCCGAATACTTCTCACCCGTAAAAACTGACTAAAAACTTCTGCGTGCTGGCTCTGGCAAACTTCTTCGCAAAATCGGAGCTTTCCCTTTACTTTAAATACGATATTCGGACGGGGATTCATCTTAGCGCAACTTTACGATATCTTTCGTCTCCAAACCGAAAATCAATTTACTCGTTTTTGAACTTGCAATCACCGCTACCAATTGAGCCGAAGATCGAAAAATTTGGCCGATTTTCAACTTCATTAGCCGAACAAATTTTTCCTTAGCCGATAGCCGACTTTTAGCCGATTTTTAGCCGAATTTTTCCGTTCGTGATTGTGCGAAATAGATGCGTCGGTCGTAGAAAATGACTGTTCACAACAGAGAACTAATGTCCCTGAAAGAAAGAAGGGACAAAATATATGCGAAATGTAGTAAGTAGGGTGTATGTGACCCGAGTGCATGAAAATGGGTTTTCCGGCGACATAAACGATCCGAGAAAATTTTCTGAATCAGGAAAAGGATACACAACTCGATACTACTGTCGGAGAGACCTTTCCTGCTGGTTTTGCATTTACATTCATCGGAGGAGTTTGCATTATTTTGTATAGAATGGAATTTGGAAATTGCTCATATTTATCCTATTTTTAAAATCTGTTTAGCCGATTTTCTAGATACATTTAGCCGATTTTAGAAAGAAATTATTGGCAACACTGCTTGCAATCGGTGTGTTTCCCGTGTTGTGTTTGCGATTGTATTTTACGTTATTATTCCTGTTGATAACCCAAGGTATAGTTCAGAAAATAATTTCATTTATAAGATCCCCATATTCTGAGGTGTCCTGACCTTATATGTGTATAGGTATACCCCAAGAATTCATCATTAGGATGGGTATAAGCTAAGAGCTGAATTTCCTAACGTAGGATACTTGTATATTTACTTCCAATTTTTCTTTCTGAAACATATTTCTTTAAAATAGATCTCCAATTCCTTTGCAATCCTTTGAACAAATATCATATTTCCCTATTATTGGACCAGCTTGAACACGAGGAGCCCATAAATTTTCCAACGAAAAAATTTCCAGTAAATTTCTGTTTTTCTACGCTCATAAAAATTGTATTTTTAGCGGTCAAGACAAGTCCAATCCAAATTTTTGTTGGACACAAAGGCTGGCAATTGCATGTCAAGAACAAGAAAAATACTTTATTGAAATTTCGCATGGAAACTGATTTTTTTTTTGTGAGGAAAATGCATGAAAATTGGGCAACTTTCTTTGATTTTCCGAACGTGTTAAAAATAAATTAATTTTAAGGTAAACCGGATGGAGTTATTTTAGAGAGTATAGTGCCGAGTGAGAAGGGTCCAAGCAAGTTTTTTACTCATAGCGTTGGGGGAAATCAACTCGTATTAACACACTAGAAGTTAATAAATATTGTCAGAATCATTTTCAATATGGTCCTTTTACGTGGTTTTTTTTTTGCATGTCATTGACCACAAAAAGACTTAATAGCATGACTATGTATAATTAACCTCATATATAAATGCTATTTGCGTTACAATGCGTGGTGTTACATAATATTTTCTCTGAATTAATAAAAGAAATTTGCATGAACTCGTGTTGTGGTGTGGAGTTAGTTTACAAGACTCCTCACAAAAATAATTACATTTATCCTATCGTGACTTTTCGATCTTTTGCTTATTTTAAATTTCAGATTTACTCTGAGGCTGAGCGACGTAAAACTTCAGACATTCGTGAATTAAAAGATTCTTACGAAATCCGATTGACTCAGGTATCAAAATCTGCCAAAACAGAAATAAATCGATTGGTAAGTAACGAGTGGACTTATAAATGAAGAATTGAAAAAAAAATAAATAAAACAAAACAAAAAAAGTGATTGAAGCATCCCACGCATATTAACCGTAATGTTGTATTGTATTGAGTCGCGAGTTTGTTCTTCAAGCTGAGAGTGGTCTTATCTTATAGGACTTAAGATTTATTATCCACCCTTTTCGGGTGTCTTGTTCCATTGAGTGATGGAATATATGCAAATTCTGTTAAATTCTGGCAAAGGTGTGCCGGCTAAAATCTATAACGACAAAATGTTTTTTTTTTATTTTGTTTCTCAGAAATATGACTAGAAAAATATCGCGATGAACTAGAAGGTGGTAGAGAAGAATAAGGAATTTAAGTAAAAGTGCTTGAAGACATCTCATGCAATTGAAATTTTTCACTTCCCCTTTAAGATTTCGTTTTCATTTTGTTTTTTGTTTTGTTCTTCTTTTTCAGCTTGGACATACAAAGCACTTAATTATGATTCAGCATAGTTGAACGCTCTTAGTTCGTGCAGAAACTTTATTAATTTCCCACGCTTCAAGAATCAAGAATTCATTCAAGAAAACCAACGAAATGTACCGATGAGATATGGTCTACATAGAAAAAGGCGCGTATTAAGACGTGTGCAGCCGCCTTAAGTTTTACTCATTCATTCGTATGCCCCCAAAGTCTGCACCTACTGATACTGATGTGGTGATTGGGGGGGATCTAACAAGTTTTTTATTTTTTTTTTCATTTTGAATGGAAACCAAAGATAGCCCGAAGCAGTTTGGTAATTCAAGAAACCATCCAGTTGAGTTTTACGAGCTCAGCAGACTAGCAATCAATCGGACTAAGACTTCAGACGATGCAATATATTATAAGAGTATGAGGCCTACGGCAATATATTTTACAGATATACTTATATGTACGGTGATCGGCATGGTGGGCTGGATACTGGATATAAATACTAGCTGAGTCTTGTTCTTACATATTATGAGATTCTACATACATAACTGAAGAGAGTATAGCAAAGGAGGTCCAATATTACTTGGTATATTGTGATAGGTATACCTATCTGCCTGGGATAGAGTGATTCAGAGTTAGTAGTTATTTCCGTTTTCAGCAAAACCATTCACATTTCTCATGATCTATATCCTTCAGTCTTATGAAGATAATATTTATGAGATCTCAGCCCTCCGTTAACTATATACAGCTATAGACTAGACCAATGGACAAGTTCTTGGGAGATAACGTTTAGTGATCGAAGTATGTAGTTGACTGATGACGGTTCGATTGATGTCAGTTAATTATTTTGAACATATTTAGAACTGTTGTGATGTGTTGTCGGTGTATTATGGCGATGAAGATTTCATTTAATTCCGCATAAGGACGCATCATTTTCACTTAATTGTTAAATGTTTCAACGGCGCGATCAATAATAATGTCGTCCAGGAAAATTGAATGAAAATAATAAGATGTTGTTTTTATGCTCTCAATTAGCGTTTTCCAATAAATAATAAATTATTCAATTGATATTTAATAATTTTGATTGAAATTAAGTGAGAATAAGTCAATTCATTTGCAAATATAGAATTCAATTCCTAGATCACTTAGGGCATCCTGAATGGCCTCTGTTTTGATATTGTTGAAGGCTCGCTCGATATGCAGGAATGCAGTCATAGTGTGTTCCTTTATTTCGATTGATTTTATGTATTGGAGTTTCAATTGATTTATCATTGAAGAATGCAAGTTGTGATTCCTTGAGTAGATTGTTCATGAAAGCTCCTATGAGCTTTATCAAAGTCTTCAAAATAAACGAAGTAATGCTGATAGCTCGGTAATGCACGCTTCGGCCAGCCTTGGGAATAAACTTCACTTTAGTATGCTTCCATATGGCTGGTATAGGCAACTATGTTGTAGATCATAATGAGCATTGGAGTTACAATTTCTTGCATCTTCTGCAGCATTATAGGAAAAGTACCATCACTATTTTCTGTGATTTATAAGATTTAATTGCCCAGTCCGTTTTCTATTTCGTTACAATATCCCGTTTAGATTCAAAGTTCGTATATCTACATAGTCATTATTACCCAGCGGGAAATATGTATGTCAAGCGCCTGTAAAGGGAAGCGCTTCCATACCATAGACAGAAAATATTTTTTCCGAAGCGCTTTTACCTCAAAGGAATCTTTGCGGAAGCAGATTACTTCTCTTCTTATTTATAAACGAACTGTTTTTTGTTGTAAAAAGATGACTCATATCCATCTGAAAGCGCAGCAGAATTTTCAATCTTAAGTAGTCAGTTGAAGTGTGTGGTTATTAATATTTCTACATAATGTATTATAATAATATTTCGTTTTTTGTTTAGCAAAAACATGCCTTTGTAATTCGTATAAATTTAAAATTGAACGGAGCGCATTCAGAATAAAACTGAAATTTTTAATAAAGCCCTTACCTTAATTCCCTCTTTATTCCCTATAAGCGCTTCAAGAGTGCTACCTTACAACCGCTCCAAGCTTCAAGAGTGCTACCCTACAAGCACTCTAAGAGCGCTTCCCAAGAATCTGCAACTGAACGCTTTCTTCTGCGGACATGCTCACGTTAGGCCTGAAACAAAATTGGAGCTTTTCAGCCTGCTTGAGATTTGTTGACAATGTAAATCAATGAAGAAGAACACAATTGGAGCTTTAAAATTTATGCCAGCTTCAAGCTGGTTTGAGATTTAATCAAATTCCAAATTTCAAGTCCAATGACTGCCAACTTGAATGAATTTTTAATGTTGCCAACTGTGCGAATGTCGAATATTAGATGAGAATGGCTTCTGTTGACACATTTAAGAAGTAAACAGCTACCAAAAATGTTAAAATGGAAGAAAACTTTTAAGAGTCAGTAAAAGATAAGCAGTTTCTGTGGGATATAAAAAAAAGCTCGGTATTATTTTTACATATAATTGGTACATCTCAAAACTATCAAAAAAAGTATGCATTTATCGTAATTTAGGAAAATCGGAAGCATTAAGTGTCGTTCCTTAATAAAAGTTTTCTCAACATAAACAAGTTAAAGTTGCAAATGTCAAAAACGCCAGTTGTGTTCAATTCGGCTTTTTCAGTCAGCTTTAGCATAAAGCTGACTGAAAAGCTCCAATTGTGTTTCAGGCCTTAAAACATTTGTCTTCGAGCGCATCCATTTTTCGCTGGGTAGTGGCAACCCAAGTTATATGTATAGAAGACAAGAAATTCTCATTAAAATTTTGAAACATTGCAGTTGATAGCCTGTGACGTAAATCTATGACTACTGTAGATATATACATTTTTATAGGAAAGACAGAGAGAGGAGAGAGAGTATTGTGCTCTTTGTACCGTACTTTCCAATACATTTCACAATATTACGTCACTAATGGCGGAACGTGGTTCGTAATGAGAATACCTTGTATTCTATATACCTGGTGGCAACCATACTGCTGCAGACAAAATATACCCAGATATCGACGACTGTACTAAAAAAAAGGTGAAAATTATAACACTTAAGTGCGAGGTGCGACAAATCTGGAAAATGTTAGAGAACATGTGTTCCCTATTGTGCATCACGCATTGAACGTGGTACGACAGCTCTCTTTCTAATCTTAAATTTCCTACTCACTTTCAGTGGTACCAACAAAAAAATTATATTTAGGGTAGGCAACTTCTCATGAAAATATGTAGTACCAATATAAGAGCGCTGTATCTACTGCGCTCTTATTGCGATCTGTATCACAGCGCGGCGGAACAATTTCACAGTTCAATTAATTTGCCGCGATGTCGCGCTACGCACTAAAGTGTAATCTGTTTCAGCCTAAAGTAATGTATGGGAAGAGCTCGTAGCAAACCTCAATAACTCACTAATCTCGGCTAAATACAGGGTGTCTCAGAACGACCCGACTATTTCAAACGATTATAAAAACAAGGAACTTATTTTAAATGTTTATTTATAGATACCAAAATGTACACAGTGAACGAAATTTTACTTTTTAAATATTACATTTGTTAAATGACGGCCGTTTTTAGCCCCAGTTGTGATTCTCGCTTCCTAATGCTAACACAGGGCTGTCGACTTACAGAATTCGCAGCCAACTCGATGTTTCCAGGGGCTCTTGCTTCGACGACCATGATGAATCTCGCCTATTACGTTTTCAGTATCGTTGAATGCTTGGATCCAAGCGAGAACAGAGGCGTTACTTGGGGTTTCTCTAATATTGCGCAATCCATAATGTAGTCGAAATAGCCGACGAGCGCGAATGAGCGACCGATCGTTCTCGAAATACGCGCGGACGCAGACGCCACTCTCTCGCCCCCACCCAGCTTTATTTGCGTCGCGATCACGCTCGAAATAGTTGGGTCGTTCTGATACACCCTGTATATCATGGGTACGAATTAAAATGTATATTATTTCGATTTACTCACGTGCTCAGGCCAGTAAAAAAATTCATTTTTCTCTTAGAACTTTAATTGACCATACTTCTTTAGAATTGGTGTGCATATTGGTGGCTGAAGACGATTCGAATAAGTTATGTCTGCACAGGTAAATTTTAGTTTTTTCTTAGAATTTCACTGATTTTTTTGGACTATATGTAGATACCCGATAGTGATTTTAGAGTGTAACAGATGTCTAAAATCTTTTGTGTTACCACTGGTCTCGTAGAGCAAAAATATAAAACGCCTCGCTCGAATATAAAATCGTCGATGCCTCAACTTCATCATGGTAAGCCAGGTAAAGGGATTTGCACATCAAAAATAAGAACCGAAAGATGTAAACCGAAAAATTCAATTTATTCCTCTTTTAAAACAATGTTTTTGTTCCAATGATTAATGAAATCAAGGAAATAGGAAAAACTAACAATTTTACTGAGAAAGTAGTATACTTTTCCCGTCGTAATTTTACGAAAAACACAACTTTTATGTTTAATCCGGCGAAAAACTAAATTTCGGTTGTATCTTCCAATTTCTTTTCGTTGGAACCTTTCAGGCGAGCCGAAATTTTTTTCGGGCTTATTTAACCTCACTTTTGGACTATTTACAAAAAACATTCTTAAATTTGCCGGGAAAAGTTTTTTTTTTATAATAATATATATGGATAGGGACCATCACTTAAGAGATAACATCAAGACACGCTTTTTCATATAAGCCTTCATTATACAATTTCTATGCAGATTAAATGTTCACTTCTATTTACCGAAAAAAAAAGTTTTCGGCTAGGTTTTGATGTGTAAACAAAACCGAGTTTTCGTCGTAGAATTTTTTGGTTATTGGTGTTCGATATGCAATACAAGTGCCATAAGAAAGGGTAAGCCAGCAATGCGTCGCTCGAATCTAAAATCGACGATGCCTCAACTTCCTGGCGTAACCAAAAGGATAACACAGCAATACCTTGCTTCAATATAAAATCAACGATGCTCAATCGATCTGATGTGGGGAATGCCTCAATTTTTTCTTAGAAATTTACTGTAAATTTGTTCCTTAGAATTTTTAGGCATTATAATTTTGGAGGCCGACACCGGCAGACATGAAAGTATTAGGTCTGTCTGTCTGTCTCAGAGCAAGTATCTTTGCGTAAAAATTAAGTAAAAACTTTTATGCAAAAGAAAAAAGTTAACAGACACTTCTCGCGTAAATTTTTGTTAAGCTTGTTATGTGTCAAAAATTTGGCAGCTGCAGTTTCTGTATGAAACAGAAAACAATTAATTAATTGTAAATACGATTTAAAAAAATCACCTTCTTTAATATTTTGATTAAAATCTTAACTCTTTAGATGATCACTTTTACATTCACTCGATAACACAAAAAGCGACATAACCTCAAATTTAATACTGTTGACAGTAGTCAGCTGATTGCATATCGAAGATACACATCCTTATGATCATGTGTAAAAGTGTGTAACTTTGTGCAAGAAGGGAAACGTATCCATTTATTCGATTTTTACGATCCCAAACGTTAACAGATGGTTTGTGTGTAAATTTGCGTAAAAGTTTTAACACCGTGTAAAAACTTTCGAGTTAACAGACAGACCAATTGTATCTGAAAATAACGCCAGTCTGCCAGGCCAGTAGCTAGAACCAAATTAAAGGTAGGGCATCAAAAATTTGAAGTAGGGCGCAAATTTTCGGTACATTTGGGATACATCTGTTCAGGTGGAGGGAAATATTTTTGAAAAAGTATTTAAGCTTCTAGAACCCTCATTTTATTACATTTTTTTATACGTGAACTAAAACAGGTATCTAAAAAAAAAGAAATAAATGAATCAAACAAGAAACACAACATGGTAAAAATATTCAATATAATTGCAGTCTTCGATTTACCATATTGTGGAATTGTTAAAGCACTTCGTCAATATATTTTTTGTCTGTTCTTTTCCATTCAAATGCAAGAAACGCCAAACCTTCCATTCTCTCGTGAACAACTGACATTCTTTGCCGCCGCTTATCGATAGCAATTAGTGTCGAAAAAGTAGATTCGCACGAAGCAGTACTACATCCGCTTGTTGCGACTGATGAAAATAGTTCATACGTATGTCCCTCTGAAGGATTCCCGTTGTCTATATAGAACTTCTAATATGCTTTCGCTCTGATCTCCTCGTCCATTCAACTCATTTAAGTACCTTTTCACAATAGTAGCCTCTTCTTTGGAGGGAGTTTTAAAACCTGAAAAATAATTGCAGAATACGTATTTGTTTTTTTTTAGGCCATTCCCTTTAACTCGTACACGAATTTGTCTGTCTATATATTTCTTTTTTACTATTTTCGACACTGTCGTAGACCCACTTTTCGTCATCACAGCGAGCTGAAACTTGGCACACAGGTCCATGTCGCGTGACAATTGAAGCTATCAAAATTTGAACTGGAAATTTCTATGGAAAACCCGGAAAATCGGGAAAAATCATTTCAAAATTTGGTACAAATTTGAGTGATATATCCGTTTCAGGAAAAATGCAGAGTTTTCCGATTTTTTCCGAAAATTTTTTCCGGAATTTTCCGACTTTTCCGATAAAAAAGTTTTCTAAATTATGCAGGATCAATTTCCCTATCAACTGGCATCATATTTTCTCTCCGACAATGATGAAAACTTGCTGAAAAAATCGAGGAAAATTCATGTAAAACGCTTTTCCGGAGTTTTTCAGACCAAGGAAGCGTTTGAGCGTTTTGCAACCTCAGACAAAGTTGTAGAGCGAAATGAGTTCATAAAGCTGCTTTTGTGGAAAACTCCGTGGAAAACCCGGAGAAACGGGAAAATCAGCGGACAAATTTTCATCGATATGATTAGTGATAAATCTGTTTCAGGAAAAATGCAGAATTTTTCAATTTTTCTTTAAAATTTTCCGAAAATATCAAAAAGGTTTTATAAGCTATGCGGAATCATTTTTTTCCGTCCTACTGGCATCAATACTTTCTCTTCAACAATCACGAAAACTTGCATGAAAAATCGAGGAAAATTCATGTAAATTTAATAAAAAAAATTCATAGTAATAGGAAATGTCTGTGGAAAACATGGAAAATCGGTAAAATTCATGTTATATGGGATCAAGTTGGAATACAGCTAAAAAGCGCTGTTTAAAACATAATTTGAATTTCAGAAAACCGTTGCAGTTCTTCAACGATTTGATACTGGAAAAATTTTTGTTTTCGGATCGGCACCAAACATGAGTTTAAAATTGTTTTAAGATATCTCAATGCAGCACGTAATAACAATTTAGTTAACGTGAAAAAGGCAGAAAATAAAATAAGTAAAAAACGAGTTTTCAAACAAAACTGAGGCCAAGCCGCATGAAAAAGTAGAAAATAAACTGTTCTTCACACACAGAGGTGGACTCAGATTTTATTCGATATATTTCAGTATGATCCATTAGAGCTAATAAGTGATTTGATTCATGAAGAGAAAGATTATTCAAGAGAAATGTCCCAATCAAAAAATCTGAGTCCACCTCTGTGTGTGAAGAAAAGTTTATTTTCTACTTTTTCATGCGACCTCAATATCTTCCTGGACACATTTTAATATTGCAATGGCACCCTTCAATCCCGTGCTTCGACCCTGTGAAGTCTGTAAAGCCGCATTAGCAGGTTACAGAACACAAAATTTTTTTTTTGCTATTATCTTTGCCAGTTGAATTTCCATGTTTAGGATAACGCCTTTGATGTCAACACTTCTTGCAATATCATCACCATTGAAATTTCCATTTTTCATTTTGTCTAGAGTCTTCAAAATCAGAGAATAATTTTCATATACGACTCTTCTAACAGCCAAATGTCCCGACAAAAGCTGTTCAAGTATAGTCGACCAATCATCTTACCTTCATACATGGGGAAAAGGTGGATGGTAAGAAATTCAAACATGGCCGAGTAGTAATTGATTGGTCAGTGTTGTCGATCATACAGACTCGTCGCGATGACGTTTATGACGTCGTCGCAGAATACGGAATAAGTTGACAATTTTTAAGGTAGGGCATTGTCCCTCTATGCCCCTCCTAGCTTCGCCACTGTAGTCTGCCACCAAATGTTGTTGTTGGCGGCCCAAACATTATAAGGAACAAATTTTCAGTAAATTTCTAAGAAAAAATTGAGGACTTCCATACATCAGGTTGGGGCATCGTTGATTTTATATTGGAGTGACGCATTGCTGCTTGTCCTTTGGTAACGTAAGTCGATTTTATATACAATATGCACTCTCAATCTATATTATACTCCGCAATAAATGATGATTAGTTTAAATCTGGATATTCTAATTTTTGGACTATTGTCAGCTGCATGTATGCTGAAGAAAAATGTTTAGTAAGTTCCTAAGAAAAAACATATGGCTACCTCCATTCTTAAAAATGTTTAATCTGCCCAGGCACTTGTTCGGACCGTCTTCAGCCATCAATAATGCAGACGAATTCTGAAGAAATATTGTCAATGAAAGTTCTATGAAAAAAAACAAAAATGATTTCTTACATTGAAAGTTTTTTTTTTACAAAAAATGGTATTTCGTACCCATGATATATTTAGCCGAGATCAGTGAGTTATTGAGGTTTGCTACAAGCTCTTCTCATACATCACTTTGTTAGTACTTATAGCCGTCGATAGCTGGGTATAGTCTGTGATACTGCCTTCAGAGTTCTCAGAAATATGGGTAGTCTTATGACTCTGATTATATTCAGATCTAATGCTGAATTCTTTTCAACGCGTTCTACACCATTGCAGTGCAAGCTGCACTGCACCGATGTAGAACTCGTTGAAAAGAATTCGACATAAGATTCTTCGGCAGTCTTCGCCTACTTTAAAGGAGCGTTTACAATGGCAGAGTAGAGTTTAGTCACCAGATTGCATTTGTTCTCCTTGTATCAAGCTTGCACTCTAATATAAGTTCTTCGCGCTTCTCACCCAGAGTGGATTTCACAGAGTAGCCTTGGTGAGATAATGAGAGAAAATGCAATCTGGTGACTCCACTCTACTCTGCCAATATAAACGCTCCTTAAAGTTTGTTCTACATGTTATTATTTTTTGTCGAGATAAGAAAAAATTGTACGAGAGTAAGAGCGAGGGCGAAATGCGTAGTATGGAATATAGATGGGGTTATTTTTTTCTGCATATATTACCAACTTCAATTGCAAACCGATTCAATCTATTACGAAGATGTTAAATAAATAAATAATCGTACGGTTGAGTTTGAGCTGCCAGTGGTAGCAGACGCGTGCCGTCTTTTCCCCAGTTATCCCGCCATTCCAGTATTGGAGTATTGGAGTATTGGAACTCGGATTAGTGCCGTGACCGCCAAGGGGAAGGGCTTTTATACACGATATTTTAATTGCACAGCCAAGGTAAGTCTGCTCACTGGTTTGAATGCAATTAATCGGTACCCACTGCTAAGCATCTGACTGCTTATTTGGGTGGAAAGGTCAGCACAGTAGGCATAACACTACTGCTGCCTTGTACTCGGCTAGCGGTTTGGCTTGCACTTGGGTCTTGTTGTCATGGTCAGTTCAGTGACTGCGTGCATTTAATGAACATTTTTGTGCGCTTATGCTCATTTGGGAGGGACAATGCAAGAATTTTACTTTGATTTTTGCAACATTCGTGGCTTACGAAGTAATTTCTCGGTGTATTTGTCTTCTTCTAAACCGGCTGTTTTGGCCCTAAGTGAAACCAAAGTTACTTCTGATGCTGATATCAATCAGTTTCGCTTACCGGGTTATCACTTAGTGCCACTCTCTCATCTCAGAGGGGAATTGCTTTGTACATTCGGAATGATGTGCCTTCCTCCATTGTCCCTGAATTTGCTTCAACTAAACCAGAGTTTAATTACGTCTGGATTAGATTTAAACTTCATCATTTAGTTTTGTTTTTTATACATAAGCCCCAATATGTTTGACTCTGACACTGTATGCTCATTTGAATCTCTATCATCCAATATAGAAAATATTTGAATAAAATCTCCTACTTCCGAAATCGCTATTGCTGGCGATTTCAATGTCCACAACATGCAGCCGCGCAGATATTCTTCAACCACAAGTCCAGTGGGGAGACATGTTGAACTATTTAGCGAGTCCTTTAACTTGCAAGAGTTAGTTGATAGTCCAACTCGTTTGCCTGATAAAATTGGACATAGTGCCAACTTATTAGATCTGTTTTTAACATCTCATCCTGACAAGTACTCCACATCAGTGTCATCTCCTCTTGGCAACTCAGATCATTGTCTCGTTTCAGCCCAATTCTCCATATCATAACTGAAACCTACCAGTCACCCTCGTAAAAAGCGTTTGGTGTGGCCCTATGATCAAGCTGATTGGGCTTCACCCAACAAAATCTTTGGAGAGTTAGACTGGTCTGCGTGTTTTTCCTCGAGAGATGTTGAGTGTTGCTCTGAAGCCATTATCAACATCTTATGGTTCGGGATGTGTAGCTTTATTCCGCACAGTTACAAGAATATTAAACCTAAAAATTCATTTGGTTCAACAATGACTGTGCCATTAAAAATAAAGAAGCTCCATTTCAGGCATATAAACTGTGTCATTTTGCGGAAGTGAGACAGATCTATATAGAAACACGTAACACCTGCAAATCAATTATTCAGCGAGCTAAGTTCCAATTCGTCCAAAACATTAGGCAGCAAATCTTTACTAGTCGAAAGGGTAGTAAGATTTTCAGGTCTCTTGTTGAAACAGTCAAGAACGACTTCATCAGTTCTTCGGTACCGCCTCTAATTCACAACGGGGATGTATACACGGAATCATTGGACAAAACTAATTTGTTTGCAGTTAACTTTGCTATGAATTTTTTCTTGCTACCTTCTTCGCAAAGTCCTCCAACCAACATGCAATTACAGGCGAAGACCGTTAAATTTCCGCACGAGGGAGGTCTTCAAAGTGCTCGCAGGTCTCAATGTGTCTATGGCTGCTGGGCCTGATGGTATTTCGCCCCTGGTACTCAAGTGCTGCGCCTCTTCCTTAGCTAAGCCCCTACGCAAACTATTTCACCTGTCCTATTCGACAGGAGTTTTTCCTTCGGCATGAAAACTTGCACATGTTTAGCCAATACCCAAGAAAGCAGAGGCAAGCGATCCCTTAAATTATAGACCAATTATCCTCACTTCGACTCTTTCGAAGGCTTTCGGAACACTCATCATCCACACCCAACTGATGAAATATCTAGAAACTAATCACCTTATGTCTCCATAATTTTGGTGAAATTGAAATCATCACATTTGATATCTCGAAGGCCTTTGATAGTGTCTGGCATTCTGCTCTTTTAGCCAAACTTCAGGCATTAGGTCTAGACCATCTATTCTTAAAATGGATTGAAAGCTTTCTTTCTCGCCGTTTATTCCAAGTTATATTGGACGGAGTTACAATCTCACCGTTTTATAATCCATGCCGGTGTACCGCCAAGTTCTGTGCTCTCTCCTACTCTCTTCCTCATTTTTATTAATGATTTGCTAGCTCTCACTTTCAATCCTATTCATAGTGGTGCAGACGACAGCACACTTGGTTTCGTGTACTCGTTCGACTCTATACCTGATTCCCGTGCGAATGTTATACAGTTGACAAACGAAGCCATATGTTCAGTTCACTAAACTATGACCTCAAAAAAATACTCGCTTGGGGCAGAGCGAATTGCGGCTTGTTTAATTATTCCAAAATACATTGTTGTCTCTTATCACTTAAATGTACTCTAACACCCGCTCAACCTATTTCCGTCGATGGAGAAGATATCTCGAACTCACCATCTCTTAACATCTTAGGCATAGAAATATCCAACAATCTTAGTTGGTCTGATCACATTTTTGGTATTGCCAAAAACGCGATGAAATGCTTGGGCTTCTTGCAAAGATGAAAGAAATATTTTACTCCATCAGACTTGGCGCAAATCTACAAGTCTCGTATCAGGCCTAGATTAGAATATAATTCCCATATTTGGGTAGGGGCTGGACGCACTTCATTGTCCGCGATAGACAAAGTCCAAAAGAAGACCTTCCGGCTTATTAGCGATGACATATCAATAGCAACTATTGATTCCCTAGAGCACCAACGTAATTTCGGATGTCTGTCTCTCTTTTACCGCCACTTCTATGGTCATTGCTCTGACGAAATTTATCCGGATCCCTTAAATTTTTAGCTGTAACGTGAGCTCATCCTCACACCCTTGAAGTCAAATTCGGCCGTACGGTGATATTCCGTGAATGTGGAACAGTTTGCCATCATCTGTCTCCCCCCCGCCCAACTATGAGCCACAAACATTCAAGCGTAATGCGCCGTCACCTACTTGGCTCAACCCAATAATCCTCAATTCCCTACCACTTTCCAGCCAAGGCTACGGCATCATAGGGTATACCCTGAGCTTTGGCAAAATCATAAAAAAAGGTCTAAAACTGTTAATCGCCATTTCTGATTTGAAGTTATGCTTCAACAAAGTCAATCTATTTCGTTTTATTAATTTAATTATTAAGTAGGTATATGTATACAGTTCTTTTAAAAACATACACCTTGAACACCAGATTTTTTATATCAATTTTAACTCCCAAGGCCCTGAACCTCATCCCCCCCGCTACAAAAAGTCGAAAATTAAAGTATAATTAAATTATATAAATGAAAAAAGAAAATTTTCCTAATTATCATAATTTATTTCTGTAGAAGAAATTAAATTCAGGAAATATCAAAATAAATCTCATTCATTTTCCTTACAGCTGGAGGAAATAAAATCTAAGGAACGCAACATAGGGCAACTAAAGAAAGAAATTCAGTCCTTACGAAATATAACGTCGAACAAAAGGGACTGCAACAACAACAACAGCAACAACAGCAACATAAGAAATGTTCAACATCCGCCTGAGGTGAGTACCTTGTTTCTAATCATTTCTGATTTTAGATAAGAAGAAATTTTATATTTGAACGGATACGTAACGTCATTAATCAAAGACTCATTAATTTTCATTAAATTATGAGCAAAATTAAATTAGTTTGATTCCTCAGGGAAGTTAATGTGTGCTGGGCTGGAGGTTGCGTATAAAACAACTTTTGCGCTGGCGTCATTAATTGCACAGGAATGACAGTGTTTTGCCGCAGGATATTTCAATTGGAATATTTCATAGAGTCCGTGGGAAATTTGATTTCCTTTAAAATACGGATGCATTTGAGATTTATTTCAAGATCTTTGTATAATCGTTATTTAGTTGGGCTTGTTTAGGATGGGTACTATATTAACCCTTTGCACTCCGTTGTAGCCGCTGCGGCGACAATGTAAGGTAAACATACAACTCCGTTGTCGCCGCAGTGGCGACATCTAAAAGAAACATTGTTTTTTTTATTTAAATATGTATATTTTTTTACCATTTTTTTTGGGTGTGTTCGTCTCGACGTCGCACGTCTTTTAATGTTGTTGGTTTTTAAAACAGGGGCTCGCATCCGGCGGGGCAGGAGGGCAAAGTTTCAACTTCTTTTGCTTATAACTCATTATCGAAAACGCGCACAGAGCTCATTAAGGACTTAAATGAAAGCTACCAATGGGGGCTATCAGTGGTCGCTGAGAGGTGGATAGGGTGGTGTCGCTGGTAGGCGAGGGGACGGAATGGTCATTTTTTCATCCTATACATGTACAAAAAAGTTTGCGGGGGTAATCTCCGAAGACACCCATCTGATTTACTTGATTTCAAAGCGGTTTTTAGATAATCGCCTAGAAGGACAAGTAGGGTACTACGTTTTTGATTTTTTTTAGGGGGAGGGGAAACGGTGGGGGTATTTAGTTTTACGCTTATAACTCAGCCATGTCACCTCGGACCATAGCGGTGTGGGTACTAAAAACCCATATAAAAACATATTAGAATTTGTATTAGATTTTCCGAAAACGTACTAGAAAAACTGTTTACCCTCTGCAGGGAACGCAGTATACTTTCTAAAATTTTTCTAAAACCGCCATAATTCTTTGTTTTCACTTCTCCTTCGATCTCCATACTTACTTTTTTTAGTACGTTATTTCTTTTTCTAAATTAGGTACTAGATTTTTGCACGGTAAATCACCTACTATATCTTGGTAGGGTTAAGTCCGATTGGAAAATCGATTCCACTGTTCATCTCAACTTCGTGCCAGCAACAATTCGTTGAATATTTTTTTACAGGGGGTACTTTAAGGGTGCGGGGTGGGTACCCCCAATTTGGCATATCACATATCAAATGAAAGGTCTCAGTGAATACTATCGAGTGGGTTTATTTTTTTCCCCAATTAAAAAAACTTCATCGAGACGTTTTTCCGCCGAAGTACCCATTTTCATACAGCTGCCCCCCCCCCCTTCGCATATATTTCATCAGTTCTTTCTTTAAATGGCATTAATGCACTCCTGTGAACATTTTTTCATGGGAACTTTCTGCATATTAGATACTACACATAAATATATGCATCCCTTAATAGTATAGGAAGTAAGGGATGCGTATAGATTCTTTTTCCATATGCTAAGGGAATTTTTATTTATTGGACAATTCTTTATAAAAAAATGTTTTCTTTTTTGAGTATGTACAGTAATTGCACGATAACCGCGAACATATTCTGTTCCATAAAAAGGCGGTTGACACATCTTTGGTTGGCGAGTCATTTGCATAAGCATATATGTATAACACATAAAAGTAGGAAAATCAAATAATACAGGGGTGATTCTTCCCCTATACGCATAACTTCTGGAGAATGATAACTTGTGATAAATAAAGACCAAAAAATCATAGCAATTGTTTGAAGTGATCTCCACAATTTTCAATACACAGTTGAGATACCCGATTCTATGAAATCCCCATGCATCCTATTGAAAAAAAGAGCACTCTAAGAACTTCCTGAAGCGCTTCCCTGAAAGCTAACAGCGATTCTTTTCTCTCTATCTTAATGCATTGCTTTTTTTATATATGCAGAGACAAGCGCTTCACTGCTGTTAGTTAGAAGCGCTCTAGGATGTATGCTAAATGATGGGCGAAGAAGTTTTTTTAAAGATGGCTTTTCAAAAGCTTTAATGAGCTTCTTGTAATGAATGCAGTGCTTTTTCCTTAATCTCTTACGGCTCTCCTTTTTAAGAAGGTTTCACTTTTAATTTAACCAAAACTTTAGATTACACTTGTAATCATCCTGAAGTTCATATTAACAATTAGAGAATCTAGATTTGGTCTAAGACCAATCTAGTATGGTCACTCCTCTGTGCAGTGCAAGTTTGATTGTTAAAGTGCTTTTTCGCATCTATATTTCTAGAACGGTTCATTTGACAGCAAAAAATATTTATAACTAATTTCAAAGAAGTTTATATTCTGCAGAACTTTTTTGTAAATTTAAAACGTCTAAGGGCATGGCCATAAAAGCGCACCGCACCAATCACCGCACATCGCATCGCCTTGTGCTTGGTATGCGATGATAAAATGTATCCCTTATCTCAAATAGAAATGCCCACAGTGGCGCACCGCACTTTGTATCGCCCCCCGCACCAACCATTGCACTGAGCCTAGTACTGCACACAGGAAATGAGTTGTTATTTCTTTTGTGCTATGCTTTGGTAACATTTATCATTACTGGGGTGAACTTAATAGATTTAACGATGTTTTAGTAAATTTTCATCTGTGGAGTAATTTGCTAACATTTATAGCGAGTAAATTCAGTAGATTTATATATGACAGTAAAATATGGATCCTCTTTGTCCAGCGTTCTTGAATGCGGAAAGAGAAAAACTGCAAGACCTTACGCGAAAGGAAAATACTCTCAAGATGCGGATGGAGAAAGATATGATGAAGTTCATGATCACGATATGGAGCCCAGTAAGGTAACCACCCCTGGATCTTGTCATTCAGGCAAATTCCAAAATGACCGTGTGCAGATTGCGCTCATGGGGTTGTTGGGAGGACTGCTGAGTTGGCTCTTCTCATTGCTCTCTGACGTATGAGCTGGACCCTCTGGCAAGTATGCCACGTGATGCGATGGTACCTGAGCTTCGTTTTGGGCGTCGTTTATCTATGAACTTTCCTGTAAGGGAATCGTGGATTGAGGGAATTGCCTTATCAAGCCTTTCCCGGTCCGCTCTAAAGATTTTCACCGATGAATCTCTAACTAATAAGGGAGCTGGGGATGGTGTCTATTTTACTGAACCTGACATTGGGATGGAGTACTCACTTGGAAGACACCCCATTGTCTTCCAGGCTGAAACCTTCGCTATCTCAATGCCAGCGAAGATAGCCCTTGATATGGAGATCAAGGGAATGGACATTGCTATCCTTTCGGATAGTTGGGAAGCCTCGATGGCTCTGAGTGGCCCTCGGATAATATCTAAGTTATTGGGGGATTGTAGGTCGTCGGTGGAAAAGTTGTATATCCACAACAAGATTTTCCTTCTGTGGTTTTTTGGTCACATGGGGATAATGGGGAATGAAAGGGCTGACGTTTTAGCTAGCGCTGGCTCTGATTCTCCGTTCCTTGGACCGAGGACGACGAATGTGTTGCTACCTTGAGTTTCGGGTCTCTCATCAAAGCTGATTTTAATAGCAAGCATCAGCAGAGTTAGGAGAACCTGAGTACTTGTAGGTGCACAGAACTGTGTTTTGATGGGACCAATAGGAATATCTCCGATTTTCATATGGGGCTCGGAAGTAAACAATGTAGAACTGTGGTTGGGATCATTACCGGCCAATGATCACTTCACGCTCATCTAACAAGGATGGGAGTTGTCGACAGCCCTGAGTGTCTGTCCTGTCTAGAAGGAGAGCCTGAGAGAACCGAACACTTTTTGTGTGCTGCAGGCTGGATACTCCAGGGTCTGCACTTCCATCTGTAGATGAGCTGAAGAATCTTCGTCATCATGACCTGATGTGCTTCATTAAGAGGACAGAAAGGTTTTGGTGAATGGGCTTCTAGCAGGGCAGCACAATGGGCCGCCATGACCTCCGTGCTTGGGATGGGTACTCCTGTCCCCCTGCCTTAAAAGAAAGGGTAATCAGCCATTTATTTATCGGAATGAATTTTCAGAGATTTTTCATGCAGAATATGGAAAAGTCTGAATATGCATTCGAACATCCAATAACTGTAATTTATTTTTTTATTTTTGTAATGCTATACTTCGCAATAAATATGCAAAAAAATTGTTAGTGTAACGTGGTCATTACTCTTTCTATTAATCCTATTGGTTGATTGTGGAAATTCTTCCAATTTTTCACAATTTGTCCGTGAATCTTGTCTAAAATGTAATCAAATGTAGATACGTCCATACGCATATATTTGTAAAACTGTTATCGATCTCTTCGGAGATCATTATAAAAATGATGAAATTCACCCAAATTACTTCTCTTAAAGTCAATTTTATGAATGCGGCTTGTCTTTTTTAAATTTTTTTTAAGGAATTCCAATTACTAACTTCACACAAAATGTCGTCCTCTTCAGAGGAACTACAACTAGAGTGTTGAATTCTGTCTATACTCTTTAACGAAAACTGGACTGCGCTTTCGCAATATCTTACCTTACTTCAGAAGTCGAATATTAGGCAATGTGCAGTGCTTCACTGTGGCCATTAATTCGGCGATGTGCAAGGAGTGATGTGCTAAGGAATGATTGGTCTTGTGGTGTGCTATGTGCGGTGCGGCTTTGTGGCCATGCACTAAGGCTGATCCTTTTAACAGTATACGTAAAAAACTTCATTTTTTCTATGGCAACAACAAGAAGGCGTTGTACGATTTAGTCGGTTTTTGAAACTTTACGTACTATTTTTATGAAAACGTCGTTTGCAAAATTTCTGTACCTACTTTATGTCGACGCGTTCACAGCCAGTGACATAATATATAGCGGAAAACAAACAAATTTTAAATGGCAACCCTACCCGCTCTATTCTATGCACACAGCCTTTATAGCAAAGAAAATTCCCTTTTCGACTAAATTACATTAAGTTTTAGAACAAACTCGTTTTATTCAATTTTATTCACTTTTAAAGCAAAGCCTTTATCCTCCCACGACGATGTTGAAAAATCGTACATGAGAAAATGCGAAAAATTATTTCTATGCAATACGATTGCATGAAAAGAAACTGAAATCTGATATACCTGCTATTGTCGTTTTAAAATTTTAATTTTAAGACGGCAAGAATAATTGTATGTATGTATATGCAATTAGATTGGAGGGGTTCAAATAATGTATGTATATACCGTTTAAATACGAAAAAGACAAAGAAGAAGACACTGTAGGTATGTAGGTAAGAAGTAGGCATACCATGTAAGTTTAATGTGTGTCTTGATAATAAAATGAAATTTATGCTTAATTGCATTTTATTATAATGTGGGACAGTGAATTTTAATAAATTATGAAATTAAACTTTTGTTTTCAGGGCCTAACTTATAATACATCAGTATATTGATGTATTGACCATATATGGTTGTGATTCGGTGCACCGGGCACCTGAGCCACAACATTAGGGTATAAAAATAGTAGGTACTTCTATTGATAATTAAACTCGTTTGATATTACATAAATGCACTCGTAATTGTAGGTATACAGGGTGTTTCCCACTAGGAGGTCAGTAGAGCGGGAGGTGATAGTACTCACTTAGACGAACCAAATATTGTATGGCAGGGGGGGGGGCATATCAACCGTTTAGGAGTTACAGGGTGATTAAGAAAAAAAACCAGTATTTCACAAAACATCCTGTATCTTATAAACTACAGGGTGTACGGTCACACTTACGCTTATTATATGTAGAACTTCATGGCCTTTCCAAGGACTGCTCACCCACCTGCACACCCCTCTCCCATCAAGAATTATTGTTGTCTAAACTAAAAATTTCGGATTTTCTTACCTTTTTTTTAATTTAACCTCTATTATTTTTGCAAAAAGGTCGTTAGCATAACTTTTTTTTATAAAAACTGTAAGCTGCAGACTCTCCTCTTTAATATGACCTATTACACCCAATGTCCTATCTGAAGCCCCTTAAGGGGGAAAACGCACCGAGAAATTTCGAAATTATCGATTCTTTTTGTTTGGATTTTCTTCAAGCTTAACCTCTTAAGAACGTCTGGTGAAAGCCGCATGTAAAAATTCGAAAAAATAACGGAGCTATGGCCGAGCGGCCGAACGAAATTCAGGTAGAAATACGCTATCGGCCCCTATTGTAACATCGTCTGCGTAACCGGGCGTTATATCGAAAGTTTTCGTTCGGCAATAATATATTCGGTGATAAATGGATAAAAAAAAAAGGTTCTCGAAAATCTCAGAACCATTATAAGTATCGGCCGAATTGGAGTGGATGATTCTATGTAAGTTGAAGAATTTTGCGATTTATTCATTGCTCAACTTTCAAACGCGTTTTTCTCGAAATCATGTTTTTGAAGTCGCAAGATATTTCGAAAACTAATGAACCGATTGCAATCATCTTTTTTTGTGCTTATTCTACACATAAATTATCTAGTCTTTGTCATATTAATTTTTTTTAGTGGCTTAGTTTTTTTTTAATCGGCGAAATAAGGTCGTATTTTCTCAAAAAATCGCTATGTTGATTCAAATGTCCGCCATTTTGTCAAAAATCGATATTTTCAAAATCGCATATGACAAAGACTAAATTATACTGTCCACTTTAAAAATTCTTGTTGTTTTTTTTTATTTGGATGATTACAGATGAAGCTGCAGTGCGTACCGCGGAGGGCCAGTTTTTTGCGGTACTTTACGGATCAGAGGATTACTCGGCGAATATTTGATATTTTTCAATAAAAAAATTTTGATCTATTCTTAAAAATGTGTTTTATCATTTAAAAAAGAATTGGTTTGATTACTGTTATAGATTGCCTTAAAAAAAAAATCCAGAAAAATGGCTATTTTTCGCGCTTCTCGGTGTGTTTTCCCCCTTAAGAGTTATTACCTCTAAACCTATTCTCAAACCTATTTTCAAACCTATTATCAACGACAATTTGTTCCCTTAGCACGTCATTTAAAAAAATATCGTCTGATTTCGGTGTGACCTGAATAGGTTATGAGTTAATAACTGTTTAACTTAAAGAGGAGAGTCTACAGTTTATAGTTTTTATAAAAAAAAGTTATGTTAATGACCTTTTTTCAAAAATAATAGAGGTTAAATTAAAAAAAAAAGGTAAGAAAATCCGAAATTTTTAGTTTAGACAACCATAATTCATGATTGGAGAGGGGTGTGGAGGTGGCAAGTTCTACATACAATGAGCTCTTAAATGTGACCGTACACCCTGTAGTTTATAAGATACAGGGTGTTATGTGAATAACTGGCTTTTTTTCTTAATCACCCTGTAACTCTTAAACGGTTGATATGTCCCCCCCCCCTGCCATACAATTTTTGGTTCGTCTAAGTGAGTACTATCACCTGCCGCTCTACTGACCTCCTAGTGGGAAACACCCTGTATACACATTTTTCAGCAATCATAAATTGAATTGAATTGCAAAATAAATTTTGCATGCGACTGTGATAATATGACAATCGAAATAAACAGGTGTGGAGATGATGGAGACTTTTAATTCACCAAAATATAAGAGAGTATAAGCGCACCTCAACCCACCACTTCTTGATTTTTTCTCTCTCATCTTACATTCATACCTATCGCCATCGAAATTGTAAAATCTAAGCTTAATTTAATTTCAGTGTATACCTACACAATCAATTGCTCTAATGCGCTTAGTTCTTTTTAAATATAAAAGGTGCTGTGTTACAATTAGAGTTAATTATATGATCATTATGAATAAAATTGTTAATTACAATAAAAACTCTCCAAACTAGTTATGCCGCGCATATGCGATCGTGCTCAGAATCTTCCAGTTTTTCGATTCTTCCACACAATTTCTACGTCGGATGGATCTACCCAAATCTACAAACCATATGTAGGTATATACAGTGGTAATGCGTATTCTTATTTACGTAAATATATAACTATCTTTTAACGTCACTATGTTTATGTAGAAATACAAATATGTATAGGTACATATAGTACATACCTCTTAAAAAAACTTCTCCAGCCATTTAAATCCAGTGAGTTAAGATATAAGAACTAAGAAGAAAAAAGTTAAGCCGGTCTTCAGACTGCAAGCCAAGCAGGCTTAAGCCACATAGTCACACGAACGACAAGACCTATACGGCGCGCGGCGATGGAGTATCTGTTGCCGTTTTCTTCAGCCGTAAAACATTTTACGATCAACGATCGCATCGCCGCATTGGCATTCCTCTTTCAGTTCAATATCAGATGCGTTCCAGCGAGCATGCGCAGGTGCATTTAATGTGAATTTTCAAAGTTGAAATTGAAATTTCTCATCGGATCTCGTAATATTGTGGAACGTTAATGTCTTTGGAAAGTTCCTTTCGTTTGTTTTTATTTTTATTTTTTTTTATATATATTTTTCAAAAATATTAGCGATCTATTTAAAGTGATCGTGTAGTGAATTTATCCACATAATATTATGTAAAATATCGCGCTAAAATTTTTCAGTGAATTTTACGTACGATTTCTGACGCGGTGCTCAACAGATTAATTCAAATCCAGCCAAGTTCTATTGAATCTGGTCATCCTGGGTTGACATCACCGAAATAATTTCTAGAATTGATCGTGATCGTATGTTTATCGAGGTGTAATAGTGCATGAAGTGAAACCTATTGTTCTTGTAGACAAATTTGTTTTTTTTTTTTTAAATGCTTCCAAATCTATTTAAGTGCATATGACTTCGCCACTGTCTTATTGTTTTGTGTTCAGTACCTGTGACAAAACGTGTGCTCTGGATTTCGTTTGGTGACTTTTTAGTAAAGATCTTTGAGATCATTTTCAGAGACGTTTAAATTAAATCTATCAAAGGAGATGAACTGTCTGTCCCCCAAGGAGCGTGTATGTAGTAATCCCATCCATATGCGTGTATCGTGAAAATATGATTGAGGTCAGTGAAAATCGCTGAGGAAACTGCTTGTACTGAATGTATACTTACTTACCTGTAACTTGCGATATTTATAAGAAAATAACCAGAAGAGCGAAAAGCAAGTGTCGCGCGCATATTTAACTATTTTTTGTTTGTTTGTCATCTAAAGATGCGCTGTCTCGAAGATAGTTCTATTGAGGGCATTTAGTGGTGTGTTAAGTGGTTTTGAAAATTTTCACAGTTTTTCTTCCTTGGTGCGGGAATTTCGTTTTTTTTTTGTTTACTTGTTTTTAGTTTGTTTACCATATAAACTCTGTGGTGTCATGGTAATAATATGTACATGAAAGTGCTTTTGTTCGTGGTTTGTTTGAATCGTTTATAATGTCTAAGGAGGCCAAATGTCGTAGAATACAAGAAATGGATTTATTGCCATTGGAGTAGTTAATTCATCGCATTTTCATTGCTTGCACTTTCAAGGTAAGGTTTTTGTGTTTTCACTTTATTTATACTTTTCTTGGACATAATACCTACCTAATTATATTGAAATACACATTTTTTTTATATTTAAACTGAAACATTTTTGGATTCTTGTTGGGAGAAACTAATTGTAAATCTGTTTATATGTATCTATAACTTTAAAATTATTAAATTTTATATGGATTTAATGTTATTGGCAAGGCACGTAGATTTTAAATGTGACCACCTTCCAGGGAACTTATATCTATCTATAGGATTACTGCAGTTAACAAAAATCGAGTATCATTCTATGGAACGCTCTTTTCGAACAACTGCCTTGGGTGGGGGATTATGTATTCATGGGACGAGCACCCTGTTCAATCTGGATTTTCTTTACAGAAAGCCTTAAATTAAAGGATAATTTATGTGTAGCCTCAGATTAACTATAGAAGTAGTCACTCAATATTTTTTGGAAAGCAGTGTGATCCTTCTTGGCCATTTTCAGATCGATATCTTCCTAATTTAATTTTAATTCTCAATTCTTATGTTCAAATCAGTAGAGGTGGGAACTCATGCTATTCTGTGCTCCGGCAATGATTGCATCCTGTATGGGATTATTTCATCCGTGTTAAGAGCTATCTCTGAAATCTTACACTTCCCTTGACTTCAATCAATGTGGATGGAAGCGAAGGCTTGGAAGCGTGCTTTTTTGAAGATTTCTACGTTGCGTTTTAGCCCGGCCCGAATTAACTCTGGACTGTGTTTCTCTACGTTTAGGATCATCGGAGCGAGTTTCCTAGTTATCGATAAGGAGTTTAACACATTCAGAGACTACATTCGCAGTATGACTTTGATAGATTATAGCCACTTGAATATATTTTTGAGATGAAGTTGTTCGACTTAGATACTTATGCATTACCCTGGTTAAACCCACTAGGTGTAAAAGAGCTGAATGTATTGAAGTAAGTTCAGTTCCATTTCATTACTAGCACTAGAAGATTTAAGCTATGATGGATGTTAGTAGGGCCATTAAGAGCTTCTAAAGAAGTTATTGGTACATTAAGAAGTACACTTCGCTCGAAAGCTTTTAAATGGTCCTCAAGCTTGGTCCCACGAATAGCCATCGAAGGATAATTAATCTTTGAAGCTAGGTTACCAAGGCAGATCTAAAGTGAAACGTAGGCAATCACAGGTTTATCTGAAGCTAAAATACTCGAAATTTAGTCGATTTTTTGCCTCTATTACCCGTGCAGAAGTTCCTCTTCGAAATATTTTGATGGTTAAGATTGGAGTTTAGGCTCAGGTCGATGATCGTCGGTGGAAATCATCTCTACTCTGTGTTATAATACTTTGTTACCAAATATTTACCATACCCTTTAAGCTTCATATTACTGCAATATTTTCAGTTGCCTTTAAGTGGAAAACCCTAGCTATTTTGGTGTCATTTGGATATATGAATTGACTTAATAATCAATTTTATACCTTTGTTTCAGCAAAATTAGAATTTACTGCTATTTGGTGTAAAAGCATAATTATGAAACTTATGAAAATCACGATTGTGCTCTGAAATATTATCTTTTCCAATTCTTGAAAAAGGATATGGTTTTCCGAAATATGAGATAAAACTTGCTAGATTCCTTGATTCAGAATCAAGAGGTAGATACTTGTTAAAATTAAGAAGAAGCATGTATCTTGGAAAAATCTTAGATTTCTTTATGAATACAAATAGTTTTCAGTAGAAGGTAATTCTAGCTATTTTACCAAACAATGCAAAACAATTAGAATTCGTATCTGAAGTACAAAATGTATCAGAATATTTTCTTTTCTGGGGTCCTGGCGTCACGATTTCAACACTGTTTTATTTATTTCTCAATAAGTGTAGACAGCTTAGGGGCATGTCGCATACCAGTTCTGAAGAAAAATAAATTTTTTTAAATAAAATATAATTCTTAATTTATAAATATTTTTAGTGGCCTAAGCATTAGTAGTATAGACAAATGTTTAAAGAATATTCCGAATGCGATCAGAATTCTTTTGGGTATAAGTAAATATAATTTATGATCACAAGCCTATATGGAATGTACAGAACATAAGCAAGCTCGTTTACCTATTAGCACATATAAGCTGTATTCTTTTGTGCCTGCAGAACAGAGCAGAACAAAAGCTACAAAAAAGAACGTCTCATAAATTTTCATAGAATAGTTCATATCAATCTACAGATCAATTTGTTCTGTCCAGTATATGGGAGTTCTAGAACAAGGTACACAAAAGGTACACTACTAAAATTTCTTCGGTCTGCACAAGATACGAAAATTATATTTAGAATTTATTATAATCGATTGCTGGAGCTACGTATTTGTGTGCAAGAAGGATGTATTCGAAACAAAGTCGATATTGCTGTCACATCTATGATTCTGTTGTTAATTAAATAGTTGTGTGTTTAGTTATGGTTTGGTAGGATAATCCATTTATTTTGGTGTAACTTTTGTTGGATGTAGCTTATTTGATCGTATATCAAAGAATTATGATTGAAAATCTCGATTCGGTGGAAGTTTAACCGCAAAAAATAGACTTAAAGCAAGACAGATCTTTACATTTAGCATATCAGAAGTGGAAACCATTAAATTTATCCGTTTTTTCAGGGGTAAAGATGTGTTACCTGCTGATTTTACAGTCCTTCAAATTACTACAATGTATGTACCTGAAATTAAAATTAATTCATCATATAATTCCCAATGTTATGAGAATATTGTTGTGGCATGTGACTTCAATGTTAACGTATTATGATAGGATTTTTAATCAACCAGTTTCTTCATTTCTTTCAAGCACTACACATCTTCACCCTATGTACTCGTTACCAACATTTTTAATACCATCATTGGTGGACATAATTTTTTTCACAAATGCGAGTCGAGTATGTAATGCTACATACACGTTCAGATTAGCCCAGCCAACCTATTAGATTACAATATACTATCCTTCCATAATGGCTGTGCTATACTATGCTCTGTGAGTAGCATACAAATGCTTTTCCTATATTGCAACTATAACTTTATGAATGCGGAAGTTTTCTTTAAAAAATCATTACCTCTGCCGTGCGACACTTAGTATACTGAAATAATTCCGCTTGTATTGATAATTTGTCGGACATGTCTCTGATATTTTGATAAGTATAAGTATACTTGACATATTCGTCTTTTTTCTCCGAGTATTAGTTGGTACCTACAAAGGTGCCTCAGTCAAAACTAATGATGTTCGGAAAGTAGTACATTAATTTGAACGTAATAAGGCAAGCCTTACCAAATATCAAAATTTCACCCGAAATCTAAATACTAATCTTCGACTTATATGTTGATTGTGACGTATGACATTCCGATTTTGCCGGCTGAGCTCTCGACTTTTTCATACATAGATTTTAAGAATATTGATATGTCAACTCTATTTGATGAATGCAGTCTCCTGAATTGGAGTACCATTTATAAAAGCACATCCGTCAACGCACAAGTCCAAATATTTAGCGAGTTTATTAAATACTTATTCGATCGTAATGTGCCCATTGTAAATAGGCGAATAAAGGTGTCCGGTTTTCTTTGGTTTACCCCTAATATATCTTCATTAATTTCAGAAAGGGAATATTATTCTGAGCTTCACCGGCGTTTTAAATCTCAGTATACAAAGCAATTGTTTAAGACAGCACGTAACCGAGTTACTCTAGCAGTAAGGAAGGCTAAGCAAAAATACTTCTCGAACAGTTTAGATCCAAATCTTCCTTCGAAGAAACTCTGGAGCAATCTCAGGATCGCTGGTTGTTATGGTAAATTAACGAACTGGAATTCCGATTTTGAACCTAACAAACTAAATGCTTTTTTCTCTCACCAAAGTGAGATTACTGTTCCCGCAAATGTTCTTCCTATTCTTAATACGTCTAAAAACTCCGCGTCAACTCTATTTTCTTTCAAGACCGTATATTCGTTTGATGTAATTAATGCTATTCGGTTGGATTCATTCCGAATCAACTGGTTCCGATGAAATTTCTCCCCGCTTTCTTAAAATCTTATTACCCGTAATTATTGACCATTTAACTTATGTCCTAAATTCGTGTTTAACTCGCTCTGTTTTCCCCTGCACTTGCAAAGTGGCTACAGTATTGGCCTTACATAAAAAATCATCACCTGTTGATATGAATGATCTTCGGCCAATAAGCATTCTGCCTTTCCTTTCAAAAGTACTGGAAAGACTAATGTATTCCCAGATGCTAAGATTTGTAGAGGACAATCGCTTTTTAACCAGATGGCAATCGGGATTTCGTCCTAAGCACAGCTGTTCTATACCTCTCTTGTGAAGGTGACAGATGACTTGCGGGCAGCACTCGACAGGGGATTTATTAGTGTATTGGCTCTGCTTGATTTTTGATAAAATCAATCATAACATTCTTCTGCAGAAACAACTAACCTCTTTTGCGTTCTCCTCTTCCGCTGCTCGACTCCTTCGTAGCTTCTTGATAGGCAGATATCAACAAGTTAAGATTGGCGAATCCCTGTCAGGATTCTTGCCAGTAGCTTGCGGTGTTCCTCAGGGATCAATACTTGGCCCACTGCTTTTCAGCATCTTTATAAATGATCTTCGTGATGTGGTTCATGATGTTGATATTCACATGTACGCTGATGATGTCCAGGCTTACCTCAGTAGACCGATCGTCAATCCGTTTATGGAATAATTTACCAACTAACATGCAAGGCGCTGGTTCCCTGCGCATGTTCAAGAGCTTACTCAAAGAGCATTTCTCGGTTTCACCCTCTTTACAATGATGTATGAGTGTGTTTTCTTACGGCAGTTTATTGGCAAACAATTTTGCATATTTAATTTAGATTTTTAGTGTTTTTCTCTTTTTCTTCTTCTTTTTTTTATGCTTTCATCCTTTTCTTTTGTAGATTTTTAGTTTTTATTTTTAGTTTTTTTTTACGCTTTCATCCTTTTGTTTTATTTTTCTTTTTAGGTATATTTATACTTGGTATTCATTCCATCATGTATCTACTTTATAATTCTATATTTTAATGTTTTATACTGTTTTATTTCTCCCTTCTAAATACTCATTCATTCATTAATTAATAGATACTGTAACTAGTTCCGTTATTTTGAAGCACTATTATAAGATTGTAGATCTTGTGTACTCTTTACATGAAATATATATATTATTATATTATTATTATTAAAATCTAGTGTGACGAATATATGTAAATGGCTGTTGTCTTTGGTAAATATAATGAAAGTGGCGAATTAAGTTCAGCTAACTAGAATTAGCTTTACATGGTTTTAAAAGAGGAATTTTTGTGGAAATTCATCAAATATCTACGGCTAGATTAGCCAATTTATTTTCTTTTTGTTGGGTTTGTCCTGATGAATTATTATCCTCTGTTCGAACTCAACAATCTGCTCCTGGTTCCATCAATCTGGTAGTCCTATTTCTTGGTGAATATATATACCTGTATATATATTAAACAGAGTAAATAATATCTTCTATATTAACATTCGACTAGGCGGTTGTTTTTTTCCTCTTGTATTTATGATTTGATTTAGAATCGTTAAAAATAAAAGATCCGATTCTAACAAGTGTAGGTTCGATTCCCGTCCGCGCGAAAAATAAATTAACATTCGTTACTGCATGGAAAATTGCAATATACAGAAAAAGATACTAATTTCAACTTATGCTTCATGTCGAAAGTGTGTATTAGAAAAGCTTTTAAATTGATAAAAAACTATTTTTTTATGGGCCTCTTATTATTTAGTTACTATTTTTAGTCTTATTGTAAGTGACTTGCCTGAAGTAGTGAATGGTGTCGTGGTCCATTTATGTGTTTATGCTAACGACGCAATGTCGAGTTGTGTTTTGCAGGTACACATATCTTAGCCTTCGCGAGGATTGAACAACACCGTATTATCTTGGGCTTACTTCTCTAGAAATTATATGGTCCACAAAACACAAGAAACCACAAAGCATTACTTTTTATACTTACTTTAAGAAATTTCGGAATTGTTCTCCGGTTATAGTTCAATGCGAACATTCCATCTTACGACAAGAATGTATAGCTAAAAGATTTTGAAATTTTGTTACACTTTACCCTTGGAAATTTGGTTTTTCCCAGGCTAAATAGTGTTGGCTCCCGGAGAATTGAGATAAGTTTGATATGATTACTTCTTCCTGATTCTCGATTAAGTATTGAATAATCCACAAACAAATATTCAAATTACGGATATGTACTGTGAGTGTGTTAGATGATATTTTCCTTATAGCAATTCTTTGATCATTTAAATATTCGTTCTTATTTCAGCTTTTTATTTTTCATTTTCTTAACGTGAATAGTTTTGTTATTTATTTAGTGGCTTTAATATATATTTATCTAGAGTAATGTATGTACATAATTTTGTTGCAAAAAAAAAAAAAAAATAAGGGTAAATTAATAATTTAATTTAATCTATTTGCTCATATTCCTTGATCTTCAATAATATCTGGTCTGTCTTACATTTAATTTGAGAGGCAAGAATTCTTTTCGACGAACAGATATCGCAAATGATTTTTAAATTGTTTTTACAATTTCATCATTTATATTGTTAATATAATAGACGGAGACCTGGCGACCAAAATGACCAAAATACTTACGTCTTTTCATAAACAAAATTTTCCATCTTATCATACTTTTTAATATAGTTGATAACTTATTCGAAAATTTGCCTGGCTTCCAGTAATAGAGGGCGCTATGGGACGGCCGCAAAGGCTTCAGAAAAAATCAACTGAATAATGTTCTATCTTATAGGGTGCTTTTTGATGAGGCAGCAGAGAATGCCAATTCATGTTCAATGGTAAAAATTTGGTTGTCACAAAGGTGGTGGCAGATGGCAATAGAAATGCGCGAAAATGTTTATACCTTACGTCATACCATACAATATCTCGAGAATGTGTTCACTTGAAGTACTGAAATTTTGCATAGGGGCTGTCTTTTTTTTTTTTTTTAAAAAAAGGTAAATTTTAGTTTGAAAATGAGACAAATCCGGCAATTCTTTTGTAGGATTACTATATATTTCGGCACTGCAAGAGGTTGCACGATTTAGTTAATTTTTGAAATTTTATTTGCAATTCTTATGAAAACACCGTGTACAAAATTTGAGCATGGCAACCCCTTGCTGGAGTTGCCTGATTGGTCAAATTGAATTTTTTTTGCCCCTGTGCAAAATTTCAGCACTCTAATGCTTATGATACACATAGGGTAAATTTAGCTGGGTATTTGCTTCAGGGTAATTGAATTACCGAAATAATTGAAGACCCCTGATACAAATAAATTGGGGTAATTTAAATGGTAGCGCGCATGTCTGACGTTTAGTATGGATGTACAATTTCATTAATTCTAGCGAAACGTCAGCAAGCGATGTAGATAATAATTTTCGAATTATCACTTTTCATGTCCACTTTGGTTTTGGCTTTGCACTGTCTATCGCTGAATATTTGCTTACACAAATTTTATTTTTCTAGCGATTACCAGTTGGCGCTGTTATCGGGGTAATTGCAATTACCCAGCAATTTTTGAGGATATAGAATACCCCGAAATTACCCGCTTGCTTCTTGGGGTATTTGTCAGAATACTCGGGGTATTTGGTGATACACACAGAGTAAAAGTAGGCTAAATAGGTTAAATTTACCCCATGTGTATCATAAGCATAAAGGCTGGAACACAATATGGCGCGTAGTTCGTAGCTGGCGCGGTAGCTGGCGCGGCATTTTTAGCATGTGTAGTGCAATTGTGCTTTTTCACTTAAAAATATTTAAAGACAAAAAAAACGCAGAAAGTGGTGGGTTAGAACTCTATATCAACAGAGGAAGAGCTCAAGATTCTACGAAAAAAACATTTAAATGTATAAAAGAGAATGATGATGAACTTTTCTTCAAAGCCACTCGAATGAGTAAAATTCAATACGAATTACTTTTGAGTGTAGTAAGAAATAATTTAAAGAAGTCTTCCATAAGAAAGCCTATAGATCCGGAATGTCGACCTGTATTAATGTTAATGTAAGCTATAAAATATACAAATATTATAGAATTTTGTATTAAATATTTGCTATTCATCTAGGTATCTCAAAAAAGGTGTTTCCCGACACTATTTAGCATGGAGCTTTCGCATGGGTGTATCCACTGTAAGAAAAATAATTATTGAGGTTTGCGAAGTAGGTACTATGGGATTTGTTATCTTCAGTTTACATGCTAGAGCTGAATATCTCAGATTGGACAAAAATTGCACTACTGGATCAAAAATGGCAAATGCCTAACTGCGTGGGCTGGCTGCATTGATAGGAAGCATGTTGCCATAAAGTGTCCTATCAAAAATGGTTCTAAGTTTTTTAATTATAAAGGGCACTTCAGGATTGTTTTATTGGGAGTGTGTGACGCCAAATATGTTTTCACATCTGTAGATGTTGGAGATTTTGGCAGTCAAAGTGATGGGGTGAAATATTCCGTTTTTCTGTTTTTGGGAACAAAATTCTTACTAATGAGATTAATATATCCCCACCAATTTCGCTACAGAATTCAGAGAAGGTTGTACCACACTATCCAGGCCTTTTATTAAACAAGGAGAAGACAGTGTTTAATTACAGACTTTCAAGAGAACGTCGCACAATTGAAAATACTTTTGGAATTTTAACCATTCGATTGTGGGTTCTCGGTAGTCCAATTGAGTTTCACCCGAAAAACGCAGACAAAGTTGTCCTAGCATGTGTAATTTTGCAAAATTTTTTGAAAATAACAGACGATCTATATAATTGAGATAGGACATGACATAGACTTTCGCCTCGTTTTTAATTCTCAGAGTAAACTTTTTAATTTTGTGTACCAAGCTCCTACCAAATAAATTATCCTGATCTTCTGATACAAAAGCAGCTGAAACTGTTTCCTCACGATTTTTTAAAAAACATTGTCCCAAGCAAGTTCTCCTGGAGATCGTGATCAGGCTTCTTTCGCTTTGGGTATTGAATTCAGCTGGATTGCATGTTACAAATATAAAGTTATTATATAGTTTACTGAAACTATTTTATAAATTATGAGTAAAGACCACACGACCGAAGTGGAAAATTCATTAGGTTCATTTGCGAGACTAATTTCTTAAAGAAGTTTTCACTTCAAAAATATTTACTTAAATACTTACCAGTTAAATTGTATTCCTGTGCAATGTCTCTCCATTACTCAGCTTTCTTTTTAGCATTTTTATATTGAGGATGTCCCACAATATCGGCTTCTCCTTAATAAAATGTTCACTTATTATATCACCCATTTCACGACTTGTAGTTGAAATTGCTTTTACACCGGGTAAATATACTGAAATGTCAAATTTGACACACGCCAAAAATGAGCTACACCGCCAGCGCCAGCTACACATTGGAACGCCATCATAGACTATCCGTGCTTTCAAATTTTGACAGGTCTGACTACAGCGCCACATTGTGTTTCCCACTTAAGTGAACGCGTTCTCGAGTTATCGTGGTATGACGCAAGTTATATACGGCCGTCTTTACGCGGGGGTTACACGAGATAGTATAGCTTGTATGAAAGCCCCCCTTCCAATGCGATTTTAAATTTGACAGCAGAAGACAGTTCGCTTGATGTCTTATCATCTTGCATGCAAGTTCATTTAAAAAATTTTGTTGAGACATCAAGTCTAGTGAATGTCGGAAATTTTATCAATAAAGGAGATAGCAGAATCGAAAAAAAAATACGGACAAAAGAAAAAGGAAGAGGAATGTGTTGGTAAATGATGTAATGCAAATGATCCCAGAAAATTCAATTTTCCCGGTATAAATTTATTAATTTAAAAAGCTCCGCTCTCAAATAATTTTTTCCACCATCTTGAAAATAGTATAATGTCAAATTACTATCACCTCAGCTGCCATCATGCAAGTTCGCTGAAAGCTGAGCTGCCAGAATGGCAGTATGGATTACATGTGCAAGAAGTATGTCAGTGCAAGTTGCATGCAAGTTGTACTATCTCATGTAACCCCGGGGTTATTCCCGTCTGCCATCACCTTCGCGACAGACAAAATGTCTGCCATTTTACCATTGAACATGAAATGTCATTCTCTGTTGCCTCATCAAAAAGCACCCTTTATGATATCTGTATAAGTAGTTAAATATTTTCAATACTTCAATTGTCGGTTCAGTAGTAGAGTAGAGCATTATTTACACAATTTGGCACGTAAATACCTAAATTTCTTTAATGTTTCGTGTCGGTGAGTATAAATATACGGAAATAACGATAAATCGACCAATTTTAATCTAATCAATGCTTTTGCTACTGCTGTGACTGTCTCATCACATTTTAATTCGATATTATTTATTTACTTTTATATATTATTATTATTGTATTATTGTTTTCACTACATATTAAAATCATCTAGTAGTTTTTTTTGTAGTAGTTATTTCGTTACGGGCTAGGCTTATGAGAAATATTATCAAAATCAGGCCTACACGTAACTTAGTACGCGAGCAAGCAGCTTATACAAAAACTCTCATGACTCCGTAGGCTTCTAAGTAAAAAATGCGCATTTATTTTAATGGATTATATTTTCGAATGAACGTTTATGAGATCCCAGTCCACTAAAATAATTTGCGAATAAAATATATTAAAAAAAAATTAAAATAAATAACTTTCATACAGAAATTGAACTAAAAAGTAAAAACATTTTTTTTTAATTTTTCCAGTGATATACATACAGAAGAAAAGTTTCATTGAAGAACAGTTCAAACATTTGAAGTCAAACGAGATAATATAATTTTATAATATTGTTAATACATTCAAACTGAGTTCTAGTATTTCTTATTACGCAATGAAAAAAGAAAAAAATATTTTCTTACTTTTTAGTGCAATTTCTGTATGAAAGTTATTTATTTAAATTTTTTTTTTAAATATATTTTATTTTCTATTTTTTGGTCATTACATTTTTTCATACACGGTACACGGTACATAATAGCTGTGTTCTTTGGTGTACCTTATTCTAGAATTCCCATATGCTGGAGAGAACAAATTGTTCTGTCGATTAAAGCGAACTATTTGTAGGTACTGTTCGCTTCATTTAAATATTCTATGAAAATGTATTTGACGTTCTTTTGTCTATCTTTTGTTCTGCTCTGTTCTGTGTTCACAAAAGAATACAGCTAACGTCTCTGACATATGCATATTAATTCGCATCTACGTTCTCTTGCGAACGTTGTGGTGTAATTTTTCTTCTCTACGGTAAGTAGTTTAAAAATTTATTCCACTGGAAATATTTATTTCACATAAAAACCCATGTAGTGTTAAACATAGAAAACTGAAAAAATGGTCCCATAAAATACGTAAAACATTATGCTAGAGCGTTTAAAAGAAAAAATTGGCCTCCCGCACCAACCTACACCACTCTGTACATAAATCAAAAAATCACACATTTTATTGATATTCGGGTGAAAAAAACTTCTTACAGAAGCCATTTAATAGCATTCAGCAAGAGCTTTAATTTGATATCACACCCGGCCCAAATTATTCACTGGGAGGGCCCCCATGACCCCCCCGAAAAAAAAAGTTATCCCCTCGAAAAACACCCCATTCACTTATTCTAAATAAGAAAACCCCTATGTAAATCCATCTACGTTTACTATCCTAAAACTATTCCTAAAATTTGAAATTTTCGTCCCGAACGTGGCCTTTACAGTTATTTAGTCCAGGGTTTGTGAGTAGATAAAAGTTATTTAATAAAAAAAGAAAAAAATATTCCCGCCTAAAATTATTCAGATCAAAATGAATTCCTTTGGGGAGTCCTAATTTCTTCAAAACATGTACATTCTATAAAATTATACAGATATCTTTAAAAATCAAGTCCAACTGCAAATTTGCTATGTCTACCTTTCTACTCAAATAAAAACGATAATTTGTCTTGAGTTGATTGAACTTTACGTAACAATTTAAGCGTTAATTTTTCACCTTAACTCGTCTACACAAAGGTACAAAAAAAAAAAAAGAAAAAAATTGGTGTAAAAATACAAAAAAAGATAGAAAAAAACGGGTTATCGGTAGATTCCTTTATTTCCATCTTTCAAGTGAACAGTTCATTTGAATAGCTGTCAAAATTTGAAGATAAATAATCAAAATTGATCGGGTCCCGTAATGTTACCTATATATGTACATGTACGTTATGTATTACCATTAGAAAATCAATTCAACAAAACCGCACAAATATCACAGTCGCATCTTGTGAGCTTTGATAAATTTTCGTTTTCTAACCTTTCTAATATCTTAGTTAGCTTTGGTTAATCAAGAAATATAATTAATGCGCACCTAAGTATGTATGTAGATTAAAAGATCATTATTCAGGTAACTACAAAATTGAGGTAAAGACAATTAAAAATAATAATTAGAAACTTTTCTTTTTCGAAATGTAAATAGTACTTAATTAAAAAAAAAGCAAAACAAAAACAGGATTAAGTAAAATGCTGTGAAGTCCTCAAACGAAACGGTTCGAATTTTTCTGTTGGATCACTTGAAGTAGTTTTTTTTTTTTACATATGAGCGGATGTAGTGAGGTCAAGATGCATTGGAACGGATCTTTTGGTCACGACTGTACCCTAAGGAAAATACTGTCGGCGGGATCGGGAATCAATCTTATACATATGTATTTTATATATATGAACAGATATAAATATGTACATATCCGTAGCTACTCATCTGTGATGTGATCGCGGTGTGATCCTTTCTTAAACCGCATACATGTATAGTATTTGGTTGACCACAAAAAGTTCACTATCATTCTCACGAGTGTCTAGTAACTATAACTCCTTTGTATAGCAGCATATAGAGAAGAGAGAAGAAATCGTGTAGTCAGTATCTGAAATGAATTGATGAATCGAACTGTGACGCACCTTTAATTGGACATGGGTAGCAATTACGATCGCATTTTGATTACGCATTTTTATTGATGTCTCCAGGCACAATTGCTCTGTATGTAATGATCATACATACTACATACATGCTATTAAGACGGAAATGGTTGCCATTACCGCAAGCATTTTATTGGGAAGGCTTGCTTTGGAGCGAACAGAATTTTGTCGTTGATGATTGAATAGAATAGTTATAAATAATTGGAACAATTTTTCGAATTATAATTAAATTTGTCTCTTTTGTTATGTTAATGTTGATTTTAAATTTAGAACTATTGTAGTCAATTTTAGACGTTGAAGTTTATTGTTGATTTTTTCTAAATATCTCTGAAAACTTTCCTTGAAATTTAGTTTTGAAAATTCAATTTTATTCATGATTTCTGTACAGTAAGACGACTTGATGGCCTAAACATTCCGCAGCTTCCGCTTTTTCGTCCAATCTTAGGCTCTTATTCTGCTGACATAAATATTATAAAATGAATAAAAAATTAGACGCCCTATATTTTAATACAGTAACGATTTGTGAAAGCTTCATTAGAGGAAATTTGGAATATAATTCTGACCTAGTTTGAAATCTACCTACCTGGTCTATTTAGCTAGTAAGTTGAATTCACAGCTGATAAGTTTCCAGCTGGCCTTATGTTTTTGATCGGGCTACTTAAATGACGGATTTTTTGGCAGGTTTTTTTGAGGAATACAATACGGGTCCAAGTGCAGCCCTTCTTCAGCAGCTCTATATGTATTCTAAAATTCTAAATATAAGTAAATAAACACTTTTCCCACATATAAGTAACATGGAAAACAAATTACAATAAAAGATAAATACATTATTAATAAATTAAAATAAAGACTTAGAACAAAAAAGACAATTAACTAGCTACGAGGACATTATAGGAGTGTATTTATCTATTGTAATCTTCTTAACAAAGAGATCATTATGTATATTTAGTTAATAGGAAAAAAGACTCGTATGAAAAGTATTTGATTATTGTTATGAATTATTTAAAAAAATTGCGACTTGCGACTGTATATTAGATCGAATTCGCTTTTTCTTTTAAGCACTCATAATAATAATAATAATATTTGTTTTGGAGTTGATGTCGGACCTCTTTTGGAATGTCTTATATAGGCCGATGCATATCCTTGTTTAAAGCATTTCCTTAGGTTGACTGCGACTCATCATCAATTAGTATATTATTGAGTTGGTGTTTACCGCAGTTAATAAGTGATTTTCATCAGAAATTAATGAGCTCTTACCTTTGGAAAGCTCAAGAAATTTTAATTCCAGGGCTGATGGTGATCTATAAAAGCTGCCTACTACAGTCCTATATCCCATTCATCTGGGAGCAAACCAAAGTGATCTTCATTCCTAAGGCAGGTCGTAGCGGGCACGTAACTGCTAAGTACTTTAGACTCATCAACCTTACATCGTTTCTTCTAAAGACATTTGAGAGGTTGTTGGAAGGGTCCATGAACAGCCTGCTTAGGGGAATTGAGATTTCTAGATCACAGCCAGCGTATTTAAAAGGTAAATCGATTGAAACTGGGTTACATGACGTAGTAGGAACCATTGAGAAATCAATCGAGAAAAAAGGTGCATTATTGCACTACAGGTGCATTTCTTGATATCGGAGGAGCCTTTAATAATGTTAGTTTAGCAGCCATCCAGTTGAATCCTATATACCCAATGCTCAGTAACCGCCTAATAAACGCAGAACTTGGTAACAATAAGGTTAGCAGGGGAGGGTGTCTAGAGGTACTTCACAACGGGGAGTATTTTCACCTCGACTGTGGTTATTGGTGGTCAATGGCATTCTCATCTCTTTACAAAGGGAGGGTATAAAAGCGGTAGCATATGTTGATGACTTAGTCATCCTGGTTCTTGGAGCATTTCAAAAGTTTCTTAACTGGGCTATAAGCTGCGGTCTAGGGCTTAACCCCGCAAAGACCGAACTAGACATTTTTATACTGAGGAGAGTTATTCCGACACTCACAAAGTATGTGTTGAACGGATTCGATTTCCTCCGAATCCTTACAGCTTTTTCAGAAATCGCTGTCCATTATTTCCAGTCCCTATGGCCCAATAACCCGTAATAACTCCTACTAGATCTCTGGTATACATATGTTCTGCTGCCATCAAATAGTTGTCTTGTCTTTTACCTGTCATATGCAGGCAACAATTGTTGATCCACCGGAGGCTTGCCTTATAATAGGCGCCTCTGATGATCTCCTCTTTTAAAGCTCCGATCAAGTTCCTCACATAAGCTTTCGTTGCGGAGCTATCCATTTCAGAGCCCTTTTTGACAAATTCATCAGCTATCTCATTCCTTGGAATATCCCTATGGCCACGTACCCAGCATAGGGTCACCTTATGCCGTGTAGTAAATTCCTCAAGGCTAGTCTTGCACAGCTGCACCAATTTTGATTTAAGCAGTACAGTATCGAGCGCTTTAATTGCTGTCTGACTGTCATCGTACATGCAGATGTGTCGGGGAGATCTTTCTGCACATACATGCCAAAATTTTCGCCTGGAAAATCGCTACTTGCTCTGCCTGAAGACCATAAGACTTGCGCCACTGGTAGTGTCTGGAGTACACTCCAGCAACTGTGCCAGCACTCGTCGTGGAACCATCCATCAAAATAGAGATATCGGATGTTACCACCATTTCCTTCCTATCCAAATCTCTTCTGGTGGGCATCATAGCATTGACACCCCCACCAAAAGCTGGGAACGGTATTTGATAGTCAGTTTCTTCCATGCAATCACTCACCGTTCACTATCTCCGCTCTGAGCCTGACAGCGCTAATCGACGCTACACTCTTGCAATAGAGATCTAGCGGCAAGAAGTCAAGAATGACCTCCAGTGTCGCCGTGCGTGAGGTGCACAAACACCCAGTTATTCCCAGGCAAGCGGCGCTCTGGGGTTTAGACAGCACCTCCAGGTTACATTTTCTCGTCGGTTTCGTCCAGCAGACCGCGGAGCCGTAGCAGAGTTTCAGCCGAACTATGTCTGGATACATCCAACGTACCACTCTGGGTTTTAATCCTAAGTTGCTATCAAAATTTCTCTTGCGCGTGTAGATGGCCACACTTCTTAGCACGTTCTTCTAAGTTCGCCTTCCAGCTTGGTCCAGTTGTCCAGCTTAAGCTGCGCATACCCGAGCCTTTCACTAATAGTAGAGAGACTTTTCCGGTTATTAGGATGCATATATGTTATCCACATATGAAACATCTTTAAAGTCCACTCTCTCTAACTTAATCAGGATTTCAACCATTACGAGTAGCCACAGGAGTGGTGATAGCAGCGTGACCCACTGCGGCGTACCTATGCAGACTGCTCTTCTCACTACTACGTCCTCTGAGCAAAAGCTTATCTTTCTGCTGAGAAGTATTGCGTTGATCACATAGACTCTATCAACTCCCATCCTTCTCAGTCCGTTAATGCTGTTGAAAGCCCCTTTCAGAGTGCACTTTTTATATTCTAAGGATTTCTCAACAACAGACACCACTGTATTGCTGGCCTGCCATACAATTCTTATATACCCCTCAATTAGTTTCTCCACAACTTTAAGCATGAAAGAGGAGAGGATAATAGGTCTGAAGTCCTTTGCCTCGATATGGCTTGTTCTGCCTGTCTTAGAAATGAAGATTACCTTCACCTTCTGCCAGGCACTGGGGAAGAAACCAAGCCTCAGATAGTTTTTTATAGATTGACACTATCCATGCTGTTATGTACCTTGGTGCCTTCTGAAGAATAACAGGTCTCAATCCATACACCCCTGATGCGTTAAGGGGATTAAAGGAACAGACCGCCCATTTTATCGCTTTCTCGCTGACTATGGAGCTAATCACTTTTTGCTTTCCATCTTGCTGATGCCGTTCTACAGAACTCGACACCGCTGGGACTATCTCCCCCTTGCCCGGAAAGTGGTGGTCAAGAATTCAAGAGATCTTGCTTACTTTCACCTAAATCTGTTTAGGAAAGTACAGATCCTTTAGAATTTAGCACAACTACAAGAGTCTATTAAATTGCCCACTATGAGTAGATTGATAAAGTCAACAACAAGTTGCGATTCTGGGATAGCACAATATGAAAATGTATTCAATAATTAATTAATTTCCTTATCGACCGTTACTCTGATCCCTATTGTATCTACTCTATATAGCCACTCGAAAAGTCGATGATCACTCGTGCGAGATTGTTTTCTTCTGCGCATGATTTTAGAATTTTATTGAAAATGGAAATCACTGTTTCTTTCAAATGGAAAATTCGTAATACTTAATTTTATATTCTTAATGACTTTTCTCCTTTCAATTAAGAATTCTATAATCAAACAAGAACCTGATAATTTTTCATTCAGTCATAGTCAACACTTCATCGATTTTCTAATCAGCACAATCGTGAGGTAATTACAAAAATTCTTAAAATATAGACTGCCATCAAAGATTGCAAATTGAAAACGAATGATCTTAGCTAACGTATCTATACACGTCTATACCATTATTATGTGTGCAAATTTTACCTGTAAGTATATACTGCCCTAATTCCCAGTCTTTGTATCAGGAAAAAGCTGTTCATAAAAGAAGTTCATCGAACCCACAGCTCTGTTGGTCGTTCTTAATCCGTTCATTGCCGCGTACAATAATTAATCAATCTTCAAAAGATACGTGTATAACAAAAGCGATATAGAACTGAATTTTCTATAGAAAATCATTACACGGCAGAAAAGTGAATTAAGTAAACCACCTAAGTATAATCTTGTCAGCAAGACAATTGAAAGAACTGCCAAATCAAGGAACAGACTCAGAGGATTTGGTAGGCATTTCCAGCAACATAAAAATGTTGAATTTCTTTTATTTCGAGCAAGTTGCAAGGCAAAACCTATAAGAAATTTGTTGGAAAAAAAAATGAACCATTTAAGCTAAATCCGCTTCGCATTAGTAAATTTTGTATTAGAAAGGAGACTAATCCAGCAGAAGTTTCACGTGATCCCTTTGATATGTATGCGCTGCAGAGTTTTGCTTTTCTTAAGCTAATTATCGGTTTGGAAGAACAGCAATAATATTTGCTTCGAAGAGTTACCATAATTACGTGATATGATAAAAGTGGCTTAAGTGAAAGTTGTTCTTTAATTAATTCGCCATTTTCAGTAGTGATAAAAATAAATTTATCGATTTACGTGATAGAATAGAACAGTCCGAACAGTTATGATATCGAACTAACAACTTTAGGTGGAATTTGTAGTTAACCTGATTTCTGATATACTTTCAAATGAGATTTTCTTATTTGGTTGCGGTGGGACTGGGTCGATCTTATATCTATTTGTAATTCTACGCTAGAATTATAGATATATCTATGTATAAGAGAACCAATATAAAAATGGGAACTCTTTTTAAAGAATTTTTGTTTTGGAAGTTTAATACTGTCTATTTTAAATGCAAGATTGAAAGACAGGTAGTTGAATATGCAGTTTTTTATTCGAGCGCTCATTGTAACTGTAAGTGCATTAGTAGGTCATGGCGAGGTATGTTTTTCAAATGACTTTCAATTAGGCATAGTATTTATATAATTATTTTCATTATGCATCTCGTAATGGTCACCCGCAAGCATACACAGAAACTGATTCCTATACTTGTGGGATAGAACTACTGTATTGTCATCTCTAACCCTTGTTTTTGAAAGATGATCATGAAATATGGATTGACTACTCTAGTAGAAATTGCTCACAGTTTTACCTTTTTTCCTGCCCCACAAGGGGCAGTTATTATGTAAACCAATATTAATGTGACTCAAAAGTTTTAAGGGGTTTGCAATTCATGAAGAAACATGAGCATTCATTAAATCTCATCGAAGGGCTAATTGGATATCATGAAACTGCTCCCTATATACTAAAAGAGAAATAAATAAATATTTATTCTTGTCATCACCGTGTCAGATGACATTTCTAGGAAAATTTTAATTGGTTTTTGTGATATATTTATTTAAGTTTTTAAATTATTTATTTTAAATAAATTTTTTGATTTGCTTTCCCCAAAATGACTATCACCTATATGCTAAACAAGATATTATGCCAAAATCCTTACGCTTCAGCGTCTCAGAGTTTGATTTGCAACCGGAGTTTGAATTCGGAAAATATATGAAATCAATCGTAAAATCAGATTCTCATTAATGAACTCATTATGACACTCATTGACATGCTCATTAATAACCTCATCGTGACAGTCATTGCTATGCTCATTAATAAACTCATCGCGACACTCATTGACATGCTCAATAATAAGCTCATCGAGACCCTCATTGACATGCTCATTAATCAGCTCATCGTAGCACTCATTATGTACTCATCGAAGTGCTCATCTAATATTGTAAAATGCACAAAAGAGAAGCACACCATACACACTATAAGTGAAAGAGATGCAATTCTCATGCACATTATCTGTGAATAAGTAAATAAATGAGCTTTTTCCCGGTTTTGATTCAAACGCGAATAATATTCATTAGTACGTTCATCTGATTGCTCATGAGGAGCTCATTGATAAGCTCATCAGGATATATCTACCAGGGTAGTTACGGTGCCCTAACAACACAGATCAGTATTGTTCTTTCTCGGTGGCTCAAAAAAAATTCTGTTGGCTACCGTTAGGGAAAAGTTTAATTTACTTAAAAGCTCATTAGTTCTATTCAAAGTTGTTAAATTTTCTTGTAAATATGATGAGTGTCTTAATAATTGAAATATAAATATCTATATAGCCCAAGAAATGTCAGAGCTACTTGACTTTCTAGGTCAGCTGTCTTATTCACTAATCATAATACTTCATTCCTTGAGTGACACAGAGCAGAAACGGATCCTCTTCAACAGACTTTGTTCTGTCCTCTATGATACACCAGTATAGTTGCTTTTTCTGCTTGTACGATTCTTCTCAATGTGGTCCTTCAACTCTCGATGAGCTGATGACTTCCAATGCACCGATTGTTTGCATGTTGTTTCCTTTTTATGATAGATTGAGATCAGTTCAATTTCTATTTGTGTGTTTGACTTTTTCATCGGAAATGTTTTGCCTGGCTTAAGCGTTCCTCTATTTCTTCGTTTGTCTCTTGATCTATTAGAAGATACAGTGCAATAATCTATTTACAAAATTCTGCAAAATGCGATTTATGGATCTTCCATATTTCACACAATCATTATAATAAAACTACATTCACATTGAAGTTGAATAGACAACAACAGGATCTGTTATAGATGTGCTCTCGAGTTATCGTGCGACAGACAGACGGCCATGCAAAAATAGAAATAACTTTTAATATTATGTGTGGGTGTCAAATCAAGAGGAAGGACATTGCTATCCTTTCGGATAGTCAGGCAGCCTTGATGAGCTCTGAGTACCCCTCGGATAATATCTAAGTTGCTGGGGGTCGTCTGTCGATTAGTTATGTATCCCCAACAAGGTGTCCCTTCTGTGGGTTCCTGATACATGGGGATCATGGGGAATGAAAGAGCTGACCTTTTAGCTAGGGCTGGCTCTGATTTCCCGTTCCTTGGACCGGAACCTGCCGTACGCGTTGCCACCTCGAGTATCCGGTCTCTCATCAAAGCGGATGTTCATAGAAAGCATCAGCAGAGATGGGCGAACCTGAGTGTTTGCAGGTATACAAAACTGTCTCTGGATGGGCCCAATGAGAATATCTGCGATTTTCTCATGGGGCTCGCCAAAAAAGAATGTAGAACTGTGGCCGGCCATAGTTCACTTCACGCTCATCTAACAAGGATGGGAGTTATTGACAGCCCTCAGTGTCTGTCTTGCCTGGAGGGAGAGCCTGAGACAACCGAATACTTTTTGCGTGCGTGTCCGGCCTTCGTTCGGAGCAGAGTGGATACTCTAGGGAGTGCCCTTCTATCTGTGGATGAGCTGAAAAACCTTCCACCAGGATCTGATGCGCTTCATTAAGAGGACAGGAAGGTTTTGTTGAATGTGTTTCAAGTAGGACAGCACAATGAGCCGCTATGGTCTGTGCTTCAGTGCGTCAGTTATCAGCCTTCTACAGGTTCATCGATAGTTTGATAGTCACTTTGATGCTTTTTCTTTCTGACTCTAGCTTGAGTTTCGTCAGGAAATTCTGTAGTGCTGGAACATAGCTTTTAGCACTTCTGAACACTTTGTAAAACCAGAGTAAAAAGTGTAAATTTCTTGTACAATTGAACAAAAAATTGTTGTTTCTGTAGAAGAAGACGCTGTATAATTCACAACTAGCTTTAAAGAATGACATGCTCATGACACATAAAACGCACTTGGATATTTTTTCAATTATTCTATTTTGTACATTCTTTGTTATTGTTTTCATATTAGCTCCGTTGTCATAGCCGTGTCATCTTAGCCACTTTAATTCAAGACCCAACTTTTCCCAAGTGTGTCAGAATAAGTTTTGTCCGGTAGAATTCTTAGCTTCAAGAAAACCAATAAAGAATTCTTCAATTTCATATTTATTTTGAATGGCGTTAATACGTACAATTGTCTTGCTCTCCAACCTGCCCCTGATTGGCTCCACACGCTTGGAATTAAAGGACAGGGTGAAATACCTAGGTACTATTCTAGACAAAAAGTTAAACTGGAAACCACACCTCGAAGACAGAGCGAACAAAGCTCTTAGAGTGTTTGCAATGTGCCGTACAGCAGTAGGGAAAAAGTGGGGACTCAAACCGCGGATGATTCTATGGATATACAATAGTGTCATTCGACCCATGTTAACCTACGGTTCAGCGGTGTGGTGGAAAGCAATGGACTTCTCCAACCATCGCAAGATGCTGGAGAAGATTCAAAGGCTGTGCCTTCTCAGCGCAAGCGGCGCTTTTAAGTCAACTAGCACCCGGGCTCTGGAGGTTATCCTCAATATACACCCGGTGCAAATACATATCAAGCAGAGGGCGTCGACTACAGCGCTAAGGCTGCATCTTAACCTTGGCTGGCTTCATGGGGGAACAAGAGTTCCACATGAATCCATTTATGAGTTCGTGCAGTCTATCACACCTGGCATTGACAGAGATAGTGACCACATCCTCGAGACTATGCTGGAAAGCAATTTTGAATAAAGAATTCCATCTAGGGCATAATGGGAGCGGGAGTTTTCTGTGAGGAGCCTGAAATTAAGTTCTCCATGCACCTTGAAAACCACTCCACGGTTTTCCAGGCAGAAGTCAAGGCTATCCTTGAAGCGGGAAGACACCTCCTTAACTCAGACACTGAGAATAAGGAGATAGCTATCTGCTCGGACAGACAAGCAGCTGTCAAAGCTTTGTCTAAACCCTTTATAACCTCCAAACTATTAATGTAGTGCAAAACCACCCTGAATTCCTTTTCTCGGAATAACACGGTGATAGTCCAGTGGGTGCCGGGGCACAGCAACATCAGCGGGAATGAAAGGGCAGACGAACTTGCTCGTCTTGGAGCAGCCTCAGAGGAACCTGCCTATACAGTTGGAATTGCACCAAAACACCTTGTCTCAATCATTTCAAGCTGGGCTGACCGCCAACACAGTTGCCTTTGGTTAGAAGATCCGACGGGTAGGACAACAAAGGAACTGTGGGGTACACCAAACTCAAATCAAACGAATAAGCTCTTAAAACTCAACAAGCCAACCCTGAGAACTCTGGTGTCCATTCTCACTGGGCATTCCTCTCTCAGGGGCCACCTTCACAGGATGAGACTTGTTGATGTTCCTATATGCATGGGTTCCGGAGAGGAGTCCGAAACAGTGACCCACTTTCTATGTCACTGCCCGGCACTCTCAGGAATACGTTACAGAATTCTTGGTTCACACCTCCTGGAAGAGTTACATGATGCCGGCAAGGAGGGCTGGGAGCCAATACTGAAATTTATAAGAGCGTCCGGTTGGGACGTATGAGCGATCGCTCATGGGTCTGGAGGGTGAACAATGGGCCTTGACTTGGCCTTCGTTCGGGGGACCTGAAAGGCATGCCAAACCTCTTAAATAAAATCAATCAATCAATCAACGATGCACTTGCACCAGAGACGGAAATCAAAAAGTGCTTACAGCGCTTACGCAGAGGTATGAGATAAATCATAAAAAAATCAAAAAAAAATCATAGAAAAGTGTTGCGTAAAGATTTCTAATTATTGAATGGTTCAAATTGTATTTTGATTTCACTGCTTATGATGCTCCATTAGTTCCTCTCCTCTCCGACCTCCTCTCTGTATCATAGCACGGTACAGCCCTGACAACTACGGATTATAGGGGACAGAATTAGTTGTATTAATAAGGATCTAATAACATTAATCATTGTAGTAATATTAGTACTACCAAAGCCTGCTAAATTTAAAAGTCGCATCGTAAATCAAAGAAAATAAAACCAAAACCTGCAGATCTTTTTTTCTTAATTTTCTGAATGGTAATATTCCATTCCACTTGCTGAATTATCCTAAGATCCTTCGTACACGGAGCTACAAAAAAGTGATGAAAATTTATTTCAATTTTCCAATTATGTAGTAACTTATGCGTCAATGTCTATGTATATCAATGGAAGTCCACTAACGGCGCAACTAATTGGTAATCAATTTGGAACGAGTTTATGATTAGTCACTTTCGACACGTGGCGTCCTGATCTCCAGGCTACACCGAGAATAAAGCACTGGTAAATACAATCAAAAACCAAGATTACATTAACCAAGTGCTTGGCTTGTTTTCAGCCTATCGAGCTTTTGGTTATAACAAACAAATTTATTTTGTTATTTTTTACTCAACAAATTTGACTAGTCAAATCAACCAAGTTTCGTTTGAGTTTTATTATAACCAAAACCTTTGGTTAAGTTTATTAACTTTTAACAAATTTTTTTTCAACCTAGACTTTAGTCGATTCAACAGAGCTTTAGTTAATATATGAACTAAGATCTTAGTTAATTCAACCAAAATTAAGTAACTTTCCAACCTAAATTACGGTTAATTTAACATAATTTCTAACCTCAGCATAGTTAATTTGATCTAGTTATAAGTGAGCCTTCAATTAATGAAACAAAGTTTGGTCAAGTATTCAACCAAGTCTGGGGTCAATCTGTAGTTTTATAAAAAATAAACCTATCAAGGAAATAAGTACAAAATAATAAAATACTCGTTTTTTGAACTGGGTATTCTTTATTACGTAACTGTTATATAAAATTTAATGTTTTTCATAAAAAAAATATTTACTATCTACTAATAAAAATCGAAAATTCAAAAAGATAGTCAGGAAAACATTATTTTAAATATTTTTAATTTTTACAAAGTTATAACCATTACTAAAATCAGGCAGATGTACATATAACTAATAAGTTTAATTTCTTAAAGATTACATATGAAATTTTGATTATAGCTTTAAATTTAATGGCTAAATATTACATATTTCATATACATACATGTTATACTACTATAAATTACGCTTCATTAATTTTTATGGCATTTTTAAATGACTAAAGTAAAGCGTGCAGAAGTTGGACGTAAGTCACATTTTTAAAGTCTGGAATAATCATTAACAATTTTTTTTTAAGTAATAATAATAATAATGTTAGCGTAAACTGTCTTATCAATATTTTGTGACGGGTCTTGCGTCATAATGTCGTCTAATAACGGCTTGTTGATCCGTTTATCTTTAATATTTTTCTTGAAAATGTGAGCGTTGTATTTAGTAAATAAATCCCAATTTTTGAACGAAGACTTTTCGGGATACATGTAGTGAAAATCTATTTCGATCTGGAAATTCAAGCAACAGTTAGAAACAATAATAATTAGAAGCAACCACAATTTTTTACCAACTGTGGGGCTTTAGAATGTGTATATAATGGCCAGCTTTTAAGCATATCAGAAATTGTCATATCACTATTTTTGTAAGGATCTGTTGAGTTCTATAAGACCTTGTTAAAAACCACTTTTATTTTATTAATTCCCAAGATTCCCTGATATGTTGAAGTACATTCGATATATCATGCATTTCAGAATCTGAAAAAAAAGTTTTATTATTAACAATTATTTTAGTTCGTGCGATATGATTTTTAAAATATCGTAGTAGCTATCAATTTTATTATATATTTTATATATTTATTTAAAATAATTTACTATAAAACACAACTGTTAAATTTTTACAAAAATTGAGAGATCGTCCAAGCACTTATTTTATGAATGCAACTCATTTCACAAATATTGCAGTGCATTGAATAATAATATATGTATGAAAATATCACAATGCACTGTAAAATGTCTTATTTACAATAGCCACAAAATTTTAAGTTATTTTTAAAAAAGCATTAATTACAATATATTTTACTTACCAAAGCATTTTTCCATTAAATAATTACAATATGAATTCCTGGAACATAAAAACAATTTTAAACTTTTCAGTTCTCCACGGATTAGTTTTTTGTTTCTGCGAACTTCACTTATCCCTTTCACCATGGAAGCAATCTAAGATTAATAACGCTTTAAAATACTTTCTTTCGAATTTTTTGCGATTAAACCTCAAATAGATCACTGCGCAGCACAAACTGAAACGATACCAGTATCAGTGATAAGAAATTTGCTTTAGCTAAAACTAGATTAAACCAAGTTCTGTTTATTCTAACCAAGCGCGCTTGGTTAAATTAACAAATTTCCGTTATTTAATTGTGTGGTCCAACCAAGTACTAAGTAACAAAATCGTATTTAACCAAGCCTAAGTTATTAATATTAAGAACCAAGTAATTTAGCTAAATATAAACAAGTTATTTTGGTAATATTTAACTAAGTTTTATGGTTGTAAATAATATTGCCATTTGTTTGGAGGAATACACGCCCGTTTAACCAATAATTTTGTTATATTCTTGTTAGTTAAGTGTTATTGACCAAGCATTTTTTTATTCTTAACTTAAAAAGTTAAGTTAAAAATAACAAATTCAGTTTTATTCACGCAAACTAGCTCGAAATCGGGCTTGGTTAAAAGAGCTTCTTATTTCGGTTGATCTAACTTAATTCTGGTTGAATGGAACTAGTTTTTTCGTTAAAAAAATAATCAAGATAGTTTTGTTAAATTTACCAGTGTTATTTTTCTCAGTGTATCAGTAATTCAGGCATTCTCTCATATTTGTATTCATTCTTTGAAGATGAGGAGCAACGATTTGCATCAAATCAAGATAAAACTCCTTAGACATTCTATAGAATGCTTTGTATCGGTTTGATGCAACTCATTTACAGCAACGAATAGTCTACAGTTTCTATTCCTTTCAATGTAGGAATGAATCCAAAATCTTCTTTGCTTAGGTCTCCTGTACTTATAATAATAATAATAATAATAATAGAGGATGAAATTCCGTTCGTCACTTGATTCACTCGACATTATATTAATTATAAATACTTCAAAAACTTGAGACTTGGCTTACTACTGAAGCAAACTGATTCGAGTTTCATCATTTATGTAGCTCCGTGTGCGAATCATCATTTAATAACAAAGTTGAGACTTCGATCACCAACCAAACTAGTCACAACAGAGTAGCTTCGTATGCGAAGGGTCTAAGATTTAGGTATAATTCTTAGTTGCGCAGACTAATGTGGGATAACCACATATCTTACATTATTATTCAAGTTATACGGTATACTTAAATTACTGGTATTTAACTCTCATTTAAACGCGACTCGTCCATTGGCTTATAGAGCTCCAAACCATATTTACGGGTGTGAAGGAAATTGGACGTTGTACCAATTGTAATGGACCAGTTAAACGTTCTTCTGGCAGGCCATTCGATACATATACGACCTTCGTATTGGAGGTACGATGAATTTTCAAATCATGGTATACTTACGGTGACCATTTTTGGGAAATTAAAATTCAGGACAAATGCAAAATTATGTTAAAAATAAAAAAAAAAAACAGAAAAAATAATCATATAATATATTTATATTATTATTATAAAATTAAGTAAAAACAATAACAAGTCTTCTTGACTAGAATACAAAGTTAAATAAAAAGTTTTTATAATATTATAATTTAAACTTATAAATTTGGTTTTATAAATAGTCTTCTTGACTAAGGCTAACAAAAAAAAAAAAATAGAAAAAACTACATAAATGTTAAATTTAGTTATGAAGTTTGATATTTTTCCACAGAATGGATTTTTTTAAAACATCTGGATTGTTAATTAAAACTCCTTTAAATTCTGAACAATTCATTTTAAAATTGCATTTTGTAATTATTAATGATCTTAAAGTATTTTCTTTTAATTGCGATTTTTCGGTGGTCCAAATATTATTCATTATTGAAAACACTCTCTCGGTAGCAACATTTGAAGCTGGTAGACATAGACAAAATTCAACAAGTATCACAATATTATTATATGCAATCATATTTGTCTTAAAGTGATTGAAAATTTCAATCCATCTTTCATCTACTGATATATTTTTTACCCTCCAGTCCTCCATTTTTTCATTATTTGCTAAATTTTTCACGCAGCTCACTTCATCAAATAAATCTTCATTATTTATTTTTTAATCATTTCTAAATTTATTTAGATAGGATAAAGTTTTTTCAATCTTGTCCCAAGATAACATATTTCGTAACAATATCCAGTCGAAAATTTCTACATCTCTAATAGCTTTATCCCACTGATAATCAACGGATGTCTGGTAAAAATTTGTTACATGTTCTTTGGTTATTGTTTCATCAAAATCATTACTTTTCTGCAATTGAAGTATAATATTTTTGACGGTAAGGGGTAAAAACAGTTCCTTTTTCCGTTCGACCAATTTAAATTTTAAATCTTTTAAAATAGTTGAAGCCTCAGGCATTGAAATATTATGTGATTCTACATTAAGAATAGCTTTATGAAATGTTGAAGCTTGGCTATATGCAAAAGATAACCATAATTCAGCACAAGGATTCATAAAAAAACTTCGTAATATTGTCGGACATTTTGGTTGAGACATTCTATTTCAACATCCTCACATATTTCTTTGAAATTTCCAATTCTAACTGTATAAATATAAAAAAAGAATTAATTTTGACAATAATAACTTCAATATCAATAGGTAAGCATTCTGCTGCAGTTTGTATGCAGTTGTTCAAAATATGTGCAGCGCAATTTACACCTATCAGTTTTGCATTTTGTGAAAGATATTATTCTGACCTTTTCTGGCTCCACCACCAAAATTACAATTTGTGCTGTCTCCACAAAACGCTATCATTTTACTAATTATTTCACTTTTTTTGAAGAGTATTCTGCACATATTTTGAAATAATATCTGAAGTTTCCCCAATAAGGTCTTTAACATCCAAAATCTTAATCTGAATTCCTTTATTCGGCAGAAAGTATCGAATTAATATTGGACAAATTTTAACATTTTTGTGATTCGAACAATCTGAATATATTGTGATACATTGAACGTATGACAAATCTGCTTTGATTGTATTTAATGAGATTGGGATAAAAATATTGTTAACAGTAGATTCACATTTTATTCTAGCACAAGAATATTTTTCATTGAAACACGATTTAATCAGTTTTGATGTGCAATCGTTAGACCTAAATGAAAAATTGTGCTGAACACTGTGAAATGTCCAAGTACCTTCAACAATAGCCAGGTCCTTTTCTTTATCATTGAATGTATTACTTCTTAAAAATTTCGTTAAAACTTTACTTGATGATTTGGCTAAATCTGCTCTTTTATGCTTTTGTGTTTGCAAATGCTGTTTAATATCAGTACGTCCACTATTTGCTATAGAAAAATGTGCCAAACATTTTTCACATCTCACCTCATTGGAGCTACTTGTTGTTTTAATAAATGGAAACTCGCTTTTTAAGTCATTATTGAAATTACATTTTCTTTTTGTTTGGAGCCATATCTCTTTAATAAAATGAATGAATGCTATTTTAAATTTAAATAAATAAATTACTAACCAAAAATCATTCACATTTTTATTTTAACAAGATGACATTGTCAATTCAATTTCAAGTTGACAATTCACAATGTTGCCAGATTGTAGGAAATTTCCCATAGCCCAGTAAATAAATTTTTCACTTTTGGAAATGTAGGGAAAGTATGCAGTTGGATTTTTATGATAATTTTATATTTATGTTCGTTCAATGTATATGCGAAAAAGAGGACATTTGCATATCAAATTAGGAAATAAGGGACATTGTACTGTCCTGTATCTACAGAATGTTAAAATACAGGACGGATGGTCACCGTAGGTATACTACAAAGATTGGTCTTCCTAAGAGTATTTAGTGCCATTTTCTTCGTTCCTATCATCACTTATGGTAAACATTTGTCACAAAGCAAATTTGTTTTAAGTTTTATCGGGTTCTATTAACTGAAATAAGTACATAGTACAGATGGAAAAATTGCTGGTGGAAAATCCAAGAAATTTTCTAAATTACAATATACTCTTTGCGCTTGGTAAATTCATTCAAATTGAAACTAGCCAAAATGTCCATCATATGACGTTGGTAGTTGCCAATTTAGAAACTATTCACTTTCATTCTTTGTTTTTAATTTGCTGCTGGACCGACCAAATGAAATTTCGTTTATTGCTGATGTTAGCAAAGCTAATTAAATTTCTATGTTTGAATTTTACAATTATCTAAACATTTTCCACATCAACTATGACTATGACACTCACAATCACCACAAAGATTCTTCCATTATATTTAAATACGTTCGCCAACAAAAAAAACAAAAAAACAAAAAAACAAAAATAGCAGGTGTTCTCTATTCTTGAGTCTCGATAAAACATGTAATTAGATCTACTTAGAGTAAGACTTTCGTGAATAAATATGCGTCTAGATATAAATTGGTAATCTATAGATCATGCAGAGTGTGGTATGCACGCGAAGTCTTTTGCTTATAAGAAACGGCTTTATACAAAACTATCATCATTTTCTGCACAGAATCTGGATATTATTCACGATTTAATGAACTTTTGCATCGCGAGTTGATTGTTTACAAACTACCAAGGCCACAAAGTATCGCTTTCAAAAAATAGAAAACAAAACAAAATCGAAATTCTTTAAGATTATGATGAGCATCGAATTTCACTGATTGAATGGGAAAACGATCCTCGTGCAATGACCAATGGACAGAATATTCTCCAACTGTATTTACATACAATACATACATATAATAAATATATACTTATATACTATATGTACATACCTTCAAACATATAAAAACCTCTTGACATCTTAATGCGGTTTTATTTGAAAAAAAAAACGCCTGACATGAGATCTCACAAATCACAAAAGACAATGTTGCACCTGCATTTCTGTTGTTCCCATCGGGTTAAGTTTATGAAAAGTTGTTGGCAAAAAAATGGCAGGTGAACTTTGAAGAAAAATTTAAATAATTGAAGCGTTCCTCGATAGTACAATTAACATGATTACGTATACCTCTAGAGAAGGTTGCCTTGTTTTAGAGGTCAAGCGGCCAACCCGCCGCTGCCGGCCGTCCAATTTAAGATCAATTTTCCAAGATAAGAAGTCTCGCAGTTGGGAATTATAGTTTTCTTGATGGCGTCCATTAAAATATCATTTCCTAGCTTTCTCAAGATCATTGAAATTACTTATTACAAAATGATGCCGCTATTTTAAATTTATATTCGTATACTAGATGCCATTAGATTTTACACAAAAGGCACATGAAATATCCAGGGGAGCTACTACATAAGCTTTAAATTAAATAAACTTTACACATATTTCTAATATAATCAGTGCGAAAGCGGGCAATTTTACAAATACCTTGAAGAAGTACAGAAGCTTCATTATAGCGACTTCTCTTGTATTAAGAGCAGAGCGGATGTCCGCTATAATCTTCATGACAGCAGTTTTGCAACGATGTTTATGCCGAAATTCAGACGACCATCGATTAAGGAGAAAATTTTCGAACGTTTACTGTTAACTGATTAGATTTCAATCGGCTGCTGAAAAACTAAACAGGAAGCTCCTTATCGATTGAAGCCTTAAGCCACTCGCGAATGGATCAGTCCGCTGTGTTTATATTCCTTTTCATCTTGGCACTAGTGAAACTGTGACATTTTGAAGGGATCGACATTTTTATAATCTAAATCGTTGTGTAAAGTAAACAAATTGTTTGAACCCCTTTTTTTATGTAAAAGAATTATAGGGCTGTCATTGAAACGATATTTTAAAAAGATCCCTTCTCACATTTATCGAGTAAACAAATTGCACATGTTCTTAAACTTTCGTATTTTTCTCTATTTTTCTTGTGTATATTTATTTTTTTTCACACATAATATTAAAACAAGATGATATATTTCTTTAAATATATTAACTTGCCTAAAAAACGATTTGTAGTCGGCATTTCGGCCATTCATCATGGTAATTTAAAAGCTTTAAAAAAATATATCCATTTCAAGCCTTCGAAGCAATACCATTTCAAATATCTAAAATTAAAATCAATTAATTTGAAAAGTATCACTGAACTCTCGGAATTCTCCAATGTTTACTTCCAGAAAAGTCAACATTACACAAATTAAGTTTAATCCTGTTTAATTATCTATTCAATATGTTCAGGATAACATGCGCAATTTATCAGCTATTCCAAAATATAATGTATTAATGGACAGTTGATGAAAGTGTGGACAGTAAATAAATAATAATTTACCGATCATCATAACCTAAACATTATTCTAAATTATCTCTTGAGTAATAAACAAGCAACAGTTAATAAAAAAAAAAAAACAAACAATTTATTACATTGGCAACACTCTTCTTTTAACTTGATGAAGAATGGAATTTCCTCTTTTTCGTACGTCGAATTATGTTAACATATAGTATTATGAGAGTGCTAAATGTGTAATACCTTTGCTCGCCAGGCGTCCACGTCCCCCGTTGATCCTGCTTTTACAGTTTTCATTTGGCTTCGGCATGAGATATGTTTTATCAAAACTTATCACCCTCAATCACTTTTAGGAAGTCATAGCAGACAGATGAAGTATATTTATTGCTTGTTTCTTTAGTTGCATTTAAATTTTAGACGTCGCCGTCAAGGCGATTTCGATCACAAATATGGAATTATGGTGCAGCAGCATACACACAGCACTCTCACTTCGCTTTCATAGTTTAATTTAAAATAAAATATTGTTAAGCGCCACAAAGTGACACAAGCGACATCTGTTGGAAATAGAAACAACTTTAGGTTAGTGTCATCTTAGTAAACTTTGGGTTCGGAGAACGGAATATTCAGGAAGGTTCTAGGATGATTCTAATGGTGAATTCTTTTCACCTGAACTGAACAATAACTCGTTCGGTTCCTACACGCAAAATGTTTTCTTCACCACACCGGCACAGAACTGGTTCCGCACGTATGTTCTTTTCATAGCGATTCTATGTTCGGTTTCTGCACCGGGTTTGAACTTTCTTGTTCCATGAACATTTGTGGTTACGGTTCGGAGCTAAACGTCAAATCGAAAGTACTTGTAATTAAAGTGGGAATGTATGGACATTTTGTGAAAATACAATTATTTTATTGAAGTTGTTTATTTTTTTATTATTAAAATTATGAAGGACGAACATTTTTGGATATTCTACTTTCTTGGATTCTTTTCAGCTTGTCCCCATTCGGGACAGGGCTAAGTTCGGTATTGATCTGACAGGTTCTGGTTCAGTTCAGTGCCTGTTCGATTTTATTGAAAAGAATTCACCATTAGAGTATAAATACGGCGCTTCTTACATCCAGGAGGCGGAGTCTTATTTCAGACAGCGAAGTGAACGAAGTAAACTATTTGAATTGGGATTATGTATTAGAAGTACAGTACTGGCGATAACTGAAGAGCTGATTTGATAATTGTTTGTAAATTGTGAGAGTAAACAGTAAAGTTAAATAAAGAAAGAACTTTTGAATTATATCTGAAATATTGTGTTTAAAATAACGAACAAAGGCCACGCTCGTAACAATATATTAACAATTGTTTTTTAAAAATAAATAACTTTCGTAAATTAATCGCACCAAGAAGTAAAAAATAATTTTTTCTTTCTAAGTGATATATACACAAGAAAAGTTTCGTTGCAAAATAAAAAATGCTACAATTCAGATTAAATCTTAAAAGTTTGGGCATGAGTTGCAGTTAGACAATTGTGATTATATGTAGCTATGGATGCCCAAACTTTTAAGATTTAATCTGAATTGTAGCATTTTTTATTTTGCAACGAAACTTTTCTTGTGTATATATCACTTAGAAAGAAAAAAAATTTTACTTTTTAGTGAAATTTATTTTAAAAGTTGTTTTTTGAACATATTTTATTTTCTACTTTTTAATCATAAATTCTATACATTCGCTATCTTAGCTCTCCACTCTGCACGCTTCACTTTCCGCTCTCCAATCACAACTCTCCACTCCCCACTCTCCACTCCCCACTCTCCACTCCCCACTCTCCACTCTCCACTCCCCACTCTCCACTCCCCACTCTCCACTCTCCCTCTCTTTCTCTCTAATCACACAAAATCATGTAAATCCATTAATGTTTACTACTCAACATCACGAATTTTCCCGATATTCAGGTGAAAAAGTCAATTATAAAGTTTCCTGAAAATGCGCCATTTAATAGCAATCAGCAAAAGCTTTAATTTGATATCAAACGCGGCTCAAATTGGACAACTTCAAGGGTGGTAGTTACTACCCCCGCCCCGAATTCCCCCAAAACGTAAGAAAATGTTACCCCATCGAAAAACATCCCATTCATCATTCTACATAATAAAAAAAAACCCATGTAAATCCAACCACGTTTACTACCATACTAAAATTATTTCGTCACGAACGGCACTCTCAGGCGGTCAAGCGCTCAGACACAAAGTTTTTTAGTCAGTGGTTAGTCAAACGAATCTGGGCAAGCGATGAATGTGTCGCGTTGTCTTTAATTTCTTAAATGGTGATACTCAGCTCGTGTCTAGGCGTTATTGAGAAAAATATTTTAGTACATTCCCGCCAAGTTCACATATTAGTTGGATGGATTGCAAAGAGCTTGATAGATAATCCTACGGTTTCCAGAATTTAGACCATTACAAGGCTCACTGTTCACCCCAAGATTTATAATTCATTGCTCATAAACTCCAGCCGGACGCTATGACGAAGTTCAGGATTGTTTTGGATTATACAGTTTATTTACCGGAGAGAGCCGGACAGTGATATAGAAAGTTAGCCATATTGTTTCGGTTTCCTATCCACATCCTCTGCATACGGGGATTCTCAGGGTTTACTTATTAAGGGCCAATACGTTTTCTTTGAGCTTGAGTTAGGTTGCTCCTACAGTCCTTTTGTAACTACTCGACCCGTGGGGTTATTTAACTAAGGACAACTGTGTTGGGAGTCGGCCCAAGCCAAAATATTACAGGTGAGGTGCTTTGGTACAATGCCGATTGTGGAGACCGAATCATCCAAGAATACACCAAGATGAGCGAGCTCGGTCGCCTTTTCGTTTCCATTTATATTACTGTGGCCTGATACCTATAGAACTAATACCTATCTCAATATACCAAGAAGAAAGGGAATTCAGCCATTCATAATTTTTGTAATTTAGTTTTTGTCACAGTTAGTAACATGTGTTTTTCTAATAATTTGCTTCAGGCTCTACCTAAAATATGTTAATTTCGTCTAGTTTTCTTTCGGCTGTTTGCATAAATTGCATCCAGCCAGGATGTGTTGCGCATATTCGCTCATATTGCTCTCATGAGTGTACTTTACTCTGATCTGATTTTCGAACGATAATGACGTATACTGTGTGACACACGGCATTTTAATGAATAGCTAGTACTAATGATTCATTAGATCGTGCTGTGTGTCTAGGGCATTATCCCTTTATTCTTCCACCACTGGATCTTTGACTAATGATTCGTTCGTTATTTCTTCTCCTAAAAGCGCTGTGTGTACGGCATAAGGTTGTTAAATTCCTCAGAGATCTTAAAGATTTTTAATATATCTGTCCAATTATAATCCGTGAAGAATCACAACTTCTTCATTGTTCCTCTCATTACAGCAATGATGATGATATGCACCAGCCATCTTTAACCATTTTCTTATCCTACAAAAAGTACATTATAATAAACAGATTAAAGAAATGTAGCCTTCTTTTGATATTATTTAGGTATCAGACCACTACATCAGTAGCTAGATTAATATCCATGTGTGCTATGTCAGTATAACAGTAGCTAATTTTAACTCGTGTTAAACTAATGAATGATCACACATATATGTATATGTATACTTGCGATTATCTATGCTATGGTGCCCAATTGTAAACAATTTTAGTAGATAAGCGCCATTAATTTCTTTAAAGTAGAAAGTAAATTAAATTTACTTTCATGATTTACACTTAAAGCGAAAATTTCATATCTGTTACGCACATCGTCTTACTTATAATAATACATATTAAATTTCTTTTGAGTTTCCAAAGCGAATTATCAATTCATCGCCAGGTTTTTACTTAACTGCTATACCTATGTATGTACAGGTATATATGAGAAAAAAATTCCTGACAAACTGAATGCCGATGATGCAAAAAGACCAATACAATTCCTAACAAAAACTCGCATATCCATCGATAAATCAAAAGTCTGTATTGCAATGACCCTCCAGTATCAAGTAAACCATTGATTAAATTGGCAATTTTATTAGTTAATGATGGCCAGAAATTTCTCCAATTATCATCGCCTATAATATAGAAGAAAGATAAAAAAAAAACAGTCTGAATATACCCGTCATCCTAATCCGCTGTATTTCCGATAGATCACAATACGATCATTATCTACAGTGATTGTCGATTTCATTTCAACGGAAAAAATTACCCGATTCACTCTCTGTCATTAGATCAGCAAATTCTTCTGCTTGGAATTTCTATTCTACACACATCTGTACAAATCTACATTCATCCGCTTCACTCCATTATCTTGCATTGGACTATCTAACTATGCATGATAATTGTTCACACGACATAGACAACATTTATTCCTCATGAGCGATCGGTGAAAATGAAAAAAATAAAAAATAAAATTTTTCACATTCCTCGAACGTTCCATTTCTCTTGATAATTATTCTGCAAGAACTAGTTGTGCGTTGTGCATTGCAGGATGACGCTGCTAATTTTTCTGACGTAATCATTTGGGTTAAAAGAAAATGTTTTTGGTATATTTTGAAAAATGTCAATATGTTTGGTTCTATGAATTGGACGAAAAAAAAAACTAAATATGCAACAATTGCACATGAAATTGTTTACCATTGAACCTGAGCATTTCCGATTTAGATGAAATTTTCAGCTCATTGATATTTTGTTTGGTTGTCCTTCTGCGCCTAACCCCCTAGCGGGTTCAGAAACTTCGTAACTTTATGATGAAACGTCATTTTCAAAATATCTCGAGAATAGAGAAATCGATTTTTGTGATCCATATGTTAAAAGTAGTTAAATTCTTTCTATATTTCACAAAAAAAAAAAAACATACAGTAACACCGAATAAAAAATGTGTTTTGTTAATAATAGAGTTTTTCTTTAGAAAATAGTTTTTTTTCTACTGCGGACTTCTAGCACATTTTGTTTCTTATATTGTTTTTTTTTTTTTAATCTAAGCCTTAAGAGTCAGTACTCAGCGAAAGTTTCAATTTAGATACCAGCGAATCTGTAGGTAATAAAATTTACTATACGTAGGTTTGTGTCCTAAAAGTGGGAAAAATTCATATAAAATTACCCTAGACCTTGACCACAGAGCACATTAGAGACATCTACCGCAAAAGGTAGAAACCCAACATCCGACAAAACCATACAATTTAAGATGAAAAATAAAAATTTGCAGTTCATATAAATTGAAAATTTTTAACGAGAATTAACTCTCCTAATTTTTTTGCCCATAATTGTTAAATATTTTTTTTTACTCCATACAAACTCTGAAAGTTTCATTCAAATCGGATATGGTTGGATCAAAAACATTTTCGTGTCAAATGACTGTATGAATGCAGACACAAGAAATATGTATTCAAAACACAATACGCATGCAAATACAGGACCCCAAAAAAATGCTGAAAGAAGGAATTTCGAAAAAATGCAAAATCTAATTAATTTGTAATTTTGTAGTTTTAACATTTATTGTGTAGCCGGTAAGAAAACAACAAGCCGTTGAGAGAACTTATTTAATTTTAAAATTATTTTTTTTCTTTCTTTTTTTTTCTTAATATTTTAGATACTTATATATAATTTTAATCTTTTCTTTTGATCTGGGCAATGAATCATGTATATTTCGACCATATCATATAATTTTGGATGTATCCTAAAACCCGGGAACTTTACGAAAACATATGTAGGTACTTGTCATATTTTTGTGCAATATCTCGAATCATGTCATCATCACCATTATTGAGTATCATTAAGAAATGTTTGAGAATTCAATGGTATAGATCAGGAATTCCCAAACTATTATGGGCAAGAGACCCCTTTTCCAAAATGAACTGATACCTCAGACCCCCATAGCCAAATTACTTAAAATTCCTATCTCTAGATTTTTTTCCTATTGATACAAAATACTTACCAAATTATAAACTTTGCGGTTGGTTAAGTGAGTAAACTTGACATCATTTTCTCATCAAAATTTAATAAAATAAATAGACATAGAATTCAGTAAATATCAAGTGTAATTAATAATTATTAATATAAATTACGTAAAAATACTTAAGTAGGTAATTACTTTTTGAAAGAAACATTAAAATCGCAAAGTAAAGATAAAAAAAAAAAAATCAGTGTGATGGATGAACCTGGTGACTTACTACCAATCTAGCTAAATCTGGTTCAATATTGGTGAGTTGCAGCCTTAAATCTCCGTGTTCGTTGATTTTCAAACGGTTTCTTTGTTTTGCCAAAATGTTTGTAACCACACTGAAGCCTTTTTCGACTAGGTAGATGATGGAAAAGTGGTAGGGTATTTTTCAGCAATATTCCACAATGCAGGATACTGTGCTTTAATGTTGTGTTGCAACCAGAACTTCTGATAGCCTTAGTTGAACTTCTGCTTAAGCTCCTCGTCTGCGCTGATGGTAACCAACTCTTCTTGCGTTATCACATTGGCTTCTTCCATTGCTGTGATATTGTGCGGATTTATTATAAATTGAGGAATTTGTAAATTTAAGAGATGCTCAAACCTCTTAGTAAAATCCTTGTGTAATGGGTCCAAGTGAGTGACATATGATAAAATAATATCGTCTTGAAGCATTTCTGGTAATTTTGACAAATGCGGAAACTGTGAATAATCTTTTCTGCTTAAATTTTGTTTATAAACAATGAGTTTACCCACAAAGGCCGATATTACTGATTTTGTTTTAATCAAGTTGAGATCGTCAATCTGCAGCTGTAAATTAACTTTGTTCAACATACCAACGATATCAGTCAAGTAATTTATATCTGTTTTACAATTGTTCAGATTTTCTTTCAAATTTGGATCTTTTTCTTGTAAAAATTCCAACACAGATTCAAAAATCAAAAATCTTGCTAAGCAAGAGCCTCTTGATATCCAGCGAACTTCAGTGTTCAGAAGTAATCGAGTAAAGACTTCGTCGTTTTCCTCACAAAGCTGAGCAAATAACCGAGAGTTCAAAGAATTGCTTCGAATCTTGTTCACAGCATTTATAATATATTGTAAAGGCTGATGCAATCTAGGACTTGGATTTTTTGCTACTAAATGCTGTCTATGAATCACGCAGTTGTAGATGAGTGTATTATCATTCAAGCTCCAACGAATTTCAAAACGCATATGAACTTTCAACCTACATAAGTGCAAGCTTGTTATTTAGTAAAATATCAGGAGCATGTTTGGACTTGAACTTGATCATAATGTCGTTCGTGTTAAGTCGCGTATATGCGTCAAATACAGAGCAAGTCAAAACGTGCCTAAAAGACTTGTACGCTCGAGCACATTATCTTGCACGAACTTGTGTACGCTTATTGACTTGTTGAGTTTCCTAAAAGTACAACAATGATACTTCCGTACACGTAACACAACTTATACAGTATCCTGAAAGTTTCAAATAAGAACTTGTGTTAATTAATAGGGGCCGATTTTTAGACCTCGTTGACCAAAATCAGTTTTTGTTTATTTTGACACCTGGGAAACCGATATCGACTTCAAGGAGTCGATATCGACCTCCTTAGGAATCCCTGGTTGGTATAGATTAACGCTGCAACTTTGTCGAACACATGTTTCTTAGTCAAGCAGACTATGACAATGAGTTCTTTGACAAAGCGCTTACGCCGATACTGTAATACCACCCTATATAACCAAATACTAGTAGTGGGAGATGGGAGGTGGAGGGGGAGGTCACACCCAGGCCTGCGACATATACACCCACACTCCACACATATACCCATACCCACATACACACACATACACGCGCGGCGCGGCGTTTTTCGATCTTTAGTGACCCTTTTTTTGATTATTTAACTCTAATAGTACTTTGGTTTTTCTCCCGATATTTCACCGACGAGAAATTGCAATATTTTGTTGAAAGTTATTAAAATACAAAGCAAAATAGTATATTTAACAATAATGTACAAGAAAAAAATTTAGGAGAGTTAAAATTCTCGTTAAAATTTTTTAATTTCTTTGAACTCTAAATATTCATTTGTGGTCTTAAATAGTCGCATATTGGGTTTCTGTCTTTTACGCTAGATGTCTCTAATATGGCCTGTGGTCTAAGTCTAGGCTAATTTTATATGAATTTTCTCACTTTCAGCACACAAACCTACGTATAGTAAATTTTATTGCCTACAGGCTCGCTGGTATCTAAATTGAAACTTTTGCTGAATAGGTATATACCTACACTACACTACTACTACAATAACTCCTCTTAAGTTATTGATAATAAATATTCTTATGCCGTTTTCTTCTTCTTTTATTTGTAATATTTTTATACACCAGATGAAATCTGTAGTAGTGATGGGTCGGTCACGAACGATTCGGGCCGTTTTGACCGGGTCAGTATACTGCCTTAAAAGACCTGAATCATATCAGTGAATCGGTCACTTACATATGCTCAAGGAGAAAAGAAACTGCTTTTCTTGAGTTATTTGTTAAAGCCATATTTTTAACCGATCTTAAACTTTTTATTTACAGGGCTATGCATGCAAAGATTTTTAGCTAATATTTTTTCACATTGCAATAAAACTTTTGCATCTAGTTCACATTGTATATATTTCACCCTTAACTCTGTTTCGGCAGCGTAAGAAACAACAGAAAGTTGTTACTAGGTATTCAGAAAGGTATTCTTTCTGAATTAATTTTTATTGATACAACATAGTCCCTCAACTGCCAACTCTGTCGCCAAATCGAAGTTTTGCACATGCACAAGGATGCAAAGGAGTGCCAAGCCAGTGCATGTATTTAAGAAACATAATGGATAATCTTTATAGTTTAATTACAATATTATTATATATTTTCTTGCTCTACCGGCAACGATCGACTGGACTGTCATGAACGCATTCATACTTAAAAACAACTAATTTGGATTTGTGTTATATATTTGTAATTTTCATTTCCAAAATTTTCTGACGTAAAAGTTATTTCTATGACTAAAGAATGACATAAATTTCAACAAACAAATTTCTGCAGCACTCTGAATCATTTTTAATCATTCAGAGAATGTAGCAATTTTTCATTTGCTAAATTCTTGCTTTGAAGCCAACCGGGTTGCTTTGCAATGTCACATTTCAGCAGTTGAGCAGTTACAAAGGTACAATTTTGATTTTAGAAGTTAAATGATGAAGGTCACACCAATTGCCCATATAAATACTTTTTATAAAACTCTATAAATGAAAAGGTAGGACACATTGAAACGTTTTTATAAATTTCTTGTGAAAAAAAAAATGTTTTATTATTCAATGGCCATAAAATTGTTGACATGGGAGACTACATGAAAAATTTGTATGGCCGTTGAATAAAATATCAGTCGCGAACGACTGCAAAATTGATAAACTAAGCGCTCTTTTCGTTATGAGCGTTGCTCTGACATGAACGATTCGGTGAGGTAGGTAATTTCAGGGTATTAGATGATTATTTCCAACTGACTCAAATGACCCAAATGACTGAATCTTCATTTATACCAAAAGACTCGTATGACTTGAGTCACCAGAATGACCGATTTTGACCATCACTAATCTATAGGGCATACTAAGTTTGTCATTCCCTTTGTAATGGACAGAAATAATGCTTGTAGAGAGAAATGGGGTGGACACCCTCACATAATATAAAAGTTATTTTGATCTTTGCATGTCCGCTGTCTGTCCGTTCGTCTGTCTGTCCATCCGTCCGTTGTTCGTCCGTCCGTTGTCCGTCCTCACGATAACTCGAGAACGCGTTCACTTAAAGAGCTGAAATTTTGCACTCGGACGTAAAAAAAAAGGAAATTTAAGTTCGCAAATGGGACAAATCGGGTAACACTTTCGTAGGGTTGCCATATAAAAATTTAGTTCTTTACTATATATTTCGACAGTGCCTGACAACGTGTCAATGTAGAGAGCTGAAATTTTGTACATAGATTTTTTAAAAATAATGCAAATTTAAATTCGCAAATGGGACGAATCGGGCATCTCCTTCATAGGGCTGGCATAAAAAATTTCGTTTTTAACTATATATGTAAATATGAAAACACTGCCTAAATCGGGTAATACCTTCTTGGTGTTGCTATATAAAAGTTTAGATTTTTTTATTTAAAACGACCAGTCTTAGGCATTTTTATTGTACAGAAAACTTGTTCAGAATATGAAATCCTACGAAATTCGTTGTAATCATTTTTACTGTTCGACGACCCGTTCTAGAAATATATGCGAAACTCCACTTCAAAAATCAAACTTGCACAAATGGGTGACTATACGAAATTACATACGGGCATTCATCTAGAGGGTACCATAAGAATTGGTCTTAGACTAATTCTAGCTTTCTTATTTGTTTTTATACCCTTGATGAAATCTATAGGGTATACTAAGTTTATCATACCGAGCATAATAGTAAAAGTTATTTTGATTTTTGCATGTGCCACCGTCCGTCTGTCCTTCCATACGCACGATAACTGCAGAACACATTCACTTAGACGGCTGAAATTTTACACACGGGATTTTTAATAATTTTTTTAAGTTCAAAAATGAGCTGAATCGGGCAACTCCTTCGTAGGGTTGCCATACAAAAATTTCGCTTTTCACTATATATTACAGTATGGTGCATGGTGTTTTTGTAGCAATAAAATTTAGAAAATGGACTAAATCGGACGACCCCTTCTTGGTGTTGCCATATAAAAATTTAGGATTTTTACATATACCTACTGTGAAAACGATCAGACGTAGACGGTTTTAATGTACTGAAAAGTTCTTCAGATTGTGAAATTCTATGAAATTCGTTATAATCACCTTCACCACTTCATCTAGGGTATCATAAAAATTGATTGGTCTTAGACCAATTCTAGCTTTCTCACTTGTATTTTTTTAATTTCTTGCTTCCATTTTTGTTGTTGGCACTTCAGTTTTCGTGCGTCCTTTTCATCTTTTATAATTCTCTCTCTAATCTCTTCCTGAAGCTTATTCCGGCATGGCGACTGCGAATTTTACCTATTTTTATTATTCGTTTAATTTCATTTTATTTCAAATCAGTTTTATTTAGCAATGGCAAAGTTAATACATCAAATGGAGAACTTCCAACTGATTGTTTCAAAAAATTATTCTAAATGATTGTTCCGAAACCTTATTTTGGGTAGCGATATTCTCCTCAATACTTTCGTTCTCAATTGGGTAGCATTGTTTGTTGTTGCTGGTATGTACAAGAGTTATCATGGCCATGTTATCGGTGGTTTCAGCAGATTTTGGGTATTATTTTATGATTCCAAACCAAAATAATTCCGCTTATAAAAATTACGGCATTCTAGGGCAAGAAAAGAGCTCTCAATCTTACCCCTCCTCATTTTGCCACGAGCTCAACTATGAGTAAAAATTTCTTAAGCAATTTGGGATGGTAAACACTATTCTAAACCTTTCAAAGGTCTCAAAAGGGTTTTTTTTTATTTATTTATTTAGAACTTCATCTGATTACTGAGTTTACAAAAATGAAATATTAAATTAATAATGACAAAAGTGTACATAAAAATAATAATGTTGTTCAAGAAAGATTTTTTTGGGATTCTCCGGTATATAGCACATCACATAATTCATTAATTTTGGTGACAAGTTTCAAGTCTTGGTTTGAGTCATCAACAGGTCCCAAATAGCGAAATTGGGTGATTTGAAAAACAAATGAAAAAATGAAAAAAAGAAGAAAGAAATGAAAAGTTTGAGAAAAATAGAAAAAACAGTTTTTTTTATTTATTAAAAAAAAGACTTGAAACTTGTCACCAAAATTAATGAATTGTGTGATGAAATAACAAATTAGAACATTTTTTAGCTTTTGCTATATACCGGAGAATCCAAAAAAATTCAAATTCAAAAGAGTAATCTTTTTATTTAAAAATAATAATGAAAAAAAGAAATGAAAAACAAGTAACTTTAACTAAGCTGATTTCTTATTTGACTTTTTGAAAGATGAAAGTCAATGCAATCAAACTGGCCGTTAAAGCGACGAGACATTGATGAAACCGGCTCGTGCATGCCATAGTTTGTACTATGCTGAGGAACAACGAAGAAGTCAAAGTTCCTCAAGGAGCGCAAAGGAACAGATATATTGAAAGTATTTTAGAGCTCAGGGGAGTTTATCACTCCTTGTATACACTGAAATTCAAAGAAAACTCTGGAAATTTTTCGTCTATTCTCAAGAGAATCTAATGGAAAGAGTTTAAGTCTGTCAATATATTGAGGCAGAATAATAGGGTTATCCTAATGAAGTCCACGCAGGGTAAGTCGGGCAAATTTCCGCTGAACAGCCTCGGTTCGATTTATGTATACAGCATAGAACGGAGACTAGACAGAACTGGCATACTCCAAAATGGGTCTAACGAATGTGCAGTTATGAATGGATCACTAAACTCTTTTGACCATCTTTTACAAATCCCAGAGTAGCCTTAGCCCTATGCCAATGATTGTATTAATATGATGCTCGAAGGAAAGACGAGTATTAAGGAAGACACCCAAATCTTTGGTTTTGTCAAGTCTAGGTAATAAGAATCCGTCTAAAGTATAATTAAACTCCAATGGCCTCCTTTTACGAGAAAAAGACATAATAATACATTTGCTAATATTAAGAGGATGACAGTTAATAGCACACCATTTATGATGGGTGTCTAAGTCCAAGTTTAAAACTCCACACTTGTTTTCATTAGAAACAATGCGAAAGATTTTGGCATCGTCAGCATAGCAAAGTATTCTTGAATTAGCCAAAATCAGAGATACATTGTTGATGTAAATTATAAAAAGGAGTGGTCCAAGATGTCTGCCTTGAGGTACGCCGGAAGTATTATCTATTTCGTCCGAAAGAGCTGTGCGGAATATAACTCGCTGCGTACGATCTGGTAAATAAGAACGAAGCCAATTGACAAAGACAGTAGGAAAACCACGAGCAGTCAACTTGTGAATTAAAATTTTATGATTAATTCGGTCAAAGGCTTTACTGAAATCCGTGAAAATGCAATCCACTTGCTTACCGTTTTCAATAGCAGAAATGGAGAAATTAGTAAACTCCAACAAATTAGTCGTAGTAGCTTTACCTTTCATAAAGCCATGCTGAAAAGAGCATAGGAAGGGCTTGCACTGGAAGTACAAATGTTGAGTAAAGAATTGTCATTATTTCAACCCATATTGATATTTATACAAATTATAGGTTATGAGCTGCAAGAAATTTGAAGATCAGTGAAGACAAGAGCTTTTCGAGCATTTAAGACCAGAAAACATTCAGAATGCTAATGGACTGAAATTAATTGTAGGTTTTAGATGATTTTATCTTTCTCACACCATATAATCTACTTAGATATGATAGAAACGGCAGAGCTTTTGCTTTGCGAGTATGAACCGTGCATTTCGATGCGACAATAGTTATGAAGTGGTGGTCGCATCGTTGGTGGTGTAATTGATAGCATATTGGCTTATAATTTATGGGTCTGGGCACGAGACCTACCAGCGGCAACCATGATTAGTCTACAGACAAGAGGGCACCTTCTTAAAATTCTTTGAGATTTTATAATCATGTTGCGAGTAATATTTCACTCGGTGATTCGGAGACCACCTAAAATTTGTAGATTCAATTACAGCATTTGTCAAGAAACATAATTTTCTCAATCTGCTTAGTATTTTACGAGGAATTTATGTAAATGAGTTGTTGATGATGCTTAGTGGTATAAAACAGGAAAAGGTTCTTAGATTTATCATTTAGGGAGCCTATAACTAGAATGAAATATGTGCGCGTTGGGTTTTGTTACAAAATCTTCTCATCATCGGTTGCTGTGGGGATGTTGCATATAACTCAACGTCTAGTAATGATAGTGACAACTTTTCTTAGAACTGCTCTTACTTTCTAGATTTCGTTGCATTTGTTGGTAGTTTTTTTGTTGTTTTTTTTTGTTGCTGAAAATGCCCTTGTATATAATTTTATATAAGTAGTGCTAATTATGCCTGAGCATATTATGAAATTAATGAGAGGAGACCGTTTTTGTGGTCATTATCCTGCTGAAAGAAAATTACGTTTTTTTCCTACTGATATTACGATTTTTACAAATGTAAAAGAAAATTGAAGAAACTATAAATAACGAAGTAAATTATTAATGCATTCGATCACCTGCTAAATGACATCCAGGTGTACTCCGAAAGTATTGAGCATATTATCTTCCTTTATTGTTTTTTTTTATTTTGTTTCACTTTGTTCTACTCAATAACCTACAAAGTTGAAGAATTGTATACGGCAGAGCATGTAGATATCTACCAGGCATACACAGATAGATAAATAGCACCGCAGTAGATAAAAATTATTTAATATTATTCCATCTGGATTTGCACTTTGATTCACGCAATTTGATCATCTTATGATCGTCACAATTTTTTCTGTTGCAAATGCGCTATCCTCTCGAATTATGTGGCTATAAACAATCCGCAAAGATGAACGAAAGAAATAAGATCACAGGTGGGTAAGCAAGTGATGGACAAGGAAACAATTCTTGAAATCTTTTTTCTTTATGCTACAATTATGCTGCGATTACAATAATTTCCATTGCCTTTGTAGAGATTTATGTTTCTTCATCATTTTCTTCTTGATACCCTTTTTTACTGCATCGATTCATAGTAAATTTTATGATCTATTCGCGCAATTTTCTTGCAAAATTGATGCTTTGTTCTTTGTGTGCAGTTCTTGGAACATAAGTTAGATCGACTGTAGAAAAACATAAAGCCACTAGATTGCATTTGAAACTATCGATGCGTGTGGAATTGGGTTGCAAAATTGTGAATTGTGAAGATTTCGTTGTATTTATGACAAGTGCTTTGGTTGCCCATTCTATCTCGAAGAATTTATTTCAATAGTTTAGTTTCGGAAGTTTGCTGGCAATGTTATTCTTTTGTATTGCATGTATTAGCTATTTAACATAGAAGGAAAATAGTTAAATCTCAGATAGAATCCAGAATTTGTCGAAGAAAGTATTGGTAACAAATTAATGTTTTTTCGATTTTTGCTATTTTCACCCTGAAAATAATTCTGCCTTAATATTTTTCTGTATGGAAGATAAAGCACACACTTTAATGCTATTGATGATGGCAGAAATGGTAAGACTTATATTTATCTAAGGATCACTTGTATTAATGTTGTTATTGTTAAGAGTAGGGGCGACTAGGCCTCCAGGACCTTGTGGAAACCGCGGTCATAGTTGATCTGTTGTGCCTTCCCCTAGAGTGGTTAGGCAAACTCAAGCCTTTAAACGAGCTCGACTATTGCTTTTAGGGTTAGATTGCAGACATTATTCGGAGAGACAAGTGATCCTCCAGTGATTTGCAGCCTTAGAGCTGCAAGTGCTGGGCACTCACATATAACATGCATCGAGGTTTCATCTTCCTCTTCGCACAGTCGACACAGTTCACTATCGGATTTGCTTATCTTCTTCTTCAGGAAGTGACGGAAGGGGCTATGACCAGTGACTGCGTTCGCAAATAATCTGAGCTGTCTTTTAAGTCCAATAAGTTGGCGCGTCTGGAGATGAGAGGGGTTGAAGAATTTCTTCGCCTGCCTCAGAACGTACGTGCAACGCCAAAGGAGATCCAGTTGCCTGTTTTCCACTTAAGTGTTCCTCCTTAAAGTGGCTTTTTGATAGACCAAATGTCGGGTAGGGACCAGTATACGGACATTCAGCTCCGGTTTTAGCCAGTTCGTCCGCTTTTTCATTACCGTCCACTCCTTTGAATTCAGGGACCCAAAGAAAGCTTCAGACTAGTTGCGACTCAAAGGCTGGAGAGGAAAGAGCTAGGAGCGCAGCTTGACTGTTTGAACAGATGTAGATGTTGGAGTTCTTACAGCCCTTATTTAAGCTTTCATGAGCTCCAACCTCTATAGCATAGACTTCCATCTGAAGAATGAAAGGTGAGGTAGCAAGCGGAATGGATAGTTCCATTTCTGGACCAACCACCCCTGCGGCTGTTTTCCCGTCCTTCCGGGATCCGTCAGTATACCAGACTTTGGCCCGTTGCGGAAGTTGGAGTCCCCCTTCTAGTATCTTTTCTTCTTTCATTAATGGTAACCTCTTTCAAAAGAAAGTCTCTTGGCCATAGTATCTGTTGGAGCTTGTAGGTCGTTAATGCTGACCTGCTCGAAGATACTGAGATGACCTACCCTGGACGAAGTGCATTCATCTCGCATTTTCTTTCAAAGCCCCATAAGAAAGTGGGTTTAACTAAGCCCTGGAAGATCCATAAGGTCATTTTGGGGCTCAGATCCCATCATTTGTATTAAAAATAATAATTCGTCTTAAACTTGCAAGACATTCAACGAAAACAAGTACTAGATATGTAGCTATAGCTGTAGGCGGCGAGAAAACTACAATACATGATTACTAGTCCAGTTATTCGGTAGTTCTACCTGGAAGGATTTCCGGAAGTTTTAAAAATTGGTATTTTTATAGATTTCGACGATCTCTTTCTGTGTTTTCATTTTGCCATCTCGTATCTTTAACGGTCGCGGCGCCATTTGGAAATAAATGGCGCCCAAGAACAATGTGTGACATTTTACTTTTTTAACTCATTTTACGATGAAAAGATTTTTTGTAATAAATTAATCTAGAGAAAGTTTCCTATAATTTATGTCTTCCTCCATTATTTTTTTGTAAAATGAATGGTTTCAGCGTACGCGCGCCGCAAAGTCTACTCCAAAACACGTATTTCGTATATTAACGAATACGCATGTTTGTTGGAGTCTTAGATCATATAACGTTTTATGATCTAAGGTTGGAGCAGACTTTGCGGCGCAAAGTTTATTTTTACAAAAGAAAAAAAAAAAAGAGAAAGAAAAAAAGGGAAAACATAAATTATAGGAATTTTTTTCTAGATTAATTTATTACAAAAATATTTTCATCGTAAAGGAGATATTGCCAAAAAATTGTTTTTAGGAGCCATCAAAATGGCGTCTCAAGCGGCAAAGATACGAGATGGCAAAGTGAAAATTTGGAACGACTTCGTCGAAATCTATAAAAATACCAATTTTCAAAACCCCCTGAAAACTTTCCAGGTAAACCCCGTTTTGAGCACCAAATCACTGGACTATACACAGAACGTCAAAAAGAATAATAAATTAGAAAACTCATTCGAAACTTCACGTTAGAGTTGCACAGACCTCGTTCGATTTCCAAACGGCATTTAAGGGGCTCTCAGAGATATAACCACGAATTATTCCTTCCCTTGGATCAACAATCATATTAAACCATTGATTATCGAGCGAAACTTTTCCTATAAGTCGTGGAGAAGATATGGCAGCACTGAGCTTAAAAGTAATTATCAAAGGCTGCGAAACTTAACCATGGCTGAAATTCGAAAGGCAAAAATAAACTATTATTGTGGTAAATTTAACATATTACTGCCATCAAAGATCATTTGGAAAAACATAAAATAACTCTAATTCTTTTGATCCCGATGAATTAAATGCATTTTTTGTAACAAATTCTCAGGGTAATTATTATAATAATTCAGTATCGTCAACTACTAATGAGGTCATATTTACGTTTAAGTCTGTTAAATCCAATGCAATTGGATATGATGGTATTGATATACGATTTCTTAAATTAATATTACCACATATTATTAGACCTAAAGAGACCCAATACTGCTATTACGACTTCTTCCTTTCCAGTACAGTTTAAAGTCGCAAAAGTACATCCAATAATGAAAACATCACATCCTTCCGGGCCACAGGATTTTATACCAATAAGTATTCTTCCGGTACTATCCAAGGTTACAGAACGATTACTCTATGAGCAAATTCAGATCTTTACCGATGCCCGCAACTTAATCGCTATAGAGCAATCAGGCTTTAGATCCAAACATATTACTGTTTCCTCACTATTACACCTTACTGAATCTGTTAGACGTAATAAGTACTGAGCTAAGGCAGGCTACGATTTCGTGCTCGTTAGATTTTTCTAAGGCATTTGATTCGATTGACTTTTCTATCCTTTATGAGAAACTATATTAACACAGTTCTATTTTAGTCGGTCTGCGGCTAATCTCATATTGTCATATTTAACTGACCGTAAACCGGCCACTGTAGTAAATAATTGCTCTTCAAAACTTCTTCCACTTTGTTTGGGCGTTCCACAAGGTACAATATTGGGTCCGCTCCTATTCACGATGTTTGTTAGCTAATGATATTGTAAAAAATCCTAAATATTGCTCAATTTTACTATATGCTGATGACATTTAACTGTTTCTCCCTTCCTCCGTGAACCAAACTGCCAATATTATTAGTAAATTTAATAGCGACTTGGCTTGCATAGTTGATTGGTCAGAAGGAAACAGACTGTTTTTGAAGCCAAGCAAAACGCAGAGCATAATTCTTTTGAACCGTGAAATTGATGTTTCCTTGTTTCCTTCCTTTTGTATAAATAACATTAGTGTATCGATTATAAGCCTGAATTAAAAAATTTGGGGATGATCATTGACGGTGTCTTGTCATGGAGAGCTCATATTGACTTTACGGTCTCGAAGATCTATCGTGGCTTAAAGATTTTATGGCGACATGCTGAGTATACACCACGGCTACTACGAGAACGTCTGGTCAAGGCATTACCTGTACTCATTATCACATATGGTGACTGTGTCTATTGATAGATAGCTCAAGTCGAAGAATGCTCAACGTTGCTTTTAATGCCTGCATTAGATACAATTTTGGTGTCAGTCGTTTCTAGAAGAATGTTTGGATGTCAATTTGATAACTATCTTCGCTACAGATCCTCCCAAAATACATCGGCTATATCACATAGAGTAATAAGAACTTCTTTTCGGTAAAATTTCTCGTTTCCTGTCTCGAAATTGAAAGAAGAACATCTACTTAGCAATTATAAGGCTCATTGTAACACATATGGATTCAAGGCGTGCTTGCAAAGGTAGTGTAACATAAGAATTGAGTTTTTGCCGTTTAACGATAAATAAAGGAGAATACTGGACCGGAGAGAGAAAGCGGATGAATGGTTGGGATCCTCAAATTTATAAACTAATTTCAATTTGCTTAGGCCGATTCAAATTAATTTCGCTCCTGACTGCATTTAAATATTTTTGATATTCATAAAATAATCAATTCATCTGCAAAATATAATAAGTAATCATGTCTAAAATTTTTAATTATGATTGTAAATAATACAGGATTCAGTATTTTAATAAATTGTGTTAAATTAAAAGAAAAGAAAACACTGTAAATATCGAATTATTGTCAACACACTAAATTTATTATTATACATTGACTTTATTTACAAAAGCATATCACACGCAGTTAGAAATCTTGAAAAATGCTGCCTATAAGTAATTTCAGCTATTGATAATGAAATGATGATGATGAAAATACAGCAAGACGTTATAATGATGATTAAACCGGAGTATAAACAAAGCAAGAATTTTAAATCTTGGCGCAGACGTCAAACCATCTGAAAATTGTCGACAGTTTATCTTAATTTCCATACAATTTTTCTTCGAATTCGATGTTTGGGCGTCTGTGTCGAGTTTTGTGATTGGTGGCCAAATTTCTTACAATGAATGTAAACAAGCAGTTGATAAATTTAGACTAAATGATAATAGTATTTATGTACAAAATTTAGGTAAATATATACAAACGTGGGAATCGCAAATAATTATTCGTAATCAAGAATTGAGAAATAGAGAAGTACCTTTTGTCAAATATTATATCATTCAGGATATTTCTATGATATATTTTATGCCCCTTTTAAAAAAATGTTTCCTTCAAATTAATATGCTGATCCTTGATAGTCGGTAAACGCTTGTTGTTGTAGAATTAAGTAAACCGCGCTTGATAAGGGCTGCCAAAATATTTTTTAGATATCAGAATCTATTTAGTTTCTATGTAATAAGAAATAAAAACTGAATCAAGTTTTTTTCAATCAAAAATTTTTGTTTTTGCAAGAAGATATTTTCTTCAGATGATTTCTGAGTACTCATATCAAAGAAATTCGAATGTTCTTGATTTGAGATTTAAAATGTATAATATCAAGAATGTAACATATGATTCGATTAGTTATAAAAAAAAAATATAAGTGTTTGATACTAACGTTGTCCATTTTCTACCATCAACGAAAGCATTTCTTGAAACTTAGAAAATTTTTTTCTTTCTTTGTATATCTTGTATGAACTGGTGAGCGATTTTATGATTGCCTTGTTTTTTGTAATAGTATAATTTTAAAGTCAGTCCTCAGGATGTGTAAATTTTGTATATATGTGATCGTTTTTAATTATAGGGGCTTTCGGCATGCACTGTCTCAGTGAGACAACTGAGACAAAACTTTGAGCAACAGTCTCAGTTGTCTCAGTTCGAACCAATCAGCTGATTTGCCAATTTTGACATTTAAATAATTTTGATCACAGAAAATCGATAGTAATAAATTGAGGAAAGTGTTGGTGGTTCATTCAAATAGCTCACTAAACTTTAATTAGTAATTAAAATCACAAAATAACGAAACTGAGTCAACTGAGACAAGAATATTTAGTTTCACTTGTCTCAGTTGCTCAGTGGATGCGTTCGAGTTTTGTAGCTCAATATGGAACTAAGACAGTTCACCGAAAGTTCAGTATCAGTGAGCCAACTGAGAATATCTCACTTGTCTCACTGAGAATGTGCTTGCCGAAAGCGCCTACAGTATGATCCAAATAATCCGTCTATCCGACCAATTGATAGTAGAGTTGGGCTGGGGAGAGCTTACTTTTCTTTAAATTTGTCTTTATATAGTTATTATGGGTGGAACATGGTTTTTATTTGTTGTAATTAGGAGGGAAGCCATGAAACTCAACAATTAATTAAGCAATCCGTAACGTTATTTGAATAAAAAATAATCAGACACAGTTCAACTAATAAAAACATTCAAAATAAATTGTAAATGAGTGAACCACGGTATACCACGCGATTCCTTGAGGTAAGCTGATCAAACCTTCCTTTAGGAGTTGTGGCCAGTTGAAGATTTCGCCAATATTCGTGAACCCTGATGGGAATAAATGAGTATCGAATTTGACTATCAAAAAATATGAATTTAACACATCACCTGAATTTATTTTATTCTAGATTTTAATCTGTCCCACGATAATAGATCTTCCCAGGACAACCGAAATTCCGTTGATTATAAAGATAATGTACGAAGACAAAAAAAAATTCTCAAAAACTGTCTGCTGCCGACATCATGTTTTGGTCTAAATTTAAAAAAATTACCGCGTCTACCACTTCCGGCTGATACATAGTAGTATGGCTGCCCAAAACTGATCGAAGTTTATTCGGCTTTTATGTAGTCTCGAAAGGCGCATTTATATTGCTCCACAATTCAAACATTGTGCACGAATACTTCTGACATCAGATTGGCGCGCTATCATCATCACTTCACTCTCTGACCTTTTTGCAAAACTGAATTGGATTAGGGTCGGAAAAACTCGGTATAAAGCTGCTGATAGCGAAGGCGATTTTATTATTAATTACGGGGGATGCAGATAGGATTTCTGCCTCTCATATTGTCACTGCGACCTATAAGATCTATTGTGACATGACCCCTGGATGCCCTAGAGGAGCGCCCATTCGAACTTAAGGTCTTTGATGAAGCTTATAATATTCTTTAGGGCAATTTTTTCGACATCCTCTGGCAGTGGATATGCCTTTCCTAGATGTTTTAGCGTTACGCACAGAGCTTCACAGTCACATAAGACATGTTCAGCGGATTCATCGTCTTCCATACAGAATCGACGGGTCTCATCATTGACCTTACCCATCTTCTTAAGATGATATCTAAGTGGGCAATTCCCGGTAAGTAGGCCCGTCATGTGCCTTAATTCCTTCCTGCTGATTGTGAGGAATTCTTTTGTCCTCTGTTGCGAGTACTTTATAAACTTCTTCGCTTGTCTCATTCCCGGGGTATTTTCCCAGTATTCCTTCTTAGTTTTGTCCTCCCAAAACCTGAGCTGAGCTAAAAGGTGACTTTTTGGGGGTCCAAAGACAGGCTCAGGGCCAATAAACGGAGATTTGGCTCCTGCCTTTGCAAGGCGGTCTGCAATCTCGTTCCCCATAATGCCTTCATGTCCTGGTACCCAGATCAGTGTCACCATATTTGTCTCGGCCAGTTGCTTCAAGACAGTAAGACACTCCCAAACCAGCTTTGACTCAAAGGAAAACGTGTTTAAAGCTTTAAGTGCTGCCTGGCTGTCTGATATTATGTATATTTTTGCTCCACGCATATTTTTGTTGATTATTTCGCGAGCGCAGAGTTCTAAGGGCGTGTACTTCTGCCTGAAAAATGGTTGGTGAGGCCCCCAGTGCCTTTGCGAGATGGCACCTTGGCCCATATATGCCCACGCTAGCTTTACCTTCCATTTTGGATGCATCCGTGTACCATTTAAGAGATCCTTTTTCAAAGGGTAGGTCCCCAGTGTGCCACTGTTGACGGTTCCCCACGATCACCTTAAATGGTGTTTCAAAGTTATGGCGTTTCGGCATAACGTCTGAAATTGGGTTAGCCATCGGGTCCTTTATGAAATCCTGGAGGACTTTCAGGTGACCAACCAGATTATTTGTACTTAGGAGGTTTTCCCTTTGTAGCCTAATTGCACTAAGTATGGCCTGCTCCTTAACATGCAAATGTAAGGGTAGCAGGTCCAACATAGCCTCTAGGGCCGCAGTTGGCCAGGTACGCATGGCACCGGTTACTCCAAGACATGCAAGCCGTTGTAGTTTTTGCAAACTTGCTTGAGCCGTCTTTTGTATTGTTTTTGGCCACCAAACGAGTGAGGCGTATGTGACCATGGGTCTTATAATAGATGTGTATGACCACAGAGTCATTTTAGGTTTAAGACCCCAAGTTTTGCCAAAAAGCCTGCGGCATGTCCATGTTGCCACTGTTGCTTTATCCAGTACTCTTTTTAAGTGAGAGTTCCAGATTAGTCTGTTATCCAGGGTAATACCTAGATATTTGACTTCCTTTGAGAATACCACTACTGTTCCCTCAAGAGATGGTGCTTGTAGGTAAAGCTTCCTTTTTCTCGTGAAAAGAACAAATGTTGTCTTACCAGGATTGGCTCGAGGTCGCATTATTTGGAACCAGTTGCAAACTATATTTAGGGCATTTTGCAATAAATCAGAGATTTTCTGATCATGTTTGCCCCTAATTGTATTGACCAGGTCATCCGCATATCCCTGATTGTCATAGCCGGAGTTGGTTAGCTTCTGTTAGGGATCATCTACAACCAGGGGCCATAGTAGAGGGGACAGGACCCAACCTTGGGGACATCCCTTAGCAGCCACTATTGTAATAGAGTCCTCCCCAGGTTAGCTGTGATTCTCCGGCTTTCAAGCATAGCTTTTATCCATTTTATCAAGGAAAGCTCAATTCGATTCAAGGCGATAATACTGACAAAGTTATTCCAAAAAGTGCTGCTTTTCAACTTTTAAAGAGCATGATGGGGCTGCTCTTTAAAAGTTGATTATAATACGATTATTCTAAGATACGTCAATTAATCAATTAATAATTAATAAAGTTTTTCAAACGGAAATTGCTTGATTCCATAATACTCTTTCAACGTAATTATACAAAAATCTATTTTAAAAATCATGAAATAATAACAAACAGCAAAATCCGTACATGAGATTGTTGAGCTCATCCGAATTTGTAAAGAGGCGTAACAGAATGTAATGTTTCCAGTGTTCTCCAGTAAAATTTACTACATTTTATATTAGCTGAACAATGCCGCCGTAATTACATAGCGATTTTACACATTTCTTCAAATAAATTTAATTTATTATTTGTTTGCGATAAAATATGCAAATAAATGTTTCATTACATGAAAAATAATTAAATTTGTCTTTTTTGTTCATTTTTTAATAAAATTTCTACGCCAGTATTAAAATTCTTTAGTGCCTAGTACAAAACAAATTAAAGTTCTCAATGTTGCAGCAATATTTCCAACCAGATCATTTCAATTCGATTCGGTAAATTTCTGTGTCGATAATGTTCTCGTGTCACTACCTGTAATTTTTAGTAGTACTTCTAATTGCTGGATTAACATCATTTGTTTTAACTGATGAAATTGTACCGTGTGACCATATTCAAGATAGCAGTTATTATATGGCTTATCATCTTCTATCAATTATAAACATCAACCGCCACAGACTGTAGAGGTATCACTATTTTCTCGTACTTGTCTTTCTGGTCTTTATATACTATATAATTCCGTTATAATGAAGTCATTTAGCATTTTTAAATGCAATTAAAAGTACATTAAATCGCTGTCGACAATTATTCGCTACAGATTTATCTTTTTGATTTCATATTCACATCACGAACTTTCTTTTAACGCAAATATTTGTCGAAGGCAAGACGATGACACCACAGATAAAAAAAAAAAAACACAAAAACAGAGAACACTCAACGCATTTGGAATATTTCTTTAGAACCTTTTTACTATTCATTTATGGAGGTAAAAAGACCAAGACCAAGAAGAAGAATTAATTGTAAAATTTCTATTGCCGTTTTGATAAAGATAGTGTACCCTAATAGACTGAAGACGTCAGTGACAAGATTCCATGATGACTCACGTATTTAGCAGTCTGCGTTAATACAAACCACTTATACTTGCGGTCAACCTATCGTTCTGGCGACTGTCTATATTAAGCTCGCCCAACTGACGATAGTACCTTACCTACACATACACATACATATCACATTATACAACAGATGTATTCAAAGCCAGTTCTAAGGCCAATAATAGTTTCTTGAATTTCCTTCAGGGGGTCTAATGAGATAAAGAAAGAGGACTCAACACTATTAGCACCTCATCAAAGCTTCGCTCCATTAGGGATACATTACCACTGGTGGGCTCAATAAATTATATTTTCGTTGAGGAACAAACCAACAACAACAGCCTAAAGCGGAATGGCGGTGAAGTAAAGTGGACAACGCGGTCGCTCCAATAAATACAAAAATTATTCAGCAGTTGTGAGAGTGATTAATGGCCTTCGGTAATTATTCAGTGCCTGCTCGAATAAAGAACCCTTTCAAATCTTGATACGATCTGTTCTACATATATACGTCCTCCTAATGTCCGTCGATCGAACGCACTATCGACAAATGGTGTAAAGCCAAGAATTGTGGTATGGAAAGGTGCCGCGCCAATTGAATTGAAATCTGAGCTATGCCAATTGCGAAAATGTTTACAATTTTAATGAAACCTATAATTTGATGTAATTAGCACAGGGTATTTTGTAGATATGTATTTGTATGTGTTTGTAATATTTTTGTTATGCTCATCATCTAACGGTGAATTAATTTTTATTTTCTAAAGCTTAGACACATTCTTCATTTCTTTTTATTTGAAAAGTTTTTGGATGAGTTGCAAGAGATTTTTAAAGTTTTGCCATGGGATTTCAGATGATTAAATGCGTTGGACCAGCTTAAGAAATTACGCCAAAAGAAAGTTATAATGAAATAAAAAAAAAAAACATTAGAAGGTCTCGGTATTGTAACAATGACCAAAGTACCACTATTTGCTGAGTAACATAAAAATTGGGCCACAATGTTTGAGCAAAGTATGTAGGATTATGCTGCTCTGATTAAGCGTACCGAAAACGTCCATTTTATAACCTACTCCCGTCATTTTATATAACAAGGTACGTTCTGCTATTGCATCAATGGCACAGAAAATGAAATGTCGAAAAATTAGTTTTACGAATTAGGCTTACCGCGCATGGACATTTTACTGTGTATCACACTGAGAGCGGCGCGGCGCAGAATTTTTCAGTTGCTGCTGCGCGATTGCTATTGAAAAAATTAAATCTATAAATCACACCAAGAGCGGCCCGGGTGCGGGAAAATAATTGCCGCGGGCGGCAAAATTTCTTATTCTTTCTCAATAAGTCCGCTCAATTCGTAAAATGTCGTTTTTGGCATTCGAAAGTATTCGTAGTCGAACCTCGTCATTTTTCTCTGTTTTTCTTCAACCAGAGCTACAGATTACAGAATTTTTACATCGACACTAGAACACATTTGGATAAATTCCACCACTCCGGTGTGAATACTCTATTTTGTCGCTTTTCAACGCGCCGCGCCGCTTCCAGTGTGACCAGAGCTTTTAGATAATTTTATGAACAAGAAATGTTCATGTTGGATTGGCAGGGGATGCAGTAGCCTATACGGTGTTTCCCACTAGGAGGTCAATAGAGCGGGAGGTGATAGTACTCACCTAGACGAACGAAAAATTGTAAGGCAGGGGCGGGGGGGGGGGGCATATCAACCGTTTAGGAGTTACAGGGTGATTAAGAAAAAAGCTAGTTTTTCACAAAACACCCTGTATTTTAAAAACCACAGGGGATATGGTCACAGTTAAAAGCTCATTGTATGCAGAATTTCATGGCCTTTCCAACGACTGCACACTCAGCACCACACCCCTCTCGAAATCGACCAGATTTTCGAAAATTTTCGAAATTCGCATTCCGTTCTGTTATCTGTCCAACGATACCTCAGTCATTGGTGTAGGTTGAAAACTGTAGGAGGAGATAGAATCCTACGAAAACACGAAATCACTTTTTCATCTAAATTCATTGTTTTAAAATTTCTGCGATGTCCTATACAACCTTGACAAAAATAAATGCGACAACAAGTTCATTCGTTTGATTTTGTTGGTAGTACTGCAGCGACGACGGAAAATTAGAAATTGATCAGTCCCGACGGTAACTTCGTTGACCGCTGACCGTCACCCGTCGTACTGCATACAAACAAATTTGTCATCTCCACAAAACCATTGTTTTATGATCCTTGTATAAAGCTAGCATACCTTTGCCTGGTAACAAAGGTTGGTTAGTTTTCCGGATTCGCGAGGATCAATTCAATGTAATCTATGAACTTCAACTATTAATTAACTTCGATGGTTATGTTATGTTATAGTTAACCATACCTAGCATTTGGGTACCTACTGTCTTATTGTAGAGTTGCGCTAATAGTTGTCTAGTCTAGTTGCAGACTATTGCTATTTAGTCTCTTACATGCACTAGAATTGTCTTGTAAGATGTTTGTGTTTTTATTTTAAGTACTAATTTGGATTTTTGAGATTTTTTTTTGATGAGATATGAATCTTTGCTTATATTATTTTCGGTATTTTGTCCTCAAAACATTTAATACAATTGTTAATGATCACAAAAGCATTTATTTTTCACTTATCGTGAAATAATTTCAAAAGAAAAATTGTCTATCGGTAATTTCAAAGTGTGGGCGTTTTGAAAGTCGTCACCTGCTGGCAGTATCAGTGCCAAATCTAACCAGGTCATCTGTACATATTTGAAAGTCTGAGGCCCTCTAAATTCTTTGAATACATTTTATTGTAATACTTGAAAATTTCCAGTTACATATGAAACACCTTACTATGATTACCACAATACTAGTTAACTATGTAATTATAACAGATAATAAAAAAAAACAATCAAAAATTACTTTAATGCATCTAGTTGCATATTAAGAAAGCAAAAATATTTCTGTTAGGTAATTTTATGACCGTTTTTACTTTGTACAATTAAGGCTAGAAAGTTAAATAGTGAAATATGTACGTAATTTTTTAAGATTTCCTGCATTTCAATATTTAATTTAATTAAAAACAAAAAATTGTCCCAAGTTTTTGCAGCTGTGCAGAAAATGAATGCAACGAAGCTGAAAAGTCAATGACCACCAAAAAAAAAAAACAGGTAGTCAGTGTTATGAGGTGTAATCCATAGAGATGTTAAGCCGACTTTATAGCGTGTTCTCCATCATTGCTCTATTAATGAAGTTAAAATATTTATGAAAAGAAAAACAAAAAAAAAACTTCAAAACCAGTCCTAGCTTGCGTAACATTTTGCTGCTAATTTAAACTCTGCATGAAGTCTTGCGGCGAACTCTATTATGAATTTCATACGCCTAGTTAGGAGGTGTTTGTCACCTAAAGTACAACAATGAATACCTCTGGGAAATGCCTACTCATTTTGGTCACCAATGGGGGGCTGGCTCAACAGCACCTGCATGGCCATAATATCGATTATTATCATCACAAGGATCAGCAAAAAAGGCATTAAGTCATTTTGCAATTACTTCGGTATGGAATGTTTTGTTTTTTTTTTTTTACAATCCAACACGAACAATTGAAGAGCTTAGGCTTTTGCTGATTTTTGAAGATACTCGTAAACGGTTATGGATTGTATATATTGGCTGAATATGAAATCATTTTCACTGCCATTGATTATTTTTTTTTAATTTAATTTCCAACAGACAGAAATGCAATGAAGCAGGCGCTGCATGCCATTCCATTTCAGTAAGGACGGACAATTTGGGTTAGCATTGTTATGTGTCCAACGAACCTTACTAGTTGTGACCCCCATTGAGCCTAAAATGGATCTACAGACGAGTGCGTGAATTTATTTTGCTATGAGAGCACGTAACTAAGGTAGAGGACAGTTTTACAGAAGGTTTTGGAAAAATGTGAATAATTTTTTGATAAAAATTTTGGAAGTTTTCTAGATTGTTCAAGAATTGTAGGTTAGATGCAAAATTTGGACATTGATGTGGTGTGTACATGTTGAATGTGTAAAGGAACAGATGAATTCTGATGATTTGTTTTTTTGTTAGATTAGATCTATCAGTGGAAATTTATGGGAATTATCTGAATAGAAAAAAACATTTTTTATTATATAAGTATACGCAGGGTGTCCCGTCGAGATGGTAAAAAATTTTATGGGTCGAAAGTACAGCTTATTTGCGATCGAAAATGTTATATAACACTTGTTCGAGTTCGCACTATTTTTGAAGTTATAGGCAATTTCCGATTTATTCGAAATTTTGAACCTTAAGTCACATTTGCGATCGAAAATGTTATATAACATTTGTTCGAGTTCGCACTATTTTCGAAGTTATAGGCGATTTTCGATTTATTCTAAATTTTGAAGTCACATTTGCGATCGAAAATGTTATATAACACTTGTTCGAGTTCGCACTATTTTCGAAGTTATGGGCGATTTTCGATTTATTCGAAATTTTGAACCTTAAGCCACATTTGCGATCGAGAATGTTATATAACATTTGTTCGAGTACGCACTATTTTCGAAGTTATAGGCGATTTTCAATTTATTCGAAATTTTGAACCTTAAGCCACATTTGCGATCGAGAATGTTATATAACATTTGTTCGAGTTCGCACTATTTTCGAAGTTATAGGCGATTTTCGATTTATTCGAGATTTTGAACCTTAAGTCACATTTGCGATCAAAATGTTAAATAACATTTTTTCGAGTTCACACTATTTTCGAAGTTATAGGCGATTTTCGATTTATTCGAAATTTTGAACCTTAAGTCACATTTGCGATCGAAAATGCTATATAACATTTCTTCGAGCTCGCACTATTTTCGAAGTTATAGGCGATTTTCGATTTATTCGAAATTTTGAAACTTAAGTCACATTTGCGTTCGAAAATGTTAAATAACATTTTTTCGAGTTCGCACTATTTTCAAAGTTATATAAATTTTGAAGTCACATTTGCGATCGAAAATGTTATATAACACTTGTTCGAGTTCGCACTATTTTCGAAGTTATGGGCGATTTTCGATTTATTCGAAATTTTGAACCTTAAGCCACATTTGCGATCGAGAATGTTATATAACATTTGTTCGAGTACGCACTATTTTCGAAGTTATAGGCGATTTTCAATTTATTCGAAATTTTGAACCTTAAGCCACATTTGCGATCGAGAATGTTAAATAACATTTGTTCGAGTTCGCACTATTTTCGAAGTTATAGGCGATTTTCGATTTATTCGAAATTTTGAAACTTAAGTCACATTTGCGTTCGAAAATGTTAAATAACATTTTTTCGAGTTCGCACTATTTTCAAAGTTATAGGCGATTTTCGATTTATTCGAAATTTTGAACCTTAAGTCACATTTGCGATCGAAAATGTTAAATAACATTTTTTCGAGTTCGCAAGTTTTTCGAAGTTATAGGCGATTTTCGATTTATTCGAGATTTTGAACCTTAAGTCACATTTGCGATCGAAAATGTTAAATGCGGTGGGCTTCAATAGCCAAAATTTTATGGACAGACGAGGTCACATTTACCAGGGATGGAGCTATAAATTTTCATAATGCTCATCACTGATAATCATCTAATCCACATTCAACAAGAAGGATCCATTTTCAGATGAGATTTAGCGTGAACATCTGGGCCGGCATAATAGGAAATCTATTGAGCTACCAGATAAATTATCCTCGAAGAATTATTTATTATTTTTTTAGGAAAATCTGCCAGATCTTCTAGATGAAGTACCCATATCAGTGAGAGAAGGAAATATTGTTTCAACATGACGGCGCTCCCGCTCATTCAAGCAGATAAGTAAAAGAGTACATGAATGAAACTTTTCGCGATCGGTGGATAAGTCGTGGTGGTTCTATTCTTTGGCCTGCCATATCAGCGGATCTAACACCTTTGGATTTATATTTTTGGGGGCGCATAAAGGTATTAGTGTACGAAAATGAAATAACATCACGTGAAATGCTACTGGAAAAAACGACACTGCAGAGATTGTTAGAAGAGAACTGGAGGATAACAAAAATTAAAAAATCTTTAATACAGAGGATACAAATGTGCATCAATCAAAATGAAGAACATTTTGACCAGCTTTTAAAATAAATTCGAACGAAAAACTTAATTTGTTTTGCTTCTCTGTCCAATGGTTGGGATTTTACTTTCAATGTATTACTTGGATTTCTTAAATTCAAAATAAGTTCACTTTTGTGATCTTTTTCTTCAAATCTTCTTCACCAAATTTCACCTTCACTAGAGGTGTCAGTAGACGTACTCGTAGGTAAATTCAACATTTGGTTTGGTAAATACCGTCTAGGGTTTATGATAGAAAATAAATTGCCAACCGTCTCAGAAATAAATTTTGTTTATTGCTGTTAAGGAATCTTGAGAGTTTTTACCTCAGGTACATTGTTTCTTCCATCCCAGCAATTCGAATTAATTTTGCTCAAGTTATGAGAGGTATGTTGCAGGCAAGTTTTTATTGTATCATTTAAGGTATCATTACTTCCCTAGATTGGGTTAGAGGGGTGCGAATGATACTTAAGGTGCTATACAGTTAGATATATGTCCTCGTCCATTATACTCCATATAGATTCATAGGAATCTACCCTTCTGGAGGCATCGATTAATATATCCATTCTGTTTCCTTAATGGATATCAGGATACATTAAAGTACTGTAAACTTCCAGCTTTCCCAACTCCGAGAAGAAAAGGTTTCCTAGTAGCTCGGTAAGTGCTAGACTAAGTCTCCTAGAATAGTTTCCGATATTTCAATGGTCCGTTACATCCCTTAGTAGTTTCCTAGGATTTGTTCTGTTTTTCCTAAGGAGCTCCATTGTTGGATCCTGTTGTATACAGGCAAGCATCCCGATTGACCCACCGACGATTTGTTTTCTTCGTCATTACTTGTTTGCTCTCTCCATAACTTGGACATTTTCATCTACCATCATTAAAAGTGGACCAACTGTATCCTGCGTTACTCGCATATTTTCTGCATATTTCGATCTGTAGTCGTCACCATTTATATTAGGAAAAAGGAAATTTAATTTTTGGGTTGCAGCCTTACCGATTTCATCTAAATAAAATTTAGTTGTTTTCCAATTAAAATTAAATAATTTATTGATTTGCTACAAATTTAGGTAAATATTCATGTTAGAAAAAAATTTCATGTCCTTTTCCTTATATGTATACGTAAGATTGTTCATTTGCATTGATAGGAAATCATTCCAAAACGTGTTAATTGAATGAAAATTGTGAACCCTGTGTGACTATTTGAAGAAATCTTGGCATTAGAATAATGGATCACATTTTTGACGAAATTTCAAATAATCCAAAAAATAGGCAGATTTGTACAACGGAATAACTCTAGAAATGAATATCAAAGCTCGGCGCTGAAGGTATGTAATATAAGGATCTAAGAATAGAATCCTGCGGCACGCTTTTATCAACTCTAATGAGTGATAACAACCTGTTTATTGACTCTCTTTAACCTTTTTTTCTTTTGGAAAACAAACTCTTTACAAGCTTGCAAGTTGAATTTGAAAAATAAAAAGCCAAATGCAGCTTGGACATAAATTTCGAAAGGTTTATGTTATTAAAGGCCTTAGAGGACTTTAGCAAGCTTATCATTATCAAGTAATATGCCTGTAGGTAATACATATGTGTTACGCAAGATGGCTTTATGGTAGCTATAGTGCAATCGAAAGTCAGATTGTCAGGGTACGAGTATGCAATTTGGTTATAAATATTTAGTTACATACCTGCCAATACATGAGCTTTTCAATGGTTTTTGTTCGAAAGTATAAAATACTGTTAGGGTGCCTGTCGAAGAATACGATCCAGATTGCATTTTTAATGTTTGGAAAAATGTACTTGAGAGAACGTGTAGAGTTATATCATCCGATTTAATAAAGTGAATGCCGTAGTAAACTCATAGAGATCAACGCACCTGAACTAGAATTAGTTTAACAGCTTCGATGTGAAATTGTGTCTACTGCGAATTGGTCCGCAGCTTCAACAGCTTCTTAAATTACGTGCAGTTATGCACGGAATATGCTATTTTAGGAAATAATTTCTAGACGATGAAATTTTTTCTTGTTGGAATTTCTCTTTAAACTTTTAAATGAAAAAGAATCTAAAGAATTTGTCTGCTTGCATACTGTCACTTCTAATTTTGCATTTCTTTAAATCTTCTTCAACATATATTTTATGTGTGTCTAGACAAATAGAAAGTTCGCAAAAAAATTGTCATAAAGTGCGTAGCATTTTTTTTTTAGTTGTGAAATATGGTAGCTATGGGTAGAAGTTATTACATTGTGTCAGTAATGTGCAGTCCGTTTGATGAGAGCATATGTGAAAAAAAATGTGCAAATTGAAAGAATGATAAAATGGGTAATTATTTGATATTCTTTATCATGGTGATGGTGATCTTAAGAAGAACGTACTTGGATTAGATAAAAACTTTTTTAAATTTTTGAGGTAGTATGTCAATATATTGCCGGCATTGTCTATAAAAATTAACCAAAGTCTTTTGTCGGTTTGATTAATGTTTTCCTTACGGCCGACCGAGATATTTTTTAGACAATCTGAAATCTGACTGCAGAATCTTATTCTCTCTATAGAACGAACTTCAATCTCCACCTTGGAGACATATTTGAAACGTAGGAACCTGCATTTTTTTACAGAGCCAGCCTTCTTATCTAGTGAATTTTCTAATACCGTTGCATTCCGCCAGGGGTCACAAAACTGCTGCTGCCGCGTTGTTGTACTTCTATTTTCACTGATTTTTATTTTTTTCAAGCCTCTGGAACAGTTTGCTTTTTCGGGTTGAATGCGCGGGTTCGGTCCATGATACAAGAATAACAAGGTATGGCCGAGATTTCTGTCCATTAAAAGGTTACGTCATATGAGGACAAAAGTCATTGAGTGAGATTTGTAATTGTCTCAAGTTGAGATTTTTTCAGGAACATAAATAATTTCGGAATTATATTGTGAGTATTGTGCAACGGCAAGCCTATAGAACAAATCAGAAAACCTATAAGATGTTGACTTTTCGCGGAATTGAAAGTGATCGGGATTCTTTTCATGGGACAATACAACCTGGATGAAGTCGCAAGACTACTTTCTATTGGGACAAAATTTCTTTAAAAATCAGTTTTAATTCACAACAGATGTATTCAGTTTTAGCAATTGGCATATTTTCAAATATATAATACAATTTAGTACACAATTCTCAAATGTGCTGTGTGAAACTTTTCAAAAATTACAATCTTGCAATAAAAATTCAAATTAGAAATATTTCATGAAATTACTCCGCTTGCGTAAGGATCTTTGATTTCTATAAATTCTCTTTGAAGGGGCCGGTTACAGCTGTATGGAATAAATATCGCCACAACAGATAACATTCAGCGATATTTAAGTAGTCTTTAACACAATTCGGTATAATACCTGTTGACTATAAATGAAATAAGAATTAAGTTGAAAGTCTTGTGAATATTTTGAATTTTCCATTACTTTTAAGTCTTTGGATTCTCTAAAGGAGGTACAACCATTTGCCAAGGTCAACCACTTTTCCGGTGATAATTATAGTTAAATTTGTTCTTTTGCACGTTGATATAATCGTTTATAGTTGTTTTTGCAACTAATTGAAAGATAATTGGCTCGCAAATTTTTATACTAAATTCAATTGAGAATACTCTTCTATAAGCTAATGAAAAATCAAACCACACTATTCGCCCTTTTTTCTGTTAACTGACAGATATAAATATTTTGATGTTTTGCAAAATAATTGGCATGCTTTACCAAATGACTTTTGTCTCACTGTGACGTGCAACACAAAAACTTCCTCTCGAATCGGCCATACCTTGTTATCTTTGTATTATGGGTTCGGTCGGCATTTTCAGGTGATTTCTCCTCAATTGTGCCAATTACCTACTTTCCATTTAAGCCCGAGATTTGTGTATTCATTCATTCACTCATTCAAAGTTCATTTGAATGTAATATTTCTTATTTCTCGTATATTTCGTATATTCTTTTTAATATCTATTTCTTTATTTTTTAGGTTTTATTTTTTCCTATAAGAGATATAAAAAAATTTTTTTCGTCTTTTCTTAATTTTTTGAATTTCAATTTATAATTCCTACATAATTTGTCTCTTAGTGTTTAGTTACAGTATATTCATACAGTAGAACAGCTCTGTCAAAACTGTCACATGAATAGGATACTTCTATAATGTGTTAATACTTTTTTTTTTCAACATTTTTAACTAACACAAAATTGTACTAGAGCACAAAAGAAGCAAAATGACAAACAAAAAAAAGCTAAAACAAGTTGTTCCACTTCGCATGCCATTCGGTTTGGTAGAACTGTCAAACTGTCACCAACAACATTATTACAGCCATTTTGCCTGTTACACTATCCATGGAACGAATACCACTTTACAATCAAACAGCTGTTCAGTAATGGAACAATACATTCGGAGTACTTTTGCAGAGATGTGTACTTACATAAAACTAATACTTCTCCAAACCATTGTGCAACTATCTACTGTTCGCCCATTTACTTTCGTATCATACTTAACAGTTCACTCTTATGGGAGTAATTTTGAGGTTTTTTTTTGTAGTTAAAATCCTAAAATTCGTTTTCAGTAGTTTGTTCTTAGCTGTTCTACTGTATGCATACCGTGGTTTAGTTTCAACTATTTTACAGAAGTCTATTTAAGTATTCCAATCCCCATTATTATGATACTGATAAAAGATTTTTTATGCCTATTGTATCTTGGACGGTAATAAACAAGAATTGATCTTAATACGATTTCATTTCTTCCATGGTAAATGGTGTTGGTGTCATTTATTATCAGGCCCGTGGACAGGTGCGGGTACAGAATTCATGTAAGGGTTGGCCGGGCCTGGGAGGGGTGGGGGGAAATACTGTCCTAACAATGTTTAAGATGAAAATAGATCAACAGTTCCAAGACACTAGCCACCATTCGCAAATGTTAAATGCACAAAATTTATTATTTAACAGATACGGATCGAATAGATAAGCGAGTGGTTATCACTCGCAACGAAGAACGTTGCTGAACTTTCATTTTTTGTCTTTGACATATTTTGTTTTGGTTTTGTAAATGGTGGAATTGTATACATAAAACTTCCAAAATTCCCATTTTAGTTCATAAAAATACGAAAATATATTCTGTTCAAATTCACGAATTCATCATAAATTTTAACTTTGCAAAATAATGAAATTAAAGCGCTACGTAAATTACGTATATTTAAAATAGCATTCACAGAACGTATACAATACATATCTTGTACGTACATATATGTATAGGTATAACTTCATAGATAATTAAGAAATTTTGTTTTCATTTAACGTTTGAATTGATTATTCTAGTCAAACTATTGCATTTAACGAAATATTTTTTTAAACATTTTTATTCCAAAATAAACCTGATTTGTTTGCCGTAGTGGAGTTTCGCTGAATTTCTCCAATTACTACAAGTAATAATTGTCTCTCTAAATGTTTTGTTTTGTTGCCTTCCCGAATATATTTTAACAATTTGTCTTTACATCGAAAACTCATCAAAAACCATTTGGTAGCTGTTTTCAATTGAAATAAATTTTCCATGCCCTTTACTCAAATATTCTTTGTCCTGCTTCAAAAACCCAGAAAAAATCCACATTAAAATATGTACATGAATTCTACAGGTATCAGCATTTTCTCTTTTCTCATAGGCTTCAATAAACACGGCTTTAAGTGCAGTGAAGGATTGCAATTTATTTTCAGTGATCTTCAGGGCGCGCTCGGTATCCACCCCTATCCCGATCCAGCCGGAAAAATTTACAGGTCTTCCAATGAAAGGAAGCCTTGTGGAAGCAAAGTACTTTTTCTTACTTGTTTCCATGTTAGTCGCATTGAAACTTGGTGAAAGGGAAATAACGAATAGCCGCGCTTTACTATTTGCTTCTCATTCATGCTTTCTCAAAGTAATTTGTCAGCGTTCTCTGTACACGAAAGTTCATGATAATTGTTTAGAGTTTAGTTTTACAGTGATTTATTAAAAAAATATTTAAACCGAGCGTTAATGAGCTTATATACACAGCAAAAAATGTGCACAAATTGTTTGCCACAGAGCTTAGTTATTTTTCGATAAGACTAAATGTAGGGACTATTCCCTATATTCTAATGATAATGTAGGGAATATTCCCTACATTTTAGGAAATATACGTTGAGATGTAGGTTTTTCCCCCTAAATTTTAGGGAATAGTGCTAATATTTTTTACAGTGTATTCCATGTCTATTGAAAATCAGGCATTCCTAATTGATTATGTGGAAGTTTGGGTGAAGCGGTAGAAAAGCTTTTCCATTGCTTCCTCGTAATGACATGTAATGTTAAAATTGAATGAAATGTCCTAGTGATTGCAAAATCCGTTTCTCGATTACCCGATTAATCGATTAATAGGCCCTTAAGCGGATGATTTCAGGAAACCAATTAATCGGTCTTAGCGTCCTAAAAATCGATTTTTTATTAATGAAAATTTGTTCGTTTCTTTAAATATTCTTTTTAAAAAAAAGATGAAAAATTGCAAATTCATTAATTTATATAAATCTTTGCTTCTATTAACAAGAAAAGATAATTTAGGTAGTGCAGTTGTCTCAAACAGGATTTCCTAGTTTATAATCCAATTTATATTTGGAAGCACCGACCGAACACTTCATTTCTGTTTTTTTAATTGTTATGAAGGTTTTAACAGGCACTAGTGTCACTATATATTCTAAAGTCACTGCACTGGTGCTCTCTCAATGCTGTGTGTGAATTCCCAGTGAACACAACTTGCCGAAAACGTTAAGAAAGAGAGTTTAAGCAGAACTACAATAGACTTATCCGTAAGTACATTTACTTACGTAAAGCGAATGCTCCCTTTAATTTAACAGGCGTGTACAAATCAACTTTAACTCGTGTGAGGGGAAGTTTAAAAACCAAATTACAGTCAGTAAACGGTATGAATCGCTCATTCCATTAGAACGCAATGTGTCAAACAATTAAATTATTACTAAATTATTAAAAGTGCAATGCAAAAAGTAAAATGGAATAAAAATGGCACTGTGATATAATAGAAAAATCTTCAATTAAATCAACTTCCATTTGTTAATTTTTTCACTTTTACCACTTTTTAACATTGAAAACATTAAATTCCAAGATAATAACTCTTACGGAATGTGATGTATATTTAGGCTAAAAACACCAATTTTTCGTAAGTAAACCTCAGTCACGCTCAATTTTGTAAAGTTATTTATTTCTAAAAAATTCGTTGAACTTCTCAAAAAGCGTTATCTTTTTTTTGCCGCAAACGATACACCTGTGGTTCATAATGGTTGTCAAAATTCGAGTAGTTTCTCCTCTTTTGTAATTCTCTACCGAATGTAACCTTTTCTTAATATTTTCTTATCGACATGAGTTAACAATTTCTTATCGGTTTCTGGTGGAAATCTTCGCATTTTCTTAAAGTTCTTCTTAACGCATTCCTTACCTTTTCTTAGACCTCGAAGCAACTTTTTTAAATATTTTTTTATCGAGATTCTTAATGTTTTCCCTCCCATTCCTTGACGTCGACATTTATCGTTTCCTTAACAAATAGTTTCATAAACATTGAGATAATAGGCAAGATACAACCAACTTGTTGTTTCATAATATAAATTTTTCATTATAATTAATGAACGGATTTTCGGTAGCTAAGATACCATAATCATAGGAATATCTTCCAAACTCAGTTTTTATGATATTTCTCTAATGATCAGACGCGTTCATTAATTATAATAAAAAAATTATATTATGCAATAATAAGTTGGTTATAATGTGTATAAGGCGTTTCGTATCAGCAGGAACCAATACTCTTCAGTACGGCCAGTTCCTGCCTGCCGCAGATGCCAGAAGAAAATGCTATGCAGATCTAATATATAGTCTTTTTCAATAAGTTGGTTGTATCTTGCCTATTATCTCAATGTTGTTACAATACTTTGAAATCAATTCCTCCTAGAATTGTGGAACCAGAGAGGGTGTTTTCAGTATCTGGAAATTTGTATCAAACTGAGATCACGATTAATTGATAAACCCACTGATAACTTATGCTTTCTACGTGCTCATTTCAATTACATTTAAAAAACATGTTTCCAGGATTTTTACAAATAACTTTTCATTTTTGTATTGTTAATGAATTATATACATTTTTTTATTTTTAAATAAATATTATATTTTCTATAATTATAAACATGAAAGAAAAAATTGAATTATTTTGACAAGAAATAATTTTCAAAAACAATTTCTTTTTAAAACCGATTAAAAATCGATTAATCGGTTTTAGTAAAACGAAAACCGAAAAAATCGGTTTTTACTTTTACAATAATTTTTGCAATCACTAAGTTCCAACGAAAAGCCATGCATCTATGCCTTCTGAGTAAAGCTTCCGCTTGCATCCTTTGATGCTTCCAATTCCCGTTGCGGTAGTATAAGTCGCTTATTTCATTATTAAGTAGTAAGTGTATAGTGAATGTCTTAACGGAATACATATGCCTCTTCACAATCAGCCTTATTATCGATCTGTTCTTTCCCCAGGGGAAATAGAAGCGCTCAAAGACCAATCCAAGAGCACATCTTTGGTAAGTCTAAGCGCCTCCATACCGTATTTTCGTTATCAACAATTTATTAATCATACGAAACCACACACTTCAACTGATTACTCAAAAATGAAAATTCTTCTGCATCTTCTTTTTTCAAATGCATATGAGTCATCTTTTCATGAATAAGCCTAAAATCAGTAAAAAAGTCTGCTTTTGGAAGGATTCTTTTTGAGTATGTTAAGAGAGGACTTCAAAAAAGATATTTTCTGGCCATGGTGTGGAAGCGCTTCACTTTGCAAGCGCTTTTCGTATTTCCCACTGGGTTCATTTAGCAACCACATTGTCAATTATTTGAGTGCATTAGAACGACTGACGCTCTAAATTCAGATTCCGGCTGAGTTTTTTTTTCGAGAAAAACGGCTCTAAACTTAGGAATAAAGCCAAACTCAGCTGAAATGCATGATGCATTAGAAAGCGTAGATGTACTAGGTGCAGATTCTGTTTAAATTCTGAAACATTTTCTTTTTTTGTATTGTCAAGAAAATCGGCCTCCGAAACTATGGAAGAAAGCAGCCAAGGTTGCAAAAAAACTGAGAATTCTTTCGTAGGCTGTGAAATATGTACATTCACAATGCATCTCCGATATCCTAGGCCTAGGAAGCCTTCCAGAAAGAACCTTCGGAAAATTGGATATAGAAAATCTCGTAATTTTGCTAAGTGTTCAACATCCGTTTTGTTACTCATATGTACATACATATGACGAGGTGCTAAAAATTGCTTACTTGATCAATGCTAATGCGTTGGCTAATGATCAATCACATCCCACCACACTTTCTATAGTTTATACTGCTACCTGTACAGATTTTTATGTATTACTACCCTAGTAGAAATTACTCACAGTTTTACCTTGTCTCTTGCCCCGCAAGGGGCAGTATTATATAAACCAATACTAATTTTGAAAAGCATCAATGTGTTTGCAATTCATGAAGAAACATATAAAAAATTAAGTAGTCCCGATGAGCCATCTGATGAGCATTCATTAAATATCAGCGATGAGCTCATTGGATATCATGAAACTACTTCCTATATATACTAAACCAGCAATAACGAAATATATATTCTTGTCCTCAGTTTGTCGGATCATATTTCTACTAGGAAAGTTTGAATTTATATGCTTGTTTTATGTTTTTAAATTTTTTAATTTATTTTTTGATTTATTTTTTTGCGAAAAGACTATCGCACTTATGCTGAACAAGACGTTATGCCCAAATACTTACACCTGAGCGTCTCAGAGGTTGATTTGCAACCGGAGTTTGAATTTGGACAAATATATGATATCAATAACATAATATCAGATTCTCATTTATGAACTCATCATGATACTCATTGATATGCCCATTAATAAGCTCATCGTGACAATCATTGCTATGCTCATTAATAAGCTCATCGTAACACTCATAATGCACTCATCGAAGTGCTCATTTAACATTGTAAAATACACAATGCCCCTCTTTTGTGTATTTTACAATGTTAAATGATATATACATTTCTAAATAAGTGAAAGAGATACAAAATATCTCATGTACACTATTTCATCAGGACATTCATCTGATGACTCATGAGGAGCTCATTGATGAGCTCATCATTATTCGTCTACCAGGGTAATGTATTTGAAAAGTATTATATTAACATTTATTTGGAACATCTTTGGGACTTATCCCTAGTTAGAAAAAATATTGCGTCAAATTCATGTGAAATCTTCATGGAAATGGCATATAATTCTACATAGAAAATACGTAGAATTTTATCTCTGGTAGAGGTCTGAACTGGAGTATGTATCAGATTTTTTTTGGCTGGTTACAGCTCCCTATTTAACTAACTATTTACTTGAATTAATCTAGATTGTAATCGAAATCTTATTCTCTCAGTAAGTACCCATACCTAGTATGAATTTTGTTTCTTTTATAATTTGTATTTTTAACTATTAGATATTTATTTTGTGGTAGCCAGTAAAGACGTATACTTAATTGTGTAGCTGTATATTATACACATATATTATTAATCTTAAATGAATTTTAATGTGAATATTCGATGGAATCCACAATTGCATAGTTCGTACAAAATTACCTGGATTACATACATGTTGAATATGCTCCATTAAAACAATAATTTCTCCTCGACTAATGTTTATTTTAATAATTTAGATCGGATGTAAGGAAAAACTTGCGCCAATTCATCATCATAATTTCTTTCTCGCTATTCCACTATATATATAGCTAAATGTAATCACTTTCATCTTTCCATCATAGTTAAATAAATGTAAGCAGTAAAAAGCTCATCTAATTCATCTCAACATAACATGGTCTGCATTTATCAAAAGTTAATTAAACAAATTTCCACGATCATGTAAACACAGTCATTAGGTGGGCAGATAATCGCCAGTTAGCTTTGGATAATAAGTTGACCATGTCTCTAGTAAAAATTGCTAACAACATCTCCGCTATAAATAGATGGGTAATATCAACACAGTTTTGATTGACTACTGCGATGAACATTGAAATCATTAGATAGATAGACAGACAGACAGACAGACAGACATACATACAGCCTAACGAAACCTATCGGCAGATAACTTTGGTTTTATTGTATACCTGCGGTTTCGAGTAATTCGTCATGTGTAACAAAATGACTGAACGCTAATTAGTAACAATTTGTGATGATTTGTTCTGGTAATTAGTAGATTGTTAGTATTATATAGCTTTCCTCATTACTATTGGAGAAATTTCGATTGTTTGAACACACACACAAACACACATTTAGGTAATCGGAAATTCTTGGCGAATTGATCTGAGACAATTGAATTCGTCTCATTCTTTGTGTAGTACCTACTGGCGTGGCGGCGTTTATACTTCTGTGAATTAATTTGAACTCATTCAAAGCAAATACTTACTTAGTTTGGATATAAAGTAGAGATTAGCAAAAATATTACACAATTTATCAAAATGTAATTTAGTTTGGATATTTTTTTGTTATATATTATGAAATTACATTTCTATATTGTTATTGTTTTAGAGATGGTCAAAATAGAAAATTTCTCCATGTTAGTTAGGGATTCAACGAAGCGGAGTAAGATTCAAAAAGAAATCAGAAACAGGTGATATTTTGAAGTGTTAAAGCACAAACAATAATTGTATTGCGGGGGGGGGGGGAGAAAGGAAGGTTCTAAACGGTTTTCCACCAGCAGCTACCTGTTGATTTCTAGGTGAAAGTTTTTCTTTAGGTACTTGATATAATTTTTTATTTATATCACCGAAGATCAGCAACGTTTTGAGTTGAAACCAGTTTCCTGTAATAGAAAACCCTTTCTCACGGAACTGGATATACTTCCAATACCTTTCACATTTACGGCGCAGTAGACTTAATTATGCACAATTTAAATATAATTTTCCCCTGCATCGTACAAAATTCAAAAATAATTCTAAGAAAACTTTTGGCGGACTTTTATATGAAAGGGTTTTGTAAATGAAAGATACAAATAAGCGTACAACAACAACAACAACAACAAATTTATTACATTATTTTTTCTTAAAAAATTATAACTTTAAAAATTTTATTACTATAATACACGACGCAGTCCTCTGTCTCGATTAACTTTTGAAATTTGTTGACCATACCACGTCCTAAAAGTTATTGTTTGCAGCATCTCCGATCTCCGACAATAATTCGTTCCTTTTATTTGTTGGTCTTGGGAGGGAACTTCATTTTTCATAATTGTAAGTAAGTATAAGGCAGTCCTGATAGTCCTGCCTGAGTCCAGACAGACAGTATCGATGTAACTATGTTCCTGTTCCAAATTGATTGAAAGCGGACTTCGAAGGCAGGAGGGAATTGTGTAGGTGAGTTTTGGAGCGAGAGTATTGATGGTTTTTGTGAAACGGATGTTTCTACATTTATAAAGAATGGAAAAACCAACTTCATATCACAAGGAATTGCAGAATTTTATCCATTAGATAAGAAGATTTTTTGGTAAAATTACTCTTTACAAAATCCTAGCTCTCTACAGGTTAACTTGCTCTCGAGTTATCGTGCGGAGAGACATATAGATGGACAGACCTATGGAAAAAAAGATAGACTAGTATCCAATCCATTTTGAAGTACTATAATAATAGTATTTCTATGTAATACAAACGGAATTACAAACTTTATATTCCATATGATTTCATCAAATCAGGAACAAGGAACACTTCGTACATAGTGACCCAGAAATATATATGGATGAGAATCGTTTTAACAGCGGCTACATCAATTGGTATAGATAATGAAGTGAACTTATAACTGAAAAAAAAACAGAATCGCGGTCTCGGTAGCTCAGTTAGAACGGGTGCGGATTAACAACCCAGGGGTCGTATGTTAAAATCTCACCTCGAATCTCACCTCGATACGATCCTGCCATTTTTCTTTTACTTAGTTTCCTTTCGATTTTTTTTAGATTTACAGCTTCTCCACCTCAGTAGGTTAGTACAATGGTCAGCCTTGACCTTGGTGCTTAAGATCGCTCGTCCCCCTGCCACGGCAAAATAAAAAAACAAATCATGTTCTGATGGATAGCAACCCTGACTATGCTCTTCACGTGATTATAAGAACAGGAAATAGTTAGGAAGAATTTAAAATTTAAATCAGCAACAAAAAAAAAAAAAAAAAAAAAAAAAGGAACTAATTCAGAGACTCCAGCTGTTGAGCATCTCTACATTAAGATGTTTTGCCAACATAAAAAGTTTTATTGGTATCTCATCTTCTTCAAGACCGAGAAAAAGTTTATCTGATCGTATAAAAGCAGAACGAAGTTGCTTTCATAATCGATCGAATCAAAGTTATATTTTGTATATTTTATAGGGTAATTTGCAATTATTGGTCGCGTCTCATATAATTCGAATGGCGATCAATATGTTAATATAAATTGCAATAAATTAAATCGTCTGCAGTAAAATATTTCAATTTGCAACCAAAAACAAATCATCGATCATCATGGATTTTACTATGTCGTAAGCGAACAAAGCGGACAAAGAAATTTATATATATATTTATGTATGTATATGTAGATATATACATACATACATATATAATTGTAAGTAGAATTTCGATTTCGATTGATCACTTAACGGTGCGCTCTGCACTTAGTTAACAAACGTAAATTACTCAAATAAGAATCGCTGCTTTGGTCGCTGCGCCATCATCATTTATTTGAATTGGCATGGCTGTTTAAGTGAAAGTTGGTTAAGTGATCTTACCAAACCTGACCTTATCATTATGTACAATTCCTTTCTACTTACTAGCTTACTTGCGCACAGAGTACAATAATCACCTCTCGTTTTTCGTCCTCTTCTTGTTTATCCTCTGCAATGAAAGTAAAAGTGATTTTGAACAAATTTCGCGATTTTGTTAATATACTTTCCTTCAGCAATTATGCATATCCCATATGTATGTGTGTGTGTATACTTTACCTACCAGTATAACTACTTTTCTTTTAATTTCATCAAAATAATAATAATTAATTGTTGAAGGAAAAGAACAAAAAACAAAAAACAAAAACAAAGGATTTTTCAATCTCGATTTAATTAAAATTTTTATGCGGGGGGTCCAGTCGAATGAAATCCCTGTTCGTGTTAAGCGCCATACAAACACTCGACGTATAACCAGTTTCAAATTGGAAATAACACGAAGAAACTGTGGGCGTGAAGATCATTTTTGTGTGACGTGCTTGTGATGTTGTGGGATCATTTATTACACTTTTTACTATGTTTACGTTAGGAGAAATGTTGATGTTTTCTTTGATATGAAATTCAAGGTCCATTTTACTATGAATTATAGATAAGTCGAAAAAAAAGAATCGTTGTAATCTGAACTTTATGAAATTTCATATAGACAAGATCAAGGTGAGATTTGAGACAATTACGATATTCGGCTTTTTTACGCAAATATTTGTTTTTTTTTTAATTTTATACCTAGATAAAGGAAATATCTAACTAAATTTATTTAAAAAAAAAAGGTTTCTTTAATGTGGATAGAAAATAAAAGTCAAAGCTGCAGGTATACAATTATATTGGACTTTTACGTGGGTCGTGAGATATGATCATTATTGCTGTGTTTTTTATTTTGTACACTGAAAAAAAAAATTAGTTTCTTAACGCCAATGAATTTGTTTCATCAACAAATAATATCAGCTGATTTTCATTAGTTAATTTTGCTAATCTTGTTTAGTCATAACATTTGTGAATTCAAATAATTGTTTAGTTGTTAGTTTTGATAATCTTTCGGAATTTCGTATCCGAGCATCTTTTTTTTCAACTAATCATTTTGTTGAATTAACTAATTTTTATATAATAAATTTCGTTAAAAAGAAATATCAGCAAAACAGTCGTTGTTTAATCCACTCTTTATTAGAACAACCGACTAATTAATATTGCTCTTTCAACAAATTCAATTCTCCAAATTAAATAATTGATTGGTTGCTTTTGTATACCGCATTATTTAAAATAACTGAAACATTAGTTTGAAGACATTAGAAATCATCTAATCGAATTTGTTAAAATATGTAATACAATTGGAAAGTTCAACTAATTTTTTAGTTGATCATAGAAATAAAATGCTATGAATTTAATTATTTTTGTAATTATTATTTTTATATGATTTTATTATTTTCCCGCAGTAGGCTGACAATATTTTTAATAAAGAGGAAAAAAAGCGTTCTGTATGGGCAAGAACTCTACATGTACTCATTAGTACGACTGAAAGTTTCTGCTGCCTACTGTAGACGCTGAAGAATATATTAAGCAAACCCCATATATAACACTCAGTATAAGATCTAAGTATGAACTATATATTAAGCAAAAATCTCTAATTTGTTGATTCATCGCATGTATAAGTCGAAATTACGAATTGGGTTTTAAGGGGAGTTACCACTGAAATCTTAAAAAACACAAAAAGTTAATACAACTTTGTGTCAAATTTGTGCGTATTATCATAATCAAAATTTTACATACTTTGGGAAAAAGCATAAACTTAGGTAATTACGTGTCAAAAATAAAGATTTCGGGGTTTTATATGTATGTACCTAATTAGCTTTAGAAAACTCTCGAATTCATTAAATTTGCAAAGTTTGGTACAAAACAACGTAATAATGGTACATCAAGTAGATAAATTTGTACTTGAACATGGAAGGTCTTGAAGTGGAAGAGGAAGTGACGGAGGGAAAACTAGAAAAAAAGTTTTGGTTACTAATATATTTTCGTTTGAAAGTTGCTATTTTCAAAAAGGAATAACTATCAAAATTATGATATTATTGCAAAGAAAATTCAATTTGTGACAGATATCGAACCTTTTTCTGTTTATTTTGAAAAACTCAAATTGTGTACTGCAGTGATAAAAGAAATAAATTCAATAATGTTAACCATGGTAGCGACGAAAAATTTCTTGTTTTTATATATTTTGCATACAATTTGGCGTTTTTAAATTCATTTCATCACCGTCAGATGGAATAATGTGCTTTCGGAAAGCATTCATTTATTTTGAAAGCTCTGCGGGCTGTAGTCTGCATGCTAGGAAAATTCGGTCCAATAATATTATGAACTAAAGAGGAGAAAGCTGAATTTGCTAGGTATTCAAATTTGTATATATAAAAAGGAAATAATCGTATCAGGCCGTTATACAGAAAATCGTTCAATTTTGTGTAAATTTGTGAATGGACTATATTTCATTTTAATGGAATTTTACAGCAAGTTTGGCAATATTGAAAATGCGATCCATTCATGACCTGGATACGGTGTTTTGAAATTTAAAAAATGTTGCAAATTTTGCTTAGTAGATGTAACTTTAAAAATTCATATCTCATGAAATAAACGTTATTTATTTTGGGAATCTTTGAGGATTACGAGAAAAATTAATCAAGGTAATTTTTCTGAAAATTTGGATATTTCGGTTATCCTTGAATTTCTCAAAATGTGCAATACCAATACGATTCCAATTCCATATAAGACTTATAAATGCAGCGAACAGTACAAATATGTAGTTCGCTTCAATCGTTCAATGTTCTCTCAAATATAGGGGAGTTCCGACTATGCTAATCTTGTTGAATTATGCTCCTTGAAAATGAAAAATTTTATGCGAACAAAATTGAGGAATTAGATAGAGATAAAATTTTATATAATCTTACACTAAAATTGAGTTGGAATTCTACCAGACATAGCTCAACCTGGGATTTTTGTTGGTCAATTGAAATTTATCTCTCGAATGTAGTTCTTTGAGTAAAACGGACAAAGTCTGAATATTATATGGTATATTACATTATATGGTGTATTACAAGTCAGAATTCGCGGAAGAGTTTTATTTCATGGCAGGCTTCATTAAAAGAAAATTTGCCCAAGCAATAAATGGTGCCACACAAATTACAAGGAAAAGTGCGGATGCCCGAAATGCTTTGGAGTAAAATGCAGACGAATACTACAGCTTCATATAGCTTTGCATGTACATTGTACATATAGCGATTTGTTTCAATTTTCAAATTGCATACTTCTATGCGTTTATGTCTGACTGTGCTTTTGAGAACAGAAATCGTGAATTTTGGTGGTAACCCCCCTTCACATGTCGAAACGAAATTCAAATTGATACAAGTTAAAAAGCTAGAATTGGCCAAGACCAATTCTTATGATACCCTAGATGAATGCCCGTATGAAATTTCGTATTGTCACACTTCTGTGCAAGTTTAATTTTTGAAGTGGTTTTTCGCATATACATATTTCCAAAACGGTTTGTCGGACAGAAAAAATGATTATAACCAATTTTATAGGATTTCGTATTCTGCAGAAGTTTTTAGTACAAAAAAAAATGTCATGTACTGATCGTTTTCACAGTATACGTAAAAAACCTAAATTTTTATATGGCAACACCAAGAAGGAGTTGTCCGATCTAGTCCATTTTTTAAATTTTATTTGCTAGTAAAATCTATCAATTTATTTGTTGAATTTATTAATTGCATGAATTCGCTAATATAACATATCATATTGTTAAAAATAAACAAACAGTTTCGTTATTTCTGTGAAAAAAATTAATAATTTTATATGTTGATTTTACTAATAATGTCTTTTGAAATATGATTAGTTAATTTTTAATCAAATATTTGTTAACTGAACTAATTGAATTCGAAGCTACAACTAAATTATTTTCCAAAACAACTAAGGGTAAATCAAGTAATTTCAATTAGAAATTGCAACTAATTAGCACTTACAATTTTATTAATCACTTAATTGTTTTTCAATATCAATTTACAAGAATTACTAATGTACAATCAAATAATCGTGATTTGTGGTTATAAATTCTAATTTTTTTTTCAGTGTAGCTAGAAACTCTGCTTGAAAGGTACAAAAATAGCTTATTAGTAAGCGGTAGAAGAGGATACAAGTATTGCAAGATTCTATGGAAGAATCTGAAACAAGCTGGAGTATATGGGGACACCAAAGAGGAAGTTTCACTCGACCCTAACGACTTGAATAGATTTATCGTGTCGCATAATGTTAATCAATCAGCATTACCCGGCAATACACCATGCTTAAATAACCCTGAGAATACTAATTCTTTCTCTTTTTGGTGTATAGATTACGCAGAATGTTATAAGTCTATATACTCTATTAAATCTAGTGCCACTATGGTCCTGATAATATATCTCCAAAATTCCTGAAATTATTGCTGCCTTACATTAGTCGCTATATATTATTTATTTTTAATACCTGCTTAACATCATTTACCTTCCCATCTAGATGGAAAATTGCTACTGTGCTACCTGTCCCTAAGAAAAAATCTGCTGCAAGCCTTTCTGATTATAGACCCATCAGCATTCTGTGTTTCCTCGCAAAGGCTTTGGAAAAGGTGATGTATACTCAGATCCAATTGTTTGTTGAGAACAATAGAATGCTTTTACGTTAGCAATCGAGTTTCAGACCAGGATATAGCTGTGAATCGGCTGTCCTAAAGGTTACCACTGATTTAAGAAAAGGCCTAGATAACGACGAAATTGGAATACTGGTTTTACTCGATTTTACTAATGCTTTTGACTGTGGACTGTGTAAATCACTCGATGCTCCTCAACAAACTTCAGACATTTTTCCGGTTTTCTTCTAGTGCTGCCAAATTGATACAGAGTTTTTTATGTGATAGATATCAACAAGTGCGAGTCAACGATCGTTACTCTGATTTACAGCCGCTTTTCTGTGGCGTTCCACAAGGATCAATCTTAGGCCCATTGCTGTTTTCCTTATTCATCAATGACTTACCAGACATTGTTCAAGAGGTTAGTACTCATTTATATGCTGATGCCCTACAAAAATACAATAGTAGACCTGTCAGTCTTATTGAAGACTCCATTGTAAGGATTATTGATGTGATGACTTAGTACGAATCTATGATTGGTCTCAGCGTAATCTTTTGATGTTAAATCCTTACAAGTCTAAATATATAGTTTTTTCCAATAATACATACTTTGCAAACTGACCTTCCGCACATCATGTTTGTGGGTGAAATATTGACCAGGGTAAGCGATGTTACGAATCTCGATGTTGCTCTTAATGGGAGAATAAAATGTTGTGATCATGTTCGCGGAGTGCTGGGTAAGGTGTATGGAGGTTTGCGCCGACTTTGGCTCTCTGCAAAATTATTAAGCACGGGCATTAAATGTAGATTAGTGAAAACCCTCATTCTGCCCTACTAATCTTATGGAAACTTAATTTTTCCTAAATTGGTTAGCTACTGCTCTCGTCGAGTAAATGTTGCCTATAATCTGATTGTATTCGCTTTATTTTCAACTTACGTAGATTTGACCATGTTTCTAATTTTATACCTAGAATACTGGGCTGTCCACTGAACATTTACCTACGACGACAAGCAATTCTATTCCTCTTTAATCTTATTCGTACTAAACGCCCTGATTACTTAATGGATGATCTTTAGTTTCTCCAATCTAGGCGTCGTTATGATCTTCGGATTCCACGTCGTAATTACTTGGTTCACTTTGCCACTTTGCCAACTATAAATTTGCTTTCTATGTCAAAGGATAGGACAAGGTTAGGTTAGGTTAGGTAAGAGGGGTGCCACTAGCCAACCAGCCAGCCTCACTTAGACCTCCAATGGGTCCATTGTGCCCCTAGACCTCATGGGATAATCCTTCAAGCCGCGGATTTATCCTGCTTTTCTTGGGAAACTCAGGGTATATCCAAGACCTTTAACCTAGATCCATCCTGCCTCACTCAGAAAACTCAGGATGTCTCTGAACTTTATGCTTTGAAGCTCCCCCAGACTTGAAAAGAAGTAGCTACCTAGTAGCCTACCTCTTTTATTCATCAGAGCGGGGCATTCGCAAAGCACATGTTTGACGGTTTCAATTTCCTCCGAGTCCCTACAACTCCTGCAGAAATTGTTTGCCGCTATTCCCAGTCTTCTAGCATGGTCCCCTATGGCCCAGTGACCCGTCATGACCCCTACTAGATTCCTGGTATTTGCTCTGCTGCTATTAAGCAGTTCTCTTGCCCTTTTCCTGTCATATGCAGGCCACAATTAAACGACAGGTATCCCTGCTGGTCCATCGGAGGCCTGCCTATAGATAGACGTCCCTGATTATTTCCTCTTTTAAAGCTCCGATTGGGATCCTCACGTAAGCTACAGCTGCGGAGCTATCCAATTCGGAGCCCTTTTTGGCCAACTCATCAGCCATCTCGTTGCCTGAGATATCCTTGTGGCCAGGTACCCAACTTAGGGACACCTTGTGCCTTACAGTCAATTCCTCAAGTCTTGTTTTTCATAACTGCACCAATTTTGATTTTACCAGCCCAGCATCCAGCGCCCTGATGGCTGCCTGGCTATCAGTATATATGCAGATGTGCCATGCGGGCTCTCTGCTCATGGATACCAATGTTGCCGCCTGATAAATCGCTATGAACTCTGCCTGAAAAACACTGCATTTGTCAGGCAGTCTATAAGACTCGTGCCACTGGAGATCTCTAGAGTACACTCCAGCCCCTGTGCCCGCACTCGTCTTGGAGCCATCCGTAAATATAGAAATATCGGATGCAACGGGCACCTCCTTCCCCTCCCAGTCACTCCTGGTGGGTATCGTTGCATTGATACCCCCACCAAAAGTCAGGATGGGTACTTGATAGTCTGTTTCTACCGCGCAGTCCCTAGAGTCTACCTTCTGGAGTATATTGAAGTGCCCAAAACCACTCTCCGTCCAACAGCCCCCCGCTCTCAGCCTGACAGCACTAGTTGCCGCCACACCCTTACAATAAAGGTCCAGCGGCAATAGGTCAAGCATGACCTCCAATGCCGCCGTGGGCGTGGTGCACAGACACCCAGTTATACCCATACAGACGGCTCTCTGGATTTTTTGACAGCACATCAAGGTTACAGTTCCTCGTCAGTGCCGTGCACCAGACCGTAGAGCCGTAGCAGAGGATGGGCCGAACTACGACTGTGTACATCCAGTGTACCACCCTGGGTTTTAATCCCCAGTTTCCGCCAAATATTGTCTTGCACGTGTAGAAGGCCACACTGGCCTTCTTCATGCGTTCTTGTAGATTAGCCTTCCAGCTCAGTTTGGAATCGAGGACGACACCCAAATACATAGGACAAACGCAATATTGTCTTAATTGCTGCAAATGGCGTTTTGATATCTCATAGGTGACAATATATCTTAAATTAGAAGTGTAAATCAAATGTGCGATTGCTATGACGGCCTAGACAAAAGAGGAGCAGAAACTCCCTTTGTCGGATCAGAGGAACCATTCTCTGGAACTTCAAAGTGTTACCTCAGGACTACCGTAAATAACTGGAAGAACAAACAAAAATCCCTTTATTGGGAAAGGCTAGAAGTATACTTCGTTAAGGGAAAAATCAAAAGAACTTCTAAAATAATTATTGCAAAGCTTTTCTCAAGCCACTGCCCTTTGAGGTATCACCTATACAAGATGGGCTTGGCTGGAATCTTATCCCTTTCCCTTCTGTCAGGGTGCTCTCGAAACCTCGATGCACTTATTCTGCAACTGCGAAGTATTGGTCAGACGATGATTGCTCCAATTCAAACATGCTTTTCCTCCTCATAATTACGTGTGGAAGCTCAATCCCGGAATGTTTCTACACTTTATTAATATGCAGTCTAAACCTGGAAGAGAGTAAATTGACCGGGGACTTTAACAAATCTAATCTGTAATCTATATGAAAGATCGTGTGTTGTAAAATTTACTTCAGATTGTCTTATCACTAAAAAATCTTCACATTGAACTGTACACCAACTCACTTCACTAATTTGTGGTGAAAATATTGTTTTGTGAATTGTATCGAGTTATCGTGCCAATAGCACTGCCAGATAAATATAATATGCAACCGAATTTTTCATGTCAATTAATTTGGGACCGCCATTTCATGGTAGAAAAGTTTTGAATACGTCAAAACTTAGGGCTCATTTAGGGCTAATTTAATGCCACTTCCACGAATTTCATGCTCTAGTACTTTTTAGAAAGGTCCGTGGATAATCCAACTTTATTAAAAGATAAGACCACCACTAATGAGAATAGTTTGAATAGTATTGTTACAATATTGTGCACTACATAATATTTTAGGACTCAATTGGGGTTAATTTAAAACCACTTCCCCGAATTTAATGCTCTAGTACTTCTTAAAAAAGACCACCACTACTGAAAATAGGGTAAATAGTATTGTTACAATAGTGTGCACTGCATAATATTTTAGGGCTCAATTAGGGCTAATTTAAGGCCACTTCCCCGAATTTTAAGCTCTAGTACTTTTTAAAAAAATTCATGGAAGATCCGAAGACAAGATACAGTATAATGGTTGATTTCAGACATCGGCGCGGCAATGGTATATAACGCACCAACCCAATTAGCACGTACTGGATGTAACTGAGGCAGTAAATTAGACCTAATTGAGCCCTAAAATTAGGGCACGCTATTGAGACAATATTATTTAACTTATTTTTAGTAGTAGTGGTCCTAACTTTTAATAAGTTTAGATTATCCATGAATTTTTTTAAAAAGTACTAGAGCATTAAATGTGGAAAAGTGGCATTAAATTAGCCCTAATTGAACCTTAAAATATTGTGCAGTGCACACTATTGTAACAATACTATTCAAACTATTCTCAGTAGTGGTGGCTCTAAGTTTTAATAAAGTTGGATTATCCATGGATTTTTTTAAAAAGTACTAGAACATTAAATTCGGGGAAGTGGTATTAGACGATGGAATACTACTGAATTCTTGATAGTACTTTAGTCCTATTAGATCAGTTAGCATAAACTAAAATGTTGGATCGATCAAATATGAAAATTACTTATAGTTATTAGCTACTCCGTAATACTCAAGAAGAAGATTAGTACCTATCAGAGAATATTTCAAAGCATTTTCTTGATATTATTCACTAATTCTAAAATCTTAGCAGTATTTGTCAGGTTTTTATTAATACGACAAAATGTATTCTGTTTTTCTCTCTTAGCTTTTTAACTTTTTTCTTCACATTTTATAATTTTTTCTAATTAATTCGGTTTGAAGAAAAAAATGGTGATCGCGCTCAGCGAAACCGTCTAGAATGGAATTCCAAGATACCGGAAACAGGCAATCGGAGTCAAGAAGAAAAAACATTTTGATTAATATTATCGATTGAAAGAAAGTGGCGTTTTGTTACGAAATTGATTATTTAAGTTATGGTAAATTTCGAAATAATGTGCTAATCGCTGTGCTCTTATACATACATATTCGAAAAAAGTAACGAAAACCAATATTTTCGATTTCAATGAAATTCGGATGAAAGTTGTTTGGTGCACATTTACTTTCGCGTCAGATAAAATTATCGTATAAAAGATAAAAATTCAAGATCACTGTTCGTCTGTCTTCGCCGTAAAAAAAAAACAAAAAAAAACATACCTAAACCATCTTCACTCTCTTGACATTTCTGCATGAACCCTGAATTTTTCTATCTAAATGCTGCACATATGGATGGTATAATTTTTCAATCAATTTTAATACCTCGACTAGTTACCTTTCTTATCGCTTTGATAAATATTCGACACTTTTCGGAAGTATATTAAATAATTAAACGGCGGTTAATTCTTCATACAGATGATTGCCTGTTATCACGGTGATATTTATTAATAATTTTCTGTGGTCCGTTTTTCCTCGAGCGAAGTCATTTTAGAAATTATGTGTTGATGTTTTGCTAAATAGCAGCGCTGTTGGCATAATAATCGCTTACCTGTGATCGCAGCAGTAAGGTTGAAAGAATATTGGAGGATTCCTATAATTATACGAAGTTGACTTCACCTTTAGCTATCTATACACTGAAAGGGGTTTAAAAGCTTCTACCTATTACCTGCTACTCCCGCGCCTTTCTTTTCAGTATTTTTGAATTTTCAAGTAGATGACATTGTACCGAGCAAGAAATATTTAAACGTGTTTTCTAAAAATGGACATTATTTTAGCAGTTTTGTATCTGAAGCCGGTTATGAAATGCCAATGGATGTAGTGTGAGAGTTGGGTTAATTGTGGATTTCGATATATTGCAAATAAAAATAATGCAATGACACTTTCTTATATAATAAGTATATTCTTATTTCCATCTGCCGTCCTCACGATAGCTCGAGAGTGCATGCTCCTAGAAAGCTGAAATTTTGTACAACAAAGTAAATTTAAGTTGGGGATTAATCTGGTAACTCCTCCGTGGGATTGCCATACAAAAATTTCGTTTTTCATTATATATTTGGACACTACCTGAGAACGCGTCAATGTAGAGTGCTGAAATTTTGTACACAAAGTTTTTATAGAAATAGTAAATGATAGTTCAAAAATAAGCTAAATCGGGCTACCCCTTCTTCTTGTTACCATACTCGTATAAAAATTTAGTTTTTTTACGTATACTGTGAAAACGATCAGTCTTAGACTTTTTTATTGTACTGAAAAATTTTGTAGAATATATTGAATCCTATGAAATTGGTCATAATCATTTTTACTGTTCGATGAACTGTTCTAGAAACATATAAGCGAAAACCACTTCAACAATCAAACATCCACAGACAGTAGACCATAAGAAATTACATATGGACATTCATTTAGGGTATCATAATAAGAATTGGTCTTATATGAACATAGTTGTGTGCAATTGTGTTTACTCTTGAAAATTAAATATTGAATAGGTTATACTAAATTCTGAATGAAGAATAGAAATCTTGATGTGGAACTTGATTCAAATGACATGCAATATTAAATATTATTTATTTTGAAAAATGCATACATATCGCACCCTCAATGCAACATCATCAAAACTCAAAAATTGCAATTGACATTTAAACATTTCAAATCATTCCATTAATTCAAAATTTTCAGTACTGGTGTAGATCTTTCTTCAGTTAGTAGCCTGTAAATATGAATATAGGATAACTGTTCATTCAAGACAACTTTTGTTATAAAATAAAACGCAATGAAAAATTCAAAATTGATGATTTTGAGATGTGGTGTGGTGGAGAAAGCGACGTGTAATTAAAAATTAAATTTCCTGTAAAATATATACGTATGGCAAGAGATTTGCTCATGCTTAAATTCAAATAACGCTATTAAAGAGAAGAGAGAAAATCGTACTTTGCCTTTCTATCAGTCTCATGTAGACTCCTTAATTTTTTACCAGATTGAGCTATGTACTTCCCATTACTAAAACAAAATGGGTTGGAGAAAAATGGTGTGGATTTTATTTCTGAAAATAACAACCACCCTCTCATCGAGCGTTATTGAGCACAAGTTAGACAAAAACTTCATATGTAAGAAAGATAGAATTGGTCTAACACTTTATTCTTATGATACCCTAGATCAGTATTTCCTATACGTGGGGTTCACGCCCCACATGAGGGGGGGGGGGGCAATTCGATTGTTAAGGTGGGCAATTCGAAAATGGACAGAATCAAAAGAAGCGATGGCATAACTTTGTGAGGAAACCGACATCAAATATCCAAGTGCCACCAAATGTGCAAGGTAACTATTGCTATCGTTTCAATCTTCATATTTACCTGAATGCAGATTTAGTGGCATAAGTGTTTTGCTACTAAAAAACATTAATGGACTGTATATAATGAAATGTGGAGACATGACACTGAAGTTAACTAAATTGGAACCTCATATAAAATCTCTTTGCAGCGAGCATCAACTGCAAGGATCTCATAAAATTTAAATAATAAATAATCATTAATAATTAAAATAATAATTTATTGATTTTTAATATAGAAAAATCTTTCATTCAAATTATTTTGTACTTGACTTTCAGTTCTCCATTATACATTATGTATATGTTTTCAAAATTTACTTACTGTATTTGCTCAATAATTTCCTAGTGATTTCTTCATAAAATCTATCACTCAAGTTTCATTAGTGAACATTTCAATTTTTAAACATTAACAATAATTAATATGTTAGGGGGTGGCATAAGTATTTTAGAAAGGCTTAGTTAGGGCATAGCACAAATAAGGTAGGGAAACACTGCCGTAAATGAATGCCCGGGTGTACTTTCGTATGATTGAGTTTTGAAGTGGTTTTCCGGACAGTAAAAATAAATATAACTAATTTCATAGGATTTCATATTCTGAAGAACTTTTCAGAGTATTAGTAAAAATCTTAAATTTTTATATGGCATTACCAAAAAGTTGGTTATCCCATTTAGTCCATTTTTGAAATTGCATCTACTAGGTATATCTATGAAAATGCCGTGTACAAAATTTCTGCTTTCTACGTCGACGCGTTCTCAGGTAGTGCGCAAATATTTAGTGAAAATGAAAATTTTTGTATGGCAATACTACAAAGGACTTGCCCGATTAGTCCCATTTTCGAACTTAAATTTACTTTTTCTTTATAAAACGCCCATGTGCAAAATGTCAGGACTTTAAATGAACACATTCTCAATTTATCGTTGGACGGATGGACGGACAGATGGAGATGCAAAAATCAAAACAATTTTTAATATTGTGCGTGGATGTCCAGCCCGTTTTGCTCTACCAATTTGATTTCTGTGCGTTACAAGCGAAATGACAAACTTAATATAACCTATGATTTCATCTACGATAATAAAAAGAATGGAAGTATAGCAAAGGTCAATAAATATTTCAAGAAAAGGTGGTACGGAGCTGTTGAAATCATATTAACAAAACCGTGATATGTACAAAATGTTATGAAATGCATTAAATGTAAAGTAAGGCATTTTTATGTTAAAAGCAAATAATTTGGAAATTAGCCAATGGAAAATATTCTGTACAAATTTTATTCGATATGTAAAGATTACACATCTCTTTACAACTGAATTATTTTTCTCTACATTTCTAATTTTTTTTTCTTCCACAATTCTTAAGAGGATAAAACTCTGGATGAAATCATGAGATTTATTTAAATAAATCTATAAAAGAAGTCATACCACACGTGTGTTCTTATTTTATCAACCTATATCACTCTCTCATTTTATTGAGGCCGGCCCATCCCTTTAAGAGGAGTCAGTACTCAGCAAAAGTTTCAATTTAGATACCAGCGAACCTGTAGGTAATAAAATTTACTATACGTAGGTTTGTGTCCTAAAAGTGCGAAAATTCATATAAAATTAGCCTAGACCTAGACCACAAGGCACATTAGAGACATCTACCGCAAAAGACAGAAACCCAACATCCGACAAAAGCATACAATTTAAGACGAAAAATGAAAATTTGCAGTACACATAAATTGAAATTTTTTAACAAGAATTAACTCTCCTAAATTTGTTTTGCTCATAATTGTTAAATATGCTATTTTGCTTCGTATTTAAACAACTTTGAAATAAATATTGCAATTTCTAGTCGGTGAAATGTCGGAAGAAAAAATATGTACTATTAGAGTCAAATAATTATAAAAAGCTCTACTAAAAACAAAAAAAAAACTCGACGTTATTTGCTAGATCTAGGCCTTATCTTTCTAAAATACTCACAATTTGAAGAAATAGGAATGCCTACCCACAGGAATTTGATTTAAAAGACTTCAATTTTTACCATTTTTTACAAGTTTCCGAGCTAATATCTCCATTCTAATAAATTTTTTTTTTAAATTTTTGCCGACGTTATTTACTAGACTTCGTCATTACGTTTAATTTAAGATATAAATCATTATTCTGCTACAAATAGTTTGCCAGAAATTTGCATTGAAAAATGTATGAAACTTGCAAATCTTGGTACTGACTCCTCTTAACTCGTACACGAATTTGTCTGTCTGTATATTTCTTTTTTACTATTTTCGACACTCTCGTAGACTAACTTTTCGTCACCACAGCGTGCTGAAATTTGGCACACATGTTCATGTCGCGTGACAATTGAATCTATCAAAATTTGAACCAGAAATTTCCATGGAAAACCCGGAAAATCGGGAAAAATCATTTGAAAATTAGGTACAAATTTGATTAGTGATAAATCCGTTTCAGGAAAAATGCAGTTTTCAGATTTTTACGAAAAAATTTCCGGAATTTTCTGACTTTTCCGGAAAATTTTCCGGTAAAAAAGTTTTTCTGAATTATGCAGGATCAAGTTCCCTATCAACTGGCATCATTACTTTCTCTCCGACAATGGTGAATACTTGCAGAAAAAATCGAAGACAACGCTTTTCCGGAGTTTTTTCCGACCAAGGAAACGTTTGAGCGTTTTGCAATCTAAAACAAAGTTGTAGAGCGAAATGAGTTGCATAAAGTTGCTTTTGTGGAAAGTTCCATGGAAAACCCGGAAAAGCGGAAAAATTCATCGGAAAAATTTTCATCGATATGATTAGTGATAAATCTGTTTCAGGAAAAGTGCAGAATTTTCCAATTTTTCTGGAATTTCCGGAATTTTCCGACTTTTCCGGAAAATTTTCCGACAGAAAAATTTTATAAGCTATGCGGAATAATTTTTTTTCCGTCCTACTGGCATCAATACTTTCTCTTCAACAATCATGAAAACTTGCATGAAAAATCGAGGAAAATTCATGTAGATTTTTATAAAAAAAATCATAGTAATAGCAAAAGTCTGTGGAAAACATGGAAAATTGGGAAAATTCAGTAAATCAGTGGCTTTTCAGCCGTCATAAAATTGTTTTAAAATATCTCCATGCTGCACGTAATAACAATTTAGTTAACGTGAAAAAGGCAGAAAATAAAATAAGTAAAAAGCGAGTGTTAAAAAAAAACTGAGGCCAAGCCGCATGAAAAAGTAGAAAATAAACTTTTCTTCACACACAGAGGTGGACTCAGATTTTATTCGCTGACAATCACCGATATATTTCAGTATGATCAATCAGAGTGATTTGATTCATGAAGACAAAGAATATTCAAAAGAAATGTCCCAATCAAAAATAACTGAGTCCACCTCTGTGTGTGAAGAAAAGTTTTTTTTCTACTTTTTCATGCGGCTTGGCCTCAGTTTTGTTTGAAAACTCGTTTTTTACTTATTTTATATTGACTATATTCCGTCAAAAGCCTGGGATAATGCTGAAATTTTTCAATTTTGTATTTTATAATTTAAAACCATTCGAAATAGGCAGAGTGGTGTTTTTTTTTAATTCGTAAATTAAGAAAATCTTGAAAATGCTTGTATCTATATACCAGAAATAGCAAGACCAAATGTATTCAGAGCATAGTACCGATGGCGGCATTGCACCAGCTTATCTTTAATCTTATTATGCCTTTACATTTTCATTATATAATAATACAAAAATTAATAATATTTTTCTTTTTTTTTCAGGTAAGTCGAATGATGATGTTATATAGTTAAGTTGAACTGTAAAGACCAGGTAAAGTAACTATTTATGGACTTGTCTTTGCAATGTCTTTGAATTCATAGTATAGTATTATAATATATTAGAACCCATAATTTCTTGGGTGGTAAATTTCTATTAAACTTGCATTTAAAATAGTGGGGATTATCTAAATGAATATTTCTATTCAATTTCTGACTACCTTGAACTTTGAATTTGATACGGTACGTACCGAAAGCTATTTTCTATGCGAAATGATTCTGTCCACAGTCTTCGCTTATATGCTCGGAGCACTCACTGAGATTTATTATAATGTACTGAAAGCATCAACGGGGTCGCAGTAGAATAGATAAGAAAGTACTCTACTTTGCACACTGCTCGTCTTTACTATGAATGACCCCAATCCATGTTCGAGAGCCCTTCCAATAACTTAGCGATTACAGTCTGTCGATCATCCCCTCCGGGATTTATTTCAAGGGTACTAAAAAAAAGGCAAAGCTCTTACATCTTCTTTTATTATTCATCCGTAAGTGTCCTCATATATTTTAAGAAGAATAACGTAACGCTAACGGTATGGATATTATTTTGGTCCATTACAATATTTTCTGTTCCTAAAGATTTAGTGGAACAAAAAAAAAATGTTATCTGAAGCTGTAAAAGCTGAAAAGATTTAAATCGCAAATTTAATTTATTTTATCGAAGTTTGCAGAATGTTTCCTCTCCGACTTCATAGAGATACCATCGGAATTAATCAGAACACCCAGCTTAACTGCTTTGTGGTACAGTATTGCTTTACCAATTCTCTGAGTAGCCTTACTGAGATCTTGTATCCATAAAGTTACTTGTACTAGTCCACCATAATCTGCCATTTAGATTTTCTGACAAGATTATTGAAGCTCCCTCTCAATTCTTCCCCAACTTAGTCTTCATGGATTTATTGAATATCCTTCTAGAAGCCCAACGAAATTTGTTAATACTACTATTCCACTTAGAGATAGCTTCCTTTCAATGTATGTGTAAACTAAATTAACGTTAGAGCATCCATTGATGGTATGCTGAATATCACATTCAATTATGATACCAAGCTGGTTAGTCTTACTTACTTACTTAGATCCATATTAAATGAGGGGAGTCATACGGTACGGCCAAGACAATAAGAAGTTTCTTTATAGATCTAGTCCATCTGAGATTTATTTAGAGCTCCTTTTATTAAGGTTGTACTACATTAACGACTTTTGTCACAACCACGTATGCTTTTGGCGCAGATCAAATAGTGTCATACATGATTTGACCCCTAGTAGTCTCAAAAATTTCACAAATATGGTCCTTGCAGATTTTTAGTTCCTGTATGAGGACATAGAGTAGTTTTAATTGGGGATTTTGTACGAATATCCGAATTTTATAGTATCTTAATAGAGCAAACTCCGCCATATTATTATTAAATTATTTTAGGTTTAATATTATTATATTTATAAAAAATATACCTCTATATACTCTCTATAAGGGGTAGAAGTATATATCTACTATAGTGCTTACATTTTCGATGTCGATACCCATTCGCATCATACCCAAAATATTTGATTTTTTTTACTTTCTTCCACCGATTTCCTTCCAGTTTGGGCTGATGAAGCCGTCTTACGTAACCAACCAATCTATTAAGGGGTAAACAGTTTCATTGATCATTGATTACTCAATTAAAGAGACTTCAAAATTAGCAATTTTTAATCAGGTATACGCTTGCTAGTTATAATCGTGTTTCACCTAAATGAGCGATTCATGTATTGCACGCCAGCAAGTCTAACTTCCAGGAGAAAGCAAAAGCAAGCCAAAATAGTATAAATCAAAAGCCTACACATAAGCTGGACGGTGGTGTCAATATATAAATAAAATTATAGGCCTGAAACTATGATGTATATGGATATTTTTCAGGTGCGTTTACACCTGATATAACAGCGGCTTAAAAGGAATATAACAACCATATAAAAATAAGCACGTTTTAAAGTCACACATAAACTAACCTTTCTCAGTTAGGAGTTTTAAGAGTTAAGTCTTCTTTGGGAAAGAAAATTATTTTTCTTTGCATTGCCTAGACAGTAGATTGAAATGTTGATGTGCGCTTGCTTTTTGTTTGTTTGTTTTAATTTTGTTGTTTTTGAGTAGGTTCAGTGATTTTTTATTCAGAAATTTGCATACGGAAATTTTCTTATGAAACCAATTGATTCCCATGCAAAAGAAAACGAAATACAAAAAAAAAACCACAGGTGAGGTCTCATTAAGACCAAACAACAAAATAACGACATCCATCAAGCGTCCCCCTTTTTTTTTTTCTTTGTTTACTAATCATTGATTGCGTGCGTTTGACTTGCTTTAATACTGTTACTTGTAGAAATGAGTGGAAAACTTAGCAACCAAAATGGAGGAGATGAGTTCCTTGCAATTAACTCTCAAGCTCGATTGACTTTCAAATTGATTCATTTGCATTGTGCTATGTATGTTAAACACGCACTGTTCACTGTGTAAGTGGTGCTTTCTCTTCCACATTATTAGCAAAAATACAAAAATTTAAATTCTTAACATTTGCAGAGTACTCGTACCTACATACATGAGTTCGTTAATGGTAAAAAGTTGCTAAATTGAAAATGTGGAAAAATATATGTATATACTTAAGTATATGCCCTGATTATGGAAATCGAGAGATTTATTCGCTATTATATACGTAGAATTTAAAAACGAATAAAGTCAACAGTATTCACATTAAATGCATGCAACAATGTTTATCTATTTTCCTGACGACTTCATCATCGACTCTTGCCTTTCTGGGAAATATTGTAGCATTTTTCTTTCATGTTTCCCATGTTTAGACAAACGGGGCTCGACTTGAATTGATCTACTTAACTTCCACAATTAAGGCCGTATATGTATGCATATACAATGCGAACAAAATTAATTTATAATAGCTTCAGACTAAATAGACAAACACTTAGGTTTTCTTATCGGTAGTGCCAGATTGTTGGAGTTTTGGTAGAACACTCTATACAGGATGTCCCGTATGTAGTCTGGCACCCGAAGGCTACCGATAGGTCATGCTTAGACGAACACAGAATTGTATGGTTTTGGGCGAGGGGGGGGGGGGGGGGGTCGTAACGGCTTACGAAATAACGAGACTTTAAAATATTTATATATTTTAGTAGATAGATAATCGTTGGACCTTTCCAATGGTCTATAAATTTGTTCCCTCATCCTTTTCGTTTTGAAGTTATGGCTCAAAAAAGTTAAAATTTCGGAATTTTTACTCGTTTTTGTTTATTTAACTAATATTTTTATCAAAAAACACGTTATCAATATCAATTTTTCATATTAAATTTAAAAAGCCCAACCATAGCTGTCGAAGACAGCCATAACTTTACTGATAAGAGCCTTGATAAAGTCGCAACAGGTCATATGATCATTCAGCATGACACCGGGGTTCCTAACTGTTCTCATGTACGGTAAAGGAGAATCATTTAGAGTTATCTGAGGTAAATCATTTATATCAACGTCATTTCTATATTGCAACATACAGCAAGATTTACTGGCATTGAGAGCCAGATTATTTTCGATCGACCATGAGTGAATTCATTGAAGATCGTCATTCATACGTTGTACCCCATCCTCGATCAAACCAATCAGTCTATTAAGGTATATTTGGACGTCGTCAGCATACAGATGTACTATTGAATCTTTAACAATACTAGGGAGATCATTTATATATAAGCTAAATAGCAATGGTCCCAGAATTGAACCTTGTGGGACTCCACAGACCAATGGTAAAACCTTAGAACAATCATTCTTTAGTTTTACTTGTTGGAACCTACATATTAGACAAAAAACTCTTTATACTTGCAATGGCTGACGAAGAGAAGTTATACAAATAGAAAAGCTTTGTTAGTAATTTAGAATGAGTCACACTATCAAAAGCTTTCAAGAAGTCCAACAAGGACAGCAAACCAATTTCACCTTTATCAAGTGCAAAACGAAGATCTGTAGTCAAAGTTTCAAGATGACCAAGCATTTGTGATGTCTTAAGCTTTTCCAGAGCCTTCGAGAAAAAGCAGAGAAGACTGATAGGATGAAAGTCTGATGGTAATTCTGGCGAGTTCTTTTTTGCAACAGCAAGTATAGTTGCTATTTTCCATTTGGTGGGAAAAAACCCAGAGGTCAGGCTGATATTGAAAATATGAGTTACAAAGGGCAATATGATCGGGAGCAAGAGCTTCAAGAAGCAGGGAGAGAGATTATCGGGACCAGTAGCATCAGATCTTATTGTGGATATGGCTCTTAGTACTTCATTTTGGTCGACGTTTCTGAAACTAAAGCCATCACCATTTAGCATTGGAAGTACAACATTATCTACAGAACATCCGCTGGTTGACGATAACGTATTACTAGCATTGATGAAGTATTCATTTAACTCATCTGCATTGATGTTATATGATGATGCTTTGTCTCCTTTTATCTGAAGTTTACACAAGTTAGCCCAGAAATGTTTAGGAGACAGATTGGGATCAAGCTTTTCATGATAGTAGCGGCACTTTGCACAGCGAACTATTGATGTTACTAGATTCCGTACATGTACATACATCTGTTTTGCAGTATCAGTTTTGAGCTTTTTATATTTACGATACAAGAACTCCCTTTCAGCTATTAAAACTCTTGTTTCCGTCGAAAACCAAGGACAACGATATTTAGGGCAAATATGACGTGACTGCAAAGAAGCATGCCTATTTAATAAATAATGTAAGTTGGTATTTAAAATTTCCACTTGTTCGTCAACATTTGTACAGTGGTATATTGCTTCCCGCGGCTAGTTTCCAATGAGTTTTCTTACATCCTCACCGTAGACGGTCGTTTTATGGGATAGCGAAAAGCGTATCCAGTAAGAGACATACCTGCAAAGAGAAAACACATAGGTTCGTAACGATTGGTTTCGGTATACCTTTTCGTGCATAACTATCGCTCAGGAAACGCGGTTTGAAGCAAAACTATTCGCAAAACTTAAAAAACTTCTGCGTATTCATCACATTCGAACCACTGGACCGAAGGACCGCCAATTATTTTATTCTGTATCCGTTGTATATATATAAAAGATATTAAATGTACACCTACAGAGGGGGTTTATAGACAAACGCTTCGACTTACTTAGAGCTCCTAGAACAGAAAACGAACACACCAGTGCTTGATCCATCAAATTTCGTTGGAATGCTCTGCAAACGGAGAAACAATTTATAACCTACCTATATGCGTCAGGGCAAAACAGGATTATATAATACTTACGATGGTCCGGTCCTCGAGATAAGAAGGCTGCGTAAGCCACTTTGTTCTGAAGATGATAGGAAGAAATTCAACAGTTAGTATAGACCACATTTATTTTTGGTTTTATTGAGATAACAGCCAGCGCGACAGTTTAAATTTGGGAGCTGGTGTGCTCATGATTTACTTTTATAAAAATGGGCAATATCGGAAAACTCCTTCGGAAGGTTGCAATACGGAAATATATTTTGGTAATGGTTAAGCGCATACCTACACTTAGAGATTTGATATTTTGTTATCGACTAATCGATAAAATTTGCGAAATCTTAGTTTAAAAGGTAAGAATCGGGCGCCTCTATTGATTTCGTACAGAACCGAACCGCGGCGGTGGTAAATTGGGCAAACAGAGCAACTCAGAAAATCTTGGTCATTAGGTGAATAGTTCACACTCTTTAAGACAGAGATAGATATGTATGTGCCATCAGCATGTGTGCACAACTAATTGAAGAAAATGAAAAATCATGTTATTTTTTTCCGGCAATTAACCGGCATTAAAGACATTCTCTTTAGATATGTGCAAAATTAGTAAAAGTGCAATTCTAAATAATTTCAACCTTAAATACGATCATTCTCAGCTCGGACCCAGGACATAGTGGAGTATTAGAAAATGAAAGAGCCTACATAATTACAAAAATAAACGATCATCAACTGTTTTTTTTATTTATTTTAATCTTGTCACATACGGGACTCGAACTCACAGTTTTTAGAATTGGTCACAGATGGAATAGAAAACTTTTTATTCTTACGATTTAGATTATTAAATACAAAAGAAAAAAAATACAAGAGGTAAGGTAAGCTCGGTGGTAAGAGCAGTCGCCCGGAAAGCAGAAGTTTCCGGCTTCAAACCCCACACGAGGCGGTTGTTTTCTCTCTTGTATTTAATAACTTGATTTAGAATAGTAAAAATAAAAAGTTTTCTAAAATTCTTCTAGGGTCATCATCACCTATGTACCTTTACTTACGCTATATATATAGGAGAAATAAACATAACAGAAGATGGATCATAAGACAAGACGCAGACAGTCCAATATGCTCCTACCAAAATTAGACACAATCATATGTAAGTAAGTTAAAAACGATAAAATAAATTATCATGTTAGCAATGCTAGTAGAACAAATACCTACAGAAAATGGGAAGACATGATTTTCCAATCTGCAGCTGTGGCAGCGAAGACCCTCGTTACGAAACCGAAAGGCTTTTCGCTTTCGGAGCAATAACTTTAACCCTAAAAGAGTTACAAAATGCAACGAAACCCAAAATAGTGAATTTCGACGACGACATTAAGTTCTTAGTGATTATCGCCCTATCAGTATCTTATGTTTTTTAGCTAAAGTTTTGGAAAAGCTCATGTACTTGCAAATTATCGAATATCTCGAGAATAATCGGTTACTTTCGCCACTCCAATCAGGTTTCCATTCATATCATAGCTGTGAGAATGCAGAATCAAAAGTATCCACTGACATTAGAGCTGCCCTGGATGAGTGCGATTTCATGGCTCTGATACTACTAGAATTTTCGAAGGCTTTTGGTTGCGTTGACTACAAGATTATACTGTCTAAACTATTTCTAGAGTGTAATTTCAGTACTTCTGCAATATATCGTTGGTCAGTAACTTTCTCCATGACCGGTATCAGTATGTCAGAGCTGGGCAAAGAGCATCGACTTTGCTACATACTCTACGTGGTGTGCCCCAAGGCTCAGTTCTCGGCCCTTTATTGTTCAGGCTCTACATCAATGAACTTCTCACAGTAGTATATGATGTTAATGTGCACATGTACGCTGACGATGTGCAATTGTACATAAGTAGACCTATGGGGCTCTCACATTGTGATCTCAGCAGTATCACGGAATGGTCATCACGAAATGAGTTGCTGCTCAAACCCGAAAAATCCAAATCTATCGCCTTTTATAGTGGACTATGATATAGGTGACATACCTCCAGTGTTCTTAAACGCTGTCGCTAGACCTTACTTAAGAAAAGTTGTAAATCTGGGTATTATCATGAACAAAGACATGAGGTACTGCAATAATGTAAGCTCGATTATTCGTAAAATACATGCAGAGTTGGGAAGATTGTGGCTTTGTGCAAAAATTTTATCTAAACACTAGAATGAAGCTAGTTAAAGTCTTAATTTTACCCCACTTTACCTTTGGAAGTATGATATATTCCAAATTGGATAGTACCTGTCTCCGACGAGTAAAAGTAGCATTTAATTATTGCATCCGTTTTATTTTTGGTCTTAGAATGTATGCTCATATCTCAGCCTATAAAATTCTGCTTCTTGGATGCTCTCTACCCGGATATCTAAAGCATAGAGCGCTGATTTTCTTACACACCTTACTTGACAAGGGGAAATCTGAATGCATTCGAGAGTTTTTCCGAACGTCATTGTCATTTAGGAGACTGGTAATGGAGGGTTCTTTCTCGATTGTGGAATTCACTTCTATCAAATACTCAGTGTGTTGGCGCTGTCAATGCTTTTAAAAGAACTCATCAGGACTCAAATATTGTGAACTTAAACTTAATAATTTATTACAATCAATTTTTCTACACAGCGGTAATAAGACTATCATTTTAATTTATTCAGTTTATTCAAAAAATACTTTGGTATAGTACACAAGACTTACAGTCTTTTGAAGTATAATTTAGATGCAGGAAATTGATTAAGAGGTCAGAATAGATAAACTATTAGAAAATTAACTACATATAAATCCTTTAAGTAGTACATTTATCGTATAATTTGGTGTAGAAATTTAGTTGCATTGTACAACTTAACTAACATAGCGGTATAATAAATAATATTGAAATTAGATGGATTATACAGTTAAAGATATACAAGAGAGAAACAATCTAATAGTTGGTAGAAGAAGTAACAAGCACAAATAATTAAGTTCTAACTTACATACTAAACAAAAGTAGTAGATCTAATTGTATAAAATAAAGTTAAAAATATTAATTGTTTACAAACACAAAAAAACCCAAAAGAAATAACGAAAAAAGTAGCAGTCCCATTGATAGCAACACATTATATTGTTAATAATTTTGTCTTGAATGCACCCACATCTCTAACACTCTGGATAGAGTACGGTAAAGAATTCCAGGTTCTTGCAGCTTGAACAAAGTAACAGCCCTCTTGAACCATTCTACGATAACGGGGAATTAGAATATTACGATGGCGTGACGAATTCAGGAGTTGGATGTTATTCGCAAGGTAATCAGGTTGTCCGGTATTAATGAGGTTATGGAGGAAGCGAAGTGACCTACGCCTTAAGTATATATCTAGAGTACATCCGACTAACCTAGTTTGAATGCCAGAAACGTGGTCAAATCTTCGAAGACCGAAGACAAACCTCACACAATCATTGAAAGCAACGTTGATTCTGCGTAGGCAGGTAGAGTCTAATTTTGGGAAAATCAGGCTCCCAAAGGTAAAATGTGGCAAAATCAGAGCTTTGATGAGCTTCAGTTTGGTGTTCGAACTTAGAATTTGTGCGGACAACCAGAGCCTGCGTAGCCCACAATAGACCTTTCCCAGAACTGATCTGACATAACCACAACATTTCATATCTGCATTGAGCCTTATTCCAAGATTTGTGACTTCATCAACATATGTTAAAGCTAGTTCCCCGAGAAATATGGAGGGGATAGGTCTAGTCAAGGTACCACCACCCAAAATGAATCATTGAGACTTGTTAGGATTAAGGATTAGATCATTCGCTAGATACCAGTCATAGATTCTGGCAAGATCTTCATTGACTCGCTCCAAGCAATCCTCGAATAACCCAATCGGTCCACTACTGTATAACTCGACATCGTCGGCGTATAAGTGGATGTTGGCTTGTTAGATAACGCCAGGTAAGTCGTTGATGTATAAGCTGAACAACAATGGTCCTAAGACAGACCCCTGAGGAACGCCAAGAGGTACAGGTTAGAAGTGTGATTCACACTCGTTATAACGAACTTGTTGGCATCTTCCCGTGAGGAAGCTTTTGATCAAGTTAAAAGCCGATTGGGAGAAACCAAAATTATTGAATAACTTTAAGAGTAGCCTTGAGTGGTTTACTCTGTCAAAAGCCTTGGAGAAGTCAAGTAGCACAAGAATGCCGACCTCACCCATATCCAGGCCTTTCCACAGGTCCGTAGTAACCTTTAATATGGCTGTTTCGCAATTGCCATTTGCACGGAAACCTGACTGCCAGCGTGTCAGCATGTTATTTCTTTCCACATATGCTAGGATTTGCCCATATATTATCTCTTCTAGTACTTTGGATAAGAAGAACAAAATGTTAATAGGGCGAAGATCAGATGCTGTAGCGACTGAAGAGTTTTTAGGAATAGCCAAAATCGTTGCCAATTTCCAGTTTCCTAAGGAAAGTAGATGACGTAACGCAATGATTTAGTAAGTGCAGGATATATTGACCTATATAGGGGAACAATATTTTTATGAACTTAGGTGAGATTTTATCAGGGCGTACAGATTCAGATTTGACAGAGAATAGTGCTATTACGAGCTCCTGGTAATCAATTCCGTGAAAGGAGAAGCAATCCTCATGGTATTGAATGTGGTCCACAAGATGAGGCAATGGAGTGCTATTATGTAAATTAGACGAAGCCACAGGAGAGGATAGAAAGAACTCGTTTAAATCGTTAGAATTAAAGTTGCTATTGTTCAAATTGCCTTGTCTACCACATACACCTTTCAGATTCATTCACAACGTTTTTGGGGAAAGATTTGCATCGAATTTATTGCCATAATAGCGACGTTTTGCCCCCACGGATAGCAGTGGTTACTCTATTACGGGCAGCTTTATATAGAGAGCGACTGTACTGTGTTTTGAGTCGCCTAAATTGTTTATAGAAATATTCACGCTCTGCGATAAGAATTCCGATTTCTGCAGTATGCCAAGGACACCTATTTGAAGTAATCCTCTTGGTGCGCAAAGGTATGTATTTATCGAACAGGCAGCTGCAGAGGCTTTCAAAAACAGCAACTTGATCGTCGACAGAGCTAAGAGCTCTTATTCTATCCCAAGGCAGGTCCTGAATTAAGCTGTCCATGTCCAAATTATTAATGTCTCTATATGAGAAGTAGCTTGAGCGCTCCGGACACTGGGCAGTAAAGTCGTAACAGATGAAGAGTATGTCATGATCGAGGAAACTAGGGGAGTCGATTTGGTTATAAAAAAGGCTCGACGTTTATCGGTTGTAAAAAATAAATCAAGGAGTGATGGCCTAGAAGTATTAAAATATGTTGGTAGAGAGTTTATGGCATTAAGATATAGAGACTGCATGAAGTGAATAAATTCCATGGATCTGTAATTAGAACGCCAGTTGTCGATATTAAAATCGCTGTTATATTGACGAGACAAATTACTAAGCACAGATTCAAGTTCCGAAGCTCTCTCAGCAGAAAAGCATTCAGAAGGATAATATACAGATAACAGTATACATTTCTCGATCCCATTATTCAACTCCACACATAAAAATTCCGTGTCGCTGCTAATCGAGGAGTAAATAATTGTGGCCTTCAGGTGATCTTTCACGTAGATGCCATTTATTTTCTCTTCCTTCCGTACTTTTAATTATAGTATTTTAGATACTGTTTTTTTTATATAGGTACAATTTACACATCTCCTTTTTCTTTTTAATTTAAAATTTCTCAGATTTAGTTATTGATATGATGATATGATAATTAATTAATTTAATATAGTTTTCCTATTAATTCTTTCTAATTTACTTTATTTTTTTTTACAATTATTTTCTATTTTTGTAGTTGAATTCTTTTATATATATTTTTTCCCCTTTTGTTTCGTTTTTGACCTGCTCTCTCAAAAACTTATACTTATAATGCACTAGCACCTCTCTAGATTTGTAATCTTGTGTACATTTTCCGAAATAAATTATTGTTATTGTTATTGTTATTATTGTCTTCCAAAATCTACGTCTATGTACTGCATCTAGTTTTATGGGTGATTTGTGTCCTAATATATAAAAGAAAGCACAAAATTGGTCCGATACAAAGCTGCGAATTTTATTGGTGTGACACTGGGTGCATTTAGGCGGAGACCAAACCAGTTTGGAAGAATTGGTAGCGTTTGGTCACAACCATGTAAAAATACCAACCATTCCGGTATGGTTTGTAATTATGCGGAGGAAAAATCGGTAATTTTGACCGGTTTGGTCTCCGCCTAAACGTGCTCACTGTCAAAATATAGATGAGATCAATCAATCATTTTATTTACCTAATTTGTACACAAGATTAGAAATCTTATACTAGTACAATGCAAAGTACGGCTAGGTTAGCTAATAAACTACAAAATAAAATTAAAATAAAGAGAGGGAAAAATTAAACGTCATACTTACAATATATTATGGAATTATGGAACCTTAAGCCCAGAATGTTTCTAGACTTTATTAACAGTCTAAACCTATAAATGGAGCAAATTCAACGGGGACTCACAATAGATCTTTCAGGTCACAGTGATTGCGAGGCTAACGCCTATACACCCCTTCACAAATCTAATCTAATCTACAATATATTAGAAAATAGTTAAAAATAGAAAGGGAAAGAAAAGAAAAAGAAAATAAAAACAAAGTGGAAAGATAAGAAGAAAAGAGTTCGACACAATCAGCTATAGTAATTAGTGAAATACAATTACATTATAAGTTGCTTAAATTCACTGATAGAAGTAACATTCTGTGCACTGTAGGGAATTCCAAAGGCGTGCAACCTGGACAAATTAAGATCCCTCAAGGATGAATGAATTGAAACGTGGAGTTAGAAGCTTACGCCCTCTCAGGGACTGCAGAAAATTGACGGTACAAAAAAGATACTCTGGCTCACCTGTGCTAATAAGATTATGCAGGAAAATCAGTGCTTTACCCTTTAGGTACGTATCTAGAGTACAACCCAATATCAATGATCTATAAGGAAAGATATGAGCTGAACGACGCAAACCGAAAGCAAACCGTATACAGTCGTTGAAAGCAACCTCAAGCTTTCGATTGCAAACTGAGTCTAGTCTCATGTATATTAAACTATCATAAGCAAAAAGAGGCACCAAAAGTATCCTAACTAGTCTCGAACGCAGATCGACGGGAAGTATATTTGCAGACAGCCAAAGTCTCCTAAGCCCACCATAAATTTTGCTTACCATAGATTTGATATGATGACAGCACCTCAAACGATTATTAATTTTCACTCCCAGATTGATTATACAGTTTGCATAAGGTAATTCCACTTTATTAAGCATAATTGGGGGAAGATCCTCAATATTAAGATCAGAATTAGAAAGGGCTATACATTGCGATTTATTGAGGTTAAGAAGCAGTTTATTATAAATTGCCCACCTAAAAATTTCTGAGAGATCATGTTTTACTCTGCAGATACAGTCCTCAATCAGACCACAAGGTCTACATAACACAATTGTACATTATCTGCATACAGGTTCAATTGAACATCATGCACAACATCACATAAATCATTAATGTAGAGACTAAACAGAAGAGGTCCTAAGACTGAACCTTGAGGAACTCCACGTGTTAAATGCATTCGGGAAGACGGAACTCCTTTTATGACCACCTGTTGTGACCTATTTGAGAGTAAATTGGATATCATTTTAACAGCAGAAGAGGAGAAATAAAAGTTTACATATAACTTGCTCATCAGTTTTTCATGTACAACACAATCAAATGCCCTTGAGAAGTCTAATAAAACCGTCATATCTAGATCTATCTGCAAGCGCCGCCGGCCATGAATGTGAAGAACATTTTTTTCATCTAGACTAGGCTCCTTATATTAAAAACGGTCTAAAAATGTATGATTTCACTTAAAACTCCTAATGAAAGAGCGGAGGAGAGAGAGACTTTATTTATAACTCGTCGTCAATCTATCAATGGGAAAAAGTAATTTCAATGCATAACGGATATTTTATAGTCATTCCATCAATGAGTCATGTCCATTCACGAATCTTTCTCTATTGAAAAAAGTAACAGATCAAAAAGTACTAAAAATTCCACTGCGTCCCATTAAGAGATCATCTCACCATAAATGGTTCGGATACGATCACTATATAATACTCCATTGAGCACCATAGTTAGAGTTGAAAATGTGAATGAAATTAAACATGATACGGACACCGTGCACCGCAACGATCTTGCCAGACGATTTTTTCATTAGCTCGCCTTGCACTTGTTAGGTGACATGCCAAGATCTTAGGATTCCTCCATAAGATTTTACGTGAAGTGTATCTAACTAATGCAAGTAATGCGCTGCTAACATCTTTTGACGTGGACGGGAAATATCTGTACGAGATGACATTCACATGTTCAATATACAAGTACATAGTTAGATATATACGAAATCTTCGCGAGAGGCTGCTATTACTCTGAGCTATGTCTTCACTATAACAATATAAGCTTGTAAGAGATACAAGCTAGGAAAGATATTGTAGGTATAGGAAAAAAGTCGGCTTTTTATTCGCCATTATACCTGGGTTGCTCAGACAGGAAATATAATCATATTCCGATGTAATTTTAATTCTCTTTGGTAACTACTGAGACTTTATGGCACTTTTTACGTGATATTCTATAGAATCACCCTCCACCTGAGCCAAATGCGGGAACTATCACTGCTTTATTTCTTGTTTATATTGCCATTAGAGAAAAGATTGCGCGAAGTGCTACCTAAAAAGGAAAATTATCACGCTATAGAGAACGGAAAGCTAAAACCGTTTTACGAAAGAATAGTCCCTCTATCTTTATACATACATATGTATGTAATATGGCTTAGACTCTTATGGGTGTGACAGTTTTGAGCTGTCACGTAAGCTGCAATATCATGAATTAAAACATAATTTTTCCAGATTTTCCGGTTGAATGATCTAGTTCGTGTGTGTTACATGAGGTTATCACATCTGGGGTATACCGTGAAATAGTTCAAACTTAAATACAACGCTTTTCATGAAAATAGGTATATGTTTCTATATAAACAGGTACCTATTCGGATTTTATGCTGGAAAAGTATCAATTGATGTTATTGAAAATTAGCAAAACAATGTGCTAGGTACCACAAAAATAAATTCCATAGAAACTTATGTTGTATGAATTACTTTGATAAGATCAACAGGCCTTGAGAGGCAGCTATGTCTAGGCTTCAATGTACCAACCAAACGAATCAGCTATTCAATTAGTTTTGCATAGAAAAGATGTGTGGTTCTGAAAATGTTTGTGCCTTTAAACCGTTGCTGAGTTGAACAATTGATTTTAAAAGATTTCAGTAGAATATCATGGTGCAACGGCATTTATACGACATGTATACACCAGTTTTTATAGGAATTCGTATGGTACACACATCTTCTTTAGATGTCATCTATTGCCATAATATCGATATGATAGCATACCAAATTTTGACCATGGTTGGTTGTTGATTAATTAAAGTGTATAGGCAATAGCATTCTTAGATTTCTCAAGGATACATAAACGGGTGACTAAGTACATATGTAGGTAGATACCACTATTGAAGACTATAGTAAAAGAAAAGAGACCCTAGAGGAATTGTATGATTTTTAATGATGCTCCGGCAAAGGAATATAGAGATTGGGACTCAAAAAGACTTATCAGTACACGGAAAGAAAAATTTACTGATATTAAGAAAATGTTGATAAATATCAAGTAAAAATGCTGTTGATTTTGCGTCAAGTAAATTTTTATTATTTTCTAGAAAACATATTCTTGATTCAACTTTTGGTTGGTTGTATCATTATCAAGTAAATAATACTAAATTTTAAGGGGTCATATTTTCTTATTTTTAGGATTAAAATAATAAAACTAGAAATGTTTAAAATTCATATTGTTGTTATCTTTCCTATATTCAGAAAACTTTTATTCCAGATTCAAGATTACTTGAAATAAACATTGAAAGATTAATATAAGTAAACGAAATGCTTATAAATATCTTATTTTGCTAATAAATTGAATTTTAGTTTTGCTAAAATGTATACCATGAAACATATAGATTAAAAAAACTATTGATATAGATTGTATTAATCGTATTAGTACCTATATAATATTTGCTTTATGCTGATGTGCTTTTCTCAAGAATAGCTTTTCATGACATGACAGAACCTTTATGCTTCATGCAGGTATGATTATCTGAAGCAAAGCTATTAATTATTGAATCTTTTAAATCAACAGCTGTCAACTGTAAATTTGAAACTGAAGAAAATGTTATTGCTGGAAAAAAAAATCGTGGGAAAATCTAAAAATAAAAACCAGTTGTTTCCATACAAATCAATCATATTATGCAGTATAGTTTTCAGGAACCAACTTGCTGCAATTTTTTTTCAAGTCAACAAGTATTCGTCTTAATATTCTTAAATGTTTTATAAAATGCTGCTGACTATTTCCACTGACACGTGCATATTTTTGAAAGTATTGTTATACATGTAAATTAACCGTTGGATTTTATCCCAATAGCAAAAAACTTATATCATGTATTTATTGAAATTAAGGAAATGATTCTTAAAATTTAATAACCGTTTGCAAGATTCTAATTAATTGTATGATGTTTATTGAGTTCTAGCAAATAATGATTGATTCTAACATTTAAATTTAAATTTTTACCACATTTTCATATAGAAAAAGATATTTAATAAATAATTGATTTAATTCAGAAAACTTTTTCTAAAGTGTATATTCGAAATGAATATGATAGTTTTTAGTATATTAGAATAAATTTTGAAAACTTTATCTTTCTCGATATTAGACATCATTTTTAATATTTAGAAAATTTGGTTTAATTAAATTGATCATTTTTTGAATTGACATTAAAAAAAAAATTAATTACTGTGTTTAATAAATCGAAGATTTAATATTAGTAAATAAATTCTTTCCGTGTAACAATAGATATTAAAATAAAATGCAATGCTCTGTATATGTTATCAATGTTATCAGATAGAGATAGTAAAAGAATATAATCTCTCTTGCTATTATTTAAGATAAGGAATATTCTTATCACGGAGCAAACCTCCCCCCCCCCCCCCCCGTTTCAATTAGGAATATCCATGGCTCTTAAATCAAGGAAGAAACAAGGGTTGGAATGTACATTCATACATAATATAATCCAGAGATAATATTTACCAAAGCCTAGAAAAATAGGTTCCAACATTTTATCATAATGCCATCATATAGATGTAGCCAAGCAGAAAACTATGTCATCACCTGTGGTCATTGATGAATGTATTCAATCAAAATGTATTCAAATATTAGATATACTGTGAAAGTAGAGAACTTCATGTTCCTTTATAATTCGAAAGTATTTTGCAGCGTCTTCTATGACACAGTTGTTATGAACTTCAGAGGTATGAAGAGAGGCATCAATGAAAAATTATGGAGTTTTTGAAACTATCTGAAAATTAGCTCAGAATTATTGAAGGAACAGTAAATGGATACTGTAAACTCAACATAAATTTATATCGGATATAGGTATATCACCCATCCGAGGTATATATAGATTAACTCTCCTAGAACAGGAATACATTATCTAAAAATGTGACAAGATTGCCAAATGTAGATTTCATGCTGTCTGAAGGGATTTGAGTATTTTTTCTTTTTTTTCAAAAGTATACACCACTTCTTCGGAAGATTTGCATTCCTGGAAAGAAGCAAAAAGAGTGCACAATAACCAAATATACGGCTAAAGTGCACCCTATTAAACAGAAAAATCTAAAAGTATAGATACAATAAAAAGCTAAATGGATTATCAGTATAACTTAACCTGGTAAAACTTTAAACTCAGATTCTATGTATATTATGCAAAGACTTAGTTATTGTAGGATATATTGCGAACGCTTGGAGAGCTATACTTCAACTGTCTCGCTATGGGTGGATTCCATTAATGGCCACATCAAAGGAATATGCACAATTCTAGAACATTTAGTGACAAGGTTTGTTTTGTTTCTTATATAGGCAGGAGCATGAGAGAAATCATAAGCATTGAGGCCAAGGTGGCTCATTTCGCTAACCTTCTGAAAGCCTTTTCACCAATATCTTCCTGTCCTCTTCATTGCATCAGGTCCAGATGAGGTAAGTTTTCAACTCATCCACATATATGTAGGAGTACAGACCCAATCGTATCCAGTCTGCTCCGGGAAAATGCTGGACAAGTACACCAAAAGTGTTTGGTAGCCTTAGTTAGGACTTCCTTCCAGGCAGGACAGACGTTCAGTACAGTGTACAACTCCCATCCCATGTTAGATGAGCGTGAAGCGAGCTGTGGCCGGTGATGATCCCAACCACAGTTCTGCATTCTTTTCTTCCGAGCCCCAAGAGAATGTCAGTGAAATTTCTATTAGGCCCGTCAAGAAAAAGTTTTGTACACATGAAAGTGCTCAGGTTTGCACATCGATGTTGATGTTTCATGCCAACATTCGCTTTGATGAGAGACTTGAACGCGTGTAGCGGGTTCCGGTCCAAGGAAGGCAGAACCAGAACCAGACCTTGGATTGGGCAAGATTTTGTTTTTACTTTGATTGTAACTCTGGTCAATGTGCTTCTGCAGGTATATATATATATATTTTGCAGTCACCCGTGGCCTAATAATGGCATACAATTCAGAGCTTACACAAATAGGTTTGTTATAATGGTAATTGTAGCTGGTACTTAACTCTGAACTTGACGAATTTAATTAGTTTTGAAACATTTTCCTTATAGCAATAAGTGTTAACCATCAGAGGGTGGTTATGGACTGATCAGCCCGTCATGAAATGACCGTTAATTCGACATAGATAACAAGTTCTGCCATTTTGTCTTAGAATTTTGAGCATAATTTACACCTACATATATTTTCAATCACACCGATGTCTACTAAGATTCAAAGTCAGCGTTAAAGATGTCAATCGTGGAAATAATCCGATTTCTATTAGAGTTAATATTCAGTTTAGAAAAATGTTAATAAAAGAACCTTAAGTTGTAACTTCTATAGTAAAAGCTATGTTTACTTATACTCCTTGGGTATAGTGCCAGTGTATGCAAGTAAGAGCCTCGAACTAAAGATTAGTCGGTTTTAAAAGACTACTTTGATCAAGTAGTATCACTAGATCGATGCACACTCAATTTATGTTCTTTATTAAGGCTTCACTTGGTCGTCCACTCCAAGATTTCATAATTCAGATGACGGCTAATCGTATTAATATCCATGTTAAACCAAGAGTTATCAAAACATCGCGCATATATGTCAACTCTAAACCAAGAAAATCAGTTTTTTGTTTAGATTGATTTTTCTACAAATGTCAATATTTAACACTGTCAGGTGCGTTGGAGTATTTAGTTCGAAAAAAAAACAATAAATTTATAAGCAGCTGACTTTATTTTGTTTTACCTTACATGAGGCAAGCTTGAACGTTGTCTCGGAGAAGCTCGTTCGTTTTTCGCTGAGGTGGCTGTTGTATATCCTATGCAAGATCGGCATATTAGTAAACGCCATTCCAATATATTCATTATCACTAATTTTGTTTTCTCATAACAAGTTGGATTTTACAAAAGAGTTTTTTACTCCCATTGCCATACATATACCATGTATACCGCTACAAGAATCACGAGTGTAACTGCAAATATGTATGTACCGACACATAAACTCCAACAGAGAACAAGCAATTGCATAATGGGCCAACATTTCTAATGTAAGATAACATTTTTCTCATACGTTAAAAAAATCGTAATAAATCATTAACGCACGTGTCATATTGAAGGCCACCCGCCGATCGCGTTTAAGTGAAAGCGATTCTTTGGTGATGACAACAACAAAACACAAAAATTTAATGCATGATGGCATCGATCTGCCGACTTAAGTGCCACCTGCAGTATAAATTTGCGTAATTAAAGGCCGCACCGATCAGTAACACCCAACAAAATATTACAAAGACAAAAAAAAAATTGTTAATGATTGAAACCGATCTTTTGCACGATCAGATCAATTAAATGAAGTTAATTTTTTTGTCATTGTTCAACCCAACAATTTCTATCGAGCTTTCGAAGAAATTCAAAAATTAATTTCGGATTCATCGCAATGATCTCCTTAACAGCTGGGTGATCGTTAAGTCGCCATGGAATTTATACTTAAGAGTTTTATGCAATTTTTATACGTTTTCCGTTAATAAGGATTCAAAGACAGAACCTGTTTCTGGAGAAAGATTTTAGATTTTTTTGTTCGTTTTTCTCATCATAAAAATTATGATGCGGCTACCTTAATGAAAATTAACCAAAAGAGAGATAAAAAAAAACAGTTTTATTGTAAATCTGTCTGAAAGACTTTCACTTGATCACTTGTGGACGAGGATTATGATTTTTTCTCTTGAACGTGGGAATTTTTAAGGGAAAGTTTTATTATTATTGGTATTTTGCATGTTGGGCTGGGTAGGGTGTGGAATATATGTATGTAGATTGCATAAGAAATTAATATATGCCAACAAACAATTTTTCTTAGATTTTTGGATAAAAAATTACAAGTCTGTGTGAATTTGATTTCAGAAAATAAGAGCATTGTTAAATTGATTATGTGCACTATAATGATTATAGAAACATGCCAATTAGCGATTTGCATAAAATAAACACGAATAAGATAACAAAATTACATCTCTATGCAAAAACCAGCTTGCTCGCAGAAAGTGAAATAGACCCTATGTTGGCCAATCTAGACGCTTCTTCGTTATATTTTCACGCATGGATTGAAAATTTAAGCTGTGTGGATTTTACAGATTGTGAAATGAAATTTTTGCACTATGGCTTAAATTATGCGTCAAACATATACGGGGTATATTCTGCTCGTATACTGGAATTATTCACTCATTTGGATACTGTTTTAGATGACCAAGATACTGTTAAATTTGAATGTGCTTGTATAATAAAACAGAATAAATGTAAATCTAAGATTATAAATAGTATTAAAAAAAACACAAATTTAAAAACAATAATTTGATTTTATGTAAACCTGATGAGGGTAATACCAGACCATCACAATTTTAAACAGAGATAATTAATTACCTTGATAAAATGAAAGAATGCTTATATTATATGAAAGTTACTGAAATCAGTGCAGATCCAACCAATAAATTTAATAAAACTGTTTATAGGACCATAGTTAAAGTTTAGAAAAAAAAAAAAAAACATTGTACCTACATTAATGTTTTCAATATCTTTCACTATCTGCAATAGAACAACCATACAACAAACTTTTTGCTCTTAGTTTGAATCCCGATATTTATTTTCATATTTCGTCAGGCAGGGAACCCGAAACCGCTGAGAGTTTTTGCAATTATTCGTTCTTTGGATATACTTAAGTACAAACGCACTGTCGTTCTTTGCATTCCACGAACTGAATTTATTGGAGTAAGTTGAAATTTCACTGTGCACTCGCATTTAATTGTCGATTTGCATTAACTACTATATTTCATGTTATATGAGACCGTGTTGTATACGAGTCACTTAAATTATATTTTTATTTTTCTTCAAAACAAACAAATATTGAAATTAAAAATGTTTTGTTATTTATTTTCGTTAAATAAAAGAAGCAGTAACACTTTTCTTACACTTATTCATTGTCCGAGCTAGCCATAGTTAGGTTCCAATGACATCCTCTTTTAAATGTTAGTTGTCCCATTTCATAGCTTGAAGATTCACTTATTTCTTCTCTATTATTTTCATTGTCATTGTCTTGTGCTTTCAGCAATTTATTATTGTTACTATCTAAATTTTCGTTTACTTCAAAATATGGAGCTAAACAATCTTTCAATTTATTCTTAAATTCCTCAGAGCGCTTTCTTGATGGATTATTATACGTAAAATTTTTTTCTAGATTTTTTGCCAATTCTAGTCCTTCATTTAGGATTTCTAAAGTAAACTCTTGCTCTGGCTCACAGAAAATTAGTAATAAGTTTTCTCCATCGCTTGATTCGAACGACTGCCAATTGCATAATTTCTTGTTCATCTAAGTGTTCGTTACTAGTATTAATTAGTTCAATAACATCTTCTTCGTTCATGTCGACGAATCCCTCTCCACCTAAAGTGTGGACAATATTTATTATGCGAGTTAATTCTGTTGTCGCGGAAGGTAAACAATATCCTCTAATAATAACTTCAGGCCATAATTTTCCCCACCAGGCATTCAGGGTCGAAGATTTTAGTTCCTTCAGAATTAACGAAAGAATTTCAAGGCTATTTTAAATTGAAAAAATCTTTCCACAAATGCGTTACTGTAATAGTATTTGGATTACAATCAATTTTTTTCTAAATTGTGTGCAAATGTTTGCCGCATATATGTTATAGTCAAAACACGAAATTTGTCAAAACCCAATTTTACTAGGAAATCCTAGTGCTAACAAAGCGCTCTCGGTAATTTTAGTTTTAACTAAAATAACACAGTTAAATCTAGAATTAACGGAATGCAGTTGATACTACTTGTATTAACTAAAGAATATTTAGTTAATTCTAGTTGTGGCTGAATTCTCGCGTAGCTTTTCGTTAAATCTAGAATTGACTGGTTATTGGTAAATTCGCGTTACAATTGAAATCTCTCACCATTAAACCTTGATGTTTATTAAGGATGTGGCTATTTATACATACATACTGTATGTAGTATGTATACGCAATTGGTGCAGAAGGGGGGCGTACAGATCAGTGACACACATCCACACGTAAATATACACACACACGCACACACTATCCGAACACACATACACACATACACATAGGAAAAAATTGGAGTTTCTTAGCTGAATGCAATGATTGCCAAGCCGTTTATATAAGGAAGACAAAAAAACTCTCTTAAGATAAGATTTTGTGAACCTGATCCTGAACTTAAAAGTTCTAGTAAATCCAATAACGGATTTCTGGATTTCTGAAAAGGTGTAAGAAATATTTCAGCCCGTCAAATCTAGCGCTCCTCTACAAGTCCTACATTAGACCTAAAATGGAATACAATTCCCATGTATGTGCTGGGTGCTTCATTCGATTTTGTCCAAAAGTGAGCCTTCAAGCTCATTGGCGATGTGGCAATAACTTGTCATATCGACTTAATCGAACACCGCCGCAATGTTGGATGCATTTCGCTCCTTTAAAACTATATGCATGGTCAATGTTCTGATGAAATATCTAGTCTAATCCCTTGTAGAGTGATTCCTGCATGTCATATTCGCGCTGCAAACCGATCTTTCTATCCTTCAAATTACTTTCTTCCGTACAGTAAAATTTCGTGATGGTTTTTTATCTCGAACAGTGCGAATGTGGAACAGTTTACCATCTTCTGTTTTTCCTCCGGCCTACAATCTGCGGAAGTTTAAGGGGGCGACATACATCGGCACCTCCGCAACTCTCCTCATATTCCTTAATCCTTTCCCTATCTCCTTCCTGCCATGCTGTGCTTTACATCATAGGGTATTCCCTGAGCTTGGCTTAATAATAGAGAAAAAAAAATCAAACTCAGTTAATTTACACGACATGGAACTGGTGAAATGCTTAAGAGGTGGAAAAATATTAGACAAGTATGAAATCTATGAAATCAGAAAGTAACAGAAGAAAGGTACTTTTATAGTTTATGATCAAATTGATTTCAGAAACAGAAGCCCTGTACTAGAACAAAGAAAAAAAATTAAAAAATTAAAAAATTGAGAACAATAGAAGAAAACAAATTTTTTTTTATTAAATTATTTTATTATTATTATTTTTTTTTCAGCCCACTGCGGGCGAATACAGGTTCGATTCGTTTCGAATGAATCTGCTTTTCTTAATTTTCTAAAATTTTTTTATAAAAAAAAAAAAATTGTTTTCTTCTATTGTTCTCAATTTTTTCATTTTTTCATTTCTTTTCTTTGTTCTAATTTTTCATTTGTTTTTCAAGTCACTCAATTTCGCTATTTGGGACCTGTTGATGAGTCAAACCAAGACTTGAAACTTATCACCCAAATTATAACGAGTTGTGTAATGAAATAACAAATTAAAAACATTTTTTAGCTTTTGCTATATACCGGAGAATCCAAAAAAAGTTCCTTCTTCAGCAAACTTAACTATTAAGTATTAATCCATCCAGATCCGCGTGGAATATCCTTTAGATATTGTAATGAATTTTTATGGAAATATCATTGAGAAATCTCCTGAATTCATAGAACCAGATCGCTATACCTGTATCTGTTCAGACAGTTCAATTAGAGGATTGCTTTGAGGTGCCTCAAAATGCCCTTCATGATTGAATCAGTCAGTTTTCAGCGACATAAATAAAACTGATTTCGTTTGAAAATGCATACACAAAACAAATATGTATGAAAGTGGATTACTTGACGATTACCTGTGCTGCTCAAAAATGAAATAATCTTTTGATTCAAAATAAATAAGAGCTGCCTATGCTGTTTATAAATTTTCAGTGGCACTTTATTCCTATTCCACCTATCCTGAGCCTATACAAGCTTCGTGAGACAAATGCCACAAGCCAAGCGTGCAAAGCGTTCCAATGGAGAATCCCTTGGACAATACAAGACGCTTGATACACTCAGGTATTCGAAATCGAGGCAAGATCAGATTATATCCTCCATCTACTATAATAATGGAGAGGATCCTACAGGTTATAAGGTTATAGAAGTAGATGGGACGAGAAGTGACATATCGCCAAAGTTTACTTAATGACAAGTTAGGACACAGAAGAGCCTTCCGATTGTCTTACATTTCAAATGAACACGACAAGAAAAAGAAGAAAGAAGAAAAAAAATCAAACTCTCTTTAAAACTTTTATGAATAAAGAAAAAAAATGTGAAAGCGCAGATTACATGCAACGAAAAAGAATGGCAACTGATTCATTTTCGTCAATAAATGAGAAGGGGCGGAGTTTTCAGATTTTTCGCTCATAAAATGTTCCCGCGCTTTTGTAAAACCGGTTTACATAAAATATTGACAATGTTTTGGTCACATGTTGTTGCTGTAAATGGAAACATGTTGTTGCTGTAATCCTATGATATTTGAACAGCACGTGTTTCTGTTCACATTCGTTTTGCTATGAAGAGATTAGCTGAGAGAACTCAAGCTGGGTTCTCTGATATTTACGGGAAAAATGAGAATTTTATTTTAGAGGAATTTTACATCTCCTTTCAGCATCTGGGCCAAGGTGAAATTTATCTTTTTCTTAAAAATGGGAGGTAGTGTGACCCGAAGTACATTACGTTTGTTCGATGAAAACACCGTGTAAATCTTCCCCTACAATTTTCCCCAAATTTACCCAGGGTTTTGTGCACTCATCGAACAAGTTTTTAAAACACCGGGCGGGTAAATCTAATGTAATGACATTTCTCTGACAGTTCTCCTGAGCATAATTTAACTTCTAATTTCCTGTGATTTGTGAAAATTTATTTATAAAATAGGTGAAATAATTAAAAATTTAAGAATAAATAAATATTAAAATGCACAAAAAATATTTCCCAGTTTTTTATTAATTACATATTCTTTTATTAGCTTTTTTACCGATCGATATTATCGCCTTTTCTGTAAGTTTACTTTGAAAAAATGACAATTGGTTTATCTGTGACCAGATATAGTTCCATCATTTCTGCAAGAAACAGTTGTGCTGCACTATTTTCACTTTTATCATCAGATGTTTTGTCACTAGATATAAAATTACTGTTTGGACGATCAAAATCAACAGAAATGATCTTCTCTATCCCAGTGGCTTCTTTTCGAGCCACTATTAAACCCTTTCCTGACATCTCATTTATGAATTTAGAGAATTTCTTATATGTTGTTTGCTTCAAATCTACTTGCTTGGTAGCTGCAGGGATAACGTGAAGTCTATAAAAATTACTTATTAATAATGGCAAAGAAACATTTTTACGATCAAATTTCTTACTAGAAAGGCAGATCTTAAGATTTCATTCATGTTCTTCGACCTTAATCGCCTCCTCAAATAGTTCCTTATAATTTTCATTCGAATTTCCTATGTGCATATTTTTGATGGGTATTTTGTCATCTAATTTCTTATCGAACTTCCTTATATAATCTGAATTTGGTATGAGCTCCACGATTTTTTCACTTTTGTATACAACACTCAACCGCAATCACCGAACAAATTCCATGTGACAGTTCACAAATGACAAATGTCAAACGTTTACCCCTAGAAATTTTTAGTGCAAGTTCGGGGCACGAAATCAGAAAAACCGGGCTTTCATCGAACAAGTTTCTGTAACCCCGTGTAAGCCAAGGGTTTTCTAAAAAACAAGATAGTACAGCCCGGTGTAGCCCTGGGCTTACCCGGTGTTTTCATCGATCAAACCTATTATTATGAATAGTTGTTTGATAGGATTTTGAGTGATTCAATAAGATTTTGTCGTTCGGGTAATCCTACGTTCTGTCGATTTTTGTTTTTAACTTGTTGTCTCAATTGCACTACAATAGTGCAAAACCAATTTCCTATCCCCCATTCATGCAAAAGAAGAAACTATATGTGAATATGAGTATATGTTTCATTCTAAAAAACACGAAAAATTTCTAATTTTGTTCAGCTGTGTCCAATCTTCTTAATATTAGGTTATCTTTGATATCACAGCTTATGGAAAAAAAACAACAAATAGAGCCATATACAAGAAGAGATAAAATAAAATAAGAGAAATCGTTAAACCTGTGCAGGTCGTAAATGAATTCAAGACGCAATTTTTGACGACAACATTCAGATTTCTGGAACAAGTGAAATGAAAGATTTATACACATACATCGAAACATGAAATGGGACATGATGAAAGACTTTTAAAAGTTTGCAGCGCAGTTTTGCAAGAAGATACCTGTTTCAAAGCCAAAATCGTCAGATACCAAAATAGATAAAGATATAATATCGACGGATATGTAACTTACTCGTTATTTTTAGCGCTGCGCCTAACAATATCTGCCTTACATTGGTGTCATATAGACAAAGCAACTTATTACCTCAATTTAATTTAGTTGTGCTCGATAGTTGTTGGAAGTACAAAACAGTGCTCCGGAAACCTTCTGAGCCATATACAATGTATAATACGGATAAATATCTTTCTCATTTGTGATCTCCACTTTGAATACTGGTAAATCATAGATCTTAAATTGGGACATAAGAATGAGTTTAGTTTCTTTTAACGAGAATGGATCCTTGTAGTATCATCTATAAATTATATGCAGTACATGTGGAGCGCTGAATGCTAAACGAATTAGTCTATACGACAATAATTGGCCAAATTGGCAAAAACATTGTTGATGTCTGTATTGTGGAACTGAATAACTTCAGATCGGCTTCATACTAAGCAGCAAGCCGATTTTTACAATACTGCATCTCCAGTGCTCGCGCAGGCACTTATCGAAAATAGACAACAGGAATGGCATACTGTTCTCTTGGAGAGACTTCGTTTTAATGATCGTTATGACGTTTGAGTCTTAGATACTGGACAACTTTACTCAATTTATCTGCATATTTCTTATCCACCCAAAAAATTTTCCGAACTAGGATTATACAGAGATTAGTATAACTGTCCGTAGCTTTGCTTACCTTTGCGACGTAATTAGCCAGGAATTTAATATAATGCATCCATATGTACTATCACTTCTCAGAAGTCGGGAAAGCCGAGTCCATTCTGGTAAATCGAGATACCAGAATAAGGTGTTTAAATAATCTAATTACCATTATTGTAATAAGCTATGTTAGCAAGACACAATACACCGATCTGTCAGACTTGAGAGGCATCTCTGAAAGTTCCTCACATCTGTGTGTTGGAAACAGATAATTAAGTATAACTTCCCCATTATATGCTATATACGTTAAGATAAATTTCCTCTGTAATAGAGCTCAACTCCATTCTTTTCGGAAAAATGATTCTAAGCGGCACCAGCCGCTACAGTAATCACTATGTACATATATCATTAACGTGTATAGAAATGTTTGCGAACCCCAAGAGTTTGTCGACAATAACGTACAAGGGACCTCTTATTAAGAATTCGTGAACATGATTTAAATATTTAGTCCACTTAACATTTTAACCTTGCTATCATTCAACTTAGAAACTTCGTCATATTAGTCATATCTGTAGGTAGCTACAAATAGTTCGCTCTAAGTCAAAGGACTCAAATTTTTACGAAATTTTTCGACTTTTTCGTTCTAACTCAATTTCAGATAACTCTTCATGCTGATGGTTTAGAGCAGAAGTTTCATAATATCACCAGCGATTTATAGATGTCAAATATACACACCATAGTCGAAGACTTTAAGGACCACAAATGTATAGCATCCTTGATAATCATATATAAGTATTCACTGATGAAGCTGTGTGCTATTATGCTTTTACAACTCTTTTTCCAGGAAAATCTATCAGATTGGTTTGCTGTTTCTGACTGTGTTCTGCAAGTGCTTGTTAGTAGGCCCTCTATCGCTACTTCAGTAATTTCTTAAATATACATAACTCACCTGGAGTTGCTGCCATTATTGTCTATAAATTACGTATTGCTGAACTGCAACGGTTTCAATAATATGACAAAAATTTATCCATCCAGATATCCTTTCCTCACAAAATTCACGGTGTAGGATTTGATACCTTAAGTATATACCTACATACAAGGCTGTACATATATATATATAGATCACGAATGGGAGGGGTTTAGGTCAGTAATTAATACCCTCTAGGAACAAGAGAATATCTCAGAATTAATCTGAACTCAATAACTGGAATTTTATGTAAATTTAATATATTAATTTATTAAGAATTTAATTTATAATATCATTTCAATTGAATCGAAAATTTTTATTCATCTATAAAGGGAGAAAGTACTTCATTCATTTCAATTTTAACATTTCGATGAACAGTTATAGAGCGATTTTATTGGCAGGGCCAAAAAAGCAATTTAAAAAAATTAATAAGGCAGCAAATTTTATTTTTTAGGTCATTTTAGATATGACTATGTTATTATCTAAAATACCCTAAAAAGTAAACAAATAATTTTCTAAGCTATTTAAATAAAATCATGGAAAATTGTAGTTATCATATTTTAATAAAGTTTGTATTTTAAGGATGGAAAACAAATTAAACTTAGAATTAATATTTCCTTTAAAATGTGAACAAAATTTATAATACCATTTAATTTAAAATCCGATAAATCACAAAAATCAATTCAAATTTATCTAGTAGACATGTCATCTGACATGGTGATGAGACAAATAAATATTTATTTATTGTTGGTTTACTAATAGGGAGCAGTTTCATGATATCCAATTAGCTTTTCGATGAGTTTTAATGAACGCTCATCGGAAGGATCATTGGGACTTAATTTTCTATATGTTTATTCATGAATTGCAAACACCTTGATGCTTTTCAGTCAAATTAGTATTGGTTTACATAATCACCGCCGCCCTGGTAGCCCAATCATCATTAGGAGCTCATCATGATTGGTTGAATGAATGTAATGCTGAATTTTTTTCTAGCTCCGGGACGAAACTCACTTATATACTTCGCATTCATATGATGAGCAATTCAATGATTTCCCTTGTTGATAAATCAAATCACTCATCGCTGAGCGTAATCATGATTCTCATTGGTGAGTAAATTAAATATCTCATCGCAGAGCGTAATCATGATTATTAGGGATGATATTGTTTTTAAATTCAGAAAATAAGAGATTTGAGATTATCACGCATGTAATATGCCCATATAATGACTGGACGAAAGTACAACTATACTATTGTACTTTCGTGCAGGGATACGACACGCAATCGCAAACATAGAGAAATATTATTATTGTAATGCGGCTAATATATAATGCCCATTACAAATATCATCAACAAATTGGTTATTTTTTTACTTTTTTTTTTGCTAAATAGGAATACACTACGTCATACCCCGGTTTACGTTGTTAAATGGTTCCAGAAAAATGCGACGTTAACTGAAACAACGTTATACAGGACAATTGAATATCCTGATAGAAAAAATACTGCTAATATACCAATTTACATAATTAAGAAATATTAGCGCATTTATTAGAGATTTAAAAAAATAAAGATTGTGAAAATTAGATTTTAATTCTTTATTAGAATAAAATGATTTTATAATAAAAGCAATTTTTTGTTTAATTAAATATAAAAATACAAATTATATAGTATGTACTAGTAGGTATGTACATTCAAACCTTAAAAAATTATTAAAATCATTTGAAGAAACACTTGATTACTATTATTATAGGGAAAATATATAAGAATATAAAATTCAAAAACTAAATTTTTTTATTAAATTAATTAAAAGTAATAAAAAAACATTTATTGAGCTTACATGCTCTCTTCAGACGATTCGCATGAATAACTAAAAATAGTTATTGATGCAATGTAACCTGTACTGAAGGCTTCTTTTTGTAATCGTACAACTCTCTATAAGATCTTACCGCACTATCAATTTCTCTGTTTACTTTGGAGCATCGTTCTAATTTTGGATCACACCTTTCAAATATATCTTTAGCTTTCTCAAGATATATTAATGCATCCTTAAGTTCCTCCATTTTAAAAATTTTAGCCTCAGTTCCATCCGTATCATCTTCTTTATCCTCCAAATTGCTTTTGTCCAATTCAATTAGTTCTTCATTTATTAATTCAGTATTATGAGATTTAACTAGCTCCACAATATCATTTTGATCCAAATCGGTAAAAACCAGACGTCTTCCCAGTGACACAATTTCCTGCTGAATATCAGCAGTAGTTTCTACAAAGCTTCTGAAATCATCAGCGCATTCTGGCCATAGATTTTTCCAAGAACCGTGCATGGAATTTAGCGAAACTGCATTCCATGCTTGTACAATTAAATTGATTGCTTTTAATATATTAAATTCTTTCCAAAACTGTTTGAGATTCATGCCAGTGTCACCGTCAGTGGCATTTAGAGCTTGGGAAAATGAAAACTTATGCTAATAATGCTTAAAATTAGCAATTGCACATTGATCCATAGGCTGTAATATTGATGTTGTATTCGGGGGCAAAAATACAACTTTAACCATACCTTCAGACAGTTCATCTAAGTCTTTTGGATGACCAGGAGCATTATCTAGTATCAGTAATATTTTATTTGCCAGATTGTTATTGGTACAAAATGTTTTACAGTCAAAACAATTCAACAACAATACAGACAAAAATATTCAACAAACCATTCCTGGAAAATTGATTTAGTAACCCAAGCCTTCTTATTTGCCTTCCAAAATACTGGCAATCTGTTCTTAATACACCCTTTCAGAGCCCTAGGATTTAGGGAGTGATAAGCCAGCATTGGTTTAAGCTTAAAATCACCTGTGGCATTACCTCCAAGCAGTAAAGTAAGCCTATCTTTTGCAGGCTTATGTCCAGAAATTACCTTTTCATCTTGCGCAATAAAAGACCTGGTTGGCATTTTTTTCCAGAATAGTCCAGTTTCATCAACATTAAATACTTGTTGGGGACTATAACCACCTGTTTCGACTATATCTTTAAATCTGTTCGGATACTCGAATGAAGCTTCTTTGTCAGCACTAGCTGCTTCTCCTAACAATTTAACATTGTGAATACCAGACCTTTTTTTGAATCTATCAAACCAACCACGGCTTGAACTGAACGTTTATCCTTCGCAAGTGTCCCCCATTATTTTTTTTAAATCATCGCAAATATGAAGAGCCTTTTCTTGAATTAACATTTGACTTAAAGGCATGTTACGTTGAGTCTGATCTTCAATCCATATCAACAAAAGTTTTTCCATTTTTACCATGATAGTGCTTCTAGATATTATCGCCTTTGATTCAATGGGTACTGCATCTATGACATATTTTTTGTATTTGTCCTTATCTTTAATAATGGTTCTTATAGATGTTGGTGGAATACCAAGATGTTTTGCTATATCCACTACTCGTTCACCAGTTTCAACCTGTTTGATGACATCTAGTTTAACCGTTTAACCTTTAAAGTTAAATGATTTCTTTTCATTTTCTTCGCACTAGCAACATTATTGTTGGGCATGATATATACTGTCAATAAAATATGAAACTGAGTAGTAGTGACTATTTACATACACATATAAAATATACTTACTTGAATATGTCCTACTAAATATGAAAAGAAAAACACAACTAGCTAAATTATTCTTGCACAAACAATAATTAAAACAAAGTTCAGCAATTGGAAACAAATGAAAATTAATGTACAAAAACAAATTTTCAAATACCACCGCCTGCTTAGCATTAGTATAGAAAAAACGGTTTAAAAAAAACGTTACATCGAAGCAACAGGACGTTACAGTGGGGTATGGTTATCATAGCGGACCGACGTTGCAGCGAAACAACGTTGTTCGGGGCAACGTTAACCGGGGTATGACGTATTCATAAAAATATGAAAAATTACTTACCAATGATAAAAAATTATTTAAACTTAACTGAAAGTGGACGACTTCAATTATGCTTCACTTTAAATTATATTTCACATTCGCTTCTCACAAATGAAAGAAGAAGAAAGATAAAATTCAGTCGGCACTTCGAAAGTGCATAGCAAAAAACAAAGGATATTTTTAGCGCAATACGATTTATCTATACATTATAGACCTACATATCAGTATCCATACAAATTTATTGATGAGCTGATAGATGAGTTGGCGAAGAACTTCATCGAGGCGCTCAGTAAAAAAGTTAGCTGTTGTACGTCCACATAATGTACACTCACATTGTCGGACTTGACTAAAAAGTTGTGTTAGTGAACATAAGACTAAATTTTGTAAAATAGTACTAAAATTTTGTAAACTGATGAGCGTTGTCTACCAGGGAAGAACTAAGGAAAAACTATGAGCAATTTCTACCAGGATATACCATCTACTGATGTATAGGTATATACATACATAAATACTGGTCTGCTTATTTTCTTTCTCTATTTAGCACACGTTTTTCCTAAAGTTGCTTTATCTGAAAGGGCCACGGAGAAAAGATATAAAATCACAAAACCAATTGTTGTGAGTCGCTACATTATAAAGAATTGTGGGTAAAAATTGGGCTTATCAGATTAACGAATGTGTTGGCTACACCGATGGAGGGGGTTTGAATCCCTCAAACTCATCCCATATATACGGCCTTGCCTACATATACATGTTTTAATACAATAATCAAATTCTCGAAAAACAGACACAAATTAAAAACCATGATTCATAGTTCAAAATGAAAGTGGTTTTTATTTTTCATCTTTAATAATCGCATCTGTCTATTTATTTAACCAAACAGTATTTCTCCACATCTGAGATATATCAAAACTGTAGATGTGCAACTATAAGGAAATATTCAGCGAACATATTTTCGATATCTACGAGAAAAGATGACCGTGAAAACTATTTTCAATCAATCTGGGCCCAGCACATTTTTGGTATCTATCTAACCAGTTTAATTCGCAAAGAATCTTTGATAATAATACAAAAGAGTTCGACCGTTATAACTTATAATCTCAAAGTCGGTAAGTGGGTCGAACCAACAGGTTCTTCATTTGGTAAGTAAAACTACAAAAGTAAAACGAACAGAAAAAAAAAATAAGCAAAACACTGCTCACTGCCGCCAGCTATTGCTAATTTCTCATGTTCTGAAATGTTTGTTTCAATTTTGATTCCACTTTTTCTCGTCCCAAAAGATATATTCCTGGTTCTGATACCATGCTTGTCCGAGATGTCGATGTTATAATGATATATGTGTATATATTAAGATACGTCCACCTGAGGAGATCATGAAAACTGCAAGTATGTGTATCATCTTGGGATCATCTTTCAGGTAACAAGCAAAACATGACACACTTACCGTATAGATGCACTCCTCAGGTAAATAGCATATAACCTGTTTACCTGTTTAAGCTGTGCACATGGCTCAGTGTCTATATATATATATATATATATATATATATATCACACAATGTATATAGTAATCAGCAATGAATTGGTCCGTCAATCATTATTCTCCTCTAACCCTGGGGCGGTATTGTAACTGACCCATTCACTTTAGAAGAAATTGACCTCGTATAGCCCCGCACAACGACTTTATTTGCATTTCTCTTATAAGTAGAAAATTATCGAGCATTTATTAATTTTCTTTACAGAAAATCTCACTACAGTCTACAACAGAGTTCAGGAAGACAATCACAATTTCATAAAAATATATGATTTAAGGTCGTAAAAATGAGAAACGATCACGTAAAAACGCCCCCAAGGAGCATTTATTTTCAACTTAAGATATCATTTTATGTTCCAGTTAGCTGAACTTCAGGCTTGAGAAAATCATAAAAACAAAAAATCAAACCGAAATTCACCACACCCAATAAGAACTTTCTCCGCATATAAAATAATAATAATAAAAAAAAAAAAAGCCCCAATTTCGAATCATTTAATTAACCGCAACAAATCGTTCAAATCATCCAGTCGACCGCAACATTACCCTTGAAATTTTGTCCAGAGATCTCTGATTAGGCCTCAGCCTCCGACGAAACTCACTCGAATCGAATGTTTGTTGTTGTTGTTCACTTGAGCAATACAATACCGGTAAGAAAAACAAAAAAACCACCATACTAGCTGGTGCGCCCTAAGTCATGTATACGAAAAATGTATCAGTCAAGAAAATCTCGTGAATTTTGTTTTTATTTTTTTTTAAATAAAAATTGTTCACACGAATTACGTTCAAGGGGGATTCCCCTGTACTTGTAATAATCGACGTTATCAGGCCGGGACCCCAAATTTAACATTGACTCTGTGCCCCAAACCGCGAAAACCTTTTTGCATAGTGAAAGTTGTTTCAATTTCAAGACAGCCACAGTAAGACCCAGTTACTAACTGGTAATGGGGGTAATCAGTATATATACAAAATCTATACCTACCCGATTCAATCAGCAGGTGGGTGAAAAATAAATTTAATGACAGCTCCTCACACTCTTAGTCCTGATGATCGTGCAATGTGTTTCTGCAGTATCTGAATATCTTGAATAAATCGCGAATGAACCGGCAATGCGCATATGTATGCCGTTGCGTTGCGCTGCAATGAAATTTCGTCTCCATTAATTTAGACTCTTGAGCATGCAAATTTTTGCGCTACAAAGGAAAATGAAAAGTGCAGCACGGCGATACTTGGTTTTGCCATTAACGTGCAATTTTGATGATGAATTGAAAGGAATTTCGCGGTGCATTTAAATCGTATGAAAAATTATGAGAAATTAACTTTTTCAGTATTTTTTTTTTCTTCATTATGTATAACAAGAGAGAAATTTTAAATGGACAAAACGGATATGTATTGAAGTTGAGATATTTTGGACAGATATGATTCGACCAGTTACACGAGATTTTTATGTATCTTCTTTGATTATTATGGTTTTAATGGCTTTATCATCATGTTAAAGGCAAATAATTTTGCCTTTTATTTATTTTATTTAACTTTTTTTTTTTTCGTAAATTAAAGAAATCAAAGTAGATCTAGATATATACTTTAAGCGGCTATATTTTCTCAACCAAGCATTGTTCTAGCAATTAAGTCCTAAATTCATAAATGGAAAAAACATTTTTGGTGTACATTGTTTTTATTCAAATATAGCCGCTTAAAGTTGAAACTTTGAACTCCCGCCCAGCCCAGAGCTTGCCCCTCCCGCAAAAATGAATAGAACTAAAAGATGCGGAATAACGAAATCTACGTAAATATCAAGTTTGGTAAAAAAGTGTTTTTCTAAATTACCCCCTCCATTTTCGAAATTCGAAATCGAATAGTACCCTATCTAAGAGCCAGTTAAGATTACCGTACAATAACATATAAATGGTTGTCGTAGGTTAAAAACTGTAGGAGGATATAGAATTATACGAAAAAACTGAAGATTAGCTCGATGGGCACATCTTCAAAATGTTTGCTTATAACTTTTGATTGTTATTGTTGATAGCACTTAGGGAGGTCATTTTCGAAAGGCGACATAATACGCAAATTTTTTCATAGTTTTGCCAAGTTTGTGCAATGGTGATATTTCGAATAAATGTACACTGAAGCGCGACAAAAATGATGGTGAAATAAAAAATCATAGAGAAAACTGTTTTTTTTTTTAAATAACTGAAGGCACAATTATAACTTATTATGCATTCTTAGAAAGGCGTGTTCTTTTAAATAAAGATTTGAACGTCACAATCCATTAATTACAATAGAACTTATAACGAAATTACTCTGAAGAGGTATGCAAAACCTCGAAAATCGATATTATCGATCTACTCGAAAACCAAGCGGAGTTCGATATAAAAGTATATGGACTTATTTGACCCAAATGACCTCTACTTTCATCCCCTTAAGGGATTAAAGACATTTCCGGAACACCCTGTATATGTATATATTTTTTGCATGACTACTATCATCATGATCAATTTTCCCTAATCCTTCGAGGCCCAACATGGTGGCAACAGTAACTGTCCAACAACCTTGCTTTCTATGGCAGCCTTCAACTCATTTCAGGATATTCCAGCTGATGCTTTTTTCGCCTAAATTTTCACCTCTATTTTGTTTGATTGTTTGTTATTGCTGTCTTGTCGCAGCATGTAATCAACAATCCAATTTCACATTTTCGTTTTTATTTTGTTGTCGATCCTAGCCTGGTTGAAATGTCTCCATAATTTAGCTTGCGAATTTACGATTGAGTATAATGCAATAATTGAGATTAATTATAAGGAAAAGAAATTATATTTCTTACATTTTTATGATATTATAGTATACTGAAGCTTGCGGCAATATTTTATTTCTTTTTTCCTTTGAAATGAAAAACATTGGAAAAAGCATGATGTTTTATTTCCACCGTTTGAATTATTATTTTTTATTTACACAACAAATTTAAAGATTTTACGCTGTAGCGAATTTAAAATGTGTTAACATTTCCAATGTTATGATTACTTTTATAACAAATTCCGATCCTAATTATTTCAAGAAAATTTATTACAAAGCATTTAATTTAATATATATAAAAATACAGTTTGAAGGTCATTCATTCATGACTCAAGAATTATACAAATATTTTATTTAATATAAAAAAAATTCTGAACCCTTATCCGGAGATAGTGTTCTTTTGTGTCCGCAGAACAGAGCAGAACAAAAGATACACAAAAGAACATCTCATACATTTTCATAGAAAGATTTAAATGAAGCGAACAGTACAAATAGTTCGCTTCAATCGATAGAACAATTTGTTCTCTCCGGGAGTTCTAGAATAAGATACCCAAAATAGCACAGCTATTAAGGGGGTATTCTAGTCTAGAAATTCGAAAAAATCGATTTTTTTTTGTTTTCATATTTTCAAAGTTTAACTATTCAAGAATATGCCTACAAGAGGATTTCTCAAATTTGTATCTTTATATTTAGTGTTCACTTGCATCCAGCTGCTAACAGTTGAATTCTAACTTCCAAACCCCGTGGAAGTATGGACTTTAAGGGGTAACGCCTCTGTAACCGCTAAAAAAAAGGTTTTTTCACGAATTTTTTTCTCGCGAAATTAAAGGTGTTTGAAAAAAAAACCTGTTAAGGGTATTATCGGGCATACATTGAACTTTATTGATAAATTTTTGACAGCGAAAAAAAAACAAAATGACGGCTCCACAGCCATCTTCCCGGGATATGTTTCGGAGCAAGTTTGACGCGCTTGGTGGCGACCTCCATTTTCAAAGGAAAATTTTTTTTTTCTCGCACGGGACCTTTTTTTCTTCTTATTCTAGAGGGTTTAAACTATGTTTTAAGCCAATACAAAAAAAAAACCATTTTTCAAAAAATTTACAGTGGTGTTACACCTTAAACGCGTTTTTCTCGAAACTGCCTTTTTCAAGACGATGCCCACGAGTTCTCAAGTTCTACTGGACCGATTTACTTGACATCTTTTTGAGAGTCTTCTTTATAGACTTCAATTTTTACTATTTTTAAAAAATTCGAAAAGTCAAAAAAGTGGTACAAAAATTGCTTTTTTTTTAGGCAGCGGCCAATTTGTGAAACGTTTTTTTCTTCAACTTTTCCCTAGTTCCGGACATAGCGACATTACTCTAGACTAATAATCTTTTTTATTTTTTTTTTCGGATTGCTAGGCGGGTTGGAATCGTGGGCATGATCACGCGCCATTTTTTGAGGCCCCCACTTCATCAGCTGCTAATTTTTTTAATTTTTAACTTTTTTAATTTTTTAATTTTTTTCTGTATTCTTGCAATGTTAATAAATAACTCATAACAAATGGATAGAAAAACATTGATTGCCTTTTTTTACGGCACTTCAAAAATCACCTAAAATTTGGGCCCCTAGACTAGAATACCCACCTCCTCTCTGATTGCTGGGTCGAAAAGTTCGATATTTTTTCTGCATCTCAATGCATTTTGGGGAAAAAAAATGTTTTTTTTTCCAATGAATTTCAGTCTCATAAAGACGAAAGATTTCTAGCTTGTCGAAACGTGTGCAAACAGATTTTGACTTGATTCTAAGCATAAAATATGCCTAAACATATTTCTTTATATACTGACCTACGTACACTGAGAAAAAAACACAGTAAAATTAAAAGATATTAACAGGGTCGATTAAAGTGGGTATCACACTGCTTTCAGTTGCCGCTGCGCGATTGTTCTTGCAAAATTAAATCTATAAGTCACGCCGGAAGTAGCGCGGCGTGGCGGGGCACGGCAAAATAGATGCCGTGCGGCGATTTTAGAGATTACTCAAAAACACAATTTCGCCGCTGCCGCTGGCGGCAAAATTTCTTTTTCATTCGAAATAAGTCCGCACAATTGAGGCTTTTGCATTCAAAAGTTATCACAATCGATCCTCATCACTTTTCTCTGCTTTTCTTCAACCAGAGCTACTAATAAAAGAACTTCTTCATTTGGATGAGATCCGCCGCTCCCAGAGTGAACACTCTATTTTGCCGCATGCCAACGAACCGTACGGTGCTACTGCTACAATATAATGGGATATTGCCAAAGCAGGCCAAAATATTTCAGAAGTCCTGGATGACCTGATGAATGTGTGGCGATAAATTGGTTCGATACGTCGAAAGAGAGCGCAAATAAATTACAACTGTAACTAATGAAATACTTTCTTATAATGATTAATTTAATACATTAAAAGCGTACCATGTTCGATGATACAATTGTTTTTCATGACGTTTATCTTGTAGCAATTGGATATAAAAATTTGTGAACAATTTCTAAATTGTCCAGTGTTCAGCTTTCTAAATTGCCTAGTGTTCAGCTGCCACATTACTCCCCTCTTAAGTGTAAATGTATTAGCGTTGTTGAAAGCGAAGTGGAATCTTGATCCTCCGTCTTGCCCTTGTCGTCTTTTCTGGCGTTGTGAGGGGTGTGGGCTCCACTTGTAGTTCGGTCATGGTGTATGCTGGCTTCAACCGGTTGATTGAAATTTTCGCCTTACGATTTTTCATTTCCACTATATAGTACTTGTCCCTTTTTGCCACGATTGTATATGGGCCATGATATGGTGGTGTAAGAGTTGGGCGAATTGTATCGTTTCGCACGAAAACGTGTGTACTAGTTTTTAAATCCTTGTGAACGAATGCCGTTGGATTATCATGATAAGCTGCTTGCTTCGGCTTAATTAGAGCCATGTGTTTCCTGAGCTCTGCGACGAATTCTGTAGCTGACGATTTTTTAATTGGCTCTGCGACAAATTCTCCGGGTAACCTTAATGTGCTACCGTATACCATTTCTGCCGGAGTTGCCTGTATATCTTCTTTGACTGTGCATCGCATACCTAAAAGGATGATAGGTAGGAGTTCACTCCAGTTAGCTGCCTTTTGGCACATCAATGCTGACTTCAACGTTCGATGCCATCTTTCTATCATGCCATTTGCCTGAGGGTGGTATGGCGTTGTACGGAGGTGTCTTATACCGAGCGTTTTGGTGATTTCGCTGAACAATTCAGACTCGAATTCACGTCCCAAGTCTGTAGAAATCCGTGAGAGAATACCAAATCGGGATATCCACCCATCAATGAGAGCTTTTGCCACGGTAGTTGCTTTCATGTCTGGAAGCGGTAAGGCTTCTGGCCAACGCGTGAATCGGTCGATACAAGTCAAGCAGTAGTTGAAGTTTCCCGGTGGAGGTAGCGGTCCTATTAGATCGATGTTGATATGTGAAAACCGCTCGCTGGGTACTACGTATGTCGAAATAGCTGTCTTGGTATGTCTGTGCACCTTACCTCGTTGGCAGTGAATGCACATCTTCACCAAACGAGAGCAGTCCTGTCGTAAAGATGGCCAAACAAATCTCTCAGCGATCAGCTTGGTCGTAGCTCTTGCTCCGGGATGCGACAATCCGTGGACTTTGTGGAAAATCTCGTTTCGGCATACTTTGGGGACAACTGGTCGTATACGTTTCTGGGACGTGTCGCAATAAATAGTTTCTTCCATCTCTGGTAATTTTAATTCCTTAATTACCAAGGACAATTTTTGCGGATTCTTCACGAGTTCTTGAAAGCTTCAATCTTTCTTGTGTTCCATTGCTAACCTTTTAAAGTTGATTGCAGTTGAGTTGGACGAAATAGCATCCACTCTGGACAGAGTATCGGCTATTGTATGCTCACGGCCAGCGATGTAGGGATTTTAGTAGTGAGCTAACCTATGAAGTTCAGATGTCGAGTTTGCCGGGGAGAAGTTTTATCTGGTTTTTGTTGGAAGGCAAACGTTAATGGCTTATGATCCGTTAGTACCTACGTGAAAAATTCTACCCTCCAACTGATTTCGGAAGTACTTGATGGGTTTGTACATTGCACACAATTCTCTGTCGTAGGTACTGTACCTTTGTTCAGCACGAGTAAATCGTTTCGAATAGAAGGCGAGCGGTGTTATTCCTTCCACTGATTGTCTGATTCAGAGCGTCACCCGCTGCCATATCAGATGCGTCCAGAATTAAACAAAGAGGTGCATTTGGTGCTGGATGTGTCAACAGCGTTGAATTAGACAGATCCGTTTTACAAACTTCGAACGCTACTGTAGTGTATTGCATCCAATTCAAAGGAGTCGTGTCGTTTCTTTTATTGGTAGTAATCAGAGAGCGAAGTATCACCTGGTTATTCACCGCGCGTGGAATAAATCGCTGGTAAAATGAAATCATGGCTAGAAATCGCTTCAGTTCCTTCACCGTCTTGGGACGTTCAAAGTTCTGAATAGGTAGAATTTCTTCGCGCAACGGTTGAATGCCAGAATTGCTGATTTTGTGACCTAGGAAATTAATTTCCTCCTTACCGAATTGACACTTCGATGCGTTAATAGTGAGGCCATGCTGGCGTAAAACTTGCATAATCGTTCGTAGATGTTTGCGATATTGTTCGATGTTCTCCGAAGCTATGAAAACGTCATCGACCTAAGAGAAAACGAAGTCGTCCTCGAAGAATCTCGTGCATGACGCGCTGTAGTGTTTAGCCGGCGTTGCATAACCCAAATGTCATATACCGGAACTCAAAAAGTCCGAAGGGCGTACTAATAGCGGTTTTTGGCACGTCCGTTGATGCTCCCTTTGATGATGAGTGGTCTAAATTTCTGGCCACAAGAACAGATCATTTGTAGCTAAGGAATTTTTCTGGGAACTTTGAAGTTCTGCGTACTCTGAACTTTTGGACTATTCCTCCCCGACCGACATAAAACTGCTGACCTGGATTTGGCTGAAATCTGCTTTACAATAACTTTCGTCTTCCATTACGCAGCAGCAGAGAATTTTGTTAAAAAATTTGTGTACATTGTAATTATTGCGTTCAGGAACCTTGTACACCTTGAAACTTCTCAGTTTCTGTTTTTTTTTTTTTGGTGTCGTGAATGGTAGACTTCGGGATTTTAAGTTTCGCTGCGGCATCCCTAATCGAGAGGAGGTTTGAATGTCTTTTGAACAGAAGTTTAATCTTCTGCTCATTTGTTGCATCACACGATCATTTTTTCGCCCTCGATCCAGGTTTCCTCGTAGTTGTCAGCCTTTCAATAATATTTTTTAATACCTTTTGTATGGTGCTCTTAGGAATTTTAAGAAGTTTTGCCAACTTCGCTTGAATCAAATCTAGGAACTCGTTGTATTGGGAGACAATAAGTTTTCTCGGCTTTTACTTTTTGATTTAATTGCTGTCACTATAGTGCCAAAAAACTGACTGTGAAATATATTTAAAGTAACAAGTGTGGGAAAGAAAATAAAACAAGAGTGAACGCGATCGATGAGTTTCTTTTACATTTTGGTGAACTGAAATGTATGTCATATCCGATTTAGGGACATCATTCCATTTACGAAACGCCTCTGTCATGGTAACTATAAAAGTAAAGAGAGCACTATAAAAGTACACCAGGGGAAAGTTAAGCTAATGATAACATACGAGCTTTCCCCTAAAACTACATATCACCGGAAAAACACGTAGTAGTCAAGTAACGAGTAATGCCACGGAAAAACACGTAGTAGATATATGCATTCTAAGTAAAGCTGTTTTGTTTCGTATTACACAAATTCCCACATGTATGACCACCTTTTATTCCGGACACCTACTACGTATGGTCACACTGTGACGTTTTGATCCTTAAAGTGGTTTTTGACATCTATTAGCAGAACGATTCGTCGGACAGTAAAAATGTGTATAACCAATTTCATAGGTTTTTATATTCTAAAGAACTTTTCAGTGTACAATAAAAACGTCGTCTAGGACTGATCGTTTTTACAGTATACGTAAAAAAAATAACTGAATTTTTGTGTGGCAAAACCAAGAATGGGGTTGCCCGATTTAGTGTATTTTTGAAATTTTATTTCTATGATAACCCGGTGTACAAAATTTCAACTCTCTACGTCGACGCGCTCTCAAGCAGTGTCCAAATATTTAGTGAAAAACGATTTTTGTCATTTTCGAAATTAAAACAAATTTTGTTTTTTTAAAATCACATGAGCAAAATTTCAGCTCTCTAAGTTTACGCGTTCTCGACTTATCGTGCGAGCGGACAGACAGAGCGACATGTAAAACTTAAAATAATTTTTAATATTATGTGTGGGTGTCCAATTAATTTTTCTCCACCATCATTATTTCTATGCGTTACAAACGAAATGCAAACTTAGTATACACCATTTAGATTTCATCTTTGGTATAAAATTACGTATATAAAATTTCAGGTCTCCAAGTAAACACTTTCTTAGCCGGTAGGTGATTGTAGTCAAAGATAAAATTTCTGTATGGAAATGAAGGGGTTTATTTTTTTTCGTTTTTTCAAACTTGATCTATAATTTTTATGCACACAATTTTAGTTTTCGAATTCTATGAAATAAACAAGGTCTGCGTATTGTACTTCAACATTTTCACTGAAGTATTTTTTCCCACGCTTAATTCTGTTGGAACAATTATTGTATGGAAAGATTCATATCGGTTCCCAGATATAACACCTTGCCGAGAACTTCACTTCGCGACTAACTATGTTACACTAATACAAATGCTTACCGGGCCAACAAATTCTGGCTAAAATTTAATCCTTATTTACAGGGTTTCACACGAGTTCATCCTTGATTTTGTGCGGTCCATTGCACCTGCCACCGACAGGGAGAGAGACCACCTCATCGAAACCATGCTGATAAGCAAGTTCAAAATGAAAATTCCATTTAGGGATGAATGGACATCACACTCTATACTTCACCCACTGATTGACACTATACCTAATTTATACAGACGACTTAAAATTTGAAGATAACACCGGAGCAGGCGTCTTATGTAAGAAGCTTCATTCGGAACTGGCCATATACCTGGAAAGCCATGTTATGGTCTTCCAGGCAGAGATCAAGGCCATTTTTGAAGCGGGAAGGAACCTCCATGGCTCAGACACTGAGAATAAGGAGGTTGCTATCTGCTCGGACAACCAGCGGCTGTCAAGGCCTTGTCAAAACCCCTCACAACCTCCAAATTAGTACTGGAGTATAAGACCACCATGAATTTCCTCTCTCACTGTAACAGGGTACTCGTTCTTTGGGTGCCTGGTTACAGTGATGTTGGTGGAAACGAAAAAACGGACGATATTGTGCGCCTTAGTGCGGCCTCGGAGGCACCCTTCTCCACAATTCGGATCGCACTGTGACATCTCTTCTCTACAATTGCGACTTTGGCCGATTGCCAACACATTTGTCTTTGGTTAGACGATCCTTCGGGTAGAACAACAAAGGAAATGTGGAGTAATCCTAACACAAGTCTCACAAAAAAAGCTGCTAGGGCTGAGTAAGCCTACCTTGAGAATTCTGGTATCTGTTCTTTCAGGGGTCACCTCCATCACCCACAAGTCCTATTCTTGTTGATAATCCTATATGTAGACGATGCGGAGAAGAATCAGAAACGGTACCTCACTTTTTTTCTCACTGTCCGGTTCTCTACGGAAAACGGTTTAGATTCCTTGGCTCACACCTCCTGGATGTATTGAATGAAGCCGGTACGGAGAGTTATGAACCAATTTTATGGTTTATAAGAGTGTCTGGTTGGGACCTGTGAGCATCGCTCATTGGTCTGGAGGGTGAACAATGGGCCTTGTCGTGGCCTACGTTCTAGGATGTTTTCACTGTGTTTTTCACGTGTTTTTTAAATTTCTGATTACTTGGGATCGGTTTATTCGATGCTGTTGTGCGATAAAGATATTAAATGGAGTTGTTCAAAGAAATTAAAAAAAAAAGATACAAAAAAAAAACATATCGAAAAAAAAACACAATTTTTATTAATATTGGATTTTTGACCCCTCCGACAGAGAAACCCTTCCCTAAAAAGTATTTTTTTTAAACCAAATTTGAGTCACCCTATATCCAAGACCTAATGTCGGCAGGCTAAACAAAAAAAAATATGGGTCCAATATTTTGTCATACTTAATTAATTCTGAAAGGGGGGCCGGGTCCAATAGGTGATCATTTTGGTATGGAATTGCTGTATATTGTTATCATCCTATATTCCATTTATAAAATTCTATAATATTCTTCGCAATTCGCATACATAGATTATATAACAAAAATGTAAAAAAAATTTTCCGTTACCCTAAGCCAGTCTAGGATTCTTGAAACAGCTTTTATAGTTACAGCATTCATCTAACATTCATACAAATCTGTAATACTTTCGTGTCAATAACAGATTTCTTGACTGGTTCGTCATAGATCATCAATAGAGCTCTAGTCTGTCCTCAATAACCTCACATTAAATATGAACATTTAGCCACAACAAAACGCAACGCCATTAGGTTAGGTTTGTTAAACAAATTTCTTGAGAAAGGCCAAACCCTATTTTTTTGTTTTTTTTTTTTTTTTACCTAAAACGAATGTCTTTTCTGTATTTTACTCCGTAACTAAATAAAAAGCCGTCACCAGAGAAACGTTGCTAATAGATTCATTCATTTATCAATGGAAATTTTCCCAGGCTCATCATTCCATAGAAGATAATATTGTGTTGTACTCGGCGCGCATATAACTTGTTAAAGGTGATTCTACATCGTGTTTAACCAAACAACATACTGCGATAGAATTGAATTAATTTGAATTTAAAGATCCACCTGTCCCGTCTTTCTTCTACTATTCATCGCAAATGGCTCATAATAATTTCGCGTTATGATGCAATCAACTGAGGGAGCTTCACGGGACCATGAGAGACTTACATGCTATGCCAGCTATTATAACAGGAATATTGCTAGAAGAAAATCAATGTACACATGCATACTAATATGTATGCCAATGGGATCTTAAGTTAAAGACGGTATAGAAACATCTTATCGATTACATTCGGATTTACTAAACATGGACAATCTAGCCTTAAGTCATTAAATCGTTCCCATTCTCCATAGTAATGGCAATATCCAGGGTACTATGCTATGACCAATTTTGGTTGCTTCTTCCGTTTTCCTGTTTCTGATAGAAAAACATATACATATGTGTATATAACATCAATACATATATCATGCATATCATGCTATACAGTCAGTCGGCAGGTTAATAGAATTCTTAAGATCGAATGCACTTCCACAGGGATGATTTGCATTTGTGCATCAAACACGAAAGGAAAACCATCAGAATTTGAACTATACTTAAAGAAATATGCTTTGTAACTCTTTGCATTTATGTATGTATGTATGCATCATGCATATATGTATGTATACAGCGGTATATTATTATCGTGGGAAACTCTATATATTCGTGACTAATTGCTTCACTTCGCAAGTTAACTTGTCATTCTGGTTAGCGGAGAGCTGAAATTGCCTGAACTTGATTCACCTTTAAGCTTCGTTAATTGGATTTTTTTCTACTCTTCTTAATGCTATGTACACCTAGGTACTGCTTCTTGGGAGAAAAAAAATGAATTATTTAACCCGAAACGAGACGACTTTTTTTAATTAATTTTTCCTTTGTTTTTATACACGTACCTACATACATCTCCTATTGCAATTGAATTAAGTTTTTTGTTTCCACTGCATCATTTTCATTTGAGCTGGTAACAATCGACAGCAAACTGTACATTTAGACAGTTATACTCATGGCATTAATTTCTTAATTATATGATTTATATTGTGATTATTAATAATTCCCTGGAGAAAATATTATTTTGGAAAAAAAGCAAAGAATTATTTCGCTAATTAATTATATTCTTGGAAAGTTGAGTTGAAAGTAAAAGAATAATAATTTCGGAATTCTATAACAATTGTGTGGTAATTTATATTTTGGGACCTACATTTATAGGTAAGTTGAGACCCCCCCATAGGACCTAAACTCATTTCTGACCAACATAGTTAATTTAATTTTTCTGTGTTATTGCTTAAATTAAAAAGAATTAATTAGAAACGATAATGAGCACGTGATAAAGTTGATTTTCATTTCAGTTGCTAATACAATTTAATAATTTTTCGTGAGACTAGTTTTGTTATAGTTTCAAATTCAATTGTTGAATGCATCCCATGCTATCGTTGATATAAATGATAACTTTCAAGGATCAAAAGAATTATAAGAAATATTTTAAAAGTCAAGTTTTAATATATTCCTTGTGATTTTATATTTATCTTTTAATGAAATAGTTTAGTTTAGTTTTCTTTACCTCTAGTTTTACATTTCTTTTCAACTGAGTTTTTCATTTTTTTCATTCAACAATTAAGAATGAGGTTTTTTTCCCCTAGGAAAATAAGACTCATCAATATACGTTCATATTTTCCTCGCCTTATAACAATTAAAAATTATTTTTGTATCTATAAAATAAACTCAGAATAATCCAAAATCTGCTAGAATTATAAACGCTGATTAAATGTTGTTGTCATTTTTACGAAACTTCATTATTCAAATAATTTTAGGACACAAATTAAAAATTATTTGTTGGTCTTAGGCAAGTGCCACACCAGAACACTGATATGCTGATGTACTGATGTGCTGAATCAGATGTCACTTGCGTATATATCTCATCATGACATGCTAATGATGATCTATGATTTTCAACCCCATTATATTCAGGAGTCTAATACCTTTTCATTTTTTAATTATAGCGCAGTAAATTTAGATAATCTCCATAATGAAGCTAAGTCCCTCTTTTGGAATAATGTTCACACTATGTGTGACGCTGAGGATCAAACTGACTTCTTATATCTGAAGTGATTCATTATCTTCATGGAAAGTAAAGTATGTTCCCTTGGTAACAAAAAACTATATATAACCATGTCTGCCTATAGTTTTCTCTAAGAATTATGAGCCTCATTCGTCGCAGGAATAGAGCATTTGACATGTGGAAACGATATCGAGCTGTCACACTCTGGGATGACTATCGTGTTCTTCGTAATAGAACATTATTTGAAATCAAAATGGCCAAAAAGAGGTATTTTTCTTCATTGCTTAATAACTGAACTATCACCAAAAAAATTATGGGAAAACTTACGTTCTGCCGACGTAGTTTGTTCAATCAAAAATAATAATATCGACATTGATCCAGAAGAAATCAACAAGATATTCCTTATGGTACCTGCAATAACTTCGAGTTTCCAAAGCAGCCCTGAATTGCCTAATCCTAGTGTTCCTCGCAACATTTCACCATTTAATTTTACCCGAGTAACAGCTAATGACGTTCTCATTCTTCTTTTTGTGAAATCAAATCTGACATGATGTGATGGTTTAAACCCGCGAAATTTGTTAAAATTCTCCTGCCTTATATTCTTTCTCCTCTTGCACAAATTTGTAATACGTGTTTTACTTCATCTCAGTTTCCGAAACAGTGAAAGTTCTCAAAGGTCATACCTGTTCCGAAAAATTCATCTAATACCGATTTCAGACCTATATTAGTATTTTTCCCTTTTTATCTAAAGTAATTGAAAAATTTATGTCTGCCCAGATAAATAGATACATTGCATATCATAATTTACTAAATGAAGAACAATCAGGCTTTAGAGCTAAGCTATATTACTGCTCTTCTTAAAATAACTAATGATATACGGATTGCTTTTGACAGGAATGAGTTCTCCATGTTAGTCATCTTGGATTTCTCTAACGCATTTGATTCGGTGAATCACAGCAAGCTATGTAGAAAACTGATAATGCAGTTTATTTTCTCTCTCCAGGCTGCAAACCTTATCGGCAGTTACTTGCCCCAAGGATCTATCTTGGGTCCTTTGTTGTTCTCTCTTTTCATCAATAATTTATTTGATTGTATTAAGTACAGTAAACTGTACTTTTATGCTGATGATGCTCAATAGTACATCTCAAGACCAATTGGATTAGCTGAAGATGATGTTTGTTGTATAAATGATGATCTCCATTCTCTTTATTTGTGGACTATTGATAACATGCTACACTTGAACCCTACCAAAATTAAATGCTATATTATATACAAAACAATTTTAGATACTTCTTATCTCTCACCTGTCATAATCAATGAAACGCAAATTCCAATTGATTCCGTTTCTAACTTGGGAATTATCTTCAATAGAACTCTTTCCTGGGGCCATCATATTAATGCTCTAATTAGAAAAGTGGTGGGCTTCGTTCAATCTGAGCGAATAGTAATTTTACTTCAGCGAAAACCCGTTTAAAGCTGGTCAGGACGCTTCTCGTCCCTCTTTTTACATATGGGTGCGAAATATTTGCTTCTTTTGACTATGAGTCTATTCGAAAGCCAAATACTACATTCAACGCTACTATAAGGTATGTTTTTGGTCTCCGTCGTTTTGACCATATCTCTCCTTACGCCAAATCCATCCTTGGTTGCAGCCTTATGGTCTATTTCAAATATCGCGCGCTATTATTTTATTGGCTGGGACTCTTTAAGTCTCGGAACCCCCGGCTACTTGTATAATATACTTCAGATTGCGAGATCAAGTCGAGTTACTACTTTAATAGTGCTTAGACATAATTGTCTTACATCTAAGCATCAGTTCTTCCAATCTAAATTTGAGATTGTGGTTTGTGTCAGGTATGTTTGGTCATTTTAAATTCAAAGTTTTCGAGCACTTGAAATCAGTCCAGTTTTTAGTTTTGCATTGTAAATAAATATAAGTTTCTTTTTTTTTCTCCTTTGTATCATAGTTCTAATCAATTAATTAATTTCTTATTAGTCTAGTTGTTTATAATAATTATTGGATAACTTACCTATTAATCTTGTACTAAAATAAGATTTCATATCTTTTTGTACAATGCCACCAATAAAAGAATAAATGAAATAAAATGAAATATGCAGAAACTACAATGGAGGCAGCGTAATGGTTTGGGGTAGATCTTACGCTAAAGGATCTGCATTTTTGTCAGGACAATATAAATGCGATTGTTTACACTTACATTGAAATGCTGGAAAGCATGATGGTAGAACAGGCAGAGGAGGCAGGATGGTACAAACACTATTTCCTAGCAAGATAATATTACCCACCATACTGCACAGAAGGACGAAGTGGGACTTGATACGAAAAATATGATCACCATGACTAATCCTACAAGAAGTCCCATTTTCAACCGTATAGAAAACTTGTGGAAGTTTTGGAGAGATGCGTTTATGTAAATACAACATAAAAGAGTTAGGTATAATGGTCGATAACGGCCATCTGGTGAATGCAATAACTAGAGAATAGTGCACAAATTTAATGAAATCAAACCGTATTTTCGAAGTAATTAAGAAAGATAGAGGACCTATGCATTATTGAAAGCCTTTTTAAAACATTTTGTACTTATAAAAGTATGACTAAATCCAAACCCAGAGTTCTTTTCTATCCGTAAAGCTATTACTAATCCTTATCCAACTTTTCTTTTAACCGACATTCTTGGCATAAGAATTTCAAGTATTCTTATTTAAACTGACTACCTACATCTTTTCTAATGGGAAAAAAGAAATTGGATTTCTTCAGATATGCAAGAAATACTTCTCGCCTCCAGATCTTATGTTTATTTAAAAACTCACAGCAAGCAAAGACATCTCCCATCTAGTCAGGATTTACTGCGCTTTTAACGTTAACCAAAATTAGATATTTAGTCTTATAGACAATCCAATAACTTTTGCCTTTAATACGCTATAGATGTAATGTTGGATTTCTTTCATCCATCTTTCTACAGCTATTTCTATGAATACTAATATCTAGCCTAATTCGCTATAACAAAACACATAGCGCACCAGCTGCACTGCAAACTGTTCTTATCAGTTCAATCCAATTTCGCTCGTACTGAGGTTCTTTCCTAATGCGATTGCAGATGTGCAGTTTCTCCTTCTTCATACAATCTGGGAATGTACAAGCGGGATGTACATCCACACCTCCTTAACTATTATATCTGATCCTATGTCTTATATTTTTTCCCTTATCGAACATATGCTTACCATCATAGGGTATCCCCTGAGTCTTTGCATAACTATGTATCTAAAAAAAAAAAACAATACTAATTCTTCCGATTAAAATACTTTTACTTTTCCATTAAACGCACTAAAACAAGATCTCACAACTTTCGAAATTCTATCCGAAGTGCCATACTATCGCAAGTAATTCCTGTTGCATTTAAAATCTTCGAATGAATGGTGTAATCAATATCTCTCTGCACATCGAAAGTCTCGATAAATTCTCAGATATCAAGTAAATAGACCGAAAAAAATTGACGTTTGCTGTCGCCATATATATAAATCTCGCAAATATGTTTTTTTTTTATTTACTTGGTGTAGATCTGAAATCCAGCTTGCCCATCACTCACGTACTCCCGATAAAAACAAAGATATTGGAGCAACGGAATTTATGCACTTTCGTTCGTTATCGACTGATCGGCCAATGCTTACTAATATGTCCCCTGACCGAGAAATGTTAGACTGACTCAACGAATTCACCTGATATCGACCATTGCGCTTGCTAGTAAAGCAAAACGTAGTAATGAAATCGAAAGTGAAACATGAACAATATCTGCCTGAATAACTTCTCAATAACCCACCTGCTGGGGCATATAGTATAACGCCGTTAGAGTACCTACCTACTATAGATTTTCTTCATATTCTCGGCTAATAAAATAAAAATAAAGAAAGAAAGAGTCTCTGTTGCTGCAGTCCAAAACATGATCGCAGAAAATTTCTTGCGTGTGATTCGATATTGTCAGTAGTTAAATGTTGAGAAAAACACGATCGTCAACCGTGATGCCGTATATCTTCTGGTGCAGATCAGTGAATTCTTCAGTGAGTGTAAGTTGATCCCGACCAACCTTTGGGCGACAAAACGTGTTCAAGGAGTCTCTTTCACTGTACTTATACGATGTGGGTGGATGAATGATGCGATCACTCTCCGTCTTGTACAGGTTGATCGTAATCATGATCCATTTTAGCTTCTATGTATAAACGACGTACTTCCCCGACGTACTATAGAAAGTGGTACCTACCCATATCTTTTTTCCAGGAAATAGGTACTTTGTTACACTTGAAGTTAGTTGCATGCATACATTTGAAAAGGAAAAGGGAAATGTTATATCATCAGGGGAAAAAGGTTTTGAGTTCTTGTCGTCTTCTTATTGGTTTGATAGTGAAAATACCGTGTGAACTTGCAAGCAATTAATTGAGATTTTGTTGTCGTTTTCTTCGCAAGCAAGTTGAAGGTTAATGCCCCCCGACACGACTTGACGTACATAAATCATTTACAATTATTCTTAAAATGTTTGATTGCTTGAATTTTCTTATTGAGTTGTGGAATAGTAATATCACAGGTAACAAAGAGGCTGATATCGACTGCAATGTAGTAAAAGTGAAGAGCTTTCTTTCACTTTTTTTCAATATCATTACACAGTCTAAGAAAACCGGAGGGCAAATTACCTTGCATTATGTGATGTTTTTTTTTTGCAAAAATATCATGAACATATATATTTTATTAATGAATCTTCGAAAATGTGACAAATGGGGTAACTCCTTTGTAGGGTTGCCATATAAAAATTTCGTTTTTTACTATTTATATTGAAATGTTGCACGCGGATTTTTTTTAACAAAATGCAAATTTGAGTTCTAAAATGGGCCGAATCGGGCAACTGCTTCGTAGGGTTGCCATACAGAAACTTCGTTGTTAACTATATATTTGAGTACCGCCTAAGAGCGCGTTGACATAGAGAGCTGACATTTTGTACACTATGCTCTCATAGTAATTGTTAATAAAGCTTCAAAAATGGACTAAATCGGGCAACGACTTCTTGGTGTTGCCATATAAAATTTAGGTTTTTTACATATACTATAAAAACGATCAGTCCTAGACGATTTTAATGTACTGAAAAGTTCTTCAAAATATGATATCCTATGAAATCGGTTATAGTAATTTTTAGTGTCCTCCGATGAACCGTTCTAGAAATAAACCACTTCAACGATCAAACTTACTCAAATGGGTGACCATACGAAATTGCATACGGGCATTCATCTAGGGTATTATAGACCAATTCTAGCTTTCTCACTTGTTTATCTTTAAGAACAAATAATAGTCACACAGGGCCTGGCTTCAATTGCAGTGAGTATTTTTGAGAGATTGGTTGGAAGTCACACTTTTGAAGGACAACTATCGTAACTTTGCTCGTTTGCACAGGCGCATTGTCGTCCAAAGCAATACTCCATTTAACTTTTGTTTTTTTCTTTGACAACATCTTAGAATCATTCTACCAGGCTAGCGCAATTCTCGACCGTTATTATAACAACCTTATCTTTTTATTCAATTTTATTCCATCAGCAGGATACTTTCTGTATCTAAAAAAAACTAGTGGCCATGAGCTTCTCAGCCGACTGCGACACCTTGAATTTCTTAGGAGGTCGTGTGAACTTTCTATGCCACTGAAAGAACTTCTGTTTCAACTCAAACTCAATAAACTCAAATTTCATCTCCGGTAAAAATCTGATATATAATGTCATCGTTATCTTCACCACAGAGGTAAAAAACTCACGGGAAGGCTGTGCTGTTTTTGAAGCGGCGTGATTATTCTGGACATCTATGTATTTCGCTCTAATGGAAATGCTCCAAACATTTCTGCAAGCTGCTTCACTCTTCCTTTAAATATGCATTCTCCAGTACAAGTTTTACCACTTTTTTCATATTTTCTACTCATGCTACTTCGATAGATCGTCCTGAACGGGAGTTGTATTCAATCAATTCTCTGCTTTGCTTGAGAAGATTATACCACTTATAAATTTAAATTTTCTCAGGACAAGACTACCCCTAAACATTTGATATGTCTTCCAAAAATTGTTTGAGATATTTTTCTTTGATTTGTTAGAGCCTTTATGAAGGTGCAACACTCAATTTTCTTCATGGTTGACGTTTTCTTTCCGATTGACATGCTAGTGATATCCTGCAGGTTAATGACCTGACTGAGTTAAAGCTTGGTATTTATATTTATAATGAGTTACTTATACAATACAACTGATTGCCTGGCAGACCGTGATATGATTTTCAAAATGTATGTCCATTTCTATACCAAGGTTCCCCAGGTTGCGCACTGACGACTGACTGCACGAATTCAAAAATGATTTCATCCTTAGATCTTGTTTGATCATGAATTTAGCTTTAATTTAGATAAAATTTTAGAACTATGGCTGATGCCTGATATTAAAATGTTCATTTATTTGAATCGGTTGTGAGCTGAAAATAACTTCAAAAACTACGGACCAGGAATTTGCCACATACGCTGAGGAGATACGTTCTTCTGTGCACCATATTCAATACGAGTATTTTTCGATGATTTTAACCATTTCTTTCCAACACATTACAGATCCAGACTTTAAGATATATCCGGAGGATCATCTGGTGCTTTAGACAAACACCTATTAGCCTTCCTGATTTTTGACACATTACGAAAGCTATAAGAGTGTTGATCTCTACATATATTCTACGACTGACTTCCAGCTCAGAAGTTTACTCAGTCATTAAATTTGAAGTGTGTGTATGTAACCAACAGTTCATAGAAGGAATTTATATCAATTGGTATATAATTCAATGACGTCGAAGAATTATATATCTTAGCAATTAGTATGACTTTACCAACCTAGCAGATACTCGTATGTAGAACACAAAAAATACCCTAAGGTTTAACTGATTAATTCAAAAGATGCAATATTGCCTATTTCAATACAAAATATGGCTATATAAGAAAAATCTTGCAGTTGATATGGGATGCAACACATTTTCCATGAATACCGATAGATGGCGGTAATTATAATAAATAATCTTATGTCTGTAACGCTCTTGTCAGAGTGACAGCGAGAAACGGAGCGGAGCTCACAACAGAGCATTGCTCATGTGACAAGTGAGTGCGAAAAGAGTGAATGCGGGATACGCTTATGATTTTACATGTACTTTTTGGTTTCAGAATTAGTTTTCACTACATTTAATTGTGACATTCGGAAAGTAACATTATGGATTCATCCGACGAGAAATATTTTCTTTCGCAGATATTTTGCAATTATTTTTGTTTACGCGACTGTGCAGTATAGTCAGCTTTGTCGCTTTGCGCTTTGACATCAGCTTTGTGTTCCGCTTCGCTTTTAGATTTTGACACGATCGCGCGACTTTGTATGAAAATGTATGTGCATAGATTTCTCGCACGAGTCATCGCAATGGCCACCTACCAGCTTTCCTCCGCTTCTCGCGTGCACCCTGACAGCAGCGTAAGTTTAGTTAAAAAACAAAAACTACAACAAAAAAGAACGCAGTTATATTCGGCATTCAATGACAAAAATTTTGCTAGAATTCTTTTAGGTACACTGTAAAAGTATTAGGACTATTTTCTAAATTTAAGACACGTTTTTCCCTAAAAATAAATGTAATTTTCTCTGATAGAAAGGAAAAATCAGTTTAATTTCCCCAAATCAATGAAACATTCGATCAATTTAGGTATTTGGCACTAGAAAACCTATAAAGTACGTAAAATTCCCGAATTATTAGCTCTTTTGGATATGAGGAAGAGAACATTCAATAAATTAGGTACTGTGCTGCATTTTTTAATGAAAACATATTTTCATTTATATAATTCACACATTGTTTTTGAAAAGAAGTCATATACTAGGTCTGTATGTTTACTCGAAAGTTTTTACCCAGGCTTCAAAGTTTTTACACAGACTCGAAAGTTTTTTACCCATTATGAACAAAAGTTAACATTTTTACACAGGGTAAAGTGGATGAGTGAGTTCATTCTTTTCTTCCATATGTCATTTGAAATAATTCTTTCAGTTGTCAGGGCGGTTTTTTAAAAAATAAAATAAGTAAAATGAAATAAGTCAAATTTTATTAAAATAAATAAATAAATAAAATAAAATAAGTCCGATTTTATTAAAAAATTATAAATTAATAAAAAAAATTAATCTTGATTTTTGACAGCTGCAAAATTTACGTCGATTTACCCAGGCTTTACTCATAAGTTGTCTGTTAACTTTTATCATTCTCATGTAGTATTGTTCCCCCTACCGAAAGAAAGTTTTTACTTGATTTTTACTCAGCCTTTTTTATGCAAAAGTTAACATACAGACCTATTGCTTTTCAATATTTTGTTTAAGCGTGCCCAATGCGCCAATATAACTTCCGTATTGCTTAGTAGTTATTCAGCTCATTCTTATGTTTTTTAAAAGGGGTGGTCTTCTATCACCTTCAACTATGGTGGAGAGTGGTGTGGTACCATCACCTATTCCCTACATTTTAGGGAATATTCTCTAAATTTTAGGGAGTAGTCCTTACATTTTAGGAAAAAAAAAGAACAAAACAACTATTTAAAATTCCCTATATTTTAGGGAATGCTCCCTACATTTTAGGGAATGCTCCCTACATTTTAGGGAATATTCCCTAAAATTTGGGGGGGGGGGGGAATGAAAATTCCCTAAATTTTAGGGGGGAAAAGCCAAAATTCCTACATTTGAGGGAGAAAAACTTACCTACATTTTAGGGATAAAAACCTAATCGTAGTTTTCCAAGGTGGAGCCTTTCCCTAATCTTATCGACAAATGCCTAACCTGTGTGGTACAAATTGTTGCCACTAACTTTAGGGAATTATTTTTTACTAGATAAACATCGTCGTTGTTTTTATGAAACCTCCTATGTGTCACATTAAGCTAATTTGAGGTTTTGGTATCAACTCAACCGCCATTTTGCTCTTTATCCATGGAAAAAGACTCCTTTGTGGAAAAATATTTTTATTGATACTTATAAAGCAGAAAACGAAAGGTCCTATGGGCTATTTCAATACTTGTAGTTGACAAGAATGATCAGGTTTTTGTCTCTCCTATAAAATTATACTTTTGCCTCATAAGGGGCTTCATAAAAACAACGACGACATGCTTTGATTTCTTTATATTTGCGGTATTCTATTATACTGGTTATGCCATAACAATATGTAATAAAAAATTGCAGATTTTATCTCCATATAAGGATAACGTTCAGACTGACACCCACATTGAATATTCAAGAATCGATTTTAGATTCATCTACATATTTAACAAGCAACATGTACTCTTGCTTCCTTTATATTTCCTTTATTGAGGCCCAAATATATCTGGGGCAACATGTTATAATTTCGCATCGAAAGCGATTATCGAAGCAAAGATATCACTCTGGCGGTATGTTAGAAATTTTTCGTGCGCCAGACGATTTTGTTTGTTTCGAAATTATTTCCGAATTTTTTCCCTAGCCCAAACGTAATTAATAAATTCTTTTTCTAGTTGTTAAAAAAATTTCTAACATAGTAAAATTGCAAATTATGAATTTTTTAAGCTAAGTTTGTTTATTTGTGAAGGATAAGAAGGCAGCGGTATAATATTATGGATATGCCTCACAAAAAGTAGCTTTATTGATTTTTGAATTGAAAAAGAAAAAAAAACACAATTTTAAAAAGTTTTGTAATATTATTTATTTATATAGTCCTCCTCTGGTTATCCCATTCTGTGTGGAATTTAAGCAAATTTTTAAATGTTGTTTTTCAGGTGAGCCCTTACCTAAAGTAACTTAATAAAAAAATAAAATCATTTATTTTGCATAAATATAAAAAATTGTAACATATAAATCTAATTTCATAAATTTTACATAGATTTTATAAACTTGCCAACAAAACTATGAAGTGAAGTTCTATCGAAATTATCGCCTGTTCCCCAATTGGCTCCCTATTTATTCAGCTACAAGTAGGCTTCTCTGGAACTACATATAAAAATGCTATTTGGGAAAGTTTCAATCAGTACCTCAGGGAGATTGATTGGTCAATCTGTGTTTTGTTTGTAACATACCTACTAACCCTTGGGATGCGCGAATGCATTCCGTATTCCTACTGCAGATTTCAATAATTGCTCTTGGTTTAACGATGAGTGCAACCAAGTAATAAAAGCGATATAGTCTGCTTTTGGCGCCTATCAGTTGTATCCATGTGCAGAACTGAAATAAGTCTAAAAGTCTGCACGGAAAATCCATAACATCCACTATCCAGACAGAAACATTTTTTTTTACCAGAATGTTAGACAAAGAATCTTGGCAAGCACCAAAGATAGCAAAGATTTCTGGTCCCTATTAAAAACCATAAGGAACAACTTCACCAGATCCTCTATAGCTTCACTGCTTAACAATGGTGAAGTAGTCGTTGACTCCTTGGATAAAGCTAATATTTTGGCTGATAGATTCGCTTCAAATTCTTGTCTTCCACCCACTTCATAGATACCTGTATTGCATCTGTTGTGGGGATGTGTACAAGAGACAATACACATCCGTGCGAGAGATGTGTTGAAGATCCTTAAAGGGATCAACGTTTCCAAAGCTGCATTGGCTTCTACCCCATTTTTAAAAGCTGTGCCTGATCGTTGGGTAAACCTCTGCGCGAATTATTCTAATTGTCTTATTCGACAGAAAAATTTCCAACTGTTTGGAACTTAGGTCACGTTGTGCCTATTCACAAGAAAGGAGATGATAGCGATCCCTTAAATTATCGACCAGTTACAATCACTTCGATTCTTTCAAAGGTCTTTAAATTTGTCATTGACTCCAAATTAATGAAGCATCTAGAAACCAATGAAGTCATTAACAATCGAATATATGGCTTTCGAGCTGGACACTAATTTGGAGATTTGCTAACGTTTCTTAAGGAACGTTAGAACCGTAGTCTTCATAATTTTGGTGATTGCAAAATCGTTGCTCTGGATATTTCAAAGGCCTTTCATAGAGTCTGATATCCTGCCCTTTTAGCCAAACTTCTATTATGGATTTTTTTATCTAGTCGCCTAATACAGGTTGTATTAGATAGCGCATCTTAATATCTTTCTATAAACACCGGTGTACCACAGGCCTCTGTTATATATCCGTCTCTCTTCTTAATTTTCAATAATGATCTGGTTTTTCTTACTTTCAATCCCATCCATAGTTTCACTGATGAGAGTACCTTGGATTTTGCTTACTTCTTTGACAATCTTGCGGATTTCACGGGAAGTGCCGCATGTATCAATCGACATTGCAATACGATCTTGACAATATCCCCTCTTGTAAAAAGTGAATTTCTTGCACCTAAGTCAAAATGCTGTCTCATCTCTTTAAAACAAGACAACTCTCATTTCATTTGTTGAGCATCAATTTCCGATCCACCGTCACTAAGCATTCTTGGCAATAATATTTCCAGTAAATTAAGCTGGACAGATCACATCTTCCCTGTTGCAAACGAAACATCGAAATGTCCTGAATTTCTGAGAAGGTTTAAGAAATATTTCAGCCCTTCAAATCTAGCACTCCTCTACAAGTAGTCATACATCAGACCTACAATGGAATACATCTCTCACATATGGGCCGGGACTGGTTGCATAGCCTTAGCTTCATTGGATATTGTCCAAAAGGGGGAGCTTTCAAGCTGATTGGCGATGTGGCATTAACTTGTCATATCGATTCGCTCGAGCATCGCTGCAATGTCGCATGCCTTTTACTCCTTTATCGCTACGTGCACGATGAGTATTCTGATGAATATCTAATCTGATCCCTTGTAGAATGATTCCTGCACGTAAGACTAGCGGTGCAAGCCGCGCACATATTTTTACCCTTCGAATTACTTTCGGCCGTTCAGTAAAATTCCGTGATGGTTTTCTCATTCCAAACTGTGCGAATGTGGAACTGTCTACCATCTTTTGTCTTTCCTCCGGTATACGATCTGCAAAATTTTATGGGCGACATACATCATCACTTCCGCTACTCTCCTCATTACTCCTAATCCTTTCCCTGTTTCCTTCCTGCCATGCTATCCTTCATAGGGTATCCCCTGAGCCTGGCTTAATAATATATGTATATAAAAAAAAAAAAACTTTCAAAATCATCCTCATTATAGTAGATCCATTATTACCTTTCGTCTTGATCTAAATTAAAGCTTAAAACATTTCTTAATGCACTGACGAAAGCAACTGACATTTGAAAGTAAACAAAAGACTCAATTTTCCATGTTAAAATCTAGTTCGATTTCAAATATAAAACAAAACTGATAACACAAAAGCGATTATGTATTGACTTTATCATCACGCAACATCTTTTCTTTTTGAACGTATCACACAATTTGTTGCAGTTGATTGACATAATCTTGGTAGTAAAAGAATTTCATTAAAAAAAAAAACAAAAAACTCCAAATGAGTGATTGACGGACAACTGAAATTGTATGCAAAACGCCAGTAGAGAAGTTTCGAAATTTTGCGTTGAGACAACAAAAGAGTCGTTTGCTCATATTATCTTGAATGGTAGAGGAAAAAAAAACTTCGAAAAATGGAAAACGATTTCGAAATCGATTTTGTTTCATGAAAACAGGTGAAGTTTTTGTGCTAACATAGAAGTACTACCACCAATGATTCAATCTTGGCCGCTTACTTACAAATTGAGATAAAACATAAAAATGTATGTAAAACAGACAATCTGTCAGTTCATCAAACTGTTTCGTCTGTCTGTTTGTCTGTCTCTCTGGGTGTCGGCGTTTGTTTGTTTTTTTGTTGCTTGAATTTGTGAATCTATTTACTCGTGTTTCTCAATTTTCACTTTTGTAAATAGTGTATACACATATGTAAATGCATAACCTGCGAAATTACGTCAATCGTCGCATCAGCAACAATATTCAAGCAAACCAACTACGACGCAATTGTTTCCTTAAAGTTGTTGTTAAAATGTTAAAAATGCTCAATGACAATAGCTGCGCGCGTCGCTTCTATCTCTTCACTATTTCAGGCTTATGAGTTATGCCCCTTTCAGTTGAGGCGTAGTCACAATTAATTTTCTTCTTAAAATTAACACAGGACTGTGATTCTTAAATTTCTCGTGATTTCTTGCCTAACACTTGAATGCGAGGCTGGTGTAGCCGTTTTTAAAGACATCAGTGTATCGACTTTTCACTGAAATGTCAAGGAAATGCGCTTTACTTTGACCTTTCTGCGGTCCTCTCAGAAAGAAGATTCAAGATTCAAAGCTGTAGAGTTAATGAAAGCTGTTTCTCTTGCCTCGCGGTGGAGCTTGCCTTTTTACTTTTTAAATTATCATCGTGACTTGCTCATGTAATTTTAGATTTAGAAAAGATTTAGAAAATTTTACTATTCAAAAAAATTGCAGAGGAGGCTCATTGCAACAAAAATAATCTGAGTTTTGCAGTCCATCCAAAGGATATGATCTTCAAAGCCTTAACTGATTTTTAGTTCTCGGTTTCCTTAAAAGGACGTTAATGAGGAATAAATAGGAAAATAAAACCAGCAAATTTGGACATAACTGTTAATCCGCAAAATTCCTTCTATATCTATAGCACTTAAAAAAAAAAAAAAAAAATTAAAATACTTAATAGAAAATGAATCCTGTCTAACAACTAAATCAAGTTGGCGAGCATGTTGATGTATCTGTTTTAGTAATTCCTGTGAACATCCGTGTTCCCGCCATGTTTGAGAGATTCATTTATTCGTTAAAAATCAAAATTGTGCGTTTAGCATCCGCATCATCTGAGTCGAACGATCATATATGTACAGGATCGACAATCCCGGCTGATTTTGAATTAACCATTTCAGATGAAGATCAGCTCGGAATTTCGGTTGAATGAATCTCTTATTTCTTCTACTCTCTGTATTAGCACGTTGTGTAGTTTTTGAATCTTTTTGACGTTGTCATATGCATGCACTTGAATTGGTTTAGGTAAGAAGAGGTTACAAGTCTGCGTCAAAAATTATAGTTCACGTTAAGTTTTGCATAATTTAAATAATATGTGTTAAAGATTTCTATTTTTTCCCTCTTAGATCTTAGATGAATAAGTCTGGTGGGACTATACTCTACTATCCGCCACTGATAAAAAGTTTTCGACAATCCTGATTTATGTATAGAGAAAATAAAACAGTATTCCAAATCATTAATAATAATAACAGTTAGGAAGAAGTACACAAAAATAAAAAACAATACAACGTATACATTCCAAGACAAATTGTTAGTAAAGGTTGTGAAATAGATCACTGATGGTCTCAAGTCAATTTTTTATTCAGCTACTGCAGCTACTAGATCGAAACGATGTTTTTAGGATGTATGGACGGGGGTGGGAATGTAGCTTTAAGTAAAAAAGATAAAAATACAAAAAATTACAATAACAACGATATCAAAAATTATTATATGTACATTATCTGATCTGAGAAATAACTAACGAAAAGTTACAATTGGTCTAAAAACATTACCCCAGATAAAAATAAAAGTTAAATAAAGTGAAAACTCAGAGCTCTGTATGGCAACACCAAGAACGGGTTGCCATATTTAGTGCATTTTTTAAATTTTATTTACTATTTGTATGAAAACGCTGTCTATACAATTTTAGATCTGTACGTCAACGAGTTCTTGGCCACTATATCCAAATATATAGTGAAAAACGAATTTTTTGTATGGCAATCCTACGACAGAATAGCCCGGTTTGTCCTATTTTCGAACTTAAAGTTACATTTTTTTTTGTTTTTAAAAAGCCCGTCTGCAAAATTTCAGCATTTTAAGTGAACGCTTTCGCGAGCTATCGTGCGAACGGACGTACGGACAGACAGTCAGACATACAGGCGGACAGGCAGATATACAGGCGGATAGACTGTAATGAGAGTGCAATCGGTCCTCCATCCCATTCACTAAACGTAATCGACATTAGTAGAACACACGGACTGTGGGCTGTATAGATATTGTTGGACTCTGAACAAATTAAATATTTGAATATTGGATTTACTCGCATTCTAAGAGAAAGTCTAATATAGTAACTGAATAATTCGTCATATAAAAAAAAAACTTACGAGCAAATAAAGAAATACAGGGTGTTAGCTGCAACAACAAAAATAAAAGATATACAGGGTGATTCAGATCAAGATACCTTCCGGTATACCAAGCGATTCCTTGAGGTAAGACGATCAAAAAATTGTTCCACACTTTTCGACAGCTACTATTCTTGGCTATGTAATAAGCCAACATTAACCAAAATCTATACTCATCTATTCTCCCGAATATTGGCGAAATCTTCAACTGGCCACAACTCCTAAAGGAAGGCTTCTAGGGGGGGGAGGGGGGGGGGGGGGTATGTGGAACAATTTTTTGATAAGCTTACCTCAAGGAATCGCGTGGTATACCGGAAGGTATCTTGATCAGAATCACCCTGTATACATATGTATGTATATGCATAATTATAATACAATTCCAAAATTAAAGATACGTAGATAAATAAAACTCGCTTGGTTAAACATTTGAGAATACATATTGTTACTTGAATTCAACTTCAGTAGGCAAAAAAAAAATTATTATTAAATCTAGAATATTAAAATGGAAAAGGAAAACTATTTATAAAATAAAACTTAAAAACGGAAGTAATAAGATAAAGATAAAAAGTATAATTTTGAAACCATCGAACAAACAATAGTCTTTAAAAATACTGCAGAATGAATCAAAGAACAGAACCTGTGAAACTATGAAAAGTATCAATTCGTCGTATGAACGGACCCCATGGACAGAATACAGGAGTTGAGACAAAAAAAATGGGACGGCTGAGAAAAAGAACAACGTGAACGGGGACATATGTTTTGTCGAACCTGTGATAACAGGAAAAGTTTTAATTAAATAAAAGTAAATGTAAAAAAAAAAACTCAAATAAAAAACAAAAGAACGAAAAATATAAACATAAAATAATAATTTCGTCAACCCTGAGTGCAGTGAAGGAATTCGTACCAGCACAAGTTTGCGGAAGCTTCAGATAAATGAATTGGCTGAAAGGAAGCAAAGTATTGCAGTCAACCACAGTTGGAGAATTATATGCAAGGAAACCCGTGGAAGGCAAATCTTTTGAATTGAGTGCGCGAGTCGTAATTCAATCACAATCGCCGCCGCAATTCGTCATTATAAGCCACCCAACTTCACAGTAAATGCAGTCCAGCGGAAATAACGGGGATGCCGTAATTAAATAATTCGACACAGGTACAATTTAAGTAGTTAGTAAGGTAACTACTACATTTTGAGTTATAAATACTGTATTATACTAATTTAAGTTAGATAGGTTAGGTTGGGCCCAAAATTAAAGTGTAAAAAAAGAATATGAGGAAAAATCTTTAAATGTGAAATATTAGGTCAATGAAGAAAAGTTATTAAAGCTAAATTCTCTAATTAAGCGTATTTATTTGGAAGGCATTGATACGACCAAGTGAGTTTGTGCAACGTTAACTACCCTAGACATTGGGCTATAAAAGCGTGGTGTGTTTCACAGAACTCGCACATTGAGTCGATAACTCGAGAATTTGCGGGTACTTAGCATTACAAGACAGATGGACATGCAAAAATCACAATAACTTTTAATATTATGTGCGGCTGACCAATCTATTTTGCTTTACCATTATTATTTGTATCCGTTACAAACGGAATAACAATCTTACTATACCCTATAGATTTCATCTAGGGTATAAAAATCAATAATTCTAAATAAATCTGTGCAGGTGAGACAATTCGCATTATGGATTTAACTCAAGTTAATAGGGCACGTTCTAATGAATGTCCCAGATCGGTTCTTCAAAAATGTTTTAATTGTAGTAATATTAGAGCTCCCCATAAAATAATTTTACCCCTTATGTCTTATAGACTTAATTTAATGCTTCGACCGTTCTTTTTTGTGACATGACTCTCTCGTTGCATACTAATACCTTATACTAATACTCACGTTGGTTATAGAGGCTCGAAATGCTGTACGTTCCCAAACCAGCAAATAGCTTTATTACTTTTTCTGGGGGCTAAAAGTTTATTTTAACAATTAAATGCAATTGATAGATTTATTTCACACCTCAGTTTACTTCAAACATTTATTATACATTTTAGTTAATTTCTGAACACTCATAAAGGTTAGTGAAAAGTTGGAAGAAAAAAGTGTAAAATTACAACGGGCCAGAAATCCAATTTTAAACCGCTTAGAAGTCGTATTTTCCAAATAGCGTTCCATATTGGAACTCTCCAGTAACACAAAAATCACCCTGCAAAAAGAGGCAGTAGAAGATCATGTAGAGATGGGGGAAATAAACTTGTTTGACTTTAGGCCAGATTTAAACCTCTTAGAATATGATTTTTTGAAAACTATTTTTTTTGTAAACGTTAAAAATATGAGACATACTGCTATGCGAAATTTCAGCAGCGCTCTATGGTCTTGTTACTCTAAAAATAAGCTGATGAATGGGTTGAGGCCTTAGGCCAATTTTAGGCTTCCTTAAATTACAATTAATGAAACATTTTGGTGCACCTCTACAGGAAAAGAAGAATCACCGTGCAAAATTTCAGCTTCCTACAGGCGTTGTTATTTTTGAGATACTGTGATCAATCAGTGAATCAGTGAATGTGTGGTATTTGATTTTTATAGTATCCTCAATCTAAGTTGGGTGAAAAGGTGCGCCGGTTTACCAGAGTAATTTTGTGAAGAGAAAGTCAATTGTTTCTGAGCGAGGAAATGTGATCATATTGTCTAAGTCCGTAGATAAATCTAATACCATTTAGCCTTCCTGAGCAAACAGAGTCCAAATGAGGAGCAACAATCTACTATTAATGAAATGAGGAAGAAGAAGTGATCGAACCAAAAGCATTCGGGTGTTTGTTGACAGGAGATTAGCCGAAAGCCTAAGTTTTTCACATGCTCACAAGAAGAGTTTGGGACACCAAGAAGTTAATGGGAGGGAGATCCAAGCCAGTAAGATCATTTCGATAAAAACGAATACACTGAGACTTGCGAGGATTCAAACTCAGGCAGTTCAAATTAGCTCATAATGAGACCTTCTCTAAGTCTGAGTTCATACGATCGATGCAGACTACAGACAGGCCAATAGGTCGACTAAGATAGAGTTGTACATCATTAGCATATAGGTGTAGATTACAATTCTGAGCAATATCGGGCAAATCATTGATGTTCAAGCTGCAGTGGACCAAGGATTGAGCCCTGGGGCACACCACAGTCAAGCTGCAAAACACCAGATTTGGTATTACCTATTTTGATATATTGATGACGGCCTGATAAGAAGCTTCCAATAAGTGCTATAGAAGAAGATAGAAAGTTGAATTGTGATCCCAGCTTCAAGAGAAAATTAGAATGATTAACTGAGTCGAACGCTTTTGAAAAGTCAAGCAGCTTTAGAAAACATACGTGATTCATATCGAGGGATTTCCGAATATATGCCGTGATGTCAATGAAAGCAGTCTCACAACTATGGAACTTGCGTAAGCCAGACTGAAAAGGACTCAAAAGACTATGTTCATCCAAGTAATATGTTATTTGTAGTTATTAATATTTCGAATACTTTCCCTAAGTAACACAACAAACTAATTGGCCGAAAGTCGCCAGGAACTTTCGTCCTTTTCACTTTCGGCACTAACAAAACCACTGCCACCTTCCACTGCGAAGGAAATTGTCAAAACGTGTCACAGAAATTCTGCAGCTCTTGTTTGTAGAAGGAAGACTATTCAGCTTTTATGATATAGTACTTAATTTGTTTCGATTTTTTGTATTTTGTATTTGACATAACGCTTTTGAAATACAAATATAAAAAAACAGTGCTAGTGATCCCCAGTAGAAAAAAGACTACACATGTGGAGTGCTCCCATATTGCATTACGAAGCCGAAATTCTTCATAATTTTTAGGACACAGACATATAAGTTGTATGGTAGATAGAATCAAAATAAATACGGGTGAGCTATTGTTGTTTGTATTCCATACAAACTCTGCAAGTTTCATCCAAATTGGAGATGTTCGAGTGTTAAGGTTTCGTGCTAAAGCGCTGTACAAGACTACAAACTGTCGATTTTAAGAATATATGTATGGTCAATGCAAAATGAATTCGCGGAACCCTGTCTTGTGATTCCTTCTGAATATTCATTAAACTCATATTTATCTAGAGTATCAAGGTATTCATTTTCATTCATTGAGAGATAATCTGTTTACCAAAATCATATGCGGTTATCCAAGTTTATGTTCGCCTTCAAAATGTATTCCAGGGAATCTATAAATTTAATATGATTATAGTTTGTGGATTTAAAAATACTTGTAATATTTATTATTTGATTATCAAGGACTGTATTCTGTATTCCGACCACTTAAAGAGCTTGGGGGATGAAAATTTTATTTTTTTTATTTGGGGAGTTCGGAACGATGCGATCGAGAAATTCGACAAGAGACTTCTTAATTCCAACTATATTTAGTAAATCATAAATATGACATTCCATATTTATTATTGAAAGTGCTGTGTATGTTTAAAAATAATATTTTAAAATAAAAGTAGGTCAAAGAAAAACATTCTAATGTTTACTATTCGAATAGTCTTTGACTATGTGATAGATTAAAATAATAAAAAAAAAAATTCATCACATTTATTAGACCTCGAAATAAAGTCCGATATCTTCTTTCTGTCTAGCGATTTTTAAGTAGGTATGTTCTATAAAGAATAGCAATTTTTGATTGCTTCATCCTGTCTATCATTCTCTTTTTTGGTAAATGTAATATTATAGATCTGTGTTTTTAGTGAGATATGTAATGATAACACATGCAGAAGCACAATTAAACTACGAAAACCAGACAGTTTCTTCAGTCTTCGTCATACTTTTCCCCAAGTAAAAAGGTCGAGGATTTAATCCAGTGGAATAGAGTGTTTAAGAATTCTTCAGTCAAACTCTCCGAATTACAGAATATCTAGTGACGCGCTAAGCGAAATAAATGTAAAAATAACTCTAATCTCCCCACCTTCACAAGTCTCCGCACTACAGAGTCTGGACTCAGGTAGTTGAGTTGAGGAGATGAGATACTTTCATCAATTTCATCTTTATACTAATTACAAAAAAATTGTTTTAATTGAAGCAGCTATACCATCACATTTATAAAAAAAAAGAAACTTCATATTATAACAATCAGTTTCATTTAATCAAGACTCTGTTCTGGGGCGGCGGAAAATATGGGTAGTGTGGGTAGTACTACCCACCCGGATTTCTACCGGTGGTTAAATTACTCACCCGGAATTTCAATCGTATTTCAAATTTTATGTTATATGCATATTATTTAATTAGAAGAGTACATATTATTCTTTCCTAATCGTATATGATGCTTAATTTCTGGATTGCCATCACGATTACGGTTGGAAGAGCCACAAGCCTTGTTGTTCAAGACGGAATCGAAAAAGTTTTATGTGCAAGAAATTTTATTGGAATGATTAAAGATATAATCAACTTTATACGCGACTCTCCTAAACGTATAGCACGGTTTAAAGAATTGCAGATCTACTAGAGTGAAAAGATTTGCGTAACAGTCTTCCTTCTCTAGTAGCTTATTGTCCGACAAGGTATAGCAAAATGAATATTTTATACATATTATGCTTTATTTTATTTATTTATGCTATACATGCATGCTATACATGTACATTTTTTGCAGATGGGTACTCAGAATAAAGTCACTGAGAAGTGTGAAGGAAAATTATACACAAATAATGCAGTTTTTACATGATGGGTCTATTGATACAGAAATTGACAGCGCAGTATCGGCAAAACCATCAGGCTTTTATAAATACATTGAAAACTTTGACTGTATTTTTTATTTGACCACGATGATTGAGTTGTTCGATCGAATAGAGATATTGAATACCGAATTGCAAAAGTCTGAACTGTGCGTCAATGAATCTTCTGAGAAGATAGAAGCTGTAACGTATGTAGATATGTGTTAGAAAATTCTTGTGATTTGAAATTTGAAAAAATTTCAAATTTCCAAATTCTGTTTTTAAAACACCCAAAGATTACTTCAGGATATCTTATTATGAAACATACGATCAACTTCTCGTATCGCTAAAAATTCGGTTCGATAATGATTCAGCAAAGTTTTTCAAAGAACTTGAAGGTTTTGCTCTAGGGCATCCAACAGATGTATGTAGATACAAACATACATTTTTACAACACTGATTTTAACAAAGACCGGTTAGTAGGCGATAGAGGCATGTTCTTGGAACTTGTAAAGAGACAGAATGAGCAGGTAAAAAATTTACGGGAAGCTGCAGAATTTTTGAGGAAATTTGATTGGATAAGAGGATTTATACCAGAACTTACTCGTTTCATTACTACAATGCTCATCACAATTCCAGGATCATCGTGCGCGAACAAACGAAGTTTTTCTCTTCTACGTCGATTAAAAAGTTACTTGAGATCAACGATAATAATAATAAGAATTTATTCAAGGATTTGTACAAAAGACTACATCTTTTTCAAATACAGTACAAAATTGGAAATTCAAATATATTGCAAGAGAAAAAAAAATCAAAAAAATTAAATTAAACAAAACTATGATAATAATATATTACAACTAGCGAGAGATCAAAATACCACACAGAGCAAAAAAAAAAAAAAAATACCAGAATTTAATCTTAATCTAAGCTACGTAGAAAAATTGTGTCATCAGCACACTTTAGTTTAGGAAGAATCCAGAAAACGCTTCAGCTCATTCTTAAAATCCAATATCCGAGTTTGCCCTCTAACAGTAACCGGAGGGGAACTCCATACACGAGAAATAACGGGAAATGTTGCAGGATCGTCTCAACTCTATCGCACTTTTGCATGTATATTCTAATTTTACTGATACACTTGATTTAGAAGTTTTGTTGAATCAATTTATAACAAAAAATGCAAAGCGTAGTGCAGCTTTTACATTTCGCAAATATGTATATCAGTTACTGTATTGAATATTATGATTAATAAATATGTATACACTGTTAAACCTTTGATTGTACCCCCCCCCCACCCCCCATAGATCGAAACGCGCATATATATTATGTAATTATATATTACTACCCATCTGGATTAAAAGTCATCCCCGCCCTTGACTCTGTTATAAACAATTACCCGGGGATTACACGAGTCAGTAGAACTGACTCTGATAGCGATTGACACTTACACAGGCTCGTGTAAACCCCTACTGACTACTCTTTTTTACTGACTAGTCTGTACTGACAAGATGTCTGACGAGTCAGTACGGACTAGTCATTAAACTGTCAAACGTACAATTAAGATGGCGGAAATTGAAAATAAAGGGTAGATGCTAGTGGATATATGTGTTTATATTCCTAATCTTTTCTCTTTTGAGTGGGAAATGACTGAAAAGTGTTTAACATACATTTTATTGTTTATTTTGTAGAGCATAAAGACGGATTAATGAAGAAATTGTTTGATATGCATATAGAAGAGGAATGTCTGCACCGCTTGACGACATTTTATTATGAACAGACTGGTCAATTGATAGAACGCAAATCGTTTTTTGTCAGTAAATTTTACAAACGAAATCAGGACTGTCCGTCAGTTCTATTGACTCGTGTAATCGTTGCGTTAGTGTCGAAATCTAGATTTAAATCATTTATTTCTCCGAGACAAGTTTCGACAAGCTTCTAATATTGATAAGAATGACTCTAATAAAATTCAAATTGTATTAGAAAAAAAAACAACTGTGATTCGATTTTCAGACTAAATTCCTAGTAAGAGAAAACAAAATAACTATCAAGCTTTTCTGCAGTGATTTCTTAAGTTACAGCTTCAATCAATCAATATATGTCGCAATTTCTAAGGATTTTAATGAGTTTGTAAAATTTAGTAAAAGTTAACTGTATTATTAAACTTTTATATGCCTACATAGTCCATTAGAGAACGATCTCTTTAGAGGGTGATGTACATATGTGTATGTATAAATTACAAACAAACAATTCAAGAAGTTATTATTCATCACTTATTCCAGAGGTGAGTCACCTGAGAACGGAATCATATTTTCGCAGAAAATTAGCATATATCCGTTGTTTATTTATTTATTTATTTCATCATTCAGCTCATCAACAATTTTTGTATTCAGTGCTAAATAAAAGAAGCCATCATTTGTGCTGTCAATCATTCTATGTCGCCATTCTCCATACTTTTGGCTCATCTTCGACGTGATTCTATTAAGAATGTGGTAGAAGTCTTATATAGGTTCAGTAGTCAGTAGAGATCACTGACATACATATATAATATGGACTGCTTAACTTTCTATTTCATGTAGGCTCAGTTGCTTATGTAAAAAAAAAAAAAAAAAAAAGTTCTTACACCGGTGCCAACATTGAAAAAAATCATTGGCGGGAAATTAAAAAAATTAGCACGTAGCTCGAAAAGCGATTATAATAAAACGTTTCGAATTTCGGCTAAACATCTTATCAATATATTGCTTTTGGTAAAACAATTTTATCAGTAATAACCCTAAATAATTAATTTAAAAATATTTCTTTCGACGGACCCATTTATTTATATGTTGTTTACAGTTCTCTTTAGTTGGTACTTGGTGCTTAGACCGAAAGAGTCAGCAATAATAGCAGTTAGCCGAATTTTTGCAGTGCATTTCTATTAACATAGTCAATCCATATTGTACCTGTCAGTGGTAGTGAGATAATCTCATACTTTTAGAAGAGAGAGACATCTTTTATAATATATAGTTCCTATTTGTATATTGTTTTCTATCTCACGCAAATAAGACGTAACACAACGCATGGGAACCATAATTTTTATTAATTTGTCGTGTATATTTCCGCAATATAAAACTATTCCCAGTGGAGTTTAATATTAATAGCATATTCGTGCAAAATAGATGCTATCTTTGGCCGTCAATCAATGACCGTGAGAGAAAACATCGCAAATTACTTTAGCATCTGATGGTAGGTACATTTTGCTAAGTATGTAGTGTCACGCCCAGTGAACTATAATAAAAAACTACCGGCAAGCGGAAGGCTTGTGCTCTTAAACCTGAAAATTGCTTTCTGAAATTATATTGTCTACATACTACATACACAACACGTCTTCTGTATGAATAGTTTTTGCATTTATTTTTGCAGTTTTGTATCTCTCGTATAGAAGATTTAATTAATACGTATCACCACTTTTTGCTTTGTTGATAGATAATTTGTTTCCGACTTATTTAACTCTTCATTTATTTTTTTTTATTTATTTTTTCTTTGTAGATGAGAAAACTCAAGGATATTGAGCACACCAGCAGTACCAATAATAGTTCGAACCAAAAATGTATTAATACGACGTGTGGTAACAATGAATTTAATTCTGTGGTGAGTATCTATATTAATTTTATTTATGTTTCCTTTATTTTGGTTTAAGAATTTCAAAAATTGTACACTGCAATTTTAGTAGACACCAGTAGAGATGTGCGGGTAGTAATCATTCGGTATAAAAGTATTCATTACTTCTCTATAAACTGGGTACAGAATACATACCCAAATAATTATTCGTTACTTATATTCAGTTGATTCAAAGTTTTCATTTCATAGTAAATTCGGTATTCTATAACAACTACAATTCGTTCTACGTAGGGACCCGGCTAAAGTTGTCGATAAAATTTCATGCCTTTCAGTATTGTACTTAAACGATTACCAAACAGGATTAATCACAATTTTTTTTGCATTTGTTCACGTAGGTATGTACAGAATCTTCTTTCTTTTTCATTTTTTATGACTAGTATGACAGTGGCGGTGAGACTTATTTCAACTACACTAATAGTAACTTACAGGCGCGAGGCAACATTCTCAGACAATCAGCTCTCCTCCATCAATGCGACACTGGATGTAGTGTTGGGGCAGTCGATGTCAGTGGTGTTGGGTGTGATCTCAATATCGACATGAGTGTCGATTCCACACTCAAGACAAATCTAGAGAACCTGCTCATAGAGCGAGGGCTTGAACTAATAAATCACTAGGCAACAAAGCATGGTGCATCTTCCGCCACCACGCTTGACCTTCTGATCTCATCTCCGAGCCTGCCCTTGTTATTCTCTGGACAGTGCCCAGGTGTCTCAGATCATGAAATTGTTTTCGCTGCTTTCGACTTACAGTGCACACCTCCTAACAGGTGGCACACATTCCAGAACTTTTCAGCAATACACCTGGAGTCGCTGGTGGCGGAGGTGCAAAATACTGACTGAACGAATCTATACTCTAATGGCAGACGTCGAGGCGGCAGTCTCAAGCTTCTCGAAAATAATTAGAGCACCTTACTACAGACATGTCCCTTGCAAAACCATTAAAATCAAAGACAATAGCACCAGTATTTTCAAAAAACCAGAAGTGGCACTTATATGCGAGCTTAGGGATATCGCATACTCAAGGTGGAAAAGGTCTAAGTCACCGGCCAATTACTCAGAGTACCACACGTGGAGAAGGAAGTGCGATTACACAATCAGAACTATGAGGAGAGCAGACACCCTGCGAAGTTTTGATGGTCCTCTCAACTGGAAAAGGGTCAACGAACTCGGAATTGGTTCAAAGAATACGGTGCATTCCGACATCAACCCAGACGAGTACGCTGACTTGACTGTTTAGCCTCCACCACCGTGACTCTACCAGCGGCCAGCAGCACCCTGGAACCACTCATTCCTATTAATCCAATAGCCTGGTCATCTGCTCACCTCTCATCCAGCCTTCCCTTACACACTTCTACAACACATCCCTCGGAACATCCATCTCCGGAACTTAATGAGACTGCGTCTAAGAACTCACATTTTATTCGAACTCGATACTAGACCTTAGGAAACATCACACAAAATTGAAAAAAATTCGTGGTTTAGAACAAACAAATAAATATATGCAGGCGATATTTGTATAAATGTAAGAATTTAATTGCATCCTAGTGCGACTGAAAACCCGATTTAAAAACAAAAATTGAGAGAACAAAGCATTACTTGGATGGTAAAATCTACTTGAATAACTTTAAAATCCCTTCAATTATTCATAATAATGAATTTTTCGTACATCGGGTCAACCTACCTCAATTTTTTAAGAAAAAGATAAATTTCGCTTTGGCCAACGTGCGAAAATATAAAATAAAATTCTCACTTTCCCCAAAACTATTTAGCATTACAAAATTCTTAGTATTTACCACAAACATCCCCTAATGCCATACAAGTTTTTCTTATCTCATAGAGGGAAACCTATCCTTGGCTAAGCGGATGACAAATATTTGTGGAAACCTATATAAAAAGGACCACAAGGTCTGAGTCCCGACCACAGTTTGAGCTATGTTCCAACTGTCCTATCATATGGTATCAAAGTGAACCTGTTATTCTACGCTTCTAACTCAGATTCCGCTTTAGCTTGGACAGTTGGAGGTTCGGTTCAGTTTTAGGTGACATGAGAACATAATCTGCTTTCAGTGATCGAAGATAGCTTGCAACAAATCACACCTAATGACTGTTCCAAATATATAATGGATTCGGTTTTACTTACTCCTAAGGCAGTGCATGTTCAACCGATGCACAGAAAAGTCAGAAGTATTGCAGATTATATATGCATCCAAAATTTGAGAAAAAAAATTGTATGAAATGCTTACTTAAGTTGAAATAAAATATTTTAAATATGAATTTGTTAAGAGTTTAAATATCTTTGCTAAAGGGTTAAGTGTTTTTGTTAACAGTTGAAACTCATTCGTCAAGGGTTTAAATATATTTGTTACGGGTTTAAAGTCATTTGTTCAAGGTTTAATTTTATTTGTTAAGGGTTTAAAATCATTTGTTTAAGGTTTAAATTTATATGCTTAAAGTTTGAACTCATTTGTTAACGGTTTAAATAAATCTGAGAATGCTATATATGTTTTTTTGTAATTTTCTTTTTCTAAATACAAACTAATAACTATCATTAACAAATATTGTGAATACTTATTAGATTAGATTAAATTAGATTAGATTTGTGAAGGGGTGTATAGGCGTTAGCCTCGCAATCACTGCGACCTGAAAGATCTATTGTGAGTCCCCGTTGAATTTGCTCCATTTATAGGTTTAGACTGTTAATAAAGTCTAGAACCATTCTGGGCTTGAGGTTCCATACGTAACTTGGTGGAGGAAAAGCATGTTCAAGGTGGAGTAATCTCCGCCTGGCGAATGCTTCGCAGTTGCAGAGCAAGCGCTCCGAGGTTTCGTGAGCATCTTGACAGAAGCGCCAGGATGAAGTCTCAGCCAAACCCAGCTTGTTTAGGTGATACCTCAAGGGGCAATGGCCTGAGAAGAGCTCAGTGATCATTTTGAGCTCTGTTCTTCTAAGGAGTAGGAGCTCTTTAGTTTTTCCGCCAGAGGTTTCGATAAACTTTTTTGCCTGACGAAGTCTTTGTAGCCTTTCCCAATACAGGGATTTTTGATTATTCTACCAGTTATTTAGGGTAGCTTTGAGGTAACACTTTGAAGTGCCACAAAATGGCTCTGGTCCGACAAACTTAGTTTCCGATACTTATTAGATACTATAGTTCTCGTAATTTACAAGATTTTGTAATTAAAATCAATGAATGGTAATAGCTACAGAAAAGTTGAAATCCATTATTTGCATTTCTTATCATAATATTGTTGCTAATAAAAGCAACAAATACAAACATAATGAGAAAGTTTATTAGGTAGTTATCATAGCTACACAATTCCATATCTCTTTATTGCCTAAGTCCCTAATTGTGTAGGTAAATCTGATGTGTAAATTAGCTCTAATTGTTCTATATCCTGTGGATGGTATTCGTTTATGTCTCAATCAAACTATTTTGCTTTTTTCTATACTTTTTTTTATGAATACTAGATAGAAAATGAACAGATGTAAAAATAATAATTTCATTCAATCTTTGTGTGATTTAACAAGGCACGGCTTCCTCGTATGCATTAAACGATGTTCGGATTCGTCTGACATGAAGTCCTAGCCGTGTACAAGCAACTTGGTGACACTACTGGGCATAAAGAATGTATACCAACTGTGTAGTGTTTGAGATACAATTCTCTAGTTTCTTTGACAAGAACATAGAATTTAACAAAATTAATGGGTCTTCCACCAGAGACTTTCTTAAAATCAGAGCATTTTTTACAGAAATTGTGAAAGAGATAGTGTTCTACATTTTTTCCAGACCTCGATTTGTCAATGTATGCGTGTCTGGAGCCATAAAAAGACCTCAAGCATAGTAAGTTTTTATAGTTATTGAAAGTAAAACATTATTATTGGCAACCCTAATTTGTAAATTTCGGCCATATTGTTGTAGTCACCATAATTTTATAGGATATGTTTATTAAATCATCTCTCACAAATCGAAGAAAATAAAAACAAGTTTTTAATTTGTAATTAAATATTGCGAAATAAAAAGTTTTTACATATTTGTTTATAGAGAAGATTAAAGTTATTTCGGACATAGTTTTTCGTTCATATTTTTAACAATAATTATTATTACAAACGATTAAAAAATCTACAATTTACAATTTGACAACAACTTGACAATGTGACAGTTCGCAATTTGTACCATAAAAACTGGAGGGGACTGTACGTGTGAGGTATTGCGATGATTGCTTCGGCAGCATTTAAATTTCAATAAACTATCTCCCTCACAATTTCTGTAAAAATTGTATACCATCATAATGTAAATGTTGCTTTGCAGTCAATATGTGGTGCCGAGTTCTTGTTTTACGTCAACTACCAGCAGACCAGTTTTTGACCTAAACTATAAACTAAAACAAAGCAGCGAATCCAAGAATGTAAGGATGGGAGGCCGAAATTATATGTATATTTTTGGAGATTTGGTACCAATCAAAGTTCGGTTCATTTGTGAAGCCGTAGCACCTCAAATATAATAATTTTGAGTGGCATTTGTTTTAGACAATGTATTATTGTCTTTCAGAAAAATCAAAGTCTTGCTTGTTAGAGGATTAATGTTTGCTCATTGTTATTATGATCAAATAAAATTCGGGCAGACATCTTGGCAGCCGCAGCAACGCTTCGGACTTGCATCCAAGGCATCTATACTACACTTTTTCGTTTGGTCGCTGATTTCTTCAAAACTTTTCGTCGACTAATCCCCGATTCAGAAAATCTTAACTTCCCAATCAGTTATAATCTCACGTCATCTGACATGGATATTTTGTATTTGAGCCACCCTTCATTCGCTTTCAGGAAGTTAGAGCGCTTTCTTGAACACTTGATGGAATCATAGGGTATATAATACATTTGTCATTCCATTTGTAAATCATAGAATTAATGATATGGTAAAGAAAAATGAATTGAACACCCACGCATAGTATAAAAAGTTATGTTGATTTTTGCATTCCCGTCTGTCCATCTGTCCGTCTGTCCAGGGGCGGATTTCCCTATAGGCCGAGTAGGCCCGGGCCTAGGGCGGCAGATTTAGGGGGCGGCAAAATGTTTAAATGATTTTTAATTTTTTCTTGTAGTTGTGGGTATTTCATTACATTTTTATACTTTTTCGTTTTTTTAAATAAAATAATTCGTTGGAAAGTGTTATTTTTAATTCTACACCATTTTTTTCAAATTTACTCCGATTTATGAGGCGGCCTACTCCGCTAATTCTAGCCTGGGGACCCTTCACTGGATATAGATCATTCAATTTTTCGTGTTTTACAGGGAGTAGGGGGGCGGCAATCTTCCATAGGCCTAGGGCGGCCAAGGGATCAAATCCGCCCCTGCGTCTGTCTACCGTCCGCACTATAACTGAAGAACGCGTTCATTCAGAGAGCTGAATATTTGCACGCGAACTATTTAAAAAAGTAGATTTAAGTTCGAAAATGGGATAAATCAGGTAACTCCTTCGTATAGGATTGCCACACAAAAATCGTAAAAATTGGTGTTAGGTCAATTTTAGTTTTTTTCCTTATTCTAAGGACTGAATCAGAAAAAAACCGGACCAACTATGAATGACGAAATCAGCAAGAAACCCATTTTTGTTCATCTGCATTATACACAACCGACATTATATAGTTACTTCATGCTATAAAATTCGTGAACTTTTTGGTTTAAGTTCTACATTAAATTTTGTATGCAGTGACAGTATCGAACGTATCGGACGCTCTTTTATACTGCCAGTTAAAAGTCAGTTTATTTTTTTTTTATTTTTTAATATTAAATTTTTTTTTTAATTATTAGCCCACTGTTTTTCGATTGTCCTTGGTTCCGGAAAATTTGGAGGACTCGTTTTCTTGGGTACTACGGTATGAATTGGGTATCGTAGAAATTTCTTGCTTTTCTGTCGTAGTGGCAAGATGCTAAAACCGGCCAAAAGAAAGCTGATGCATTATGTTTTCTAAAGAATGGAAGAAGGCGATTCTGAGGACACTCCTTAACGTACACATCCGTGCGGATTTTTCCTGTTGGGGCGTAAAGTAATGATTTCTGGCCAATTAAATATTTACCGAATAATTTGGTACACCGACGTTTTGTAAAAATTGGGATCTGCATCATCGTTCTTTTCTACCACGTAAAATTCCTGCCCTGGAAGAAACCTGGTTGAGGTCCGCTTTCACCTAAGTTTCATCATCCATAATGCAGCAGTCGAATTTCGTTAGGAAGCTTTCATACAAAATCCGGCTCCTGGATTTTGCAACTTCTGGTGTTTTGTTCGGTGTTTTGTGAGCATGGAAATTTCTTAAAGCCTTCTATTCTATATTAATTCGATGGACCGCAACAGATGACGTTCCAACTTTATCAGCCATATTTCTTAACGACATATTGGAATTTCAGTTAAAGTTGTGCACCACTTCTTTGACCAAAATTTTGGTCTACCGAACTTGATATCTTTACTGACATGGAATTTCTCTGTACACCACAAATTTCCCAAAATTTACTGAGAACATTTTCAATGGTCGTCCTCAACAAGATATTAGGAGCGGTGCACTCAAGCGATCACCGCTGCAGCCAAATCAACATGCTTACCAAGCAGGAAAGTCTACCACAACTGCCCTATATAGTCTTGTCCTAGGACTAGAAAAGGCAGTAGAGGATAAAGAGACTGCCCTTTGTGCATTCCTATACATCGAAGGAGCATTTGACAATACCTCCTTTGAAGCCATTGAGAATGCAGCTACCAAAAAAGAAATTGAATCTTCCTTGATAAAATGGATAAAAGCTATGCTTGAAAGTCGGAGAATCACAGCTAACCTCGGGGAGGACTCTATTACAGTAGTGGCTGCGAAGGGATGTCCCAAGGTGGGGTCCTGTCCCCTCTACTATGGTCCCTGGTTGTAGATGATCTCCTACAGAAGGTAACCACCTCCGGCTATGACAATCAGGAATATGGGGATGACTTGGTCATTACAATTAGGGGCAAACATGATCAGATAATCTCTGATTTATTGCAAAATGCCCTAAATATAGTTTGCAACTGGTGCCAAATAATGGGACTTCGAGCCAATCCTGGTAAGACAACAGTTGTTCCCTTCACGATAAAAAGGAAGCTTTACCTACAAGCACAATCTCTTGAGGGAACAGTAGTGGGATTCTCAAAGGAATTCAAATATCTAGGTATTACCCTGGATAACAGACTAATCTGGAACTCTCACTTAAAAAGAGTACTGGATAAAGCTGCAGTGGCAACATGGACATGCCGCAGGCTTTTTGACAAAACTGGGGTTCTTAAACCTAAAATGACTCTGTGGTCATACACATCTATTATAAGACCCATGATCACATACGCCTCACTTGTTTGGTGGCCAAAAACAAAACAAAGCTCAAGCTAGTTTGCAAAAACTACAACGGCTTGCATGTGTAGGAGTAACCGGTGCCATGCGTACCTGCCCTACTGGGGCCTTAGAGGCTATGTTGGACCTGCTACCCTTACATTTGCATGATAGGGAGCAGGCCATACTTAGTGCAATTAGGCTACAAAGGGCAATCCTCCTAAGTACATATAATCTAGTTGGCCACCTGAAAGTCCTCCAGGTTTTCATAGAGGACCCGATGGCAAATCCAATTTCGGACGTTATGCCGAAACTTTGAAACACCATATAAGGTGATCGTGGGGAACCGTCAACAGTGGAGTAATGTCACAATAGATCTTATAGGTCGCAGTGACAAGATGAGAGGCAGAAATTCCTGTCTGCATACCCCGTTATTAATAAAAAAAAAATTGTCGTCTTCGAAATTTTCAACCATTTTACGTTCTTCTTGGCTGGCTTCCATTTTTACTACATAAGAACTTTGCTCTTAATGCCAATTATATGTGCACACCTTTTAACATATGCAATCTTACCAGTGTTCCCTAATTTCTTTTACCTGGTGATGAGTAGTGGGAGGATATAGGTGGTCGTTTTTTCTGAATTAGTCCTTATAATATAGTCTTTATTTTCAGGCAATAATATTGCGTCAACTTCGCTACTTTCTATTGTATGTATTCTGGTTATTCGTTTAAATAGCAACCCAAGAAGCCTTGTCTTCTCTATCGCTTGAAATCCAAGTTTTGAATATGTTTCCCGGAGTAATCTCGGGAGTTAATGTTGAAAACAAAAGTTGTATCAAAATATGCAAATGTCCGCAAATTTTTTTACACAAGTAATTAGAAGATATCGAAGAGACTCCGAAATTGTTTTCTGTGAGCTTCGTCAAATTTATTGTTTTAAAGTTTAACGTAACCATCTTTGACAATTCTTATAAAAAAAAAAAAACAAAATTTTGACATTAACATCATGCTAAAATATTTTTCATGACTTCTAGATTGATGTCCATAATTACAACAAATAGAGCCCTGTAATATTCACTTTCCACAGGAGATTTGCAAAATATCTACATCTAAAGTAAAGCTCGGAGGCTCAAAACAAATAACCTACACTTGAAATCGATCTGCCAATACAATAATTAGAAAGAATAGCTATTTGTACCTGTCTGTTAAGCAGTAGCGATTGTTTACCTGTCGAAGAAGTCACTTTTTGAATTATTGCATAGCATCAAAACACTGTGCGGAGGGGATGTAACGCATTTGGAGGAATAACTATTTTTGATTTACTTGGCCAGATCCGTGAACAGAATGCAATCAAAGCTTTTGATTGTGTTTTATTTCATCATTTCATATTAAAGGTCAGGTTACGCTAGATAGGTTTAATGAGGAGATTGAGTATTTAGATTTGCGTGTAAATATCAGAATTCAAGGCTGAAGCTGCGAGATGCTTTTTTTTTTGGTCTTGAATAACTTTTGTTTAAATGATAGACAATCTAAAGTCATCGAATTTAATCAATATTAATCATTTCATTCTATAAAAGAAAAAAAAATCCAGATAGTTTTATTTTCTTAATAAGTACCGATGTTGTTTACCATAAATTGTTTACGCTTTCTTGGATAATATTCAGAAGAGTAAATTTTTATGGCAATTACTTTAAGTTTAATTGGTTTGTTTTCTGCTAGAATCTAATATAAAAATCCTGAGACTTAAATATTTTTGCTTTTGACTGAATTTTGGAAAAGTGAGAGAAACCTATCAGTTGTACTTCCAGGTAACACACTTCAAGAGCTACACCTGACAATACAAGGTGATCTAAATCAATTATGAAATAATGCGTAAGGTCTTAATGATTGAATTTTGGGAACGGGGTGTAATTGGCCATTTTAAACTGAAAGCTTTAGGTGTCTTAAAATTTTATACTAGAAACTGGTTTCGATGATATATGTCGTGAAAAATAACAAAAAAATAGTAGTGAATTGTGACAAAACTCGTTTAAATTTCCGAAATTTATGGAACTAAAACTTAAAAACGTAGAGAAAAAGACTAAAAGTTCTCAACTTTTTGTAAGCTCAAAAGATTCTGTATCAAACGAATTGTAGTTGCCTATCCTAGTGCTTTGGCTGATATATAAAAATAAAACAAATAATTACTTTCCTTTTCTTAAATTTATTTATACTTCAGTAATTTTTCCTTAATTTATACGTTTTATTTATTTTTTATGTTTTTAGCCACACGAAATCACTGAACGAATTTTGGAAGTTCATAACGACTTACACATATTTAGAGCTAAGGTAAAACTCTTCAAATATATGTAAATTGCAGTTTTCAAGTTATCTTGTTTTTTTTCTTTAGGATTCAACTAGCTCAGATACAGATTCAGCTCTTTCATCGGCACCACAATCGATAAGTCCTCAACCGCCAGCTAATGGAATAGACTCGGCGGATATATGGCGATCGGTTAGTAAAAATTTTGTATATTCGTTTTTCTATACTAGGGCAGTTACGGCGATTACCTTTAAAGAGAATTTATTTAGATATGGATGTGGAATTTGGGATGAATATTATAATTTTTTTTAATTTAAGATTTTTACGATATATACAAAAAAACATTCTTTGTGAGTTTTTACTAAGTAGGTACTGAATGCAAGGAAAGAAAAACCTAATTTTCTGTTACATATGAACGTTAATTTATGGCTGCTGACGAATTATTTTTCTAGACTTGAACTTTGTGCCCATATTGCTAAATTCCGGAAAAAAATATTTGAACATAAGGTATAAAAAGGAAAGAAATATGCTGTAATTGAGATCTTTTTAGTGTTCCGTACCCAAAGGGTAACAACGGGAACCCTATTACTAATATTTCGCTGTCCGTCTCTCACCAGGTTGTATCTCATGAACCGTAATAGGTAGACAGTTGGAATTTTCACAGTCTGTGTTTTTCTATTGGCGATATATGTAACAACAAATAATAAAAATAAAATAAAATTAAAGGGGGCCCCCCATACAAGAAACGTGATTTTTTCGGCGTTTTTTGCTCGTTTTATTCGGGCGAGTCCCCCGAGTATGCCGACGATATGACGACATATTTACATATGTCAATAAATTTATATCGCATGCAAAGCTTTCAAAATGTTGAATTATAATTGAAAAGCCATAAAACGCATATAGAATGTACAAAATAGCTAACATAATATACTAAAAACAAAAAATTCTAAAGTAGACAAGCAGCTCCCCAAGCAGTCCCAGTTCTAAGAATAATGTCTCAGAAAACAAGTGCCTGTCGGTAGACGAAAATAAGCATGAAATTAATGCAGAACTATTTCCCCACCATTGGGTCTCCTACTCCAAACTTCCTAAAGTCACCACAAAACCATTCATTATAAAATATAAAGTGACGAGTCCGCCCGCTTAAGTATGCCCGATGCCGATGAAGTATGTAACTACACATATCAACACATGTATATTGCATAAAAATATTAATTTGTAATAAAAAACTTCAAAAGGTGTAAATTTGTTCAATATGCTCAAAATAGTACAACTATGTCCATCTAGCGAGGTGAGCCATCAACAAACTGGCATACTTTATAATCAATGAAAATAATAAACTCTTATAGTCGTAAATTTTTGATTAAAAAAATATTCTCTGTTAGAAAATACCTTTGCGAGAATACCAAAATTACATTTTCCACCAACAACCAAGACTTATTCGTACATCAATAGAACACTTACGCAACACAATAATTCTAGTGCTTCGGTTAAATTAAGCGCAGAGATATCCAGACCTAATGCATTTCGGTGGGGCCCCGTTTCCTGGTGGAAAATTCTGCTTGAAACGTAAGTTGGTAAGGACTTTTTTGATCAAAACTAGATCTAGATAGATGTTTTGAATATATTAACAGACTTTTTGATATTATCCGTTTCTAACTTTAATAAAAAATGCTCCCGAACTTCAATTAAATGATTTAATTGTTTTACTTGAGCTGTACAATTTATACGAATTATAGGAGAAGCCGAATCAGAACTTTATTTGCCAGAGTCTTATGTCCAAGTAAAAGTCTGTATATCCGATATCAATAGTGCCTCTTTTACAAATTTGAGTAATCTTACAAGTAGAAGTGCACCACATAATTCAAGACGTGGTAACGAAATTTGCTTGCTTCAAGGGTGCATCCCGACTCTTCGCAGCTAGTTAATTGATGTAAACTTCATTATTTGGTAAAACTTGCCTACAGCGTAAGCCTTTTCCGAGGCGTCACAAAATCCGTGCAGCTGAAACGTCCTATCATGTGTGACTAACCAACGAGGGACATTTACATAGGTGTTCAAACTGATGTAACCTTTGACGAAGTGCCGTCCAATGATTTGCAACTTCTGTCGGAATAGGGGTATCCCAATCAAGCTGAAGAAGTCACAAACGCTGAAACAAAATATTATACAAATCTCTGATATAATTTGACGTTTGGTGCAGACTATGTTTGATTCCAGTGATACTGAGAACGAAAAGTAGTCTTGAGCTGGATGCCACTGTACTCCGAAAACCTTGAGAGACGCTGTGTTGGATTGAATTTGTAATGGAGAGATTTCTCGTAACTGTGGTGATATATTTTGCAATACCTCTGCGCTCGTTCGCTAGTTCGGAGATTGAATGTGTACCAGACATAAATTCGTCGACGCAAAAGTCCTGTTTTAACAATCTTGAAGCATTGGGAACGGTGTGACCTTCATCTTCTGCCAGCTGAAGTAATGTTCTCGTAGCTAGAAAAGGTGCAGGTGATGTGCCATATGTAACTGTATTGAGCTGAAAGTGTCGGATGGGATTCTTAACATTTTCACGCCATACTATACGTTGAAATCTTGTATTATCTGGATCTACAAGGACTTGCTTATACATCTTGGCAATGTCTGCGGTTAGAGCAACCTGATATAGGCGAAATCTTATCAAAATGGATATGATATCATGTTGTATGGTTGGTCCAATTAAAAGGGAATCATTCAATAACAACCCGTTTGAGGTCATGCATGACCCGTCAAACACTACCCTGACCTTTGTGGTCGAACTTGACATTTTTATGACACCATGATGAGGTAAATCGAAGTTGTCATTTTAATTAATCTGTTCTGAGAGGACTTCAGTCATATGATCGAGATCAAGATATCCTTTAAGAACTGTTTATGTAGCTTCTTTGACTTAAAACTATTCTGCATATGGCCTAAGCGTCTGATCGCAGTATTTAACGACGTCCCAGGGTAGTTTGGGGTTCCTTAAAGGGCAATTTTACAACATATCTCCCTTCTTTATTCCTAGAGTGTGTTCGTACATTGGAATATCTATGGTTTTACTTATGGAATGAAAAACTAAATGTTGTTTTTTTCTTCCTTCCTTAATTTTTAATTAAATGGAGTCAAATGTTCAGTGTATCACACAAATGAAGTTCATCAAAGATCCATTTACCAAATTTCCAATCATTTTCAAATGAAGCAAATTTAACTCCATTTAATGCAATTGTGAGTAAAAGTGCTTCCTGCCGTCATTAAGATGATCTGAATTTTTTGGAAAACCGAAAAATTTTCTCATTAAGTCAGCACAGCGACAGTCAACTAGTCGTGAAATCTTTTGTTTTCTTTTTGCACACATTTTAAACAAAAAATATACTTCTGCTAAAGGTTTTGCAACTACAGTAACTACAGCAATGATAGCCACCAGCTTATCATTAATGAAATCACTTTCTAGATTTTCTTCTCTTGTTGGCTTCTTTGAATGAAAAACAAAAAATTGATTTTTCTATTTAAATATTTTCCAACTACAATCAAATATTTGCAAATTTACTTCATAGCATGTAATGAAATTATTGAAATCTTCCATGATTCTTACTCAGATTAAGAGAACAATCAATGACATTCCAAATAAAATAAGTTTCATATCCTTTTTTCCTTAAAATGACTTAATTTCAAATTAAGTCATTATGGAGCCAATCTGTCTAGGACATCGGAAAAATCTGTACGAATTTGTTATAATACACATTTAAGCTTACACAAATCTCTGAAAATTTAACATCTGTGAAGATTTTCAGTATATCTAGTGCAGGTCAAGAACAAAAACAAAAAAAAACAAAAATTCAACTAGAAAATCATCTTATTGCACACGTGCATAAAACTTTTCTTAACATGAAATGCTAAGATCGTTGCATTTTTTCTTGTTCCTTTTTCCCCCACTGATCTTTAAAACATACCTTGACTCGGTTTTATTCTTAGATTTCACGGACAAGAATACTGTTTCGGTTTTTTGAAGACTTTCAAAAGATTTTTCAAAGAGAAGAAAAAGTCACCGCGACTCCAGCCTCCAGCCAGCACCGACTGACTCTAGCCGTAAGTAAACACGATGCTATCGGTTCAAGTGGAGATGATTATTCTTGCTTCAAGCATATTAACTCGCTTCGGGTTGAATAACAAAAAAAAAAAGAAAAGAAAAAAACTGGAAGACACATTTGCATACCGTCCGAATGCAACAATGTTGTCTATAGGTACGTCGTCCATTTATTCTCAGAAATTCAATGCAAAAACATCTTGAAAAAAAAAACCAACAAAAAATAATCTAGAGTGGCCTACACTGATCCACAAGAAGTATAGAATTGTTCGCATATATTTTTATTTTCCGGGAGAACTTCTGGACATTTATCGAATGTAAATTCAAGTATTGTTGGATTTTATGGTTGTTTTATCCTTCAACAAAATATAATGTTATCTTGGGAAAACTGTTTAAAAGAAAACACAAGACCTAATACTTAAGATACATTTGATTTATGACAAGATATATTTATGATTAGTAAATTTCTACCCTCCATCGCGAAATTGCAGTTTCTCATTCATCCATTAATGACAAATTATCATACCCAAAACATGATTTTATGCTTAAATTGCATATCTGGAGCGAGATTCTAAAAAATAAAAATTAAAACAACCAATCGCCAACAATACTGATGTACATCTGATACATCAGTTACGGTCAGTGCCATCTTTATGCATAGGCCGGCGCCAGGGCCCCGAGATACATGGGCCGCCCCTCCCCCCCTCCCCCCTGGACCAACCGATGACTAATTCTTCAACCAGTAAGACAATCTATTATAAATTAGTTTAGCTGTTAGAGTTTGGCTTTGGTAATCAGTGAAATTTTTTAAAAATTTTATACTTTTAGTTCATGTTAGGCTCTAACGCACACTTTAGACTTTTTGTCTCGCAACTTTTTGGTCACTATCCCCATTGGCTAGTTTAATAAGCACACAGCGATTAACTGTCACCCCAAAAATTCATGCCCGATATCATCATTTTTCAATATAAATTTCGAGTGGGCAGCTGTGATATGTGTAATTTGTCATAATGACATAGAAACGGTATTAGATCCTTCCAAATTAGAGCGGAAGGTTGCTTAAAGGAAAATTTCACTTAATGTTTGATGAACTACGGTCCTATCCTGTAAAATTCTTTTGATACTTCCGTATGAGTGTTGAAAAATTTGATTTTACTACTATTGAATCCGAAGAGAAACTTTCTGTAACTCTAAGGTCTATAAACACTTTCATGGATATTTCTTCCCATATTTTTATATTGAAATTGCTATTAGAATATTCCTTTAAATTTCTGGTGTATATGGGTGGTTTCATTTATACCTACTTCTTGTATTAGTGCTTCATTATTTATATTTTCCTCTCACACTCTCGTTGTATTTTGTTTTGTATTCTGCATTGCAAAATATTTTGATGGACGGTTGACTGTCGAAAGTCTGCTGTTTGAATAGTGTGAATAGTCCTTACTAAAACGGTCTTAATTTTCCTCTGAGACATCAATGTCGATAAGGGTAACACTAATACAGCTAATAACGGTAAGCATGCGATTCATTAAGTAAAATTTCCTAACAAAATCGTCGATAGGGTTAGGCCATTTTGCTATAGTGGAAAAACCTTGTCGTTAATTACACTAATCATGAATTTTGAGATCTCGTGTATATCTGCCTTTGTTTTGATGACTCTCGAATTTGGAATCTCCACTCATATCGCACACGGCCTAATTTGGACAACCTAAAGGGTGGTAGTTACCACTCACCTTCGCGGATCTAGCACTAGGGGGGGTGGGTGGGTCATCTGATACATTAAATTGAGCAAAAAAGAAAAAGCGACCAGCGCTGTAAGTCGCTTAGTTTAGCCACCGCAGTTATGTGGTGAGGTACTAAGAAGGTAGGTTTCCGCATTAAGCGGTATGGATGATGTGTCATTTTTTAATAGACGACCTCCCCCCCTGGATCCGCCACTGACCGCTCACACCCCAAAACCCTCAAAACGTAAGAAAATTTTACACCATCGGAAAGCTCCACATTCACTCATTATAAATCAAAAAACCCCATATAAATCCATCCAAGTTTACTACCTTAAAGCTCTTCCGTCACGAGCGGCACTCTCCAGGCGCTCAAACACAAAGTTTTTTAGTCAGGGGTTGGTGAGTTGATAAAAGTAATTTAAAAAGGAATGCCAATTTTGAAAGCATGAATTGCATGTAGCCATAAGAAAATTGAGCATGTGTGTGATTGATTGATTTTTTCTGAAGAAATGTTTACATTTTTCAATAACGTTGGTTTTTACACACTGGCCAATAATATCTTTGAAGCGAGTATACTTAGGTACCATAGTTCGAATACCATATTACTTAATGGGCCCAATAGGAATATTTTTGATTTTTTTATGGCATTCACCTGTGTGACGAAATTATGAATGTGGCTGCGATCTTGTATGGTGTTCAATCCCCAATTAAAGCTTTGAATTTCAACGTAAATATGATATTCTGCCGATTGTACCCAGGATTGTCGTTGCCTTGCAGATATTGTTACGTTTACCCGTTTCAGTGGAAAATCATTAAAAATTATTTGCCACCATATCTATTGAAAGCGAATTATGTAATCTTATCAGGAGACTTTGCAAAAGTAAAAACACGATAAATAAATTTTGAGTGAAAGCTATTTTTGATTGATTTGTTAATTGTATTTTTAAATTTTGTATTAAAATAAGTATCGAAAAAGGCGGATTCTCTCAGCTTACCCCAAGTGTATCAAGGTCTAGGGGCGCGACGCTACTTAAAAATAGAAAAAAATTACTTTAAATGTTCCATGATCTTTCATTTAATTTTTATGATCTTTATTTCTACATACATATATCTAATGTCGGCAGAATCCTAAACTAAAATTTACTTTTTATTTTTCAGGTAAGCCGTTATGCCAAAGAGCTTGAAAATTTACAAAAAATTAATGAAGAAGTACAAAAAGAGAATGAAGCATTGAAATTCGAGCTTAACTCAGCAAAAGAACAAATTCTAGATTTAGAAAAAACTTCCGTAGAGGTAGAGGTAAAAAATAATTTTCGCTTAATTGCAAAGTGATAATATTTTTATTAAAAATTTAATTTTAATTTAGGAACATAGTCGCACCAAAATGCAGCAACTGAAACAAAGGATAAAATACTTAGAACAAAGAGAAGATAATCTTATTAAGGAGTCGCATGAGTTACAAGAACAAAATGAGCTACTTGAATTTAGAATTTTAGAACTAGAAGAAAGCCACGATAAGGTAAGTTTGGCAATTTAAAAATATACTTAGTACCTATAATTTTAATTATTGCTAGTTTTTAATTTAACTAGATATATGAGCTTAGAAATACATAATTAATCGATTCTTGGTCCAATTTCATCTTGGATCTTAAAACGTAACGATTTTATATACTAAGTAAAAACAATATTTGCACACGAATATGCAGATTTCCGCAGTTGATTGCATTTGCTCATTTCAATAAAGTTTCTTTCACTAATGTGGAACTTCATAAAAATGTTGGTTCAAAATTCTCTATTGAGAAACTTCTCACCAATATAGATAATATCTCCTTTGAATTAGTAAAAGCTGCTGCCAAAAGCAGAAATTTTCATAGATAAGCATGTTTTGATTGAAGCAGAGTGTTTAGAAAGAATAGCACCTTAAAGTTTGAATTCAATGAGTACATGAAATAATAATCATGATCTTATCTGTGAAATCAAAAGAACCTAAATCTGTGATTAAAGGTTATGTTAACGCACACCAAATGTGCTATATATATTGAGAAGAAGTTTTCTAATGAGTATATCCTTCGACAATACTTTCAGAATATCGTTTATAAAGGTGTCGCATGGATAGAATCTTGCGGAGCTCCGCGCAATAATGGATCTTAAATTGTTGTCATTTGTCTGCCAGAAAATCCCAAATCAGTTGAATGGCAGAAAACAAAAAGCCATAAAAGAAAAATTATTTTGGTATTTGTGATGGTTTACACTGTCCAAACCTATTTAAAATGTTAACCTGATGCTTACCAAGCTTTATATGCATATATTATTTATCACCTTGATTATAATATTGTTTTACAGCATTACTAAATAAAAAAATTTCTCTTTTGGATTTTTTACTGGGTTAAACTTAATTTTGTTCACGAAAGAATTTTTTAGGATTCTCCGGTATATAGCAAAAGCTAAAAAATGTTCTTATTTGTTATTTCATCACACAACTCATTAATTTTTGGTGACAAGTTTCAAGTCATGGTTTGACTCATCAACAGGTCCCAAATAGCGAAATTGGGTGATTTGAAAAACCGATGAAAAAATAAAAAAAAAAAAGAAAGAAATGAAAAGTTTGAGAAAAATAGAATTTTTTTTTTTTTATTTATTAAAAATATGTAAATTTTTTTTTTGAAGAAGCAGAAGCATTACTAAGGACGAAAGTCCGACTACCATAGAGTAAGGAGTTTCTTTTCCTGTAGATATTCCTGGATCTAGTATAGTCTCAGAGCGTGATAGGTTATTTTAAAGCGAAGCTTTTGGGCTCCTTAAAACAAATATGAAAAATTGTGTTGGTGACGTGTTTTTTGATAGTAGTAGATCATATTATTTTTATTGGCTTGAAAGATGCTTTCAACCTTCTAAAATAAGAGGCAAGAAGCTTTATATCTGAAAGTAATCTTTTTCATTAAAATTTTGGGCTTTAAATAACGATTTTTTCATGTCATGTCAAAACTTTAAACGTGTTTTTCTTCAAACACGATTTTTTAAAACGGGACGAGCCATAACTCCAACAATATTCATTATCTACGTTTGAATTCTTAACAATATCCTTAAAATATCATTTTACAGGATTTTCTATAAGTCCATTTAAACATTATTATTTATATTATTTGTCGACAATTGAAATAATCATCAATCGTACACCTTTTCTTACATCCAAAAATAAATTGTAAAAAAAAACGCTTTTCTTTTGGCTGTTACAGTGGTATTACGTTTTACCCCTTAAATTATCTTAACGTCCAGAAGCCAAAATATATTTAAGCTCCATTTTCTCGGAAACCGTTAAATATTTCCCTCCCCACTAAAATTTTTTGCTTATCGAAGCAGTACCAATCCATAGCCTTCATGTGTTACACCACATACGAGGCACCCTGTATATGTTTTATTTTTTATATCTTTTTATATATTTCAGGTGCATAAAAATGAACTGCTTGAAATAACAAATATGATGCAACCATTTTTTCGTTACAGAAAACTTTTTGTTTTTTCGAGTTATTGTCCGTGTTAAAATACAGGTGTTTCGCCCTAGGAGGTCAATAGAGCAGGAGATGATAGTAGTCATCTAGGTAAACCAAAAATTGTATGGCAGGGGGCGGGCATATCAACCGTTTTGGGAGTTACAACGCGATTAAGAAAAAAATGTAGGCTTTCCCAAAATACCCTATATTTTCGAAAGTATAGGGTGCATGGTTACAATTAAGAGCTCATTGTATGTAGAACTGCATGGCCTTTACAATGACTACTCAACAAGACTCCGCACCATTCCTCCCTCAAGAGTTATGAGGGTCTAAAATAACAATTTCGAATTTTCTTAACTGTTTTTTTTACTTTGACCTCTATTTTTTGTTTTCCAAAATGGTCATTAACATAACTTTTTTTTTAATAAAACTGTAAACTGTAGGCTCTCCTCTTTGATTTGGCTTTGAGCTAATAACTCTTTAACGGCTGCAGATAGCACATATGGTGAACTAAGTCAAATTAAAGAGGTGAGTCTACATTTTATAGTTTTTGTAAAAAAAAAGTTATGTTAACTAGCCATTTATAAAAAAAGCAAGTAAAAAAGCTAGATTTGATATAAGACCAGAAATCTCGCGTCGGTGCGGTTATCACGGTGAGATGCTTGAGGATTTATTCAGGGATAATGCACGGCAGTATTAGACACGGCATCATATACTTATGTCCTCAAGCCCAGAATTACGCCAAAAGATTGAATATCGTGACGGTGCACTTAACACGGCGATAATTCGGTCTGGAGAATCACTTACCAATTCGCTGCCATCAAAAACGCAAGCGATATTTGGTATTCGGGTTTTCTACACACAAGTGTGAATGTACCTGAACGGTGCTCACTGAGTTTTAATTACTCAAACGTAGACTTTCTTTCACTTTTCAGAGGTGACAGGTCAGCAGGTTAACAAAGTAGGCACAAAAAGGAACGAGTAATCTTGGCCCTGAATCCTGAACAATTTTATTTACATATATGTTCCTAAAAATAAAAATACATTTTTATAAAGTAAGAATTTTTGTTCTATTTAATAATTCTTCAATCAACTTTTTAGTACGGAGGCTTGTTTACATTATGCAAAAGTTTTAAGTTGATAGTAATGCATTTTTCAATAAGACCAAATGCAGAAAGAAGTACGAAATCGTACTACTCTAATACATTGAAAGAATTTGATGTTACGGCCTGAAACATAAGGACAGCAATGGTTTGAGTCAAGCAAAATGTTAGTCCTAATTTTCAGTTGTGATCCATTGTCAATGTTTTTTTGTGTTTTTATACCCTAGACCAATGGTTCCCAACCTTTTGGGGTAATCGTACCCTTTGGTAACAATTTTGAATCTTACGTACCCCTAGCTTTTATTGTTATTTATATACAGTAAAAAAACAATATAATATAAAGAAAAAATATTTATTCACCTTATATTTAAAAGTAATTAATTAAAAATTAAAAATTACAAAAAAAATTAAATTTAGTGGGAACGTTGTTACTGCTTACCGTCAACCAAATGTTGTATTCGTAGTAAGGTGTTTGAAAGAGCCAACCGCATGTCACGTTCAGCCTTCAATTTGTTCCTTAATTTTGTTTTTATGGACACAAGCACTGAAAATCCAGATTCGCAAATGTAAGTAGTGACAAACGGAATAAGAACTTTCAACGCCCGTTTGACCAAAACAGGATATGCCTCGCTTTGTTTACACCACAAAACATCCAACGCCATTGTTTCAAAGTCACTGCTTATTTTTTTGTTATTCCGCAATTCAATGAGCTCATCTTTTACGTCATCAGCATCACTAATTTGATCCAATGAAATGGTGAAAGGATTTCTTATCCAGTTATCAACTAAAAATGTGCGAGGAACAATGCCATCGAAAGTAACTTGAAGATTTTCCAGCTGCATTTTAATACAGTCCAGAACCTTGATATCAATTTCACGTTTAACTTGCAAGGAAACTATTTCATCAAAAAGCGAAAAATTGGCTTAATTTTCACTTTTAACTCTTCTGCCATATAGAGAGCCAACTTTTCTTGAAATGATTTAACTTTCTCCTCGGCATCTAATATATTCATACCTCTACCTTGGAGTGGTATATTTAAGGAGTTTAGATGGCTAAATATATCTGCAAGGTAAGCTAAAGAGAGCACAAAGCTGGTAGCTGTGAAGTGAAGCAAAAGAGTCGATTCTTTGTCACGTAGAAATGTCTCAATTTGAGATCTAAGTTTAAAAACCCCGGCTAAGAACTTTTCCTCTGGATAGCCAACATACTTCTGTATGTAAAAGAAGTACGGTATGTGCGCACCCAACTTCTTCGCACAACACTTTAAATAGGCGGTGATTCAATGCCCTTGATTTGATAAAGTTTACGGTTTTCATGACAATATCCAATACCTCTTTGAAATAAGAAGGAAGAGTCTTTGATGCCAAAGCATGACGATGAAGAACGGAATGACTAGAAAAAACATTTGGGTTTATCTATTTCATAAGAGCAATAAATCCAGAATTTTTCCCGAGCATAACTGGAGCACCATCAGCACAAATAGCTCCCACATGTTCCAAGAAAGCCCATTGGCAACAACATTTTTTTTCCATAATTGACATAATATCCACAGCCTTTGTAGTTTCTGTCAGAGGTTCACAAAAAAGAAAATCTTCTTTGATTTCGTTTCTATACACATATTTAACAAAAAAAAAAGAAGTTGAGCACAGTTAAAAACATCAGTGGATTCATCCAATTGCAACTCAATTTTTGTTGAACTTTCTTGTATTTGCTCCACAATCTGCTTTAAAACATCTTCTGATATATCTTTGATTCGGTCGTGAATAGTGTGTTGTTGGATAGTGGGATTTGTGATATTTTAAGTTTCGCGTCCTTACCACACATAATTTCCGCCATTTTCATCGCACATGGTTTAATCAAAGTTTCCGCGATTGTATGACGTTTTTTATCTTTCGCAATCCTCAATGCCACACGATAACTTGCTTCTAAATGTGGTTTTTTCTCAGGAACAAATCCGTGATTGCTTAGCTTTGCGCTTTTTTCAAATCGGCCTCTCTTAATTTTGAATAAAGCTTCTTCGTCATTAACGTTGTTTGGATGGACCGCGTGTAGATATTCCTTGAGTTTGGATGGTTTCATATAACCATTACTAAGTACTTTCGAGCAAAGTATATATTGTGGCCTTTGCAGTCCATCTTTGTCAACTAAGAAAGTGAAGCCGAATTGAATATATGAGTCTTGATAACAACGCTTCTTTGACATTGTGATAGTATGAGTTAGCTGTCGATAAGAAAAAAAATAATTATTTCTGGAATCTAAAACAATTAATTATGCACTGGTTTATTTATTGTACTTACCAAAATAAATCGAAAACCGTTATATATATTTATTTTTTGTACACGTTTTAGTAGTAAAAACAATAACAATTTGATAATTAAATTACTTCAAATAGTGCACAGAGAACCGAAAAAAACTAAAAACTCAGGAACTTTTAAAAATCAACCAAATCCATACAAGTAGTTTTTATAATGAATCTTCTTACTATTTTGCTATTATATATGTCTCTTTTCTATGACAATCAAAATTTCAAAGACTACTAATGCTTTTCCATATAACGGCTTATTTTTAATTTCAAATGTACATTTGTTATTCTATTTAGTTTTAGGAAATTTTCATTAAGAAAACCGAACTGTGTTCAATAAAATTGAGATTTTTGTTTGTTACTAAATTTTAAAACAATGAAATATTATTAATAATAATTCGAAAAAAAAAATTTCTTATCGGCCGCGCCGCTTCTCGTACCGAGCAGTGCTCCACATGCCCCTATGGGGTCCATAGACCACCAGTTGAGAACCCGTGCCCTAGACGAAACCGTAATTGTTATTCCGTTTGTAACGCATAGAAATAATACTGGTAGAGTAAAATGGGTTTGGACACCCACGTCCGTCCGTCTGTCAGGCATTTAAAAGAAAAAGTAAATATAGGTTCCAAAATGGAATCAATCGGATATTTCCTGCGTAAGGTTTCCATTCAAAAAGAGTTTTTTTTTTCATGTTTAAGTCCCTTATATATATTGTTAATAAGCAAAATTTTAAAAGGCACAACAAGAAGGCATAATGTGCGGTATAACTTCGAGAACCAGTCTTAGTACCGTTAATAAGCGACAAAATGCTACACAATCGTTTTTTAATTTGAATTTTAGATACCATATAACCAGCGGCGGCTCCTCATTGGAAACAAAGGAAGCACTGCTTCCCTTGACAAAATAAAAAAATCCACACATAAAATTTTGCTTTAAAATATTCTTAGAATATTTAAAAAAATGTATAAAATTCAAAGAAGTTTACTCCTCTGGCATCACTAGATACAACCTGAAATATTTTATAAGTAACGCCCAATTTTCTCCTACAAACTAAGAACATACCACCCAGCCCAATGTCATTATATCGCTACTAACATTCTGTATGGTACGCTGTCCAAAATGTAGCGTATGACCCACCCACCATCATTCCACCCAGCACCAGATCCATCCCGATTTGTCTTGTCAAGCAAGCTACATAATATTCGCGTGATATGGATGGAACGGCATTAGAATCAAACACCGTTGCCACTGGCATCGCAGTGACGCTGAAATCCCTTCAGCGTATTTACAACAACAAAGCCAATGTAAAAAGTTAAATACATTTAACTTTTTAGACTCATATTCACACAAAAGTTTGTGTACATTGCTATGGTACGCTGGCCGCAGCGTAGCGTTTGGCAATTGATTTACACCCCGTGATAGTAACTTTCATTGATAAATTCAGAAGTATATGCCGGTGCGGGTGGGTGTCGGTCTTGCTCACGATTTATTTAAATGCTGCCAGATGTTAACAAATTCGTAACTTTTTTTAAATAACTTTTATCCGACCTTCGTGACGAATATTGTGAAATATTAGGAATAGTTTTAGAATAGTAAACGTGGATGGATTTACATGGGATTTTTTGTTTTAGAATTAGTCAGTGGGCTTAATTGTCTACGTTTTTGGGGGTGGGTGGGGGGGGAGGATGGTAGCTACACTCATGGGCATGGCGTTGTCCAATTTTGGCCGTGTGTAATACCAAATTGAAGCTTTTGATGAGATTTATTAAATGGCATATTTTCTTTTGCTCTGTAAGAAACTTTATAACCGACTTTTTTCACCCGAATATCTTTAAAATGCGTGATTTTCGAATTTGTGTACAAAGGAGGGTTTACGTTCTTGCGGGGGCTGATTTTTCTTTTAAACGCTTCCGCATAATGTTTTACATATCTCATGTGAACATTTAAATTTTTTATGATTAACCGATGGGTTTTGATATGAAATAAATTTTCCAGTTTTTTCGTGTAAAACGTTTTTACATGGAAGTACTTACATTAAAGTGCGATAATCAAACTATACTTACCGCAGAGGTAAAAAATTACAAAATTTACAAAAATTACATCACGCAAAAGAACGTAGATGCGAGTTAATATGCATATATTAGATAGATTATCAGTACGTTTACATGGATACCTGAAGCATACTTGAAGTATTCTTGAAGTAATCAAAATATCATGAAAACGCTCATTCAATCCGTAAATTTCAACTTAAGTAATTGGAAAATTAAATTAAAAAAAAAATTCAATTCAAGTAATTGGAATTAATTCAATCAACCGCCCTACCTGAGCTTCAAGTGGATTTCAAGCCAAGTATTTATGTAAACGTACTGAATGTCCTGTTTTATGAGTTTTTAGCAAAAATGTAATGATTAGAAAATAAAATATATTAAAAAAACTTTTTAAATAAATAACTTTCATAAATAAATTATAGGCTAAGTAAAAAAATTTTTTTTCTTTCACCCAAGAAAAGTTTAATTAAAAACTTAATCTACCCAATAACAATATTTTAAAATTATATTATCTCGTTTGACTTTAAATGTTTGAATGATTTTTATTATAAAATTTTTTTAAACAATTTTATTCATATTGTGCAAAAATAAGATATTGACTATCTATAATATTACGTACGTTTCTGTTTAATTGCGAGAGAATGTAGAATTCTTGCTTTTATTTGAGTATTCCGGCGAACGAGTATACCTAAGTATATTAATAATGGTAATTGAATTGAAAAGAATGAATTAGATGATTAGATTTTTAGATTAGAAATTTTTGTATTTGCCTAATTATGGGGCAGGCAGTATTTGCTGTGAATGGATTAAATGATAGATATGATTGCATCGCTGATTTATTTAACGATAATAATGGCTTCCTTCTCTTTCAAGACCAAGAATAAATATGAATATTTATATTGTGTATTATTGACATCATTGACTTTGATACATGTATAATTACTTATAGTAGCAATGAAACAGTCTGAAAAGCGGAGCTATTATTTACATCAGATGTATTGCTTCCCTTCTTCTGAATCCCACGAACCGCCACTGCAGATAACACTCTTTGGAGATATGGGCCTAGTGTTAGCTTTGGAGCTTCGACTAGGCGACCTCTATCCTGTTGTATATGCGAGTAAACAGCTGATCCTGCAAATAATTTGACGCTAGAGTTCTCTCAAGGGAACTCCTGGGTTTAAATTAGGATAGCCTGATGATGAGCCTCAAATCCTGACTGTACATTTGATAGTCTAGATGTGATCTGGTGTTTAAATGCCTCCTCGTTGACGTGTCGCCAGTTGGCCAAGTACAGACACAATATCGCCGCAACGGGTGCGATGTCAACAACTTGCATGTGAACCACAATAAATCTTGA